>CM024520.1:25959826-26559826 GCA_014182375.1 Eucalyptus virginea
TTTATCGCAACAATATCCCTGCATGGCAATCAGGCATTTGGGTACACACCAGCGTCTCGCTATACTTGCTGGAATTGGAGTCGGATATGCAGGAGCTCGCCCAGATTGTTTTGATGTTTACTGGATTCGCTAGACATCGTTGGGTAACATTGGGATTGCTGAGTTATTGGGCTGACTCGGGACAACTAGAGTTGCTGAACCGGCAATGGCTCTATAGGTGATTCGCGGCAATTTGTTTTGCGTGGAGCTGCGTAGGGCATGAGGCGGAACGGCGCGTGGTCTTGCGTGGACAGGCTGCTCGCGGGGGTCTGCAATGATGAAGAAGAGAGAAGACCACGCTACCTTTTTTTTGTCAGCCTTGTCACCCGATTCTCTCTGCACATCTCGCGTATCGCACCTAGGGTTTTTATTTCCTGATCCAATCGTCTGAATTATCTTCCATGTAATGCAAAATTTCGGCTATAACGTGTCCATGGGCTTGTCTTGTAATTCTTGTGGGCTTATCTTCAACCACATTAAAATAATGATGGGCTCTATTAACATTAAACTCAGGCACTTATATGGGCTCGACCCTATTAATTAAAAGCTCAAAACCCGTATCCATTCACCCATGTGATTTTCGGCCACAACACTCGCTGGGCTTAGCCGAATTTTGCTTCTTAACAAGCCTAGTCCACATAATTCAATCAAGCTCAATCACCACTGCCAATCCAATTAAAATGCAATACATGAATTAATCTATATGATTAATGTTTCTAAGGCTATATGTTATGTAATTTAATAGAAATATTTTTCGTTTATGAGTCAAATATTAATCCCTAATTTTCTATGTAAATATTAATAAATGGTAAGTCAACATTTAGGTATCAACGTCTTCCTTTTTATTTCAATGATGTAGAGTAGCCCTTCTCAAATGCTTAACCAAACTCCCTCTTTTGGCCTTTGAATCGAAGCCCCAAGCTCTGACATTAGCCTAGTCAACTTAGCCAAAGTTCTCTAGTAAAACTTGCATATACCTCTTGGTTTCTTTAAGCTCAACTACCGGTCCTTGAAGTTTCTGCCAGTTCTTTCCTTTCCTTCTCGTTGAAATAACCACAACCTTGGCGATACTCTTTTTCTCTCTTTCTTTCATGATTCCCATCTTTAACACAACCTGCAGCTTGTCCTTTTCTACCTATTTTCATCGCAACCACAACTAGGATGAGCATGATTCGGGTGAGCAATTCTCATCTTAGAATCAAGAACCGCTCATTAAAGACTAGTTCCAAAAAATTAAAATCGAGAATTGCCCATTGGTTTCATGAATCTATCCGGGAAACACATCACCGGTTAGGTCCAGTTCTCAAGTGAGTCCATAGAACTAGTCCACAATCTCTATAAAATTGCATTCATCAATTAATATCATGGTGAACCTAGTTTCTACAAAAGTAATAAAACTTCTTCGACTTTAAATTTGGGTTGAATTGCAAGCTGATGATTTTGATTAAGAATTGAGAACTATAAGATAGAATGACAACAATACTTGGTAGCTAAGAATTTAATTTCTCTTAAGGTTATGGTATGGTTGTCTTAGGTTTTCCTAACGCCGAGAACACGTGGAAAATTAAACTCTATGTTAGATGTCCTAACCTCCATAGAAGTCAAAACATTAATTGCTTGATCTATCTTTTTCAACTTCAACCTAATTATACTTTTAAAACAAACTATTGGCACTTAATTTCGTAACATGACGACAAAACGTTGCAACATTTATGGATATCTCCAATCGGTCTCCTCCATCCTCTTCATTTTGTTTACTTTGTTTTGATTGAGAAAGCAAGTAAATGGATTATTAAAATGAACAAAAAGCAGAGGGGTAATTATATTACACCCAAGAGACAAGATTAGTCAATGATATCCAATACTACAAACATATATGTATATAAATTGGTCGAAAAAATACAAAATAATTAAATAATTGAGTTGAAATTTCATTTTTAAAATATATATTGGTCCCATCCGCGTGGGGGGTTCTACGTTAAGAATTGGGAACTAAATTGGTACTTACTGATTCTAATAAATTGGAACCGAAAACTGGATCAGTCTTATGGAAATCGCCTGTTCCGAGCCGGTCCAGTTCAGGTTTGGGCGGTTTCCAATTTCTTTGCACACCCCTGGCTGTCGCAGAGGAAGATAAGCTACGTACTCCTCCCACTTTTAGGTGGTTTGTTCCTTATGGTTTGATTTATTTCTAGTTTCATCTATAGTTTCATTAGGACTAGGGCGAGGCTGGTCCACGGGGCTTTGATGACGCGCAGAGTGTGGGAACAAATTGAGTACGCAATCGCCGTATAAGGGACGATGCGCAGAGTATGGGAACAAATTGAGTACGCAATCGCCGTACAAGGGAGGAGAAACAAGCGTCTTGGTTCCTTTCACCTAATTTCACTTCACCACGCGAGCACGTTTTTCTTTCATCTACAGAATAAACACAGAATCCCATAATGTCGGGTTTCTTGAAAAAGGACAAAAGCTCTCGGGAAACACAGTTAAAGCTTTGGCCTTTAGGTTTCATCCAAGTCATGAACACAATTGACATGTTTTCTAATATGTTCATTACCATTTACTAGGTCCCGGGGACAAGTTAATAAAAAGAATGGATAATATTATTATCATGTGGCAATAAAAAGTTTTTAAACACGAAAAAGTCAAAGATAAAGTTTGACAATACCTTATTTTTGTGGAACCCCGTTCTTTTTTACTCGTCCAGGTAGAACTTTTGTTTCAAACTGCTATATTACCTTTAAAACTCGTACCAATGCACTGGTGCTAAACTGAAACAAATCTTGTGTAAATTACATTTCACATATTTAAGA
The DNA here is from genome assembly GCA_014182375.1 of Eucalyptus virginea. Classification (NCBI taxonomy): domain Eukaryota; kingdom Viridiplantae; phylum Streptophyta; class Magnoliopsida; order Myrtales; family Myrtaceae; genus Eucalyptus; species Eucalyptus virginea. Next base: position 25,962,682 of record CM024520.1, read on the forward strand.
AAATAATTGTCCCAAAATCAACATTATTTTAAAATAATCCTACTTTTCTAGAAAAGTCTGCCTTTAAGACAAAAGAAGCTACGTTTGGTCGTCCGGATTTTTAATTGGGATAAGACGGATAGGATAGAATATGAAATTCTTGGATTTTTTTATATCATGTCCATTGTTTAGTAAATCGCAATATTAAAGTTGGATATGTTCACATCACGTACGTTTTTGTTTTATATAAACGGCATATAATTGTAAATAAACCTAAATGTTTTTTTTTGGTAATAAAATAAACCTAAATGTTCATAAACAGAGATGGTGAAAATCTCTCATAACACTATTCCTCAATTTATTTTTATTTTATTTTTCCTCTTTTTTATATCATTTTCTTTATTATTTATTTTTTCCCCTTTCATCATTCTTTACTAAAATTTTATTAAATAGTAAACTGTACTAACATACCTAAAATATATAATAAATATAAATATTTAATTTATAGATTGAATGTTTATTATAAGATAGAATTAAAGTTAAATATATAAATTAAAATAAGATTAATTAAAAATAATTCTTAATTTTTTATTTTTAATTTCTTAAATTAGAATTCAAATATTATTTATATTGAAATATAATTTCAATTTTTGATAATTTAATAAGTTTGTTATTTAGAAAAATAATTTTCCTATTATGAACATCGAAATCCTGTCTATCGTATCCCACCTCTCCCATAGGATAATTTTATCATGTCTATATCCTCCTTATATCCGACTTTATCCTATCTTAAGAGAGCACCAAACGTAAAATATGATAAATCATATCTTCTCCCTAACTTTATCGCAACTGCCAAACGCAGCCTAAGATTATTTCCGATGCGAGGCTCCTCAAATCTTTAGTTCCATGTGCCATTTTCAATCCAAATTTGCATATAAGAGAAAGTGGCAAAGTATCTCACACTGCTCATATATAGGGCTCAATGAGCTTTATATTTGTGAAGTCTCTATCTACTCAAATGTTTAAAATTTTTAGTTGAATTTTCTAACATGGTATCATAATCAAGTTTTGTTTCACTGTTGTTTCAGCTATGAGGCTTTCCTTTTGTCAATTTCATGTGTTGTTCTTAATTCCGTTTCCATATGAGATGGGGTATTAATGTATCCAATACCACTTGCTTATGAGGTGTCAATGGATTATATATATATATAAACCTGATTTACTTAATGCCTTAACTTCTTGAATTAGGCTTTCTAACTTGGTCCATCATTTCTTTTGATTGGTAGGTCACAAATATTGACATCCTTTACACTTAATTATAGCTAAGTTTGGTGCGAGTGATGATGATCACATGTAACTGATGAATGAATTATGATCGGAGGACAACATGGCCCGTAAAGAAACTAACTGGTTGGCTCTTTTGGAGTTGGTGGCCTGGCGTGGTTGTGGTTTTATGAAGTCTTTTCTTATAATGAAGTGTTTGCTCGTGTCGAACTTCGACAATTAATTGATCGTTCGTGACTATATCCTTCCTTTATTCGCTGTGTAAGAAATCGCCTAGATCTTTGATTGAACTCTAGGGCATCTCTTTTTCGTGTTCAACGAATGCTCTTGCTTAATCAAGTGGAAGAGACCTTTTCGAAGTCATTTTTTATCAGTATTTCCCTCCTCGATATTCATGTGGTGTGGACCGCGTGATGCTCAAGCTCGTGAGTAAAATTAACTATGCGGAATTTAATATTAGCTTAAAAAAAAATCATATACTAAACTGATATGCTAGGTTGTTGGTAAAAAATTAAACAAATTAATCATATTTGATTTTTAAATTATTGTATTAGGTGACTCACAAAAAATTGCAACGTATCTTTTCCTCCTGAATCTTACTTCGTCAACACTATAGTGAGATTTTAACCCACTCTCAATTTACTCCGGGCACAAAAAACTACTATATTCCCTTGTCAAGTGGTAACTGCACCAATGTACAAATGTGAAATCTATCTCCTCTACCGAAGAGACTTTCAAGTTCCCAAGCAAACATTTCTTCTTGAATAAATGGGAATATGGAAAGTACGAAATCTCTAACTCTCGAAAAGATCTACATATTTCTTCTCCTTTAGGTCTTTTAAAGAGATAAAAAAAAAAAAGGAAATCATATAATAAACTGACATATTAGATTGTTGGCCATAAATAAAACAAATTAATCACACTTAATTACACTTAATTCTTAAAATACTGTATTAGGTGATTCACCGAAAATTGCAACACATCGGATCTTATTAGTTTGAGTTGAACAAGATGAAATAACTGTACTTGCCCTAGGGAGTCTACTTGTCCTTTTCAGACAAGAAGGTACCTTTGTCACTGTCCCAGGACAAAGTACTATGTTGTCGCGATTATATAACCTCGCCTTGTATGGTGCATTATGTTATCTCTAATTTCACCAAAACCTATCCCTCTGGCTGTCCGTATCTCAACCTTGCTCATCTTCGTCTTCGTCTAATTCGCCTTCCGGTTTTTGAATCGATCATGTCGGATTCGGAAATTCCATTGGAAAAAATCCCAGGAGATTACGGTTTCCCATTTTTCGGTGCGATAAGGGATCGTCTCGATTACTTCTACTTCCAAGGAAGAGATGAGTTCTTCTGCCACCGGATGCGCAAGTACCAGTCGACGGTATTCAGGGTCAACATGCCACCCGGCCCATTCATCTCCTCGAACCCCAAGGTCGTCGTCCTCCTCGACGCGATCAGCTTCCCGTCCTGTTTGACACATCCAAGGTCGAAAAGAGGAACGTGCTTGATGGCACGTACATGCCCTCCACCGCCTTCACTGGCGGCTACCGTGCTTGCGCCTTTCTCGACCCATGCGAGCCCAAGCATGCCGCCATCAAGCACTGGTTCCTGTCCCTCCTCACGGCTCGGCGCAACGTGTTCATCCCGACCCTCGGGAGCTGCTTGTCGGATCTCTTTGTCGACCTAGAAGACGAGCTATCGAGCAAAGGGAAAGCATCCTTCAACTCCCTCAACGACAAGATGTCCTTCAACTTTGTGTTCACGCTCTTATGCGACCAAAAGCCCTCGAGCACAATTCTAGGGGCCAAAGGGGCAGCGATGTTCGACCTATGGATATTACTCCAGCTTGCCCCAATATTGTCCCTAGGGTTTAACAACATGGTCTTAAATTTCTTGGAAGATGTCACTTTGCACACTTTCCCACTGCCTCCGCTCTTAATAAAATCTTCTTACAAGAAGCTCTACAATGCATTTAGCGAGCATGCGTCTTCAATTTTAGATGAAGCTGAGAGGCTAGGGGTCGATAGAGACGAGGCGTGTCACAACCTAGTGTTCCTTGCCGGGTTCAATGCCTACGGTGGCATGAAGGCCGCGTTGCCCATTTTGATCAAGTGGGTTGGGTCGGGAGGCGAGGATCTGCACCACCGGCTTGCAAGGGAGATCCGGTCGACCGTCGTGTCGGAAGGCGGGGTAACCCTCGCTGCCCTGGACAAGATGAGCCTGACCAAGTCGGTCGTGTACGAGGCTCTCCGGATCGACCCCCCGGTCCAGTTCCAGTACGGGAAGGCGAGGCGAGACATGGTGGTCCGGAGCCACGATGCAGCCTTCCAGATCAAGAAGGGCGAGATGGTCTGCGGGTATCAGCCGTTCGCGACCAAGGATCCGAGGGTCTTCGATGACCCGGAGGACTTCGTGGGCGATAGGTTCGTCGGGGAGGGGGAGAAGCTCCTGAAGTACGTCTACTGGTCGAACGGGCGGGAGATCGACGATCCGACGGTGGAGAACAAGCAGTGCCCGGGGAAGGATCTGGTGCTGCTCACGTGCAGGGTTATGCTGGTGGAGCTGTTCCTCCGCTACGACACGTTCGGATTGGAATGCGGGAGCTTGCCTGTAGGTTCATCGGTGACATTCAAGTCGTTGACCAACGCCACGAGTTGTTGACCGTATGTCTACTGCTAATAAAGAACTTGTATGAATTTTTCGGTGTTTTCTCTCCCTCTGTGAACCTTCTTTTGGTCCCTTTCACTTCTGGAGGGGAGCGATTTGATCTAGATCTTTCCTTCCCATCCCAGTTCCTTTTCCTTTTATTTCCTTTTGTTTCTTTTCTAATTCTCCCAATCTAGTCTTAGATCTGAGAGCTTTGCTCTCCTAATTTTATATCTAGGAGCTTTCCTTTCCAATTTAATTCTAGATTTTGGAGTTTTAATGAATAAGTGTTCCGCCACCAATTTCAATGATATTCACAGCAACTTTGGTATCAACTATGTGCTCGTTTAATGTATTTTCATTCAAAGTTTTGGCACTTCACATTTACTACAAGGCTTGCTCTCACAAGTGTCGATTTGATGTTTTTCAACATGTTTATGTTATTTCCGTATGGTGATGTTATTGGGGACGCTGAAACTAGGCACACACGGTCGAAAAGCAAAGCCGTAATTATAAATGAAGATCTCAACATATGCCTATCACTGATGATGTTGTGTGATTTGGTGACTAGCCACCAATCTTTTTGCTTAGATCCAGTTACAGATATGTTCTTGAAGAATAAGCTTGTGATGATCTATATCAACCATGATGATGAAACGTCTTGATTTCTGATTTTTTTTTTTTTTGGAGTTCTATGAGTTTACTTTGTTACTATGACTTTTGAGATTCCCTTTCATGTATCAATTTAGTAATGAAAGAAAATTTATTTTTGACCCCCAAATAAATAAATAAAAAACAAAAGTGTTTCTAATTTTATCGAATTACAAGATTTTGGTCACCATTTAGTAAATTGATATTCCACCATACTTTCTCGATGATAACCACACGTTAGCATTGTCATTAAATATTTTCTTTCCTACATTATGATTAGCTCGTATCATGACCCATCTCTTCAAGCCATTATCTGTTAGTAGCCTACGTGGTCCAAGAAAGGAATTACCCTACACTTTGTGAAACTTATTTGATTTGGGACTCGAAGAAAAAGGGAGATAATGGTCTTAAATTTATTGTATGGTAGTCAATTTAGTCTTAAACTTTTCAATTGTGTTGATTTAGTCTTAATCTTTTAATGATTTGTCTATATAGTCATTAAGGTAATTTTGGCGAAAAATCACGAAAGGATTTTATTGGCAAATCCTTGATAGGTTTATAACTAAATTGACGAATCATTAAAAAAAAAAAAATTAGGATTGAATTGGTCATCCTGCGATAGATTTAGAACTAGATTGATACAATATAAATATTTAAAACTAAATTGGCATTTGTAATAGATCTATGACTTTTTGGACAATTTTTCTAGAAAAATTTTCTTAAATGAAACCAAGAAATGTTAAAGATGGAATTGCAGTTTGATTGATCAGAAAGAAGTGATTTAATGTTTAAAAGTTTGATAATGACTTTCATAAGAGATAAGTACACCTCAAGTACCATAACTTGACACAAATGGATACTTAAGTGCCACATTCGAAAAAAAACGGATCACTTAAGTAGCACTCCGGCCAAAGTTCGGCCAACACGCTGACATGTCAATTTTCCGGCAAAGCGAGTGCAAAACGACGTCATTTTGCAAGCTAACGTGGCCAAATAATGCAAAAACGGCATCGTTTTGGGCTGACGTGGTAAAAAATAATATAAAACTAATTAAATTAAATTTAAAATTAACTTGAGTTAAAATATTTAAAAATAGTAATTTTAATATTAAAAAATTAAAAATTAAAAGTGGGGGCTAGGAAGGTGGCGCCGGGAAGGGCCGGCGACGGAGGGGGAGGCTCGGCCGGGGTCGCGGGCCCTAGCCAAGGGCTGGCGACCCCGGTCAACCGGCGGCGAGGGCTCGCGAGCCCTCACCACTCGCCACAGATCTAGGCGAAGGTCACGGCCCTCCCCCAAATCCGGCGAGGGTCGAGGGCCCTTGGCCCGCCGAGCGAGGGCCACCGACCCTCGCCGGATTGGGTGAGGGCTCGCAACCCTCGTCGTCGGTCGGCCGGGGTCACCGGCCCCGGCCGGGCTCGGCAAGAACGGGGGGGGCCCTCGGCCACCTCCCCCACCCCCTTTTTTGTTTTTTAATTTTTAAAATTTTTTAATATTAAAATTATTATTTTTAGATATTTTAACTAAATTTAATTTAAAATTTAATTTTTATATTATTTATTTACAATGTTAACCCAAAATGACGCCGTTTTTGCATTATTCGTGCCACGTCGTCGACAAAATGGCGTCATTTTGCACTCGACGCTTTTGAAAAATGCCACGTATGCAATTTGGGTGGATTTTGGCCGGATTGGCACTCAAGTTATCCATTTTACTCCGTTTTTGGCACTTAAGTGTACATTTCGTAAGTTATGGCACTTAAGTATCCCTTTCTGTCAAGTTATGGTACTTGAGGTGTACTTATCTCCTTTCATAAAATGCCATTTTGGAAATCTGCCATGAATGAGGGTCGTGACCACATTCTTGGAACGATTTGTTGTTAAAAAAAAAAAAAAAAAAAAAAAAAAAAAAGATGAAAAGGGAAGAAGGTGGGTTACGTACCTGAACAGGGTCGTGACCAAATTCTTGGAATGATCTATTTCGTTGTCATTCAACGTGAAAAGGGAAAAAGGTGTGTTGCGTACCTTTTGCCGATGGGGGACCAGTCCTAACCCCATAAGATTGCGAAATTACTCAATGAGGGACCAGCGCCAACCCGTGAGATTACCAAATTGCCGCATGGTAACCTTTCTCTTTCTTTATTTGTTACCGTTGGACTTCTGATGCATTTGGATAAGTAGATATGGAAAAGGCAAGCAAGAGGGTTAGTAATTCACGCATTTGGGTCGTATTAATTATGATCCAAGAGGAGTTACGGGACTCGTAATATAACAATCGGAAAGCTCGCTTAGACTGCTATATTGAGACCAAGTTGGGGAAGTTGTTTGACGTCGCTTTTGGCCTCAAGATCATATTTTCGTTTTACTACTCAGAATAACCAAATGTAGGCCTTCTAACTTTTTCCATGGAGAGAAATGGAAAGGCAAAAAAAGAAAAGATTAAAGAAAGAAAATATACAAGTGGGTTGGATAACCTGTGAGGAGGGGCAGCTATCGATTTATAATTTCGACATCAAATTGTTTTCGACAAGAAACAGAACGTAAACGCAACTTAGCATGAGAAAAATAGTTTATGCTACCATTTGAAATGAAACATACAAAATGAATTTTTGTGTAAGGAGATAAAGGGCGTCATTCAGACGATCTCAGAAGGAATGTCCCTAAATAGATTATCCTTCATTTGTGGTGCACGGCACATTTGGTATGTAGCTTTGATTTAGATAAGCAAAAGGCATATCCAAAGGGACAATCACAAGAAAAAAAAAGTCTTAAATTTATTGGACAACAGTTAATTTAGTCTTAAACTCTTAAATTATCCAATTTAGTTGTAAAGTTTTTGGCCATTTGTCTATGTAATCCTTCTAGCCAATTTTGGTCAAACATCCCTGATATGGACTTCGGTTGTCTTATGTGGCAAGAGCACCGACTCAAATATTTTCATGACCGGAATGACTACTTTAGTAAATCATGAAAAAGTTCACAACTAAATTGGCTAATATAAGTTACCAAGACTTTGCCATAGAGATTTGCTAAATTTGCTAACTTTGTAGAAATAATACCAAGGCCAAGTGGGTTCAATACTAAGTTTTTCTTTTTTTAACTTTTCTCGTGGAACCTTGTTTTTTTTTTTTTTCATGGACTGCCCTTAAACCGGAACCCATTTTATGATTCATGGTTAGTTGATCGAACTTTCTCTTATCAAGAGTTCTTTATAAGTATTTCAACTTATAGGTTTTTACATTTTTGCTTTATTTACTAGTTTTAATTGTGTTAATTTATTTTTTTATTTGATGTGAAGCTTTTATCCAAGTAACATACACATGTGAAAAGCTTAAAGTAGGTTAAATGGGTGACAAGGGTTTTTCCTAAATTGGATTAAATATTGATGTGTTTTTCTAATATGGGTTGGGCTAGATATGGGTCATTAAATTTATATTGTATGAAAATAAATCAAAACAGGTTGAATGGGTTGCTATGGATTGGAGAATTTTCAAGCCTACCCAAGCTCAACCCAACACACCCATTTGATGGCTCTATTTAAGGTTTGACCACCATTATTTGTGTAGTACTTTATTAGTACGTCCATGATGGGGTGCGATTAGAACGCATCGTTTCGTCTTGATAAGTTAAGATAAAAAGACACCATTTGAAGGGTATGAGGGAGTCGTATAAAAATTTTCTGAAGATAACCGTTGGGACGGTTGACAGAACGTATGCTTAGCAAGAAACTCTTCTCCTTTTCTTGTCCCATTTCCATCAAAAAGAAAAAGAAAAAAAAAAGGCGTTCCATTTCTCTTTTACGAAAACAATTGGCATTTACGCTGTGGAAATCATATGCTTTCCTTGTGATTGCATTCAGACCAATGTGAAGTATTTTTGTTATTGATTCATCCGCAATTCAACGATTGTTTCGGAGTAAATTGTTGACTGCGCATTGGAAATAGGTAAGTCGTCTTCCACCGACTTTCTTCATACAATGGTATTAGAGCCCAGTTGTGATTTATGCATTGTTTTTCATCAAATTTTCTCGTTTACCATTTGATATCGAAATCAAGAGAATGAAATCTACACTGCTTGGATGTTTATTGCTCAGAATTGCAATATCAATCATCGCAAACAAACCTAAGTGAAGAACAGGTTTTGGGCCACGTACACCCATGCGGTTTTGGCCACTTTCCGGAATATTTTTTCGGCCAAAATAAATTTTCAAATATACAGGGTGAAAGTACTCTTAGAAACAAGTCCAACGATGGGTATAGCGCCATCGAAGATGCCGATGCACCCACACGTGCCGACACACCGGGCACACCCAGCGCATGAGCGTCACACGTGCGACAACGAATGACGCATGCGACGCCACCTATGACGTCATCCAACGACCGGTAACCGCTGGATGATGTTATCTATGATGTCACTACCGGCGGCTGTTGGCCGGTCGATCACCGCCAGTGACCTGACCCGAACCGAAAACCTGACCTAAGATCTGACCCGACCCGACCCGTTGATCGGTTGAACTGGTCGAACCAGCCAAGAGCCATCTGGCTCGCTAGCTTGTGCACCACACATGCCGCACACTCAGGTGGCGCGTGTGAGCGTGTGAAAGCTTTGATTGGAGCGTGGTCGGCGACGTTTGGTTCGTATAAATGATCACTACACTATGGTATAAGTATTTTATATTTTGAATTTTTTTAAATGTATAAAAATGAATAGGAAACCATAAGTACGCATATTTTTGGGGTTTAAATATGTTGTTTATTTATTTTTAGCTTATATTTTCTTATGGTTTTGGAAATACAGTAGCTAACTTATATGAAAATAGTATCATATATGTTGTGTAGAGTTTGGTTCGATGATAGCATGTATATAGTCTAATATACTTACCATTTTCTAGTTCTAAGAAAATTCAAATAATGGTAGGAAATCCTTATTTTTCCATTACATATTAGCTTACGGTTTTGATTGTAGTTGCTGCATGATTATTTTTGTACATTGGTTTACATCATGCTATGTCTTTTGTGTTAATGGAAAAATATAGAAATTACATGAGGTTATATAGTTATTTTTTTCTAGTAGGAGTTCGGGCAGAATTCGAAGAAATTCTCACTTAGAACTTAAAATTTGTGCAAATTAAATTAATTAATGATAATATAACAATCGTACATAGAAGCTGATTGGGAACATAGTGAACTTTTATTTCTATGTCTTTTATTGAATTATCATTAATTTAGTTTTTCTTTGCTGCAAATTAAATATGTGTGTTACTCTAAAAAATGTGCTAATATTGATTCTGCGTTTATTATGTCTATGTGTTATAGCAATTTATTATAGTTTCGGCATCCAAGACCATTATGGATGATCTTAATAAGAGTGAGAAATTGAATGGTGACAATTATGATATTTGGTACCGAAAGATTCAGTACATCCTTGAGAAGCAAGAGATTTTGGAAATCCTCAACTACACCATGGATGAGCCGAGCATGAAACTTCAGCTCATCATAAAAGAGATCTATAAGCTTATCAAGTTTGGAAGAAGAAAAATAGCATTGCTGAGTTGTATGTAAAATGATCTAATGTATGAGTTTGAAAGTTATGATAAAACTCAAGCAATGTGGGTTGCCTTAAAAAATAAGTTTAGGGGTACATTTGCCACTGAGTTGACGAGACTCACTATTAAGTTTAACATATATCGAAAGCGCCCAAATGAAACAATGATGCAGTATCTTCGGGAGATATCAATCATGATTTGTGAGCTGAAGTCGGTAAATCACTCCCTTATTGATGAACAACAAGTTCAGGTTGTTATAAGGTCTCTTCCTGATAATTTGGAGCATATGAAGATCAACATGACACATAATGAGAATATTGTCACTTTTGATGATATAATACGTCATTTGGAATTAGAGAATGAGCGCCTAGTGATTGCGAGATCCTTTACCCATGCTTATGTTACTAAATTGAGTTCGCGCAAAGTTTCGGGCTTCAAGTGTAAAAGGAATTATTAATTCAACAACAAATGGAAGAAGATTGATCAGGCACCTAAAAGGGCTAAGATATTCCAACGCAAAAAGCGTGCTTGGAAGAAGGATAAAACCAAGATAAAGTGCTACAATTGTGGCAAGATGGGTCACTTTACTCGTGAATACACTGAGCTGAAAAATGTACAATGTTACTCCATTACTTTAAGTAATATTTTTATTTCTAGCACCGTAATGCTTGTTGAATCTTATCCGATAGCTAGAGACCAAGAAGCATTTGTGGAGTATCATTGGATACAGCTTGGAAGAACATTGATATATGTTGAGAATAACTCAAGAATTGAAATGAAGGGTATTAGCACATGTAAATTAATAGGATAAGTGTTAGGAAGTCCTACAACTTGTCATAAAAATGCATTTCAGTTAAAAAACTTGCAAAAAGTGCATTTAAGTCCTAAAACTTGTTAAATTGTTTCAAACAAGTCCTAAGACCGACACCGTTAACATTTTCCGTTAAAAATGCTGACGTGGCATTTTAAATAATTTTTATTTTCCACGTGAATTTTTTAATTATTTTTTTAAAAAATTAGATTTAAAAACTAAAAAAATCAAATTTATTCATTTTATCTTATTTTCACCAAAAATTTAAAAAAACTTAAAATATTTATTTAAAAAATTTTAATTAAAAATAATTTTTTTAGTTAAAATATTTATAAAAAACATATTTAAAAAGTTAACATTATTTTTTAAATTTATTTTTTAAATTTAAAAAAAAAAATTTAACTTTTCTTTTTAGTTTTTGTTGAAAATAAGATAAGAATATATCTAATTTTTTTATAAAATGGATAAAAATTAATTAAAAAATAAACCTGGAAAATAAAAAATTATTTAAAATGTCACGTCAGCATATTTAACGGAAAAGGCTAACGGCGTCGATCTTAGGACTCATTTGAAACAATTTGATAAGTTTTAGGACTTAAATGCACTTTTTGCAAGTTTTAGGACTAAAATGCATTTTCGTGACAAGTTGTAGGACTTCCTGAACACTTATCCCTAAATTAATTTTACATGGTAGTCAAATCCTATTCCTACATGATGTCATCTATGCTCCAGATATTCAATGAAACTTGGTATCCATAGTTGTTCTTATTAGCCTAGGTTATATATTGAATTTTCATGATGATTATATTAACATTTTGTTTGTAACAGTTTATACTGTATTAAATGGTTTTATGTATTGAATTTTCATGGTGATTATGTTAACATTATGTTCAGATCATGTATTAAATGGTTTTATGGTGCTAAACATTGACTATGGTCAATATACTGTTAATGTCAATGGTTGTTTTTCTTTAATTGCATCTTCTAGTAATGTTGAGATTGATGCAAGTACTTAGCATGTTAAATTATGTCACATTAGGTTACAAATAATGCAAAAATCAGCTAGAGAATGCATTTTAGGATCACTCATTAATGTTAATTTACTCGTATGAGAACATTGTCTAGTAAAAAGAGCAACTAGAAAACCATTCGGTAAATGAACTAGAGCTAAATTTGCATTGCAACTCATACATTCTGACATTTGTGGTCATTTGAACGTGAGGGCGAGGCATGGAGCCTCATATTTTATCACTTTCATAGATGACTTCATGCGTTTCGATTATGTTTTTCTGATCTCCTATAAATCATAAGCATTAGCTTTAGACGATATATAACGATAGTAGAGAATCAGTTGAACAAAACAATAAAGACATTGAGAACCAATCGTGGACGTGAGTATCTATCTGAACAATTCAAGACTCTTTGTGATAAAAAGAGAATTGTATGGCAATTAACTATTCTTGGTATTCCACAACAAAATGGGGGTAGCTGAGAGAAAGAATAGAACCATATTAGAAATTGTTATGTCTATGATGGTGTAAACAAATTTGCTTATCTCCTATTGGAGAGATGCATTATTGACTGCTGCCTATGTACTTAACTGAGTGCCCTCAAAATCAGTCACGTCCACCCCTTATCAATTGTGGACTAATAGGAAACCAGACTTAAGTGATCTACGTTCATGGAGATGTGCAGTTTATGTTCATAATTCTTCTCATAAATATGACAAATTAAATTATAGAGGGAAGAAATATATCTTTATAAGATATTCTGAACACTCCAAAGGGTACGTGTTCATAAGTGAATAGGCTGATGGAAGTATGATCGAAATTGAGTCACGGGATGTCACGTTTTTAGAGAACAATTTTCTTAGTAAATGTGACTTCTAATTATATGAAGTGAAATATCCTAATAACACAACTATTAATGTTGTAGAGGGAAATAAAGATTTATCTCAATATACAAAACCTAGTGAGAGTGTTGCATTGTTTGGTGAATTGAATTTAAGAGAAATTCGGTTACGTAAAAATAATCGTAAAAGTATTCCTTATCGTCGTTTTGAGATTGAAGAGGAAGTATTTATGATTACTCAGAAATATGATGCCAAGCCTAAGACTGTTCAAGAGGCTCTCTCATCCTCTGATAAGAAAGAATGGAGAAAAGTTTTGAAAGATGAGATGGAGTCAATAAGAGCAAATCATGTATGGAACTTGGTTGATCTACCACCCAATCGCAAGGCCATTGGAAACAAATGAGTTTTTAAGATTAAACGAATGATGGATGGATCTATTGAAAAATATAATGCTCGTCTTGTGGTGAAATGTTATACTCAACAAAATGGTAGAGATTATAATGAAACATTTTCACCAATTGCAAGGTTTGTTTCAATACGCCTTATCCTAGCAATCTTGCACATTTGGACCTTGAATTATAACAAATGGATATAAAAACGGCATTTCTCAATGAAGAACTAGATGAAAAAATTTATATGAAGCAATTAATAGGTTTCATAGTTAAAAGGTCAAGAGCATAAAGTTTGCAAGTTTCATCACTCAATATATGGCCTTAAGCAATCATCTAGATAGTGATATCTTCGATTTTATCGAGTCATAACAATTTTTAGTTTTACGATGATCGAAGAAGATCACTATGTATATGTCAAGCGGTCCAAAAATAAATTTTTTATTTTATCATTTTATATGGACGATATTCTATTAGTTGGAAATAACAAGGTTTTGGTTATCACCATAAAAGAATGGTTGTCCTCCAATTTTGAAATAAAGAATATGGGAAAAGCTACTTATATATTAGGAGTTAAGATCGAAAGAGATCGATTAAGGAAACTCCTTACTTTATCACAAGAGTCTTATATAATGAAGATTCTTGAACATTTCAATATACATCATTGTAATTCCATTGATACCTCTGTCATGCAAGGTGAAACCCTAAGTATTAAGATATATCTTAAGATTCCAAGAGAAATTAAAGTAGTGGAAACTATTCCTTACGCTAGTGCGGTCGGAAATTTGATGTATGTATAATATGTACTCGACCTGACATATGTTATGCCATGGATTAGTGAGCTGATATCAATCAAATCCGGATCAAGTACACTAGAAAGTAGTAAAGATGATCCCGATATACTTAAAAGGCACCATGAACTATTGACTTTATTACCAAGGAAATGATTTACGCCTATTATGCTATTTAGATGCTGATTGGGGTAACGTAAATCGACTTTTAGATATATGTTCTTGCTCAATGAATATGCAATTTTCTTAGAATAGCAAGAAATAGACATGCACGACCTTGTTTACGATGGAGGTAGAATTTGCTGCATACTCTGCCGCAATGCAAGAAGCAATATGGCTAAAACATTTCTTGGAAAATTTAACCACTATCACTGAGGTTCTAAAACCGGTGATAATTTATTGTGATAGTCAAGTAGCCATTGCCTATGTAAAAGATCCCAAGTATTATGGAAGGATGAAGTACATTGATATAAAGAACAATTTTATTAGAGATATAATAGCGCAGAAAGAAGTGATCTTACAATACATTTCAACTAATAGAATGGTTATTGATTCATTTATGAAGGCTGTTTTTAGAGACGTATTCTTAACTCAGACTATGTTACTAGGATTACGTACAATGTAATATGTGTTATTGTAGATGATCATTGGTTTATGTATATGTGAACATATGTATTGTACTTGTTTATTTCTTAGTGACTTGATGTTTTATCAATAAGTAACTCGTTGATTGTTGGGAACTTTCACTCCTCTATATTCGAAATATGCCTTTCTAGGAGCATTACGATCTGCAGCTCAAATTAAATATATTATGGGACTAGCACAAACACACATATATTATTGGAAAGTGTGTCAGTGACCAATGATTAGCTCACTCACACGAGCAATCACCTCAAGTGCTATAGTTAGCATGTTGAGATGTGGCGTTATATACAAATAAATGCTAAAGAGCAAATTTAGTACAAAAAATAATATGTTGCCTTGATTAAAGTCAAGATGAGGTCTGTGATTTATATATAATAAGACCGAATATGATAATCCCATAATCATATATGCTTGAAAGATGCCGGATGCGAACACTTAATTGGCCGCTATAGAAAGCGAGCTGATATAGCAGTCGTGTTAAACTTGAGTACGTGAAAAACATGTGACTATGTTTAGGCAAAGATCCGTATAGTGGATATATTTAATAAATGACACACGCTCTTATAGAAAGAAAATCCACTACAGCATGCAATTTATACTACATGTGCATTATACCACCGATAATGGAAGGTGAGTGAAATTATCCTTATTTACTCATCATATTTATAATTTACCTCATTTTGTGTCTTATGTTACTTCTGACTATGTTCTTGAAATGAAAGATCAATGTTGCTACTTTAGCAATTTTAGTTAGAAATTGTTGATGTTGACTCTAGGCGTTCTACATGGCATAACTGCCAAGTTAGATATTTTTTACTAAAATTAGTCGGAAGGACTACATTGGGAAATGCTTAAAAAGTTTTAAAGTAAATTGGCTAAACTAAAATGCATTTTACTGAACTTGCATCTTTACAGTACATTTTGAGATGCACATATAAGTTGTGTTAAAAAAAAAAAAACCCACGTAAAAGAATTAGTGTGGTATGGAACAGTTAATATATCTAAGTTGGCTAATAACTCATTGACTTAATATTTTAGTAAATGTGAGTTCAATAGAATATGTTAATAAGCTCGACTTAGGCTTCTTAGGATGATCTCCCAGATGAAAATATTAGGTTACTATTGCACACTCTTAACAATATATTTAGGATTTTTTTGATAATTTTCCTAACATATGAACCATAACGTGCTTTGAAGTTGAACTCATTTGTTAGTCCGATCTTCAAGATTGTCTATCTGCCTAATTTCTTTGTTCATGTTGAAGTAGGTTGAATGTTCAATAACCTCCCCTCCACCCTCTTTTGGGTTGTTTCCAAGGCTTTTGTTTAAAGTCTTCGTTACACATACGGTGCACATTCTTTAAGTCTCCTATACTAAGAGAGGAAATTTCTCCAAATTTATGACTTGCGTTTGTGTACAAAATGTTCATAATGACATTTATTTTGTGTCTATGTTTCCACTTAGTTACAAGCCCATGCTATTGTGCTCGGATTACGTCGTGTCTATGTTTTCACCTTTTTTTTGTTCATGAAAATAAGAAGTTGAGTCGATATTATGAGGGATTGGCTAAATGGTCAAATGTTTGGTATAGATATGATGGATCTTAAGTTTGTCTCACTAGTTCTCTCATTCCAAACAATCTTAATGGCCTTGTTCACCACATATGACAGATAAAGTGATGCCCAATGCACATGGATAAAGCAGTTTGCATGTATTGGTTAGATCATTTGCTGATCCAAAAAATTGAATACTCAGTGGTTATCCAAAGAAAAAAAAAAAGAGTTGATGCTCATATGATAAATGTTAAGCTGAGAATTAAAAACGATTATATCATGTTAAAACATAAAGTATTCTCCTCCTTGCTTTATAGTTCAATTCCCTAACTTAGTCTCTTATCTCTACAATTGAAATAAGTGAATATTGTTAGCTATATGCCCTAAAGTAACGATGTAATAATCTATTTAGGGATTTCTGTTATATTATTTATTTAATGACAAAGAAGGATTCATTCATTGTCCTAATTATATGAATGAGTCCATACAATCAATTACCACTGAGCCTACTTTTAAAGTATTAAAAAAATGTGTGATAGGTTTAAAGTTAAACTGAATCTTTAGACAAATCCTGGTCGATGGATCATTAAAAGAATATAGATGATCCTGTTGAAACCAATGTATTCTCAAGCTTTACTGTTGAGTATTAGATACCTTAAGAGATGATGGGTCATAAGTGATTGGGTATTGTGATACCCAAGTTAGAACACAAGTGCTTGTCTCGGACAAGTTCAATTAACATGACATTCGCAAAATGATTGGCAACATGGAACTTTTTAGTGGGGTCAATGACTAATCGTTCCTACTTTGGTTTTGTGTAAAATCCTTAGACCTGTTGACATGATGTTGACTTATATGTTGGATGGTTATGGTTTTTTTTTCACAAGTGTGTATAATGACACTTCCTCAAACCATTTTTATATTTGATAGCCATAGTTTGTTTATATATATAAAGGCACATACGTGCTCAATATAGAATCTGTTTTCTTGTTATATTTGTAGATATATAAGATAGAAGATTGATATCCTATGCGATATATTCTTGATATTGTATTGAAATCCTCAACTGGGGTTGTAACCAAGAATGAATGGTTCATGTCTCGTAAAAATACATGTCATTTTGATTTTAGTTCTCTTGCTTGTGCTAATGTGTTAGGACAAGTCTTACTGCCAACTTAATGATGAGCTTAGAGATGTCGCACACAATAACCAATTCAAAATTATGTTTACACGGGAGAGATAATATTGTAGACGTGTTTACAATTGAGCCATCAAGTTGAGTTAGGCTGAAAATCAAATTTTTGAAATGGTTTCAAACTTTATGGCCATATTAAAGAGATCTAAAATGGTTTTAGACTTTGTGGTCGAATTAAAGATTTGAAACGAGTTCAGAATCAAAGGCTACATTAATGATATGAAGCGATTTCAGAATCAATGATCGCATTAATGATCTAAAGTGAGTTCAAAATCAATAGTCAGATCTAAAATGATTTCCAAAGCAATGAGCATATTAATGTTCTAAAACAGTTTCAAACTTAATGGACACATTAATGATTTGAAACGGTTTCAAATGCAATGGGTAGTTTAATGATCTGAAACATTTTTAGAATCAAACAACCAAATCAATGTTTTGAAACGATTGCAGATTTAATGGTCGAATTCAAGTTTTGTAACAGTTACAAAATTTTTCCTAGAATAAAGTTTTGTAATGATTACAAAATTAATGCCCAAAATAATACTCTATAATGGTCACCGAATTAATACCGGAATTAATGCTCGAAATGGGTTCAGAACCATCGTCTAGATTCAAAGTTCGAAGCGAGTTCGGATGTTACCGTCGAATTAATGCTCTAAAATGATTTTAGAGTTAACGAGCCGAATTGATTTAAATAAATATGATTTGAGACCAATTATAAGGATGCAATTAGAAGAGTTGATAAAATGATGGTCAAGTGATAATAGTGATCAATCAAATAATCAAACACGAGAGTAATTGCTAGCAAAATTGTTACGGTGAGCTCTCTCAAGTTTCTCTCTATCGTTTCACATAAGTTGTGGTATGTTTAAACTAGAGGTTTGATATTTGTGAGGTTGGAACTGAAGAACATCAGAACCTAAATACTTTAGTAACGCTACAAGGAGATCAAACATTCATAGTCAAAATCTGAAGAACATCATAACAAATGCTGCGAGAACATCAAATGTTCATGGTCAGAATTTGAAAAACGTCGTAACCAAACTTTTAGAGCACAATAGAGGCATTGTGTGATTAGCTTCTTTTTCACAAAGTGTGCTTCTTATTAAATGCACAAACCATGTCATATGTGCATGGGTGATTTTGCTTCCGTTGCGAATCGTTTTTTATTCAATTTACCTATACAGGTATTCGTTGTTTTTCGAAATAAATCCCAACAAATATCATTTGTTAATTCAAAACAACAATTGTATCCCACCAGTCGGAAATGATTTTTCCACCTGACATTGTCGATACATATTGGAAGTCGCACAAGTATATATCACTCCTATTCGACATATATGTCCTCTTTGAAGCTTGAACACGCCTCGAAGAATACACAATCGAGACTTTGCCTTTGATTTCTCTCTAAACCCTAGGTCCATTTCTTCATTGTCAATGTCTTCACATAATTCTTCTTCTTCATCATCTTCTTCTCCATTCAACATCGAGCAAATTTCAAAAGCCTCTCGTAAAAATGCACCTTCACTTAAAGGAATCCTCGGTGGTTACGGCAACACCTTTCTTGGAGGTGACAAAGATCATCTTGACTACT
The DNA here is from genome assembly GCA_014182375.1 of Eucalyptus virginea. NCBI lineage: Eukaryota > Viridiplantae > Streptophyta > Magnoliopsida > Myrtales > Myrtaceae > Eucalyptus > Eucalyptus virginea. Next base: position 25,981,621 of record CM024520.1, read on the forward strand.
TCTACAACCAAGGAAAAGAGAAGTTCTTCAGGTATTGAATGCGCAAGTACAACTCAACTACTTTAACAATATGAGTTTGACCAAGTCTGTCATTTATGTAGTGTCCGAAAAATATGATGAACAAATTAGGTAGAATAATGAAATCAGACTTTGAGACGTGATATCACTTTCTTTAAGGAATTATTTACCCCGTAACATTGCTAATCATCACTGGCAAATTTCCTCTAAAATATAGCAAAGTCTCAGTTGAGAATATTATATAGCAATTTTAATATTTCTCCAAGGTCTTTTAAGGGAAATAATAAGCTAAAATGGCTATATTTTCTTTTGAAAGAAAACGAAAAATGGAAGAATAAGGTTATAGTTGAACAAACGCGTTCAGTAATTTATAGGAAAAAAACAAGAAGTTATATCCGAACAGACACAACCTTTCAACAATTAAGAAGTAATCTCTGAATAAGTATGAACTCTTAGATAACAGTTGGAAGAAATAATAAAATTTGGAATAAAATAAAAACAAAAAATAACAGTAACTTTGTGAACAATATTATTATTTCAACGGGACGCTATGGTTAATTTTTATAAAAAAATAAATCTAAATTTTTTTATAAATTAAAATGATCGTTGGTTAGTGCCGCATCTCATTCACGTGCACACTCACATCTTTTTTTATGTGGAACGAGACATCTTTTAGTTTGTTTTAAAAACAAATTACCAGCACGTAGTACTGAGGATCGAGCTTCTGGTCTTGTTCCAATACAAGAAGATGAAGCATGATACGGTGGTCTAAAGCGACTATGAAGCCTTTGAGATCAATGGGCGAGTTGTTATTCGGATATGAGCCGTTTGCTATGAGAGACCCAAGGGCCTTCGACGATCCGAAAGAGTTAGTGAGGGAAGGAGGGGGGCTGTTGTATGTGTAGCGATCGAGCGGACTTGAGATCAATGATCTGACGGTGGAGAGCAAGTAGTGCCCGGGGAAAGATTAGGTAGTGCTCTTGTGCAGGGTCATGTTGGTGGAGATCTTCGTTCGTTACGACACGTTCAACTTTGACCTCGGAGAGTAGCCTCTCGGATCATCTGAAACGTTCAAGTCGCTAACCAAGGCCGCCACAAGTAATTGGTCCTGGTGATTATAAGCTACTTCAAAAGTTAGTTGTTAAAGGCCCCGTCTGGTTCAGTATTCTCAAGGGGCTTTGAGCCCACAAAGACCTTTGGGAAAAATATTAGGTGTTTGGTTCAGCATTCTGAAGTCTCATTGGCCTAAATACTTGCTTTTGAAATGCTGAAAACCCAAAGCAAGTGGGGACCTACTTTGGGATTTCAGCATTTTTGGAATGTTGATATAAGGTTTAATGAGTTTTTTTTTTCTTTCCAATATTGCTCTCATTAATAATTATGTTTTCTTCTTTTGCCCTCAAAAAACAGTCTTCTTCCTTGGATTTGGCCTTGCTGCTCCATCACGAAGTTCAGCTGGTGGGAGGCGTTTAGCCGCGAGCAGCCAGATCTGGCTGCCGGAAGCCTCGCCCGACGTCATGCGACCTCAAGCAAGGTGGCTTGAGGTCGGGTGACCTCAAGCATCTCCCCGGGTCGCGCGACCCAGGTGACGCCACCCAAGGTCGCGTGGCCTTGGGCGACGTCACCGGAGGCCATGCGACCTAGGCGTTGCTACCCGAGGTCGGCAACCTCGGGTGAGCGCCCCCCTCTCCAACCACCACCACCGCCACCGTCACCACCAGCCACCTCCCCACCGCCACTAGCACCACCGTCGAGCCACCTCCCGACGATTTTCCCCTCTCCACGTAGCTGCATCTCCTCCTCCCTTTTTTTTTTCTTCTTTTTTTTTTTTTCAACTTAAAGTTGCTTTGCAAAATATACACACAAAATGAATGTTCGAACACTCTTACCTTCACAAAATGTCCATTCATTCAAAGAAACTTGGGGAAATGCAAGCATTTCCCCAAAATTGAATCAAACGGGCTTAAAGTCATAAGCATTAAACACTAAAAATGGGGAGAAAATATTAGGTACGTCTCATTTGTTAGCATTGCAAATAAGAGGGGTCTCTAGAATGCGACACGTGTCCCGGTGGCCCCAAGTGTCAAGTGAACTCTTCTCTCTCTTCTCTGCATGCGCTTTCTACCTCCTCCACGTTCTCTCTTCTTTCCTCTCTCTCTCTCTCCTCTCTGCATGCGCTTTCTACCTCCTGCACGTTCTCTCTCCTCTCTCTTCTCTGTCCCCATTTTTCTCTCTATCCTCTCCTTTCTCTCTCTCTTGCGTCCTTGCATGCTCTCTCTCTCCTCTCCTCTCTCTTCTCCTCTCTCTCTCTCTCCTCTCTCTTCTCTCTTCACAGCACACTTTCTCTTCGTCGGCGCTGACGACCAACCGACCACCTCAACCTCCGCCGCGAGCACCTCCTCCGGCACGTTCGGGAAGGTGCACAGTGCTCAATCTGCCACAAGAGCTTTCCCACTGGCCAAGCTCTCGGCCAGCACAAGTGGTGCCACAACAAGGCCCTCACTCCTGCTCCTCAGCAGGTGCAGTCGCCACCGCCTCGACTGCCAACGGGGTGAGCATCTCGAAGGGCGTGGGGTCCACTCACACGCAGAGCCATGGGCAAGTTCGATCCGAACATCCCGGCACTTCCGGACTCCTCCACCCGGTTCGCGGTCTCCGGCAGCTACACCCCTCCAAGAAACCTCGATTCCTAGCGTCAATGAAGACAAAAGCAGCCTAAAATGGGTCGAATCGAAAATGCACAGAAACCCACAAAAAAGAAAAAAAACCGGCAATTGGAATCGACACAGGAAATCGATCGAGTTTTAGATAGGAATAGAGACGATTGTTTTTGTTCGTCTCTTTGTTTGTTGGGTGATGGTGGAGTTCTTTTTAATGGAGAGAGGGAGGTGTACACTGTACAGGGGAGAGGGGAGAGAAAGGAGAGAGAACGTGCATGAGGCAGGAGAGAGAAAAGGGACAGAAGAAGAGAGAGAAAAGTGGGGCTAGAGAAGAGAGAGGGGAGAGAGAGAGTGCGTGCAGCGAGGAGAGAGAGAAGACAGATGAGAGAGAAGAGTTCGCCTGACAATTTGGACCCATCCCGACATGTGTCGCGTTTCCAAAGCTCTTCTTATTTGCCGCGAATGAGATATACCTAATATTTTCTAAAAAATGGGACATTGATGAGAAAATAGAGTTGTCTTGGTTTGAAGAGCTTTTATTGCAAAAATTGCTGACACACAATTTGTGGCTATCCTTCCTCGGGCTTTATTTGATTTATCTTTTGGCAAGATGTTCAATGAAACTTAGCGGGAAATCAAATTTAGTGCGACTCAAACTTCTAGCAATAGAACAAATGACAAGAGACATGTTCTAATAACTTAATTTTTCCCCCTTTTTTTTTTTTATAAATTTCAAGATTTTCAGGAGATTCCTGAAATTTTTATTATGAAAAATCATAAAAAGAGTGCCAAAAAAGGTTGTCGGACAAATCAAATATATACTCTCCGAGAGTTTTTGTATCAAGATAAATAACTCGAGACCTACTATAGTAGCTCGATTCATCCTATTTTTTAAAAATGCACGTTTTCCACGAGATTCTTCAGCAAAATTTACGTAGAATCGAGAAAAAGATTCCTCGGACAAAAAAAATATTTATTATGGGTTCGTGGTGATAGCTTAACTAATTAGCAATGATCCTTGTGCACGTGCTTTGAATCTGTCAATGCATGGTTGCATCGACGAAAACTTATTCTAAAGGTGCCTATCGAGACTAGGGAAAGGCAACTAATGACGGGTCCCACGTCTCGGAGGAGCCATTGAATTATCGAAGCTGGACGCATCCAGCTATAGTGCATTCATAACCAACAAGCATTAGAATGATAAATATTCCGGTACATTGGGTTTTGTTAATTCGAGGGAATTAATTAAGTTGAGTAAAATTAGGAATAACAATATTCAACAAGTTCTGAAAATTACCGTAGTACCCGCTCTAATAAGTGAGAAATTTTATGTTTGTGGACAAATTATCGATTCTTTATCACATATAAGAACGACTCATCCGTACTTGAAAGAATGCAAATTCAGGTATCGATATTTAACTTAGGCTTATCTAAATATCAATTGCCCTCAAATGTGAGTTGTGATAATGAAATATGTGGTTTGAGAGGAGGATGCATTAGTATAATGAATTTCAACTATGCATATAAAACTGCACGTCGATGTTCCTTAGACTATATATGTTTTAACTGTCTACGATAAAGATGCTCATGAGAAAAGGCATTAATACTGTATCTTGTGATCATTTCCCACATGTTTTGCTGAACTTATGAAAAAAATATCCGGCCTTTTCTAGAAAATTCTGCCTTTAAGATGGTAAGATTATTTCTGGTGCGAGACTCCTCGATTCTTTAGTTCCATGTGCCATTTTCAATCCTGTTTGCATATAAGAGAAGGTAGCAAAGCATCTCATACAGCTCTCAAATGTTTAAAATTTTTAATTGAATTTTCTAACGTGGTATTATAATCAGGTTTTGCCTCACAGTTGTTTCAGCTATGAGGCTTTCCTTTTGTCAGTTTCACGTGTTTTTCTTAATTCTGTTTCCATATGAGATGGGGTATTAATGTATCCAATACTGCTTGCTTATGAGGTGTCAATGGGTTTTATATATATAAACTTGATTTACTTAATGGCTTAACTTCTTGAATTGGGCTTTCTAACTTGGTCCATCATTTCTTTTGATTGGTAGGTCACAAATATTGACATCCTTCACACTTAATTATAGCTAAGTTTGGTGCGAGTGATGATGATCACATGTAACTGATGAATGAATTATGATCGGAGGACAACATGACCCGGAAAGAAATCTTTTGGAGTTGGTGGCCTGGCGTGGTTGGGGTTTTATGAAGTATTTTCTTATAATGAAGTGCTTGCTTGCGTCGACTTTCGACAATTAATTGATCCTTCGTGGCTATATCCTTCCTTTATTCGCTGTGTAGAAATCGCCTATATCTTTGATTCAACTCTAGGGCATCTTTTTTTGGTGTTCAACGGTTGCTCTTGCTTAATCACGCGGAAGAGACCTTTTCGAAGTCATTTTTTATCAGTATTTCCCCCCTCGATGTTCATGCTGTGTGGACCGCGAGATGCTCGAGCTCGTGAGTAAAATTAACTGTACGGAATTTAATATTAGCTTACAAAAATCATATACTAAACTGACATGCTAGGTTGCTGGTAAAAAATTAAACAAATTAATCATATTTGATTCTTAAATTATTGTATTAGGTGACTCACCAAAAATTGCAACATATCTTCTCCTTCCGAATCTTAGCTTTGCCAACACTACAGTGGATTTTCACCCACCCACCCTCAATTCACTCTAGGCGCTAAAACCTATTATATTCCCTTATCCAGTGGTAACTTGCACTAATGTGCAAATGTGAAATCTACATTCTCCACCGAAGAGATTCTTAAGTTCCCATGCAAACTTTTCTTCTTGGATAAGTGGGAATATGAAAAGTGTGGAGTCTCGCACTCCAGAATGGACCTTCCATATATTTCTTCTCCTTTAAGTTTTTTAAAAATTTGCTCAGGTAAAAAAAAAAAAAATCATATAATAAACTGATATGTTAGATTATTGGCCATAAATAAAACAAATTAATTACACTTAATTCTTAAAATACTATATTAGGTGATTCATCGGAAATTCAACCCATCGATGCTTTTTTTTTTATTTTTTGGTAAAGAAGGTATCAACGGTCGAATTGGATCTCAATGCTTATTAATTTAAGTTGAACAAGATAAAATAACTGTACTTGCCCTAGGGGGTATACTTGTCCTATTCAGACAAGATAGCTCCTTTTATCAGTGTCCCAGGACAATGTACTATGTTGTCGTGATTATATAACCTCGCCTCTTATGGCGCATCTTGCTATCTCTAATTTCACCACAACCTATCCCTCTAAAGCTAGATCTGGCTGTGCGTATCTCCATCTTGCTCATCTTCGTCTTCGTCTAATTCGTCTTCCGGTTCGTGAATCGATCATGTCGGATTCGGAAATTCCACTGGAAGAAATCCCAGGAGATTACGGTTTCCCATTTTTCGGTGCGATAAGGGATCGTCTCGATTACTTCTACTTCCAAGGAAGAGATGAGTTCTTCCGCCACCGGATGCGCAAGTACCGGTCGACGGTCTTCAGGGTCAACATGCCACCTGGCCCATTCATCTCCTCGAACCCCAATGTCGTCGTCCTCCTCGACGCGATCAGCTTCCCCGTCCTCTTTGACACATCCGATGTCGAAAAGAGGAACGTGCTTGATGGCACGTACATGCCCTCCACCGCCTTCACTGGCGGCCACCGTGCTTGCGCCTTTCTCGACCCGTCCGAGCCCAAACACGCCACCATCAAGCACTGGTTCCTGTCCCTCCTCGCGGCTCGGCGCAACGTGTTCATCCCGACCCTCAGGAGCTGCTTGTCGGATCTCTTTGTCGACCTAGAAGACGAGCTATCGAGCAAAGGGAAAGCATCCTTCAACTCCCTCAATGACAAGATGTCCTTCAACTTTGTGTTCAAGCTCTTATGCGACCAAAAGCCTTCGAGCACAATTCTAGGGACCAAAGGGGCAGCGATGTTCGACCTATGGATATTACTCCAGGTTGCCCCAATATTGTCCCTAGGGTTTAACAACAAGGTCTTAAATTTCTTGGAAGATGTCATTTTGCACACTTTCCCGCTGCCTCCGCTCTTAATAAAATCTTCTTACAAGAAGCTCTACAATGCATTTAGCGAGCATGCGTCTTCAATTTTAGATGAAGCTGAGAGGCTAGGGATCGATAGAGACGAGGCGTGTCACAACCTAGTGTTCCTTGCCGGGTTCAATGCCTACGGTGGCATGAAAGCCACGTTGCCCATTTTGATCAAGTGGGTCGGGTCGGGAGGCGAGGATCTGCACCGCCGGCTCGCGAGGGAGATCCGGTCGACCGTCGCGTCGGAAGGTGGGGTAACCCTCGCCGCCCTGGACAAGATGAGCCTGACCAAGTCGGTCGTGTACGAGGCTCTCCGGATTGACCCCCCGGTCCAGTTCCAGTACGGGAAGGTGAGGCGAGACATGGTGGTCCGGAGCCACGACGCCGCCTTCCAGATCAAGAAGGGCGAGATGATCTTCGGGTATCAGCCATTCGCGACCAAGGATCCGAGGGTCTTCAATGACCCGGAGGACTTCGTGGGCGATAGGTTCGTCGGGGAGGGGGAGAAGCTACTGAAGTACGTCTACTGGTCCAACGGGCGGGAGATCGACGATCCGACGGTGGGGAACAAGCAGTGCCCGGGGAAGGATCTGGTGCTCCTCATGTGCAGAGTTATGTTGGTGGAGATGTTCCTCCGCTACGACACGTTCGGATTGGAATGGGGGAGCTTGCCTGCGGGTTCATCCGTGACGTTCAAGTCGTTGACCAAGGCCACGAGTTGTTGACCGTATGTCTACCGCTGACAAAGAGATTGCAGCGATTCGAAATGTTTCTAATTTTAAAGTCATCTCCTCTGTGAACCTTCTTTTCGTCCCTTTCACTTCTAGAGGGGAGGGATTTGATCTAGATCTTTCCCTCCCCTCCCAGTTCCTTTTCCTTTTATTTCCTTTAGTTTCTTTTCTAATTCTCCCAATTTAGTTTTAGATCTAGGAGCTTTGCTCTCCTAGAGCTTTTTTCTCCGATTTAATTCTAGATTTTGGAGTTTTAATGAATAAGTGTTCCACCACCGATTTCAATTATATTCACAGCAATTTTGGTGTCAACTCTATGCTCATTTAATGTATTTTCATTCAAAGTTTTGGCACTTCACATTTGTTACAAGGCTTGCTCTCACAAGTATCAAATTTGATATTTTTCAACATGTTTATGTTGTTTTCATATGGTGATGTCGTTGGGGATGCTAAAACTAGGCACACACTACCGAAAAGCAGAGCTGTAATTATAAATGGAGATCTCAACATATGCCTATCACCAATGGTGTTTTGTGATTTGGTGACTTGCCACCAATATTTTCGCTTAGATCCAGTTACAGATCTGTTCTTGAAGAATAAGCTTGTGATGATCTGTGTCAACCACGATGATGAAACGTCTTGATTTCTGATTTTTTTTTTTTTTTGTTTATTTTGGAGTTCTATGAGTTTACTTTGTTAACTTTTGAGATTCCCCTTCATGTATCAGTTTAGTAATGAAAGAAAATTTCTTTTTGACCCCCAAATGAAAAAAACAAAAAAAACAAAAGTGTTTCTAATTTTATTGAATTACATGATTTTGGTCACCATTTAGTAAATTGGCATTCCACCATACTTTCTCGATGATAACCACACGTTAGCATTGTCATTAAATATTTTCTTTCCTACATTATGATTAGCTCGTTTCATGACCCCTCTCTTCGAGCCATTATCCTATACTTTGTGAAACTTATTTGATTTGGGACTCAAAGAAAAAGGGAGATAATTGTCTTAAATATATTGTATGGTAGTCAATTTAGTCTTAAACCTTTCAATCACGTTGATTTAGCCTTAAATCTTTTAATGATTTGTCAATATAGTCATTAAGGTAATTTTGGCCAAAAATCACTGAAGGATTTTATTGGCAAATCATTGATAGGTTTATAACTAAAATGACAAATTATATAAAAAAAAAAGGATTGAAGGTCATCGTAAGATAGATTTATAACTAAATTGATGCAATATAAATGTTTAAAATTGAATTGGCATTTGTACAATACATCTATGACTTTTTGGACAATTTTTCTAGAAAATTTTTCTTAAATGACACCAAGAATTGTTAAAGATGGAATTGAATTTTGTTTTTTTTCTTTTTTTTTGTTTTCTCTTTTTCTCTAACTTTTTATATATTTGAAAACAAAAATTAGGTGTCAACAGCTGCCCATCTTTGAATGTAACCTTGAAGAGATTGCATTCAAAGACAGAAGACACCTAAATTATTTCGGCGGTAGAGAGACCCTAGGTGCATAAGCACGCGTCAGGTCGATGGAAAGGACTCATAAATATGGAAGCACGTCTTGTCAATAAGAGGAAGAAAGACCCTAAGCTACAGAAGCACACTGTGTCATAGAAAGAATGACTCCGGGCTACAAAAGTTCTCTAGACTACAAAGCTCTTAGTGTCATAGGGAGAAGGACTCCAGGTTACAAAGCTCTCAGGGCTACAAAAGCTTCCTGGGCTACAAAGCTCTCTGTGTCATAAGAAAAAGGACTCTAGACTACAAAGCTCTCCTGGCTACAAAGCTCTCAGTGTCATAGGGAGAAGGACTCCAGGTTACAAAGCTCTCAGGGCTACAAAGCTCTCTGTGTCATAGGAAGAAGGACTTCAGGCTACAAAGCTCTTTGGGCTACAAAGCTCTCCATGTCATAAGAAGAAGGACTCTGGACTACAAAGCACTCCGGGCTACAAAAGCTCTCTAGGCTACAAAAGCTCTCCGGGCTACAAAGTTCTCTATGTCATAAGAAGAAGGACTCCGGGCTATAGAAGCACGGCATGTCATAGGAAGAAGGACTCCGGGCTACAGAAAGCCCATCGGGTCATAGAAAGAGGGAGAAGAACTTCGAGCTATGGAAAACCCATCGGGTCAAAAGAAGAGGGAGAAGGACTCCGAGCTACAGAAGCCCTCTGAGCTACAGAAGCCCATTAAGTCATAAGAAGAGGGAAAAGGACTCCGTGCTACGGAAAGCCCACCAGGTCATAAGAAGAGGGAGAAGGACTCCGAGCTACGGAAAGTCCATCGGGTCATAAGAAGACGGAGAAGGACTCCGGGCTACAAAAGCCCACCGGGTCATAAGAGGAAAGAGAAGGACCGAAGTCTCACCGTGTAACAACCGGTTTTGACCAGGCTGAAAATACATGGTTTGAGGAAAACCCATGAACCTTTGTAGATGACACAGTTTAAAGTTAACCATGAATCTTTGTTGTCTTTAGGGAAGCATTCGTTAATCCCTTGAAAACTGCATGGCTTCACTAGGGAATCCTGTCAAGCTCAACTTGAGCAAATGTCATTAGAGACGTCATCAAGAGACGTATTGACAATATTGCAATATTAATTAAACAAGCAAATAAAGCTAAGTTCGACTGCTTTTGCTTCTTCTTTTTTTAAACATTCGATGTTAATCAGCATCATGTGGCGCAAAACCGTCACCTTGATCAGGGATATATCATTAATCATCAAATTCTCTGGGAGTCAGGTTTTTATCAGAACGATTACGACTCATGAAAAAGGCTCATTAAGCATGCCAAACTAGAGCTTCTTAGTCAGAAATGATTTCTCACACACTCTCGATAAAATGACTACTTGATCCCATCAATTCATGTGGGAGATAACTAGTTGCCGAGGATATCTCATGTAACCCATGTCAAAGGCTTTTATAAACATTCGCGATGAGCACAATCTGATCGATCAAAAAGATCTATTGAAAGGATTGCAATATAGGCTAGGTTAGGGCTTACGCAAAGGGATTATTGTTTTGAGGCTAATAAAGGAACATTTGTCACTGTCTTCATCGGGTTTACGAGTCGAGAATTTGGAAGATAAGACAAGATAGAATTACTTCCACTCCTTCAAACAATAGCTTCTTTGTGGTATTCTCATTTTTACTCAAACCATCCCAATCAAAAGAGACTTCGGAAGAGGGTTGTAATGTTGGCTCGGGAGAGGTTCGAAAAGCTTAAAATTTTCAAGAGGGTTTTTAAGAGTCGGTGATCATCATGGCATCATGACCAGGTCATTCGACCTTTCGAAAGCATTTGGCTTTTGAAACACAGCGCATCTCAAAAGTCCCTTGACTAATCATTTATGCATAGGAGCTTTGCTCCTTTCTCTAATGTCATTTGCTTTTGCAATGAACTTTTTTTTTTTTTTTTTTTGCAGGCACTTGAACTTTGATAATTTTTCTTTCACATAAGATGCAACTTTTTGGCTTTTTTTTTTATTTTTTTTACGGACATTGGCCTTGCTTTTACCAAGCACACTGCTTTTTCATGCCCCCTAATTTGTCGAACTTTTTGCTCTTTAAACTTTTGTAACTCTTATGATTTTCGAGATGCTTTTCATATTTTCTTGTGACTGTCAATTATATTTGGTCAATTCTTATGCATTGCCCCAGTGAAGAGAGATGATCACCACTTGGGGTTTAGAAATGAATAATCAGGCCCAAGTTGTTTAAAGCAATGGATATTAGTATCTGGGTAGAGAAGGAAATGCTCTTCTCCACCTTGGGATGAGTTAAGCTCTTGATGAGAATTCCTCTGAAGCTATCACCAGAAGATCGATGCAAGTAGAAGTAATAGAATCTTTCTTAATCTTTTGCTCTACAACGAAATTGTAACCTCCTATGCTACCTCAATATAGGGTTGTTCTTGACAGGGGTACTTTGAAGGGTCATCTTTATTTGGCCCAAAGGGCTAGCAAGATGTCAGCTCGGTGCTTAGGGTTGATGAAGGAAACACCTTTATCATTTTGATCTTTGCGCTCAATGCAATGAATCCTTTGTCCTAAGAGAATGTTGTTTTTCACTCAACTCTCAAAAATGTTTGAATGATGTGTTTGGAAATGGCTTGCCTTTCTTCATCCTAAGCACTTCTTGTTTGGCATGGTTAACATCTCCATCTCACTCTGTCGAGATCATCTGAATAGATCAATCTCCATAGGGAGATTTGATTCAAAATAAATAATCCACAAAACGAGAAAACAATTTTGGGATAAAAACGGATGCTCAAAAGATTTGTAATTTTTTTTTTTTTCTCAAATATTCATTTTTTTTTTTTGCTTGTCTCTAGGAAAGCGCCAAAGGTTCTCTCTTGTAATGGAAATTCTCCTTTTTTTTTCACTTTAAAAAAAAAAAATTGAGAAGAAGGGTACTTTCCTACGGCATAGCGACCTGGTAACCCTGTAAAGAATATAAAATAATATGTTAGCACAAAGATCTTTAGGGATTGAAATGTTAGAAACGATACATTATTACCTTTCACTCACTTTTATCCTTTGAGGGCTAACATCTCTTGGATTCACCCTCGTGAATATTTGGTAACTTGGCATTACCCTTCACTTGCATTTGCCTTTAAGTGTCTAATGTCTTCCTATCAAAGGAAAGAAAGAATCATGTTAGAGACGCTATCCAAAATGAGCAACTGGAATCGACACCATTTACCCTTCACGTGTTTTCGTTCTTCAGGTATGAACTTTGCCTGCAGTCGCTAGAATTGATTGAAAAATGGCTATGTGGCCCTGATTTCATCCATAAAAAGCACTTCTTTATTGTATACAACAATCACAAAGTTCAATTCCTGCTTTTTTTTTTTCAAATGGTTTTTCAAAGAGACGTTTAATTGACAAGGAGCTTGAAAATTTTTAATATGGATCATTAGATGTGTTTTTCAAGATCTTGCTTTAATAGGAGAGGGATTGCTCATTGTTTCCACATTCTGGGATATTGTTCTTTAGATGCTTTGCCCATTTATTGCCTGCAAAGAAAAGATTTGACATATTATTGCCTTGCTCGATTGGAAATCATTTAGGAACTATACACATCCCTTTACACCAAAATAGACAGTCGGGTCTTAGCATGATTCCTTGATGGAAGGTGCTGCTTCTACTGTAAAGGTGCAACATTTTTCCCATTCATCACCCCTTATAAGAATACTCCTTCACTTTCGTTGGAACGGTATATAACTTGGCGCCTACGGTGTATCCTTAGCAATGGAAAAGAAAATTATGTCAGACACGGTATCAAAAATGGATAATTTGAATCAATACAGTTTACTCTTCCTTCGAATTCGCCTTTTGGATGCTTGGCAACCTCCTTCATTTGTCTCATCATGCAAAGTGAGGGCTATTTTGGCACTTAAGGCATTTGCATCATTTCTTTGCAACACAAATCTCTAATATTAATTGCAGAAAGCTCTTGAAGGTAAATGTTCAAATGTTTTAATTTGAAAATGCAATTAATGCTAGTTTTAGTAACATATGATGCGGCTCTTGATAAAACTCATAAAAAACAATATGGTGATGGCGATGCTCAAACTCGTAAAGGTTCATTTGAAGCATTTCTTAGTTTTTTTGTTTTGTTTTTTGTTTTTGTTTTTGTTCTTTTTTAAATGATGATTTTCACAAAATTGAATTCCATCATTAAAAATGTCACATGATTTATAAAAGCATCGATTGGATTGACAATTAAAACCCAAAATGGAAAACATGATTCTTAACAAGAATAAGAACAATAATAAAATATAAGAAACTCTTGTATAAATAAGAGTACAAATCAACTCTTGTCCTAACTCTAGAATTCACTTTCTTATGTGGTCATCACGAGAATGTCAAGGAGCATCGCGCATAACCTGCAAAAAGATGACAATGTCAGTACGTGAATGAGAGAACGTGATATCTCAATCAAGTCGCTTCTTACAATAAAATCGAGGTGACGTATATGCCTCATAGTCCTTATTACGGGGTTTTAGTATTTTGCGAAGATTTTATCATAAGAGAATACATCATTAAAATAATCAATCAACGGCCATCAATCGAATGTCCACTTTTATTCCAAAAGTTTTGTATGCAAAAGTGTCCTTACTTTTTTTTTTCGAAAGATTGATTTGTGGTTTTACTCTTAGAAAGATGAAGTGACTTTTATTTTGAGAAATTTGCACACAAAATGACTTGCATTTTAGTCCCAAAATGTAAGAATGAGAGAACTTGATAAAAAAAATGCAATTTCAATTTTTATGCCCCAGTAAAAAATCACAACTTGAAATTTTTTTTTATTTATTTCAAAATGATTTCAAGCCCATAACTGGAAATTTAAACAAAACCACATGTTCATCTGGGTCAAATCAAAGTGATTAGAACTTGCATTTAATGTTCATTTATCAAAAGTGACTGCCAATTTTTTCGATTATAAGCCTACGGCACCGAGGGCAATCGATTGATGTTCGCAAATTTCAAGATGGAAGTTCAATACAAAATGAGCAAATAAAAAGGAAAATGATACTTACAATAAGTGCTGACATTTGTCTCTGTTTTTATTATTATTATTATTATTACATAGACATGCACATGGGATGTGGTTCGGTTTATACTCTATCTTGCTCAAAATGGAGCCATAGGATCACAGGACTGAACCAACAAGCTCGTGGCTAGGTCGTGTTACCCATGAATTTGACTTCGTCAAAGGACCAACCCGTGTCGCATGCTCGCAGAACAATGTGGGGACCTCTAACATCAAGAAAGAAACTTCGGGGTTGAGATGGGTGACCCGTACTACATGCTTGTAGTCGGAGTGGTATCCACCTCAACACCATCCTAAGTGATCCTATGCGACCCAAGTCTAACAACATGTAGTGTGTGCTATAGTGTAGTAATGTAGAGAATCAGGCATGACAATTTATAAGCAATCAGCACTTCATACATAAAAAGTAAACTATACATTCCTACATCTCCCTACAAGACAAAGGTAAGCAAACACTTCCCCTTATACCTCTCGTTCTGCAAAAATATTTAACACCTTTAATGTTAGGGACGTACTTGGAATCCTCGCTACAAAACAAAAATATTTTTGAACAAGATCATTTTTGGCCTAAATCCTCTAAGGTTTAAAACCAATTCCCCAGCGGAGTCGCCAAGCTATCGCGACCTACCCTCGGGGGGAGGGAGTAGGTTTAGGGGTATTGCCTAAAAAATGGGCCTATGGCCCATGATTAGGCGCGGGCTCTCCCAAGCCCATACCTCGCGTGACATTTTGGTATTTTTAAGAATTTTGCACAAAAGGAGTTGCCACTAGCCTATTGGGGTCAGCTAGAAACCAAATGAGGTATGGGAGTGTACCTCACTTGCTACGCAACCAGAGAATCTAGGGTCGGGATTTGATTACACTAATTGACCAATTAGTGCCCTTTTAGTACCTAATCTTGTTCATTTTAAAAGAAAATATTTTCGTCAAGCAGTTTGGATTGATTTTATACATATCCACTAACATGTGAGATGATCATACAGGTGTGCAATCATTAAAGTAACAATTATAGCTACCAAGATCCTAATTGCAGTAAAATTAAACATATGCAATTAAATATAATTAGACATGCAAATTAAAAATGCAACATAATTAATATACAAGTAAATAAAAGTCTAATTACACTAAAATGGCAAAATACATGGCAAGTCCTAATCAAACCCCATCATTTTTGAATTTTCGAAATTTTTATAAAACTTTTTAAAAAATAAAATTTTTTAAAATTTTAAATTTTTTTATATTTAATATTTTTTGGATTTTCAAAATTGTTTTTTTAAAATTTTTTTAAATAATAAAATAAGCTAAAATAAAATTCGGGGCCGGACCAGGCCACGGGATCCAGACCAACAAAAAGCAGCCGGGCTGGCCCTAATATGCAGGCCCAGTCTGATCTAATTTTTTAAAATAGAGCCCACATGCAAAAACAACCTAAGCCCACAAGCAAAAAGCCTAAACTCAACCTAAATCGTTCAAAAACCCTACCCGTTTCACTTTCGCCCGACCCGGCCAAGTCGCCTCCTCTCACCCCGCCGTTCATGGCGCCGAGGAGGACGCTCGGGATGCCGGCCCAAAGAATCGCGGCGCGGTGGGCGGCGAACAACAGCAGCGGCAACGGGGACAACGAATGTGTTGCGGGCGGAGGCTCTACGAGGCTGCGTCGAGTTGCGGGCCGAGGAGCGGCGTCGGGCGAGCAAATCACGGGCGGAGCGAGGCGCGGCGGCTTCGCCGGGATCTCGCGGGTTGCAAGTGAGGTGGAGTGCGATGGTGGCTAGTGGAACAGTGACACAGCGTCCGGCAACGGAGGTAGCAGACCGTCAAGGGCTCGGCTACTGCAAGTCGCAGGCAAAGCAAAGGCAAGGCGGGATTGGCAGAGGCGGCGTCGCGATTTCAGGGGCACGAAACGACGGTGAGGCTCGATGGCTCGGCTTCCGGCATTTGGTTGCAGTCGGTGGGTCGAATGGCGTCGATTGGGTGGCTCGTCGACGACAATGGCGGTGTCTGGAGAAATGTGGCCATTGATGGCATAGGCGGCTCCTCTAGCTAGGACCACGACGGCGCTACCTTGACTGGGCGAGCAGGGGTAACCCCCGACCTTTGAGGTCGGGGGTTGCTGGCAGATGCGGCAAGGACGTCGGTCAAGGCCGGCAACTGCGGCCCCTACTTCACGACTAGTTTCCAGAGGTGTTGGAGGCGGCAGCAAGGGTTGACGGCTAGGAGACGCAGCGACGATGACGGTGTTGGGTTGAGGCGGCGAGGCCTCCTTTTCTCTCGAGCTCCCCCTCTCTCTGCCGAGCTCCCTCTCCCTCTTTTCTCTCTCGCTAGCTCTCAGCTTTTTCTCTCTCTCCGTTCCCTTCTCTCTCTAGCCTCCGTTTCAAACCCCCCTCATCTCCAGCTCCTGTCTCCTCCCTTTTTCTCTAGGGTTTCACGCAAAGGTGAAGGAGGGAGAAGGCGGCATGGGCCGGGCCAAGGTGAGATCCGGCCCGGCTCTTTCCACATTTTTTTTCTTTTCTTTTTTTTTTTGTTGTTTTTCTTTTGTTTTTGTTTTGTTTTGTTTTGTTTTGTTTTGTTTTCTCTGTTTTTTTTGTTATTTTTATTCTTTTTTTCTTTTATTCTTTTTTTCTTTTTATGTATTTGAAAACAAAAATTATGTGTCAACAAGTTTGATTGATTAGCAAGATGTGATTTAATGTTTAAAAGTTTGATAATGACTTTCAGAAAATGCCATTTTGGAAATGTGCAATGAATGAGGGTCGTGACCACATTCTTGGAACGATTTGTTGTTAAAAAAAAAAAAGTGAAAAGGGAAGAAGGTTGGTTACGTACCTGAACAAGGGTCGTGACCAAATTCTTGGAACAATCTACTTCGTTGTCATTCAACGTGAAAAGGGAAAAAGGTGTGTTGCGTACCTTTTGCCGATGAGGGACCAGTCCTAACCCCATAAGATTGCGAAATTACTCAATGAGGGACCAGCGCCAACCCGTGAGATTACCAAATTTTCGCATGGTAACTTTTCTTTTTCTTTATTTGTTACCGTTGGACTTCTGATGCATTTGGATAAGTAGAAATGGAAAAGGCAAGCAAGAGGGTTAGTAATTCACGCATTTGGGTCGTATTAATTATGATCCAAGAGGAGATACCGGACTCGTAATATACCAATCGGAAAGCTCGCTTAGACTGCTGAATTGAAACCAAGTTGGGGAAGTTGTTTGAGGTCGCTTTTGGCCTCAATATCCATCTTTTCGTTTTACTACTCAGGATAACCAAATGTAGGCCTTCTAACTTTTTCCATGGAGAGAAATGGAAAGACAAAAAAAGAAAAGATAAGATACACAAGTGGGTTGGATAACCTATGAGGAGAGGCAGCTATCGAATTATAATATCGACATCAAATTGTTTTCGACAAGAAGCAGAACGTAAATGTAACTTAACACGATAAAGATAGCTTATGCTACCCTTTAAAATGAAACATACAAAATGCATTTTTGTATAAGGAGGTAAAGGGCGTCATTCAGACGATCTCCGAAGGAATGCCCCTATAAAGATTATCCTTCATTTGTGGTGTGCGGCACATTTAGTGTGTAGCTTTGATTTAGATAAGTAAAGGCACATCCAAAGGGATAATCACAAAAAAAAAAAAAGTATTAAACTTATTGGACAATAGTTAATTCAATCAGAAAATCTTCAATTAGCTAATTTAGTCCTAAAGTTTTTGGTGATTTGCCTACATAATCCTTCTAGCCAATTTTGATCGGAAATCCCTAATATGGACATCAGTTGTCTTATGTGGCAAGAGCAGCGACTCAAATATTTTCGTGACTAGAATGACTACTTTAGTAAATCATAAAAAAGTTCACAGCTAAATTGGCTAATTTAAATTACCAAGACTTTCCCATAGAGATTTGCTAAGTCTGGTAACTTTGTAGAAATAACACCAAGGCCAAGTGGGTTCAATGCTGTGTTTTTTTTTTTTTTTTTTTTACTTTGCTCGTGGAACCTGTTTTTTGATTTATGGACTGCCCAAAACCCGTTTATAGTTAACCAAAAACTTAAACCAGAAACCATTTTATGATTTATGGTTAGTTTATCAAGAGTTCTTTATAAGTATTTCAATTTATAGATTTTTTTTTTAACATTTTTGCTTTATTTACTAGTTTAATTGTGTTAATTTATTTTTTTATTTGATGTGAAGTTTTTATCCAAGTAACATACACATGTGAAAAACCCATTTATTTGACTTGTATGTTGGATGGTTATGGTTCACAAGTATGTATAATGACACTTCCTCAAACCATTGTTATACTTCATAGTCATAGTTTGTTTACATCGAAGGCACATACATGCTCAATATAGAATCTGTTTTCTTGTTATATTTGTAGATATATAAGATAGAAGATTGATGTCCTATGCGATCTATTCTTGATATTGTATTGAAATCATCAATTGGGGTTGTAACCAAGGATGAATGGTTCATGTCTCGTAAAATTACATGTCATTTTTATTTGGACATATGATCGAATTGGTGACTTGACAAATAATTTTATTGACATTGTATGGGTAGCCAAAACATATTGCTAAATGTCACTTATGGTTTGTAAGAATATGAGATTAATCGGAACAATTAGATCTCTTGCTTGTGCTAATGTGTTGGGACAAGTCTTGCTGCAAACTCAATGATAAGCTTAGGGATGTTGCACACAATAACCAATTCAAAATAATGTTTACATGGGAGAGATAATATTGCAAATGTGTTTGCAATTGAGCCATCAAGTTGAGTCAGGCTGAAAATCAAATTTTTGAACTAGTTTCAGACTTTATGGCCATATTAAAGATCTAGAAAGGTTTTAGACTTTACAGTCGAATTAAAGATTTGAAATGAGTTTAGAATCAAAGGCCGCATTAATGATATGAAGTGATTTCAGAATCAATGATCGCATTAATGATCTAAAGTGAGTTCAAAATCATTAGTCTGAAACGATTTCGAAAGTAATGAGCATATTAATGTTCTAAAACAATTTCAGACTTAATGGACACATTAATGATTTGAAACGGTTTCAAATGCAATGGATAGTTTAATGATCTGAAACATTTTTAGAATCAAACAACCTTTAATGGTTGAATTAAAGTTTTGTAACAATTACAAAATTTTACCTAGAATAAAGTTTTGTAACGATTACGAAATAAATGCCCAAAAATAATACTCTGTAATGGTCACCAAATTAATGCTAGAATTAATGCTTGAAACAAGTTCAGAACCAACGTCTAGATTCAAGCGAGTTCAGATGTTACGATCGAATTAAAGCTCTGAAATGATTTTAGAGTTAATGAGCCAAATTGATTTAAATAAATATGATTTGAGACTAATTATAAGAGGTGATTGAGAGAATTGATAAAATGATGGTCAAGTGATAATAGTGATCAATCAAATAGTCACACACGAAAGTAATTGTTAGCAAAATTGTCGTAGTGAGCTCTCTCAAGTTTCTCTCTACCGTTTCACATAGGTTGTTTTATGTTTAAGCTAGAGGTTCGATATTTGTGAGGTTGGAACTGAAGAACATCATAACCTAAATACTTTAGTAACGCTACAAGAAGATCAGATGTTCATAGTCAAAATCTGAAGAACATCAGAATAAATGCTGCGAGAACATCAGATATTCATGGTCAAAATCTGAAAAACGTCATAACCAAACTTTTAGAGCACAATAGAAGGGTTGTGTGATTAGCCTCTTTTTCACTTTTCTGTGCTTCTTATTAAGTGCACAAACCATGTCATATGTGTATGGGTGATTTTGCTTCCATTGCGAATCGTTTTTTTTTCAATTTACCTATACACGTATTCGTTGTTTTTCAAAATAAATCCCAACAAATATCATCCGTTAATTCAAAACAACAATTGTATCCCACCAGTCGGAAACGATTTTCCCACCTGACATTGTCGATACATATCGGAAGTCATGCAAGTATATATCACTCCTATTCGACATTTATGTCCTTTTTGAAGCTCGAACACGCCTCAAAGAAAACGCATCGTGACTTTGCCTTTGATTGCTCTCTAAACCCTAGGTCCATTTCTTCATTGTCAATGTCTTCACATAAATCTTCTTCTTCATCATCTTCTTCCCCATTCAACGTCGAGCAAATTTCAAAAGCCTCTCGTGACAATGCGCCTCCACTTAAAGGAATCCTCTGTGGTTACGGCAACACCTTTCTTGGACGTGACAAAAGATCATCTTGACTACTTCTACAACCAAGGGAAAGAGAAGTTCTTCAAGTATTGAATGCGCAAGTACAACTCGACTACTTCAACAAGATGAGTTTGACCAAGTCTATCGTGTCGTTTACGTAGTGTCAGAAAAATATGATGAACGAATTGGGTAGAACAATGAAGTTAAACTTTGAGACGTGATCTCACTTTTAAAAAAAAAATATTTTCCCCACAACATTGCTAATCATCACTAGCAAATTTCCCGCATGATAGCAAAGTCTCGATTGAGAATATTATATATCAATTCTAATATTTCTCCAAGGTCTCTTAAGGGAAATAATTAGCTACAATGGCTATATTTTCTTTTGAAAGAAAATGAAAAATGAAAGAATAAGATTATAGTTGAACAAACACATTCGGTAATTTATAATGACACAACCTTCCAACAACTAAGAAGTAATGTCTGAATAAGTATGAATTCTTAGATAACCATCGGAAGAAATAATAAATTTATGAATAAAATTAAAACAATAAATAATTGTAATTCCATGAACAATATTATTATTTCAACAGGACGCTATGGTTAATTTTTATAAAAATAAATCCTAATTTTTCTATAAATAAAAACGATCGTTGGTTAGTGTTAGGGGTGATCGGGTCCAGGGTGGGTAGGGTCTAGACCTAGACCCTGTACCCAACCTTGTTATAACAGGTTCTCTTTTTTTGGACTCTATACCCGACCCTATTTGCATTGAATCATGTTCCCGACCCACTCTGTTTTTCCGATCCGGGAACAGAGATAACCCTGTTTATATTGAAACCTGTTTTGCATAAAAATTGCTGTATCTTTATATTAACCTTAGAGAAGCAAGTCTGGATGAGTCGTCTACTGAAACAAAAAGGCCGTACCAAGCACATCCTTCGACTGCTCAGACCAAACTCACTGGGAACATGTATAAAATTTGGACCCCCCTTGAAAAAACAACCAAGTATATAATCCGACCATCTCGCATCCCCAGATCCCACAAGGTACATCGAGTTTCTCATATTCCAGTAATATACAAGCTAGCAGTGAAGACCATATCACGCTTTATGGCATTGGAAGCTGATTCCATTTTCTTGTATAATGTAGAGTTACCCATTATTGATGCTGCATTTTTGAATTCCCGACACGTCTCATCCAGTTTGACAATGGTTCATTCTATAAGACCTTCGGGAACATCAGTAAGCTCGCAAATATCGGCAAATGGAGTGCCATGCATGAGGAAGACCACGAAGTGATCAGCCATTCAAGAACATAGCAATAGGTAAAGCTCAGAGTGTTTAGAAAATGAAACCTTTGCCCATTCGTAAACCACTTCGACCAGACCAAACTTTAGATTTTCTCGAGCAAATTCCTCGGGGTTTATCTGCAGGTTGCATAGCGCTTGGACCTCACCAAGTCTTATTGTTGTTTCATATAATCTGTATAAGAGTACATGTTCAATGAGAATGCATATGATGTTATGGATACAGCAAGGCAAAAGCACTAGAAGCTTATGGAAGCAAGTAATTCAATGGCCATTGCTTTTTTGCTTTTCACATGGCATTCAGTATTTGACAAGTTAGGACACAGGGAATGAGAATTTCACAAATTACACCTATCTATTATGATAGCTTATTTGGCACAGGATGGAAAGATAGGTGAAACCAAGTTATACAATCAAAACATGATTAGAGATCCCCAAGAACCTAAATACCAAGTAATCTCATATGCTGCACCAAGTTCTGCAGACGGACTTAAAATCAAAGACCATTTGTGTTAGGTTTAAGTAAGCCTAAGCATACATGTCCCATGGCTCCCTATCTGTACAGCCCCTTGACAGAGGCACACCAAATGACAGGTGCAACACACAATGCAAGAGTGCAATGGAAAAGTTTGGTCTTACTTTGTCTAAAAGGTAACATGTCAAAGCAGGATGTCTATTCTGAGTTGCACCAAATAGCACCGATTAAAGAAAAATTCCAGAAATCAAATGCAAGCTCTTGATGAATAAATAATGTTTGTCAGGAATGTATTTTCGTTTGACATAGATGAGGATGACATACCACGCCTTTCAATACAATGTCCATTTTAGTATCACTGTTCTGGTATACAACTCCAGGGCAATCAATCAAGAATATCCGTTTTGTTAGTGTTATATATTGCCAAACTTTTGTCTCCCCCGTGATTGGAGCAACCTTGTAAACCTATAAATGGAAGAGACAGACAAATAAGTGACAAACTAGCTCGTAAATCCAGAAGTTACTTGTTGTGAGCACTGCAAACAACAGACTAAATTAGAATGGACAAAGTGGAGTAGAATTTGACAAGCATTATTCTGCACACTGGCAAAATGAACTTTAATATAGAATTCTCTTGCAATCAACATACTCTCTGCTATTCATCTAAAGACAGGAGTAATAACAGGTGATAAGCTAGCAAAAGAACGAAGAACTTACATTCTTTGTCCTCAATGTGTTGATCACTGACGATTTTCCCACATTTGGATAGCCAACAAATCCCACGAATATTGCCTACTTGTTGCTTTTCAGGCGAGCGAATTGTCTCAATATTGAGAGGAGCGAACCTGAAAGGCAACGATTGTCATTACTCAGCATGAAAACAAAGAGTTTACAGTAATACATTACTAACCACAACTTAAAAATGAGAGAGTAACAGTTTCAAAAGCCCAGAAAAGAAAAGAAAAGGCAAAGGCTAATCAATGAAGCTAATAATTTCTAATTACCAAACATCAATCCCATCCCCCCCTTAAACACAAAAAGAAAAAAGAAAAAGAGTTTTTGCCATATACCTTGCCAAATGAACGCAGATGAGGAAGCAGTGCGACAGGGAGCTGGATCTGGCGACGGAGCTCGGGAGGAGAGCTCGAAGCAAGGCTTGCGAGCAGCCGGGAACCGGGTTGACAAAGGTGGCATCACGATTTCAGGGGGCGCGGAGCAGGGAGAGGCGGAGTGGTGACGTCGGGATCTCATGGGCTGCGGGTGTCGCGGGAGGAAGGCGACAGTGGGCGGGAGGAAGCAGGTCAGCGCTCGGATGGAACCAGGGAGAGGCGGAGTGGCGACGTCGGGATCTCACGGGTTGCGGGTGTCGTAGGAGGAAGGTGACGGTGAGCGAGCGGAAGCAAGTCAGCGCTCGGATGGAACCAAGATCGGCAGAGGTCGTGAGCTCGGGGAAGTTTGCGGTTGTGAGAGCCTGAGAGTAAAGATAGAAAAAAATTAGGGTTTTAGGCTGCCTTAAAAACCGGTTCTCAAACCGGTTCCCGAACCGGTTCGGTCGATTCGGTTCCCGGGTGGGTATTCCCTCGGAACCGGTTCTCGGACCGGTTCAAACAGGGTCTGGATTTTGGGAACCGATTCCCAGACCGGTTTCAACTAAAACCGGTTCCCGACCCTATTTTCCGGGTGGGCTAATCCGGGAACCGGATTGACCCGGTCCGGTTGCACATCCCTAGTTAGTGTTACATTTCGTTTACGTGCACACTCACGTCTTTTAGTTTGTTTTAAAAACAAATTACCAGCACGTAGTACTGAGGATCGAGCTTCTGGTCTTGTTCCAGTACAAGAAGGCGAAGCATGATACGGTGGTCTGAAGCGACTATGAAGCCTTTGAGATCAAAGGGCGAGTTGTTATTCAGATATGAGCCGTTCGCTATGAGAGACCCAAGGGCCTTCGACGATCCAGAAGAGTTGGTGGGGGAAGGAGGGGGCCTGCTGTGTGTGTAGCAATCGAACGGACTTGAGATCAACGATCTAACGGTGGAGAGCAAGCAGTGCCCGGGGAAAGATTAGGTAGTGCTCTTGTGCAGGGTCATGTTGGTGGAGATCTTCCTTCGTTACGACACGTTCGACTTCGACCCTGGAGAGTAGCCTCTCGGATCATCTAAAACGTTCAAGTCGAAGTCGCTGACCAAGGCCGCCACAAGTAATTGGCCGTGGTGATTATAAGCTACTTCAACAGCTAGTTGATAAAGTCATATAGATTAAATCAATCAGCATTGCTTTGTGGCAGGTACAAAACACTAAAAACAGGACATTGATGAGAAAATAGAGTTGTCCTGGTTTGAAGAGCTTTTACTGCAAAAATTGCTGACACACAATTTGTGACTATCCTTCCTCGGGCTTTATTTGATTTATCTTTTGGCAAGATGTCAATGAAACTTAGCGGGAAATCAAATTTAGTGCAACTCAAACTTCTAGCAATAGAACAAATAACAAGAGACATGTTCTAATAACTTAATTCCCCCCCTTTTTTATATAAATTTCAAGATTTTCAAGAGATTCCTGAAATAATTTTATGAAAAATCATAAAAAGAGTGCCCAGAAAGGTTGTTTGACAAATCAAACATATACTTTTTGTCCTCCCAGAGTTTTTGCATTAGGTCAAATAACTCGAGACCTGCTATAGTAGCTCGATTCATCCTATTTTTAAAAACTGCACGTTTTCCATGAAATTCTTCAACAAAATTTACGTAGAATAAACAAAAAGATTCCTCGGACAAAAAAAAAACATTTATTATGGGGCTCATGGTGATAGCTTAACTAATTAGCAATGATCCTTGTGCACGTGCTTTGAATCTGTCAATGCATGGTTGCATCGACGATAACTTATTCTAAAGGTGCCTATGGAGACTAGGGAAAGGCAACTAATGACGGGTCCCACTTCTCGGAGGAACCATTGAATTATCGAAGCTGGACGCATCCAGCTATAGTGCATTCATATCCCAAGCACTAGAATGACAAATATTGCGGTACATTGGGTTTTGTTAAGTTGGGTAAAATTAGGAATAACAATATTCAACAAGTTCTCAAAATTACTGTAGTACCCGCTCTAATAAGTGAGAAAATTTATGTTTGTGGACAAATTATCAATTCTTGATCACATATAAGAACGACTCATCCATATTTGAAAGAACGCAAATTCGGGTATCGATATTTAACTTAGGCTTATCTAAGTGTCAATTGCCCTCAAATGTGTATTGTGATAACTAGGTGGTTTAAGAGGAAGATGCATTAGTATAATGAATTTCAACTATGCATATAAAACTGTATGTTGATGTTCCTTATACTATATATGTTTTAACTGTCTATGATAAAGATGCTCATGAGAAAAGGCATTAATACTGTATCTTGTGATTATCTCCCACATGTTTTGATGAACTTATGAAAAAAACTCTGGTCTTTTGGAGGAACCGAATTGTACATGTATATAATACATACCATATGATTCTTAAGTGAAGTACGTCAATTTAAAACCCAATTTATGTCTTCTCTATCGTATGTAACATGCCAAGAATCATTTATATACCAAAAATATGATAATTGTTATTTCATAATCACAGAATAAATATAATATTTTTGTTATTCTCATTAGATTGTTCGAATTGGTCACATAATTCAATTATTAGATACGATGTTGGTATAAATTCTTGTTATTTAAAGCATCTTGTTCTAATAAGTAAGCTTTTCTCGTTATCGTACAATTCATGTAAATAGCCATGTGAATAACATTTTATGATTATATGGTAATGATGCCGAACCTCTTTAATGTACAATTAAGAAAAAGGATGATATGCGCATATCCGTATTGATACCGTACTATATCCACCCCGTATATTACTAACGCAGGTTAGGAATCCCCATGAAACTAAGCAAAGCGACAGATTCATAAGAGGGATTTGCCCTACAAAATTTCCTTCATATAAAAAATTAAGAGGTCTTAACTATTGGTCTATCAATAAGCATATCATATTCATTAGCTTCACTCATTCATTCCCCTTTAAATTCATTGCCACCTCTCACAGGTAACAAAAATGAGATGAGCACTTCTCACTCGAAGATTTAATGCTTGTTCCATTCCATTGCATAATTGCTTGCTACCGAATATTGATTCTCATTCCAAGACTCAATGTTTGCTCCTTTCCATTGCATCGTTGCGTGCTACCAAATATTGTTTAAAGAACATATGTGGATCGCCCACATTCTACTCGTTAAATCCCAGTAATCAGGATCGCCGAATCTTTAAGAAAACGGAGCATCTTGCATTTCCATCGGCACTTGACATATCTACTACTCCGTCAAGTAGAGGGTGGAGCATGGTCAAAGCCTAAGTATATTATATCACTGGAATAATGTCTAGTATTAGGTCATGTATTGGCATGATATTGTCCACTCAATCAAGTGTTAGAAAGATGATGAATAGAATACAAATCGAAGACAGGTGATTTACATCATGTACGCTGGTTTTACAGACTTTTTTCTCACTTCTTTCTTGCAGCCTCACTCGAAATCCTTAGCTCTTCAATTCTTTTTTTTTTTTTTTTTTTGGGAGTCAAATTGCAAAATCTTGTCTAACTTTTGAAGTGACTTTGTGATGGGCTGCTTCCAACGGTATTCCTTCCCTCAAAAGTGTTGATTGGAAAACCAAAGAGAGGGAGAGTTTTGCCTTCTTGAACAGAACAATTTCCACACGTTGTGTCTAGTCCCCAAACCAACATGCCGACTTTGCATCCGAGCTTCTCCAACCCCATCATATCTACACTAGCATAACTTGGAAATCGAGGCAAGGTAAGATCTCTTCGATTCGACTTTTTTTTTTGGTCAGAAAAGAGAATATTATTAAAAAGTATAAATATTACACTTTAGCGTTTAAAAGAAACAGAAACGAACGCGTCCGCCGCGACCAAAGCTTGCAAAAACGGAGGAGGAAAAAGAGTCCAGTTGTGGGCCAAATCTGGTCGTCCATGGGCCTTAGAAGCCCAGTCAGCGACTGAATTCGCTCTTCTGTCACAGTGCTGCAGACGGAGGTTGGAGAAAAGGGGCAAAATCGACTGGAGCTCGTCGAACAGCGGCCGATCCTCCCATGGTGGTGGCCTTCGCTCTTGAAGAATTTCAATCAGCTGCAGACAGTCAGATTCGAGTACTATAGAAGCGGTAAGTAGCCCCTGCTGTTTCAGACGATTTAGGGCTAGGGTTAGCGCCTGTGTTTCCGCTTGAAAAGGCGAATTTGCTGGAAATTTGGCCATATATACATCTGTGAGGAGACATCTGTGATCTCGACTGATACAAGCCATTGTGCCCTCTCTGTTCCCAGGGTAGAAGGAGCCATCAATATTGCATTTGATGAAGCCTGGGTCTGGCGGTTGCCAGTAGTGTGCTGAAGGAGCGAGGGAGGCTGCTGTACGCATACCTGCTGTGTGGGAACCTCTTGGATCAGAAAGATTGAAAATCCGACACTGAGCCAAGGCATCGACAACAGCCCGATTGGGATCAGGATGTAGACCACGGAAGACCCTGTTATTGCGCAGACGCCACAGCTACCATAAAACATGAGTAATCATGGGTAATCAAGGTGAGAACTTCTGATCTCTTACTGATTCTGCAAACCACTTATCCAGACGAGTAATTGTAGTTGGGTGGAAGGAAAGCTTCAGCTGGGGATGTGTCCATACACCTGCCGTCCACGGACAATAGAAAAATATATGTTCCACTGTTTCCGACGTATTCTGATTGCATATGGTACACATAGGGCTGGATATAATATGTCTGCTATATAAATTTGATTTAGTAGCTAGGGCGTTTTGACAGGCTGACCACAGAAATATACGAAGTTTCGGTGTGATATGCATTTTCCATATGTAACGCCATAGCTCGGGAGGTGGACGATAGGAAGTTGATGCATGATTACCTTGTGGTATGCTTGCTGTTTCTGTCAAGGCTTTGTAATTGCTTTTGACCGTATAATGCCCTGTTGTTGTTGCTGTCCAAATAAGCTGATTTGTTGAGTGGAGAGGTCTTATTGGAATTCTGAGGATTTCGTCGACAATAAAGTCGTCGAACATCTGTGTACGACTTGGTATAACTTTAGTTGACTTATTGTCACACACACACATCTATATATATATATATATATATAGATAATGATTTGGCCATCAAAGGGGCAAAATGGTGAAGAAATTTGAACTTCCGTTGGAATATTCGTATAAATCAAAAGTGTTTCATTAGTGTGTTTGTTTCATGGAAAATTAATGATTATAATTTTTTTTTCTAAAAATGATTATCTATATCGCTTACAAAAATGAATGAACCAAAAATATATTCATTTTCCATGTAAATGTTTGGACAAATTATTTCATTAATTAATTATTTCAAGTAATACAAGCCATTTTTTATTTAAAATGTTCTTAGGACTTCATTTTTTTGTAAGACAAGCATACCAACGTGTTTTCTATGGCAAAGAAAAGGAAGAATTCATCACGTATTCAAGCAACATGGGTTGCGGTTTAATGTATGTGCAAGAATGAATGAGTAGAATTAAGAAGATCAACAGAAAGCCAATAGTATTATTGTAAGCATACTTAATATGACAATAAGATTTTTGCTGATATATTGATTTGCTTATACTTATTTAGGATAAATATATTAGAAGTCCTAAAACTTGTCATAAAAATGCAAACAAATCTTAAAATTTTCAAAAAATTCAATCAAGATCTAAAACATGTCACAAAAATGCAATCAAATTCTAAAATTTTCAAAAAGTGTGATCAAGTTTTAAAACTTATCGCGTGCTTTAATAACTTGATTCCTCATACGGTTTGATAAATTCATTTTTTTCAATGCAAAAACTTTAAACTAAAAATTTATGCTCAGGTGAATGTTCTTCCCGTACAAATATGAGGTGAATATTTTTCGCATGCTAATATGAGATGGTGCACTGTTATCGACGTGTTGAGATACCGCAAGAACGATATCCATGACGTATCACGTTATATCAGCGTAAAAGTAGAGCAACTAATGAATTCAAGTTTTCGTATGCGTTAATTGCCCTCTCGGATTTTACATCAGAAAACCCCTCCAATGCTTGAGTTAGGAATGCACTGGTCATGTGGGCTTCCTCTTCCTCTCCTTGGGCCTGATCTGTCTAGGCCATCTAGACACTAACAAGAAATAAGCCAGAAGATTGACCTGGGCCTAAATTAGGCCGGCGTTTTTCCCTCATAAAAAATGAAGAGTGGACATGATAGATTTTGATTAAATAAATAAATATTCTATAGGGTAAATTCCACGCAAAAAAAAAAAAAATCAATTTGGTACACATGTGACAAATTTACCCTAAACTAGTACACTTGTAATAAATTTACTATCCATTATTTAGTGTTAAATTTTACCATCAAATTATTGAGTTGAATAATACGTAACAGTTGATAGGTGTACCAGTTTGGGATTTTACTCTCAATTTGTCACAGGTGTATCAATTTATGGTTTTTTGTGGTATTAATCCAATTTAACGAACAGAAATAGTAAATTGATCATAAATGCACTAGTTTAGGGTTTTTAGTGGTCAAAAAATTAATTTGGGATTAATTTATCATGGATACATAAGGTTTGAGTTCTTTATCATCAAAAAATTAGTTTAAGATAAATTTATCATAGATATACTGGTTTGAAATTTTTTATGGTATTAACCCTATTAAATAATGCATATAAATATTATCTTGCATTGAGAATAATGTAGCAAGACTCTTTGGCCAACTTAATAGAATAGATGTATGGCCCTTGATCGAACAGATATATCTTGAGTACATATGATTGGGATGAGCCATTTCTGAGGGGGGTGTAAGATACATGAGCTTACCTTATTCTCGGGAGAAGGTGGTGTAATAGCCTCTCTTCACATGGCTCGATGTAAGAATCTTACACAACATTGACATCAACACACGACACATGACATAACATAATACGCTCACACGTCATTTATAAATAAAAAAAAATAAAGTAATTCCACATGTTGAGACACGTTGTACATTATATATTTTTATATATACATGGTAAATTATCATTTTTATGATTATTTTAATCAATTTAATTTAATTCTAATTCATAAATAAATAAATAAATAATAAATACTATAATGAATTTATACTAAAAACATTAATCCACCTTTTATTTATATCATTCAATCACCTTACAGTAAGATCATGTTTTGTATACCTTATTGCTTTCTCAACCTTCTTGCTTTCAAATGGCCATTGAATAATTTACGACCAAAAAGTCATAGATGATGGGGACTTGCACTTTAATATATTTTTCAAATTATTTTTTTTTCTTTTCTTCACTTTTCCTTCTTTTTTTGCTTTTTTTTCTTCTGTTCTTTTTTCTTCTTTTGTAGTCTTTCCCTATTTTCCTCTGTTGGCCATCGTTGGGCCTCGGGTGAGGAATGCTTGGGCTTGGGTAGGCTAGGTTAGCTCTTCATCAAATCAAGTGAGGGGCAAGGGTTGCCATGCCCACCCAAGTGAAGGCAGCCCTCACTCGATTCAATGACAATGGCCCTCGCCAGGCCAGGCATGGGCCTCCATCTGATGAGGCTGGCCCTCCCCTAAGGTCAACGATCTTCGCCCATTTATGAGGTTCAGTGATGGCCAGTAGAGTTGGAAAGGGAAAAAAAGGAAAAAAAGAAAAACGAAAAGAAGAGAATAGAAAAGGAAAAAGAAAAAGTGAAAAAAAAAAGAAAAAAAAAAAAAAGCAAAAGGAAATGAAAAATTAAAATAAATAAATTCGAAAAAAATTAAAATATAATTAAAAATTGTACACATTATTGCCAACCGTGCCACGCATGATGACTAGCATTCACATTATTAATTTTGGCCTAAAATTGGTTGGATGGACATAATTAACAAAACTTGAAAATGTTTAGGATTTAATTGACAAAAGTACAATAGCTTTCAGACTTTTTAGACAATTTCCTTTGAAATGGATGGGGACCACCCTTCTTTATTCACTATCTGGCTATCGAGAAGATAAAATGTTGCTAGGCATACAAGCTAAATGACACCAATGTGGGGAAGTCGATCAATAGCAGCCTAATTTCCTTAAAAAACACCGATATTAGTCCAGTGGCATTTTTGCCTTAAATTTTTGTTTTGTCATCAAAAAGATTCATTAACTTTCACTCCAAAGCAAATTCTATCTCCCATTGACTTTACATGTAATCACGCAGGTAATTATCCATGTGTCATTTCACATGTCTAGCTCTCTTTCTCTATTTGGCATGTGTTGAATTTTGACTATCAAACTAGACGTAAGGGTATTTTAGACCATGCACCTTTGTTTTTGGGTTTTTTCAAGAGAAACTATAAAAGGAATGTATTTAATAACATATCTCTAACCCTAGCCTCCATATTATTTCACATTTTATTTTTTTTTCTATCTTTTTGTTAGATCTTTAGATCTTGCAGCTTAGCAAGTGTTTTTTAGAGCTTTTGGATTGTACTCTCGTACTCTTTGTTGATTATAATGAAACCCCTCTCTCTTCCATTGGTTTTTTTTTCCCATTTTGGATATTTTATGTAAATCTTGCGTCTCATGTAATTTCGATTTTGCTATCATCCTTTGGTACTTGTGCTTCGATAGTTGCATCTTTTGTTTTTTCTTTTCATAAAAAATTGATATCAGAGTGAAGAAATTTCGGTCTTTTTGTTCGAGATGGCATATGTCAAGTTTGAAGTGGCATCCTTCAATAGCCAAAACAATTTTGAGCTTTGGAGGATATGAAAGCGTTATCGCATTGGGAAAGTTCAATTAGAGCCTTGGACAGGAATTATCTAGACGATATGACTACGGCTGAGATCAAGGAGATGGAAGAGAGGGTGTATAGCACTATCCAATTGTTGTTATTCAATAAGGTGCTTCGTAAAGTCGCAAATGAAGAAATGGCTTCAAGATTGTGGAATAAGCTTGAGAGCTTCTACATGAAAAAATCTCTCATGACAAGATTATTCTTAAAGCAGCGCCTTTACACATTAAAGATACAAGAAGGTACTCCTATCCAAGAATATCAATATTAATTTAATAAAATCGTTATGGATATGAAAATTTAGATTTAAAGTTAGATGATAAAGATCAAGCTCTAATCGTGTTATGCTCACTATTGAGCTCGTATGAAAATTCTGTAAATTCTATGATATATGGAAGAGAATCCACAACTCTTGAGGATGTGAAAGCCTCATTGAATTCCGCGGAGATGCGTGCAAAATTGAATGCGAGTAGTAGTAGTCATAAAGCTGATGACTTAGTTGTCAGGGTAAGGTCGAATTATCGTGATAGATGCAGTAATAGTAAATGGCATTCGAAGTTTAGATTAAGGGTGCGTTTGACAACGTTTCTGTTTAAAAATTGTTCCAGGAAACAAAAATAGAAAAAAGTGTTTCTGTTCCAGGGAATAATTTTTGAACAAAAAAACGTTTTAATCGTATAAAATTTCTGTTTCTAAAATAGAAAAAGAACATAAACACGTTTGGTAAATCGCACAAAATTTCTGTTCTGGAATAGAAAAAGAACACGTTTGTAGCTAACACGTTTGGTAAATTTTTTGTTCCAATTTTTTTTCAAGTGTTTTTTTTTTAATAAAGTGTAAACTTGATATTGAATTATCATTCTCATGAAATGCTCATCAATTTAATTTTGTTCATATTAAGTGAAAACAAACATTCTAAACATGATCATATTTGCTTACTTGGAAGAAAATTTTTAAGTTTGTACCAAAATTTTCCCAATTGCTTTTTTTTTTTTTTTTTTTAAATAAAGTGTGAACTTGGTTTTGAATTCTCATTATCATAAAATGCTCATCAATTTAATTTTGTTCATGGTGAGTAAAGTCAAACATTCTGAACATGGTTATAAGTGCATACTTTGAAGAAAATTTTATAAATAAACTTTGTACCAAATTTTTCTCACGTGCCTTTTTTTTTTCAATAAAGTGTAAACTTGGTATTGCATTATCACTCTAATGAAATGCTCATCAATTTAATTTTGTTCATGGTGGGTGAAGACAAACATTCTGAACATGGTCATGTGCATACTTGGAACAAAATTTCGTAAGTAAAATTTGTACAATAAGAGCTAGCTAAAAGAAGAATATCTTATAGATCTCTACATAGACCCTTTCATACATAACATCACAATAATGAAGTAATATAGTTCATTGTTCAACTTCATCACATTGAATTTGATAAGTGAGTACTTAAAAACAAAATTACAAAAGTCGGAAACACAAAGTCATGAAATCTCAGGCATATTATGATCCCTCGCCATTTTATTTGCAATCCTTGTCCTAAGCATGTTTATAACAAGTGCGTCATGCAATGTATCATCTGCAACCTCCACTTCTGTAGGTCCGCATGGATACTCTGGATCTCCATATAGGGAAAAGTTTCTATCCATCGCATCTTGATCACGAATGTAATTATTGAGAGCACAACACAACAAGTGCTTGCTTCCGAATTGTAAATGGAGGCATCTGTCTCAAAATGGTGAAGCGATTCTTTAATGCCCCAAATGACCTCTCAATTACATTTCTTAGTAAAGAGTGCTTCTTGTTGAACAATTCTCTTGCTGTCCTTGGTCGTCCCCCATTCCCTCTATACTCGCTTAGATGATACCGATCGCCTCTAAATGGAGTTAAAAATCCTGGAAGTGCTGCATAACCTGAATCTACCATGTAATATTTCCCTATAACATGATATATATAAATTTGTTATGATATTCAACCATAATATATAATCATAAAATTGTCTTCATAAACAAAGTAAGTACCAGGTGGTGGTCGGGGAAATTGCAGTTGAAGATTTTCGAGTGCTGCTGAAAGCACTCGACAATCGTTGGCAGATCCTTCCCATCCAGCATACACGAAAGTAAATTCCATATCAAAAGAGCAAATACACAACACATTATAGGTTGTTCTCCTACTCCTACCTCTAAATGGAATCTGCTGAGACACAGGGACGGTAGCATCTATATGGGTGCTATCCATAGCACCTACGCAGCCCTGTTAATATATTAACAATCTAATATCATATAAGATTATCAACTACATGTATTTGACGGTATAAAATCAATATAAAAATCATACCTTGAAGTAGCGTTTATGACTAAGATCAATAAGAATTTCTTGTGGAATGACGTCAAAGGACGGTGGTTTGATTATCTCCTTTGAAAGTTTGATCATTGCTTTCAACACTTTGTTGAAATACTTGCTAATCGTTTCTCCTGAATGTTGGAATCTCTCACATAAATCTCTATTTGAGTTATTGTGAGTAACCACACTTAAGAATATCCCAACTTGTTCATCTATTTGAACATATCGACTATCTTTCAACCAACCCCTTACCCTCATTAAGTCACATAAATTCAGAAAAACATGTCTCTCCATCCTAAATGCTTCATATATCCTATCTGAATGTCCATGAACAATCTCCCTTATCCATTCTACTCCTGATAATTGACTATCCCTAATAGGTTCTCTTGTATGCAGGGACATGTCCATCGCAGCTAAGCAGAACCACGCTACCAATATGTTAATATCATCACCCAAGAATTGTTCAATTGGTTGTACCTGCTCATTAGACACACTATTTGATCACCCTTCCATAGTACCTATACAATCACAAAAATGACCAAAACATCAATATAGATTTTGAAAACACATCCCAATAACAATCAATAACATAAGTCATAAAATCTCAATAAGATATGCCATTACATATAAGTACAAGAGTCTCAACACTAATCTTATTTGAATAAACTAAAGATTAATAGATAATATAAGTTATATAGTCTAATGAAACTCCATGCAATTCATAATATATTTCCAAACATCTACTAAAGGAATTGAAGAAATCCAATCCTCCTTGCAGGTGTGGATATAATAAAAGCCTCCCTCCATTCACAACTGGCGCATGCTCATTTCACTGCTTTATTGTAAATATCTTGCTCTATCTCGGGCATACTCAGTAGAATCTGGACCACAGTAGAGAAGGAGAAAGGGTCTACAGGTGGTTGTGTAGTCCCTAAGCTCGCAGAGCCACCACCAGATTGACTTGATGACCTAACTTTCAGAAAATCTTGTATGGCTCTACAAGTTTCAGCAATACCGGATTGGTTACTCTTTCTTCTCCACTTACTATTTGGAATTCTATCCAATTTGTGCTTTCCACAAACTGAAGTTCCAGCATCATCTGTTGTAAAGAGTCTGTTATCACTGTGATGTCCAATGAAATCATTTGCATTGCTACCATCATAGTCACCACTTGCATTGACACCATCTGCATCGCCACCACTGTTGTCACCACCTACATTGTCATCACCATTGTCATCATCATCCGACACATTCACATCTTGAGCACTTCCTATGGCGTGATCCCTAGTAGCATATGTACTACCAAAAATAATACAGAGCTCAGGATACTGAGGAAATCCATTCTTCCTGAATCTTGCCCACTCGACATTATCCTACAATTTTCACAATAATGACATTTCAGCAATATAATCATAAATTTTAAAATTGACATATGTAATGATATTAAAATGACCACAAAGTTAAGAAATACCTTGATATGAGATTCCCATATACTTAGATCGTCGACAACAACTCTTTTGTTCACATTATCCCAACCAAATCCGGATTGAGAAATGAGTTTGTGAAAACTACCATACTGTTTTTTCAGTTTGTTTACCTTGTTCCTCAGCTGTACCATGGTAAATTGGAATCCTGTCTGTCTACTGAGTTCAGACTATACATTCCTCCACCTCGCTTTATTGAAAGTGGAAGAGATGCGGTTTCCCTTTTTTACCTCATCCACCAATAAACTGATAAGTATATTGGTTACAGACTCCGTCCACTTTGCATTGAATGAGTCTCTCATATGCCATTGAATCTTCAACCGGTTGAGTATCACATGAGTTATGAATTAAATCAATAATATAAAACCATAAGAACTACACGCCATACACAAAATCAGCATGGTAACCTATATGGATCCGTATACCCTATCCTATTTTGTGCAGGTCCAACTAAATTATAAGATCTCTAAGATTAAGACAATGAATAAAGAAGCCGAAAGGCCAACCTTAGCGTGCGGTTAACTATTTCCAAAGTCAGCAAATTGCGATTTATGTGGCAAGGACTGGCAAATTGCGGATAGAGCAAGGGAAAAAGAATATGTCTTCATGGATTGGCACCGGCAAGGCGGAACTTTGGATGGATCCACCGAAGTTCTCAAAGCATTAGCGTCAATAATGGATCCACCAACACCAGTATTGTTCACCTGGGAAGGAGACAACTAATTGAGATAGAGTGAGAAACAAGGAAAATAGAAGGAAACAGTCACCGAAATGAGTGCAAATATGCAAGAGGCTTCCACAATACAGGATAAGTTTTAATTCCACATTGCAACATAAATCAAATGATGGAGACGGACATTATCATTGCCAAAAATCAATGTACCAAGCCTATTTTGGCAAAAAAATCCTTTGAAAATGATTATTTAAGTTTCACAACTTTTATAAAGTAATTAGTTAAATGATTTCAATGACTTAACTTGCCAGAAAATGTAACGTGTTACTGTAATAGAAGGGATGAGATTTTGAGAGGTCCTTTTCCTCTCTTTAGTTATGTAAAATAAACTCCAAGTCTATCGTTTGAAAGTATTTGCATGTTTTTAATACTACTTGTATGATTTTTCCATTTATCGTTTGATCAATAAGAAAAATTGACTCGCTTCTTATAATTACATTTATTTTATCCAATGATTATCTTGTCAATATTTGTAAGAACCCAATTTGGTTTATGTCGCCTAAGCTCCCAAAAAGAGTACCCTAGTAATCACATAATGTGATGACAATTTAGAATTAGGTGTCTTTTCAATTGGGACTCTTCCATGCAATCTAAAATTTTGGGATATTCTAAACATCCGCTTAAGGAACGACATACTTGTTAGTCATCAAACAATACTCTCTCTGTTTAATGTGTCATTCATACAATCATGTTACCTTATCGTTTGATCAACAAGATTGACACTAATACAGGAATTAACAGTATTAGGATGCATCCACCTATGCATCAATCTCTCTTAGTTGCAACACAATCCAAAGATCTTCAACAAGTGCAATAATCAATATCATTAGGCGCTCCGCTCGCTGCTCGAGTGTGAGCTACGAGAAGCAAGCGAGCGGATGCTCGCTCGCTCGCTCACGCTCGAGCGTGAGCGCTAGGCGCTCGCTCGAGCGTGAGCGAGCGCGGCAAAGCGAGTAGGGCTCGTTGCTCGCTCGCTCGAGCGGAAAGCAAGCGAGCGACGCTCGCGCTCTCGCTTGCTTCTCGCTCGCTCGAGCGTGAGTAGCAGCGAGCAAGCAGAGTAGCGAGCAGAGAAGCAAGCAAGCAGACGCTAGCTGCTCTGCTTGCTTGAGCAGAGAAGCAAGCGAGCAGACGCTTGCTGCTATGCTCGCTCGAGCGTGAGCAACAACGAGCGAGTAGAGCAGGAGCCATGTTCTGCTCGCTCGAGCAGAGAAGCAAGCGAGCAGACGCTCGCTGCTCTACTTGCTCGAGCAGACGCTCGCTGCTCTACTTGCTCGAGCAGAGAAGCAAGCGAGCAGATGCTCGTTGCTCCGCTCGCTCGAGTGTGAGCAGAGCGAGCGAGCGAGCAAGGCTCGCCGCAAGCAAACGCTCGAGCGAGCCGCTCATCCGGGCGAGCGTGCTTTGGTCCAGATCTCGGGCGTGTCCGCTCGCCGGATCCGGCGAGCATGATCGTCCAAATCTTGAGCAAGCGACGAGCCGCCCCGCAGATCTAGCGAGCAACGCCCGCCGCCCGATCGCGAGACTCGCTCGAGCAAGCGTCTTGCAGATCTGGGCAAGTGCTGGCTCGAGCGAGCCCTCACGCTCGAGCTCTGAGCAACCATCGCCCAGATCTACGAGGGGTGGCTCTCACTGAAGCCCTTATCAATCGGTGAAGGAGGAGCAGTGAGCAGGTTCACCTGGTGAAGGAGCAGTGGCTGTCGGCGCCGGAGAGGACGACGGTGGAGAAGCCTGATGGTCTCGAGATAGAGGTGGCTATCGGTGCCGGAGAGGACGACGGTGGAGAAGCCGGATGGTCTCGAGACAGAGGCAGCTGTCGGCGCCGGAGAGTGGGAGGCGCCGGAGAAGACGACGGTGGAGAAGATGCAGGAGGAGAGGCAGTGTTCGAACGGCTGAGCAAGAAACAAAAAAGAAACACGAGAGGAGATGTTTTTATTTCTTTTTTGTTCTTAAAATGTGTTCTAGAAACAAGAAACAACTTTTTTTTTTTTTGTTTCTTGTTTCTGTTCCAAATGTGTTTCTAGGAACAAAAAAAACAATTTTGGAACAAAAACGCAAATAAACGCGTTTCTGTTCCTTTTTTGGTCCCAGGGACAAAAAAACAAAAAAGTTGTTTAAAAACAGAAAAAAGAAATGAAAACAAATGCAGCCTAAGTAGATGTAAGAGTAAGGTGAAGTGTTACTATTATTACAAATTGGAACACTACAAAAGTGAGTGTTTGGTGCTCAAAGTTAATGGGAAAAAGTCGAAGGAGAGTTCCGATTCAGCTAATCTGGTGAAAAATAATGAGTTCGCTAATGTAGATAATATTCTTACTGTTCTGTCTTCAAATTGTCATGTCAATGATGAATGGAATTTGGTTTAGCAAGTTCATACTACATCTGTCCACATAAAGATTAACTCCACACATATAAGAAAGTCAATGGTGGTTCAATTTCGGTGGGCAACAATACAGTTTGTAGGATTGTAGGTATTGGTACGGTATAGATTAAATGTCATGACAATGTAGTAAAAACTTTGGCAAACGTTAGGCACATCCCAAATTTAAAGAAAAATCGTATTTCATTAAGCAGTTTAGATTCCATTTGATGCATGTACATAGGTGGAGGTGGAGTTTTGAAATTTTCTAAAGGTTGCTTGATTGTGATAGGAGATAACATAAAGAAAAACTTTTATTTTTTGCTGGGAAGTATTGTTGTGGGTTCTCTATATTATTTCATGTTTTGTTTTTTTCTATCTACTTGTTAGATTTTGTGACTTACCAAGTGGTTTTTAGAGCTTTTGGATTTTACTCTCATACTCTTTATTGAAGATAGTGAAATCCCTCTCTCTCCTTGTGGTTTTTTCTTGTTTTGGGTTTTCCACATAAATCTTGCGTCTTGTGTTATTTCGATTTTGTTTTCATCATTTGCTACTTGTGTTGCAATAGTTGCATTTTTTGGCGTTTTCCGCAACAGCATGTTGTCTCCCTTCACTCTTTCAACAAACATGCCTTGTTGCGGTAATAGCTACCGCCTTCGCTAGATGAAATACCTCCGTCCTTTCAAGAGCAGCCAAATCGCCCCCAAGGAGGAACAACTCATCCTCCACAAGCTCATATCTTATCCTCTCTATCTTTGGGTCGTCCATGGCCGGTGACGCGATTGGTGGCTGTCACAAGCTGCGCAACTTTAAGAGGAACGACAATGCCCGATCATGTTTAGGCTGAGAATTTGGCTTTTCCTCTTTGTTCGCAACGCCAGCTCTTTAATTGCCAGAGGACCATCTCATCATTGTTCACAACATGATCGAGTTCGGCCTGCTCTCATTTGTCTGGCCGTTGTCCCTGGTGAACTCTACAAATTTGTGGATGCCCGTGAACCGATTCACATACAAGATCGTTGGGCTGAGCTTAGGGACATTCCTGATGGCATGGTCGAGCTTTCGAACGAAGCCTAGTGGGAAGGAAGAGATCCAGTTGGTCTCAAACAAGGATAAATAAAAATAAAATAAGAGTTAAATGAATTGTACATGTTGAAATGCACATGTGAGTTGTATTAAAAAAAGTTTCGACATTTTGATGTGAAATCGCTAATATATCTAAGTTAAATCATAACTTGTTAACTTAAATTTTGAGTAAAGGTTGGTCTAATGAATATATTGACAAGCTCGTCCTGGCAATCTCCCTTGCGCTAAAGTAGCTAATATACTTTATTTGATCCATAACTTATTAATTTAAAATTTTAATTGAGATAGGTCTAACTGAATATATTAATGA
Organism: Eucalyptus virginea; assembly: GCA_014182375.1. NCBI lineage: Eukaryota > Viridiplantae > Streptophyta > Magnoliopsida > Myrtales > Myrtaceae > Eucalyptus > Eucalyptus virginea. The sequence continues at coordinate 26,021,787 of CM024520.1, forward strand.
GTTTGAACTTTATCTTTCTCTTAAAGTTCTCCTCAGGTGAAAGTATTATCAAGCTGCTGTTGTCACTCCCAGCACATGTGGAATTGCCACGTTAGCCTTTAACTATAACGTTAGATATGCTGCTTCTTTGCAATGGAGAATCCTCTACCACCTGAGTAGTCTTCTCCTACCTTACGGGTAGGTTCTCCCACCATTGAATCACTTCCCCGCTACCCATCACCACTGCATTTCACCTTCATCTTTCCCAGTACCACAGAATCGATTTAAAAGGATGGGTAGAAAACCCTAACCCCATTCCTCCTCCGCACCTCATCAAAACCCTCCCTCAACCAGCTTCCACGCAGTGCCCTAAATCACATCTTAGCTTTTTTCCAAGGGATCCGTCTCGATCTTCAGAAAAACTTCCAAAATCACCGTCATCAACCAGTTGGTGTCGATTTCTAGTTATCTTCACCGGTAGACCTAGAGCTCCCTTCAATCGCACAGGATCTATCATCTCGGCTTCGGTGGCATTGCAATCTATCAGGTCAGCACCAACACTCTCTTTTGATCATGTTCCTGCAATCAAGAAGATGGCCAATCAGTATGAAGAAGAAAGGAGAGTGGCTGCCCTTTGTAAGAGTTTGGGCAATCTTTGGTCAGAGGAAGATGCTGTACAAATTACAGGTGATATTCCTGAGGAAAACCTGTAAACATGCCGAAAAACTATGTTTGGGAAGTTTTTTAATAAGCCCAGCATAAACTTTAATGCATTTATCGGCACAATGCAAAAAGCCTAGCGAAATGAAACTTTCACTTGTGCTGTTATTAAGCCTGGATATTTCCAATTTTCGTTCCAGTCTGAAGATGAAAAACAACGAGTGTTCGATTCAGGGCCGTGGTCCTTTGGGAATCATTTACTAGTCTTAAAGCAATATGATCCTGACACCCCTGACATTTGCTACGAATTCAACCACTGTGACTTCTAGGTAAACTTATTTGGCCTACCCATCGGGAGAGTAACAGATGCAGTAGTCAGGGAAATAGCATCTAAAATTGGAGATGTAGTATATGTCAAATTAGTGGCAAAAGGGAACAGCAACTACAGGGTTGGCAGGGCCAGAGTAAAATTGAATTTGGAAAACCCCCTCAAAACAGGTGTACTTGTGAATCTTGATAGCAAAAGATTGTGGGTAGAGTTTAAGTACGAAAGACTCCCGCATTATTGTTATTCATGTGGGAAGATCGGGCACTATGCAACCTACTGTCAAGAAATACCATACGAGGAGACAGGGTTAGCAAAGAACTTACTAGGTCGGTTTGGACATTGGCTTCGAGCAGAGGCACGTGAGTTGAGTCCATATGGCAAAATCTTCTATGGCAAACAAGAACTACAGCCAGAGGAGGAGGAAAGTGTGCCTGAAACTCCCATTTAGCCAGCCCCTGAACCAGAACAGCATCAGAATGCAATGCAGCAAACCCAACAACTTGGTGAACAGAGCAATGCCGAAAACTTCAACTCACAGGAATGTCACCATACCTTCTCTTCACAAGAATTAGTACTCCTCCAAGAGAAGGGCCCCCAGAAGCGAGGTAGTTGTTGCCTTGATGATGAATCTGTCATGGTGATATATCAGGAACAGTTAAAAGAAGCTGAAGCAGAAATGATAGAGAAGATAGCTGAGGAAAAAGGTCCAACAAGGGAAAAAGCAAGAAGCACTAAGCAGTCCTCTTCAAAAAAAGGAAAAAGATTCTGTCCATATGGTGCTCAATCATCAAAAACAGTAATGGTTGACACTACTCAGCTAGTTGAAACTCCTATTCGTGTGACAAACAAGTCTGCTCAATGGGCTCTAGTGGCTAGCCCTAATAAGCCACCAACTCATCCATGAAGATACTGAGCTGGAATTGTCAAGGGCTGGGCACCCCCTTGACAGTTCAAGCGTTAAGGGTCTTAACAACTCAAGAAAGGCCCAATATTATCCTTATTATGGAAACTAAAAATCAGGAGCATAAGATGTTAAAATTGAGGCGGAGACTTCGCTTTCAGCATTGCTTTATAGTGAATCCAGAAGATACAGCAGGAGGTTTAGCAATATTTTGGGATGATGAGGTAATCCTAACTATAGACTCCTTCACGGAACATGTTATCTTTACCCGATGCCATCTACCAACCAGCAACCAGCACATGCACATTTCATTTATACATGCTCCGAATGAATTTAAGGAGCGAGTTCTGTTATGGGAGCATATTAATAGAGAGAGTCAATATTATCACTTGCCATGGTTGTGTATGGGGGACTTCAATGAAATCCTATATCAATGGGAAAAAGTGGGCAAGAAAAGAGCTGAAAATTACCGGATTGCAGCCTTCAGGGATTTCCTCAACCACTGTTCTTTGCTGGATATGGAATGCAAGGGGTGTGCATACACCTGGACAAACAAGAGACAAGGAGAAAATCTTATCAAGGAGCGTCTTGATAGAGTATTATGAAACTCAGATTGGCGTATTAAATATCCCATAGCAGAGTGTATAGCCATACCAGCAATTGGCTCTGATCACACTCCAATTATTCTGTCTATTTGTCCACCGAAAAAAAAAAAAAAAGAAGAGGAAGAACTTTAAGTATGAAGCCTTTTGGGCAGAGGAGGAGGAATGTATGAGCCTTATCAGGGACACCTGGGCTGCTCCCGATTCCCAACAGCTCAATGTGGTTGAGAAACTGTAGAATGTGACAAAAAAGTTGGTAAAATGGAGTCAAGGAAAATTTACCAATGCAAAGAGGAGGTTAACTTGGCTGAATAATGAACTGCAACAATTAATGAACAGCACAGGGGTTTCTCAAGAAAGCAAGACAGTTATGGCACTGACAAACGAAATTGAACAGTTGTTGCGACAAGAAGAAATGTACTGGGGAATGCGATCCAGAATTAAGTGGTTAGCTTGGGGAGATAAAAACACCAAATTCTTTCACGCTACAACCATTCAAAGAAGAACCAGAAATTAGATTTCTTTGCTGAAAAACCCAGAAGATGTGTGGGTGCGTAATGAACAGCAATTGAAAGAGATGACAAGTACATATTTCAAAAGGCTGTACGAATCAGCAGGGCCATGAAATTTTCAGCCCCTTCTACAACAAATACCAACCTCGGTGGATGCGGGAATGAACCAACGACTAGTAGAACCTGTTTCTATGGAAGAGATCACACAAGCAATGCAACAATTAGGAGCCCATAAAGCCCCAGGACCGGATGGTATGCATGGTCTCTTTTTCAAGACACACTGGCCAAACATTTGTCAAGATATTTATACAGAGATACATGAATTTTTTAACACGGGCTATCTCAATCCAGCTATGAACAGCACGCTCATTACCCTTATTCCCAAAGTTCCAAATCCAGAAAAGCTGGAACAATTTCACCCCATCAGCCTTTGTAATTTCATTTACAAAATTATCTCAAAAGTGCTGACCAACAGATTAAAACCCCTGCTACCAACTCTAATTGCAGAAGAGCAGAGTGCATTTGTGGAGGGAAGGCTGATACAAGATAATATATTACTAGTACGGGAAGTTATTCACATATTACGAATCCGGGAGAGAAAAAAGAAGTTTCAAGCACTCTTAAAGCTAGATATGCAGAAGGCGTATGACAGGATTGAATGGGATTTTCTCAGTGCATGCCTATCTAAAATGGGATTCTGCGAACAGTGGGTACAATGGGTGATGCAATGTGTCTCAACCGTTACTTTCAATGTGAATTTTAATGGGGAGTCTCTACCTTATTTCAAGCCAACACGTGGAATTAGACAAGGTGACCCTCTCTCCCCATATCTATTTATATTAGTAGCCAATGTTTTATCCTACATGATGGGAAAAGTAGTTGAAGATGGTACTATTAGAGGAATCAAGCTGAATAACAGTTGCCCCACTCTCTCGCATTTGCTATTTGCGGATGATTCAATTTTCTTCCTCCATGGTTCAATCCTAGAGTGCCAAAACTTGGCGGCTATCCTACATGAGTATTGTTATGCTTCTAGCCAGGCTATTAATCTAAACAAATTTGGTATATACTTTAGTAAATGATGTCCAATTACCTTGAGGAGAAACATGGCCAATGAACTGAGAGTTCCAGAAATTGAAAAAATAGGGAAATATTTAGGGATCCCGACGGATTGGGGCTGCTAAAAAAAAGACATGTTTGCATGGATCCTTGCAAGGGTAAATAGAAAGTTAGAAAGCTGGAAGGAACATTTGTTATCAAAAGCAGGGAAGGAAATTTTGATAAAATCAGTTGTACAGGCCATCCCTCAATATGCTATGGCCATATTCAAGATCCCTATTTCTATATGCAAAGCTATTGAGAGGAAGAATGCAGACTTTTGGTGGAAAACGAATAGTAGAAATGCTGGAATACACTGGAAGAAATGGGAAGCATTGAAACTCATAAAGAAGGAGGGGGGCCTAGGTTTTAAAGACCTAATTGCATTCAACACAGCTATGTTGGGGAAACAAGCGTGGCGCATCTCACAAAACTCTCAGTCCTTATTGAGCAGAGTGATGAAAGGCCTATATTATCCTTATGGAGACTTCTGGAAAGTTGGAAAAGGATCGCAACCTTCATGGGGTTGGAAAAGTATAACTCGGGGAAGGGATTCTATCAGTCCACACATTATGTACTCAATTGGGAATGGAAAAAATCTATCGATAAGAGTAGATAAATGGATACCAAGTGGTCCGATTGGAGGCCCAGCAACAATAAACGAACCAGAACATGTGGCAGCACTAATTGAACCAGGGAATAACAAATGGAATGTTCAGTGGGTGGAGTCGATGATTGATGACAGAATCGCGAAGGAAATTCTTGCTACACCTATCGGAAGGCCAGATTCAAAAGCCAAGCTAGTCTGGACGCACAATAACTCTAGTATCTATTCAGTGAAAAGTGGCTACCACACAGTCAGAGAAAACCCAACAAGCATATGCAATGCAGCAACTTCATCGCATCACATCAATCCAGATCTATGGAAACACATTTGGCATGCTAAAACCCTTCCAAAAATCAGATTCTTTCTCTGGCAAGCCTGTCAAAATGCTCTTCCTACTCGGGAAAACTTATATAGAAGAAAGACCGTACCGGATCCTATATGCCCTGTCTGCCGCAAAAAGGCTGAAACCATCGAACATATGCTTTTGCTCTGTCCATGGACAACTCTGATTTGGAGTTCCGCACCTCTGCATATCAAAATTTCCAGATATGGGTTAACTCGCCTCGATGATTGGTTAGGTAAACTCAAAACCAACCCTCACCATACTCAGAAGTTCATCAGGTAGCGGCTGTTCTCTGGAGTATCTGGAAGGGGCGAAATCAGTTCCTCTTCGAGAGTCATCCCCTGCACCCGCAGCAAGTTGTAACTCAGGCACAAGCTCTCTACAATAACTTCAGATTCGTGACCCAACAACAAGTAGAAGAAAGGAAGTTCACAGCCATACCAGATCGTTGGCAACCTCCGCCCCCTCATATGCTGACAGCTAACATCGACGCTTCCTTCGTCGAGCCCAACGCCACTGATGCAGAGGTTGGAGGAAAACCGCGAAACAAAGCTGCTGTAGCGTGTATCTGTAGGGACTATCGAGGATGTATGGTGGACGACTTCGTGAAATTGGTGGAGGCGGCCTCGGCAGAATAGGCAGAAGCTTTGGCTCTGCTTGAAACCCTAGATCTACTTTCTAACCGTGTGGAACTCTCCCTGCAAGTACAGACAGATTGCCTTTCACTCGTGCAAGGACTTACGGCTTCGACGGAAGTGAACTGGCAGTCTCAACCGCTCCTGGACCGGGCCCGAACGAAACTGCAGGACTTCAGTGACATATCCCTGGCCCACTGCAATAGAACAGCAAACCGGCCCGCTGATTGGTTCGCAAAGGCCTGTCGGTGTAGTTATCTTCCCTCTAATTGGTTGTTTCATCCCCCGCCCGCTTTACTAGACTTATTATGCACCGATGCTCTGGATGTATTGTCTCAAACAGTGGTGAAGTAATTCATAGTAAGATGTCTATCGATCAAAAAAAAAGAAAAAAAACTATAATGTTAGATGGAAAGTTAATGGGGTTAGATTAGGGTATAAAATGAAAGTTATTGACTTTCCGAGACAACAAAAAGTTCAGATTATATTCAAATTGAACTAAAATTTGGGATGTTTTTAGGAAATTGGGCCATCCATAGACAAAAAATGTCACCCGTGGGAAGCTGAAGACTAGAGAGAGCTCAAAAAGGACTACTCTCAAGACTACGCAAAGGCTCCTTCCTCATCAACATAAACTTGACTCTTACTGAATAGGAGAATTATGCGACTGTTTTTTCAGTCGAATAGAACTATGCAACTTGGTCACTTCAACTACTTAGGCACAGTCCGTCTCGGGAGCAGCACCCCTAAAGCTTCTCCTACTGTCAGCTATCTAATTGTCAGAGCTGCTGCAATGAGATGGCTATTTATCATATGGAAGAATATATGCACAGACCTATTGATTGACCATGATCCGACAGATTTAGAAAAGAGTACTCTAAAGTGCCCAATGAACTTACCCAGAAAAATCTTTGTTTATATTATGCACAATCATAAAATAAGAAGCGATGTAGTATTGGTTATTATGATTGTCAAAATCAGTACTTTTTGATATGACAGACTATCTATTTTATTGTAAGTTGAAATGCTCTTAGATGTGATAAGACTAAATTACCTACGTCATTAAAATATAAAGCCCTACTAGATAAGAGCCTAAGCTAACTAATTCATGTAAAAGCAAAAGTGTCCTTAAATTAATAATATTTGGCACGAGTCTAAACTACCCACACCACAAAATTCATTGGCACCAAATTAAACCTTTCTAAGAGTCAAAGTCAAATGGAAATCTCCTCGACATGAGCTTGAGCTGTCCCCATCAGGGGTAAGCATTAGTCCAAAGTCAACCTAGACCAGTCCAACCTGGCTAGTCCTAGTCGAGTTCATAGAGAGACTAGGTCGATCCTTAGTCCCAGAATCCCTTGACCTTACATTGTGGGAGTTGTCATCGGTCTTGAGACTTTAAGGTTGATCTAACTTGAACCAACCATATAAAATATATATACTATTATATATTTTTGTCTTTTCTAAATCCTAGCGCCTCTACCTTTATTATTTCTTATGCAGTTTTATCGTATAAATTAGAAAGTAGAAACCCAACCTTGGTTTGATGAAAAATAATTCGCTTGCCTCACTCTATTCGTTTGCCGTAGCCTTGCTTGCTACTCACCTCTCTTCGCTGGCCTCAATCGCCTCTTATGGTTTAATTGTATTTCATGTGTTCATTTTTTCCGTTTTGTTGCTTTTAGCAACTAGAGATTTCTATTGTTACTTTATTCTTAGATTTATATTTGATATGTACCCATATTCAATGTTATATTTTTGATGGATATGTAATTTGAAAGAGTATATTTGTCCTTTTAATTAGTAAAAAGAATGAAACAAAAAAATAATCGATTAGTCTCGAGTTAATCTTGGAAATGGACTAGTCCAGTCCTCAGTCCCAAAAATTTGGGACCAATACTATGCTAATTAATCCTTGGGTTAAGTGTTGGACTAGCCCAATTCGAACCATACTCACCCCCAGTCCTTATCATGAAATTTCTTGGTACGAAGTGAAGCTGTTTTAAATCCAAAGTCAAACAGAAGTCTCCTTGACACGAGCCTAAACTGTCCATCCGCATGAAATTCCTTGGTATGAATTTAAAATGCCTAAGATTCAAGACAAATTTGAAGACTCTTCGATTACAATTTAAAGTCTGTCTACATCCCACGAAGTGAAGCTGCCCAAAAAGTTCGAGATGATTTCAAGAATCATAGACACGAATCTAACTTGTCTCAAGCATGAATACGCGAGATGATTAAGTTCATTTCGTGAAGCTCTTGATGGCACAATTTAATATGTGGATGGTCAGAACAAAAAAATTCAAGCCATGTCTCTTGCAACAGACATGACATGAGGTTGGGGGCAATTGTAAGGAATGATTCTTGTCAGCCTATGATTAAAAGCCATCAAGTTCATTTAAGGCTCCGCTTGTCTCATTAAAAACAAATTATTTGAAAAATATTTTCAAAAAATGATGGCTTTTACCTCTTACAAAAATGAACAAGTGAAAATTATTATCATCATTTATGAGATTATTAGATATAAATAGTTACTAGTAATGAAAATACTTTTTATTGGTTAATTATTATAAGTAGTATGAGCAATCATTTTTAGGAAAATATTTTTCAAATCATTCATTTTCCAATAAATAAATGGAGTCTATTTTAGAATAAACAGATAATGACTTAATGAAACTTTGCAAAATTCTGTTACGAAATTCCTGGAGATCAGAGATTTTTCAAGAAAGGAGAAACCTCTTCAAATTTTAGGTCATCAAGACCTTAACCACGTGTCATCAAAGCCTTTCAAATTTTAGGTCACCAAGATCTTAACATTGGATCATCAAGAACATAAGCAGAAATTCACATCATCAAGACTTCGATCATCTTCAATCCAAGATTTAGCCTTGAAGGACATCAGATTATCTCTATAGCATTTAAAGAAAAGAGTTAGAGAGATCATTATATTTCATTTTGGAAATTGGAAATCGTAGCCATCTTCAAATTAATGCACATTCAGGACACTTCTATTTGCTTTAATTTCATTTTGCAGATTTATTTGACTACAATATTCCATCCCAGTTTATCAAAGAGACTTTGGTTTGCTCATTCGAACCTCTTTATTTTTTGCCCAAAAAGAAAACCTCTTTATTTCCGTTCCAATTTGCAGAAGGAAAAACAAAAGCAAAAATTGTTTTCTTTAATGACTTCAATTGTAGCCATCTATAAATTGTTAAAATTTGTCACAAAGATGCAATTAAATCTTAAAACTTTTAAAAAATGTAATCAAATTCTAAAAGTTATTAAATTGATACAATTAAGTTATTTTGTTAATTTTGTTCAACTTTGCTAACGGAAAATGTTAACGTAATTTTTTAATATAAACTTTATTTAAAATACATTAAGAAATAATATAACTCAAAAAAGAAAAGGGGAAACCTAGCTCTCTCCATTGCCGTCCCACCATCATCGGCCGGTGGGATGGGGATCGTTGTGCACTCTTTCCTTTTTCTTTCTTTTCAAAATTTTAATTTATTTTTACATTTAGATCTTAACAACATCATTTTAGCTTTATACTTCATGTTTTAGCCACGCCAATTAAATGGACTTTATGAAAAAAAAAAATTAGATGAATTTGATTGCACAAATTTGATAAATTTTATAACCTAATTACTTTTTTTTTTTATAAAATTCAATTGTATTTTATGATAAGCTTCAAGATTTTAAGTGTATTTATTCTTTATATTTATATATACAAAATTATCCAGAGAATCTATTGAGTAAAGGACAAGATCCTTTATTTCGATAAAGGCAAAGAACAAAAGGACAAGATCCAAAAAAATTCGTAACAAACACGCCAAATGGATCAACGTGGCACCCCTCATTCCGTCAGCTTCCCATCCTCATCCAGGGACAGTTGCCTCCCACCACTTCGCTGTCTCTCACTCCCTGGCCCCGTCTCTGCAAATCAAGAACCGGAGACACTGACAACCCCCGGGAAAAAAATCCGTCTCCTTTGCTTCTCCGACCTGTTCTTCCATCTTGGAATCGTGGGTCGCCGCTAGATTTCGACGATCGCGGTGAAAAGCGCGAGCTTTGGGAGGGACATGGGCAAGCACGGGTACTTGAGAATGCGGACGGACCGGGAAGCCAGCGACCAGATCGGCTCCGATCTGAAGGAGCTCGGCGCCGCCGCGAGGAAGCTGGCGAGCCACGCGATCAAGCTGGGCAGCCTGGGGTTCGGGACCACGTTTCTTGAATGGGTGGCCTCGTTTGCTGCCATGTGAGGGCTAGAATTCCCGCCTCTGCCTCTCTCGTTGTGCTCTCTGTTTCTCGTCGATGATCGGAAATGTTCGTGATGCTGTGGAGTTTTTATGTTAATTTGGCATGTTCTTGCTCGATACCCGTGATTTGTTCTTGTTGCGTGCGGTGCATGATGACCCTTTTTCAGTTGTTCTTTTGCAACCGATGAGGTCGGTGTGCGGGTCTTGGGATACTAAATTGTGCTTTGTTTATGCCCTCTTTCGGTTAATTGTCATTTTGAGTTTAGTCATTCAGTGTCAAATTCGCCAGTCTGATTTCTGAAGTTAAAGCATGTCCGATGTTGTCCTGAGGATTGGTTTCTTATCTGAGCTTTTTGAACTGCCCTGCACAAATGGAGATTGGACATTGGTGTTTTTCTTTTTCTTCTTCTTCTTCTTCTTCTTCTTCTGTTAATTGGTTTCAGCTGTCCTCAACACTGAGCCTACTGCATTTTTCGCTTAATCTATGCAAGACCATTTGTGGATTCGATAGAGGTATTAATCCCATATGAAATTTCGTGTATATGGATATGGTAGAACTTCCTTGTGTCTACCAGGGCATCATAACTTCAGCCTTTCCACCTGGTAGAAGCAGCACGCTGAGTTTTCGATAGATAGGAATTTGGGTCATAACCCAAAATTGAAGTAGGAAATAAGAGTAGATACAGTGAGCACCAGTTTTGTAATTAAAACTGATATGGCAATTTCGGAAGCTAATGGAAGTGGCCTTTTGGTTTTTGTTGGTGCAGTTATTTGTTGGTCCTTGATCGAACAAATTGGAGAACGAAGATTCTCACGGGGTTGTTGATCCCATACATATTCTTTAGTCTTCCTTCAGTACTGTTCAACGTATTCAGGTGACTATGAAATTCTACAAAACCATTTCTTCTGTCCGAATTTCCACCCTAAGTAACTTTTCATTTCCTGTCTTGTTCAGGGGAGAAGTAGGAAAGTGGATTGCCTTCTTTGCTGTTATACTGCGACTGTTTTTTCCTCGGCATTTCCCAGGTATTGTTTTTTTCTTGCACGAGTTACACTTTTCATTTTAAGCATATTTGTTGAAGTGTTTTCCTGTGCTTTTGCTAATTTGGCCAGCAATTTGCTTATCTAAGCCCTTAAATACACTCTGCATCCTATGTCAGTTGAAACAAGGCAACGTGTATCTTCTTTTCTCTCTCGATTCAGTCAATAGATTCTTTCATTTCCTTAAGACAACTGTTCATATTGTATTATCCGTGGAAATACTGAAACCAGATAGTCTGGCTAGCCATCTATAGTCTATCTTGTAGAAATTAACTTTTAGGTTGATGAGAGAGTAATCTGTGTAAATTACAGACGTGCTTCATAACAGTGCTCATCTTTATTTTGCTGTTTACACCAGTATCTTTGATTATCCAATTCATATGCTATTGACTTTCATAATCCCTGTTCACTGTCATATCTTTTGGCTGCAGATTGGCTGGAAATGCCAGCTGCTCTGATCCTATTGATGGTGGTGGCTCCAAGCTTGTTCGCTAGCACCATTAGAGACAGCTGGGTTGGAGTGGCGATATGTCTTGTTATTGCGTGTTATCTTCTACAAGAGCACATCCGAGCATCTGGTGGCTTTAGAAACTCATTTACACAGCCACATGGTATTTCGAACACCATCGGAATACTCATCCTGCTGGTTTTCCCTGTGTGGGGGTTGGTGGTAGATTTTCTATAGCCAGTCTCAGCAGGTTGGCATTGTCTTGGCAGTGTTGTGAATCCATATTGCTTCTTTCATTGTTTGACAAGATATGGATTCATGCAGACCTGTCATTGTTGCTTATTACTCCAATAATTGGAACATCCTTATATAAGAGTGAGAACGATTGAGCAAAGTCAAACTATTTTTTGGATCTTGGTTTTGCTTGTGCTGTGAGAACTTGGTCTGCAAACAATGATACTTGCTCACTAGTGAGAGGATGGAAACTTTTCTCCTTGAAAGTTCCCGATCTTGTAGGTATTGTAGACTAGCAACATTCGCACACTGGAGGGTCAAATAACTTCAGAGGTGTTTTTCAAGACTCAAACGTCGCTCAATCGGGATATACGACCTATTGATTCGAAACTCATGATGTGAATTTTCAAAACCTAGGAGGAATCGAACTAAAATAAGGTTATTTTGGACTTTCGTTCGATCAAACTCATGATGTGATTTCTGTAGCACGAAAATCACAGATTTGAAGCCAAATCAAGTTCAATCATCCATATTTATCATCAATGAACAATCAATCATAGCAAATCAACATCCATCAATTAAGTATCTAAACATGACATTCAGTCCTAAAATTGAACCTTAGCCTCAATCGGTTAATCCGGTCTCGTTTCACAGGGTTCGAGATTGAGGAGATTATCTTTGATGTGATTTTGTTAATTTGATTGAACTAATGAATCTTCACCGTAGTTCAATCGGAGGCTCGAGAACATGATCGGAATGCTTCAAGACTCCACAAGCATCGGCTAAGAGTCGATTTATAGCAACCACAGGAACTTGTCTAGATTCAGACGGGTTTGGGACCACGAAGGCTAGATTGGGTTGTTAGAAGAGATCCGGCGACTGATTGGTCTTTTTCCGAGCTCGGTGAAGTCAGAACGCCTCCTTAAGGCTAATCGGAACTGATCAGCAACTCTAGAAATCAATGACAGCTGCCGCTTTTGGTCGGGAACAAGTTCGATCCAAAAACTGGACCGGTCTTCCCGCCGGTTGAAGAAAAGGAGTCCGGAGATCTTCCGACAGCTTGATCCACCAGTCCCCGACCGCAGCGAGGTCGGAGATTGTTGAAGGATGAAAATAGATCAAATCGAACGCCAAAAGGATGCTGGGCGATTCCAATCGAAGCTAGTTGTACCGACGTTGCTAGCCCTACTGATCTAGGAGACTGATCAGAAAAAAGACTCAAGTGGGGACATTTGGTGGTCAGTGATAGCTGGTGTGGGTCCGACAGGAACCAGAGGATAAAGAGGGTCGCTGGTGTAGGTGGAGTACCGTCGGTAAAGGGCTGGACCGACAGTGATTGGTTCGCTAGAGGGAGAACCGATTGGACCGAGAGCGAGAGAGAGAGAGAGAGAGAGAGATCAAAGGAGAGAAAAGAAAGTGTGCAGAGTGAGCCCCCCAAAAATTGGAGGGAAGGTTGGTATATATACCTCCTCAAATCAAGTGATATAAGCTATTAGTTCGATCCAACAGTTGAAATATTAATCCAATGGTCAAAAGTTAATTCCGAAGATTTAATTATGATCTTGAGGTGTTGGGTAATCGATTTAATGGGTTTGATTTACAAAAACCCAAATTGAAATCGAGAATTGCGTCAAAATGTCTAATTATGGGTCAAAATGTAAATTTGTGAAATCCAGGGATCATTTTGCAAAATCTTGGGAAATTGAGAGTGTAGAAATGAAATTGACACAAAGAGGATTCTGGAATTGATCACTGAAGTTTCAAAACTAGTCGGCAAAGCTGAACTAGCTAGCCCCATCGACGGCAAGTCAGACCGATTGGCTTCGGTTTGGCCAATTCTTGACCAGTTTGGTCCGGTTCTGGCTAATTCATTCGCTTGGGGCCTTTGTGGTTTCAAGATTTATGCAATTTGGTTCCTCAAAGATCAAATTGAAAAGAAAACTTACACGATTTGAAAGAAAATTACCCAATTATGATTCAATTAAGCCAATTAAACTTCACAAATATGATCCAGGGATCTTTTATTGACTTAATTGAATGATTGCTATGAAAAGCAACGGATCACAATGATGAGTGCTTTGAATTGAGCTTAAAGGGCTAAAATGATCGAATTTGCAATTCAATGAGTAAAATTGTAAATTGATTGAAACTGAGTTTAATTAATACCACAATTACCCCATTTAATTAATCATCCATATGTAAGGTCACTTAATGCATTCTAATTGGCCTTGAAGTGATGTACCCGAGCTTAGGTCAAAAATAAATCTAGGTCTAATATCAAAATTGGACTTGGATTTATGAAATTAAATCACAACATTGAATAGGTCAATTCAAATTTTGTCAATTGAAGTTTAATTACTTACCTTTCTTATGCTTGAGAGAGTAAAATTCCTCAAATCGAGAAGTTCTAATGTGACTTTCTCAAAATTGATTTTGAATTTGGACTTATCTCAAGAAAATGAGTGGAAAATAATTGTCCGTTCACAAGTCATGAAGATTAATTTTGGTCCTCTAATTAGGGCTCAAAACGATAATTTGTATTTTGAATACATGAGTGGATTTAAAATAGCCTCTAAACCAAATATCGAAGAAGCAATTACACCTAATTATGAATACAATGAAAGTAATTTGATTTTTGGCCAATTTAGAACCTAAAAATGAAAAATTCAAAAAACAAGGTTCTTAATCAATTTTTGTGAAATTTTTACATAAAAGTCAAAATGACATTGAAAGAAATATTTTTGGGGATTATCGATTTTTCCAATTTTTTTATCAAAGATTTGACCAAAGGTCAACATTTTTAGTTGACTTTTCCTAAAAGGCTGATTTCTTTGTCAAATCTCTAAGTTTTTTTTTGAGAAATAATTTGACAAAAGTGAAATTAAAGCTGAATGGCATCTTTTTAGGTTAAAAGTAAATTTTTGACCCGGGGTTGACTCTTGTTTAAGGATTGACCAAAAGCCAACCAGAAAATCAATCGTTTGACTTTTTGATTTTTCTTAAAAATGACTTGTGGTCTTAAGTGCAAATTACTTAAAACAACAATATAGAAGAAAAAAATAAAAATCAATCGTTTGACTTTTTTGATTTTTCTTAAAAATGACTTGGAAATTACTTAAAACAATAATATAGAAAAAGAAATGAAAAACGACATTTTTTGTCAAAAAAGGGCTTTGTTGCAATTAGAAACTAAAATCTTGATTTTTTGTCATTCTCAACGCGTCGACTAAAAATCAGGTGTCAACAAGAGCGAGGGTTGCCTTGCCCCACTGAGGTGAGGACTACCCATGCCTGCCCAAATGAGGGCAATCCTCACCCAATCCAGTAGAGTGGGCCTCCCTCTTGCAAGGGTAGTCCTCACTCAAGGCCAATGACCTTCCATCATCAATGAGGCCCAACGATGGCTGGTGGAGGGAAAAAGGTAAAAAGAAAAAAAGAAAAAGAAAAGCCAAAAAGAAGAGAAGAGAGAAGGGAAAAAATTAAGAAAAAAGGAAAAGTAAAGAAAGAAAAGAGAAGAAAAAAGGAAAAATAAAATAAAATATAAAATATAAAAATTTGAAAAAAATGAAAATATTGTTAAAAATTTTCCATGTCATGCTACGCATGATGACTAGAGTTCACGTCAGGAGTTTCTGGTCAAAATTAGTCAAATGAACGCAATTGACAAACTCAAAAGGGTTTATGATTCAATTAGCATAATTAATATATTTAATATTGAATTAACAAAAATGTAATAAATTTAAGACTTTTTCGACAATTTTACCCCGAAAAGAATGGAGACCGCCCTTCTTTATTCACAATCTAGCAATCGAGAAGATAAAACGTAGCTAAGCATATATGCTAACTGACACCAATGCAGGGAAGTCGATCAATAGACAGCCAATTTCCTTAAAAAAAACACCGATTTTGGTCCAGTGGCATTTTTGCCTCAAATTTTTTTTTTTTTTTTTGGCGAAAAAATAACTAACTTTCACTCCAAGTCAAATTCTATCCCCCCATTAACTTTCCATCTGATCAAGTGGTTTATTATCCATGTGTCATTTCACGTGTCTAACTCTTTCTATTTGGCATGTTCTCTCCCTTCACTGTCTCAATGAACATGCCTTGTTGCGATAATAGCTACCGCCTTTGCTGGATGAAATACCTCCGCCCATCGAAGAGCTGCCAATCGCCCCGATAAGGAACACCTCTCCCTCCACAAGCTCGTACCTGATCCTCTCTCTCTTTGGGTCAAGAGCCAGATCCAAGCTTCAGATCAATCGGCCAAAATAACCATGAGCAGCTACAATACTATAAGTTTCTTCCTCTTGACTGAATCTGTAACCTTCATTAGCATATTCATTTTCTGTGGTTTCCCTGATCAAACTAGAGGTTACCAAGGAACCATGCATAGCACTGAATAGGGAGCCGCCGAATACACCAGCTACGCCTAACATGTGAAATGGGTGCATAAGAATGTTGTACTCAGCCTGGAATACAATCATGAAGTTGAAAGTACCATAAATTCCTAGAGGCATACCATCCGAAAAACTTCCTTGACCAAATGGGTAGATCAAGAAAACAGCAGTAGCAGCTGCAACAGGAGCTGAATATGCAAGTTTCTCAAAAAATCCGATTCGGGCGGATTCTTCCCCCAACTAACGAAGAGATCTTGGCAGAATTGCCACATATGAAATTGAGCACAATTTTGCAAAGAAATAGCCCACTTCTTTCTCGAGAAGAGATGGGAAATAGGCTCACGGATCCGACGACACTATGCCCAGTCCGAGGTCGCCCATGGCCAGTGACGCCATAGGCAATTGTCGCGAGCAACGCGACTTTAAGGGGAGATACAATGACAGATCATGTTTGGGTTGAGGATTTGGCTTTTCCTCTTTGTTCACAATGCCAGCTCTTTCATTGCCAGAGGACCATCTTGTCACTGTTCACAACACGATTGAGTTCAGCCTTCTCTCATTGGTCCGGCCGTCGTCCTTGGTGAACTAGACAAATTCGTGGATGCCAGTGAACCGATTCACATCCAAGATCATCGGTCTGAGCTTGGGGACGTTCACGATGGCATGGTCGAGCTTCCGGATGAAGCCTACTGGGAAGGAGGAGATCCAATCAATCTTGAACAAGGATAAATAGAAATAAAATAAGAGTTAAATGAATTGTACATGTTGAAATGCACGTGTGAGTTGTATTAGAAAAAGTTTGATATTTTGATGTTAAGTTGCTAATATATCTAAGTTAAATCATAAATTTTTTAATTAAATTTTGAGTGAAGATGGGTCTAATGAATCTATTGACAAGCTTGAACTTCTTGGCAATCTTCCTTGTGCTAAAGTAGTTAATATATCTTATTTGATCTATAACTCATTAATTTAAACTTTTAATTGAGATAAGTCTAACTGAATATGTTAATGGGCTCAAACTTTATCTTTTTTCTTGAAGATCTCCTCAAGTGAAAGTATTATCACGCTTATGTTGCTGCTCCTAGCACTTGTGGAATTGCCACGTCAGCCTTTAATTGTAACGTTAGATGGAAAGTTAATGTGGTTAAATTAGGGTATAAAATGAAAGTTATCGACTTTCCGAGACAACAAAAAGTTCAGATTATTATTCAAATTGAACTAGAATTTGGGATGTTTTTAGGAAATTGGGCCGTCCATAGACAAATAAGTCACCCGTGGGAAGCTGAAGACCTAGAGCGAGCTCAAAAAGGACTACTCTCAAGACTACGCAAAGGCTCCTTCCTCATCAACATAAACTTGACACTTACTGAACATAAGCAACTTATGCAACTTTTTTTTGTCGAATAGAACTATGCAACTTGGCTGCTTCAACTACTTAGGCATAGTCCGTTTTAGGAGTAGCACCCCTAAAGCTTCTCCTACTATCAGCTATCCGATTATCAGAGGTCCCACGATGGTGCCATGAGATGGCGGTTTATCATATGAAATAATATATCCACAGACCTATTGATTGACCATGATCCGACAAATTTAGAAAAGAGTATTCTAAAATGCCTAACGAACTTACCCAGAAAAGTCTTTGTTTACATTATGCATGATTATAAAATAAGAAGCGATGTGGTATTGGTTATTATGATTGTCAAAATCGGTACTTCTTGATATGACAAACTATCTATTTTATTGTAAGTTGAAATGCTCTTAGATCTGATAAGACTAAATTACCTACTTCATTAAAATATAAAGCCCTCCTATATAAGGGCCTAAACTAACTAATTCATGTAAAAGCAAAAGTGTCCTTAAATTTAATACTCTTTGGTACGAGTCTAAGCTGTCCCCACCACAAAATTCCTTGGCACCAAATTAAACCTCTCTAAAAGTCAAAGTCAAATGGAAATCTCCTCGACGTGAGCTGGAGCTGTCCTCATCAAGGATAAGGATCAGTCCAAGGATTAACCTTGGATTGATCTTGGACCAACCCAACCTAGTCAGTCCTAATCAGATTTCCAGAGAGACTAGACTGGTTTTTGGTTCCTAAAATCCCTTGATCTTGCATTGTGCGGGTTTGCTCTCAGTTTTGAGACTTTAGGGTTGGTCTAACCTGGATCAACATTTTATATATATTATAATTATATAATATATATTATAAGCACCTTTGCCTATGTTCTTTCTTATGCAGTTTTGTTTTGTAAATTAGAAAGTAGAAACCTAACCTTGATTTGATAAAAAATAAATAAAAACCCTATTCGCTCACCTCTCTCTATTCCTATGCTGCGGCCATGCTTGCTGCTCACCTCTCTTCATTGGCCTCGATTGCCTTTTATAGTTTAATTGTATTTCACATGTTCATTTTTTATGGTTTGTTGCTTTTAGCAACGTGAGATTTCTATTGTTATCTTATCTTATATTTATATTTTATATGTACCCATATTCAATGTTATATTGTTGATGGATATATAATTTGAAAGAGTATATTTGTCTTTTTAATTAATACAAAAAATGGAACAAAAAAATAATCGATTGGTCTCGATTGGAAATGGACCAGTCTGGTCCTCGGTCCAAAAATTTGGGACCAACACTCTACTGATTGGTCCTTCGGTTAAGTACTAATCCAATTCGGACCATGCTCAATCCCAGTCCTTATCAGGGAATTTCTTGATACGAAATGAAGCCGTTTTAAAGTCAAAGTCAAACGGAAGTCTCCTTGACACGAACCTAAACTGTCTATCTGCATGAAATTCCTTGGCATGAAGTTAAAATGCCTAAGATTCAAGACAAATTTGAAGACTTTTCGATTACAATTTCAAATCTGTCTACATCCTAAGTTATTTCCTTCGCACGAAATTAAGCTGTCCAAAAAGTTCATGATAATTTCAAGAATCATAGACACGAATCTAAATTGTCTCAAGCATGAATACACGAGATGATTAAGTTCATGTCATGAAGCTCTTGATGGCAAAATTTAATATGTGGCTGGTCAGAACAAAAAATTCAAGCCATGTCTCTTGCGATAGACATGACATGAGGTCGGGGCAATTGTAAGGAGTGAATCTTGTTAGCCTATGATTAAAAAAGCCACCAAGTTCATTTAAGGCTTCACTTGTTTCATTAAAAATAAATTATTTAAAAATATTTTAAAAAAAATGATCACTTGTATCTTTTATAAAAATGAACAAAGGAAAATTATTTTCATCATTTACGAAATTGTTAAATATAAATTATTACTAGTAATGAAAATATTTTTGATTGGCTAATTATTATAAGTAGTGTGGACTATCGTTTTTAGAAAAATATTTTCCAAATTATATATTTTCCAATAAACAAATGAAGTCTATTTTAGAATAAGCAGATGAGGACTTGCGAAATTTGTTACGAAATTCTTGGAGACCGGAGATTTTTCAAGGAAGGAAAAGCCTCTTCAAATTTTAGGTCATCAAGACCTTAACCACATGTCATCAAAGCCTTTCAAATTTTTGGTCACCAAGATCTTAACATTGGATCATCAAGATAATAACTAGAAATTCACATCATTAAGACTTTGACCATCTTCAATCCGAGATTGCACCTTGAAGGCCATCAGATTATCTCTATAGCCATTTAAAGAAAAGAGTTAGAGAGATCATTATATTTCTTTTGGAAATTGGAGATTGTAGCCATCTTTAAATTAATGAAAATTCAATACACTTCTATTTGCTTTAATTCCATGTTGCAGATTTATTCGAGTACAATATTCCATCCCAATTTATCAAGTAGACTTTGGTTTGCTCATTCGATCCTCTTTACTTTTTGCCCAAAAGGAAAACCTCTTTATTTCCGTTCCAATTTGCAGAAGGAAAAACAAAAATTGTCTTCTTCTATGACTTTAATTTTAGATTGTAGCCATTTATAAATTGTCAAAAATTTCTCAAAGGTGCAATTAAATCTTAATTTTTTTAAAAATATAATTAATTTCTAAAACTTGCTAAATTGATGCAATTAAATCATTCTATTAATTTTGTTTGACTTGGCTAATGGAAAATGTTAATATAATTTTTAATTTTTTTCTCTTACATGACATTGATGCGACTAAAACAACATGACTTTTGTCCAAATTTGATTTTAATATATTTTTTAAAAAATACATTAGAAAAATATTAACTCAAAAAAGAAAAGGGGAAAACCAGTTCTATCCGTTGCCGCCCCACCATGTGCCTTCCTTCCTTTTTCTTTCTTTTTTAAAATTTAATTTATTTTTAATATAATTTAATAAAATATCTAGATCATAACAACATCATTTTAGCTTTATACTTCATATTTTAACTGTATTTATTTCTCATATTTACATAAACAAAATTATCCACAGTATCTATTGAGTAAAGGACAATATCCTTTTTTTTCGATAAAGAAAGAGAAGTTCTCGAGAAGAAAAGTACAAAACCCTTTCGACCAAAAAAATAAAGAAAGAAAAGGACAGGATCCAAAAAATTCGTAACAATCAACGCCATTTTAACTCGAACCAAGTGGGTCCACGTGGCACCCCTCATTCAATAATCTCGAGAAAATATTCCCCAGTACGTGCGTCCCACCGCTTCGCTGTCTCTCACTCCCTGGCCCCGGCTCTGCAAATCAAGAACCGGAGATCGATACCGACAACCCCCCGGAAGAAAATCCATCTCCTTAGCTTCTCCGACCTGTTCTTCCATCTCGGAATCGTGGGTCGCCGCTAGATTTCGACGATCGCGGTGAAGAGCGCGAGCTTCGGGAGGGACATGGGCAAGCACGGGTACTTGAGAATGCGGACGGACCGGGAAGCCAGCGACCAGATCGGGTCCGATCTGAAGGAGCTCGGCGCCGCCGCGAGGAAGCTGGCGGGCCACGCGATCAAGCTGGGCAGCCTGGGGTTCGGGACCACGTTTCTTGAATGGGTGGCCTCGTTTGCTGCCATGTGAGGGCTCGAATTCCCGGTTCTGCCTCTCTCTTTGTGCTCTCTGTTTCTCGTCGATGATCGGAAATGTTCGTGATGCTGTGGAGTTTTTATGTTAATTTGGCATGTTCTTGCTCGATACCCGTGATTTGTTCTTGTTGCGTGCGGTGGATGATGACCCTTTTTCATTTGTTCTTTTGCAACTGATGAGGTCGGTGTGCGGGTCTTGGGATACTAAATTGTGCTTTGTTTATGCCCTCTTTCGGTTAATTGTCATTTTGAGTTTAGTCATTCAGTGTCAAATTCGCCAGTCTGGTTTCTGAAGTTCAAGCACGTCGGATGTTTCTTCTCTGAGCTTTTTGAACTGCTCTGCACAAATGGAGATTGGACACTGGTTCTGTTTTTCTGTTAATTAGTTTCAGCTGTCCTCAACACTGAGCTTGCTGCATTTTTTCGCTTAATCTTTGCAAGACCATTTGTGGATTTGATAGAGGTATTAAATCCCACATGAAATTTCGTGTATATGAATACAGTAGAGCTTCCTTGTGACGTTTTATGGAATAGAATTCTATCTACCAGGGCATCATAGCTTCAGCCTATCTACCTGGCAGAAGCAGCACGCCCAGTTTTCAATAGATAGGAATTTGGGTCATAAGCCAAAATTGAAGTAGGAAATGAGAGTAGATACAGTGAGCACTAGTTTCGCACTTGAAACTGATATGGCAATTTCGGAAGCTAATGGAAGTGGCCTTTTGGTTTTTGTTGGTGCAGTTATTTGTTGGTCCTGGATCGAACAAATTGGAGAACGAACATTCTCACGGGACTGTTGATACCATACATATTCTTTAGTCTTCCTTCGTTACTGTTCAACGTATTCAGGTGACTATGAAATTCTACAAAACCATTTCTTCTGCCCGAATTTCCTCCCAAACTAACTTTTCATTCCTGTCTTGTTCAGGGGAGAAGTAGGAAAGTGGATTGCCTTCATTGCTATTATACTGCGACTGTTTTTTCCTCGGCATTTCCCAGGTATTGTTTTTTATTTGCGCGAGATTACACTTTTCATTTTAAGCATATTTGTTGAACTGTTTACCTGTGCTTTTGCTAATTCGGCCAGCAATTTGCTTATCTAAACCTTTAAATACACTCTGTATCCTATGTCAGATGAAACAAGGCAGTGTGTATCTTCTTTTCTCACTCAATTCAGTCAATAGATTCTTTAATTTCCTTAAGACAACTTTTCATATTGTATTGTCCGTGAAATTACTGAAATCATTTACTCTGGCAAGCCAAAGATAGTCTGACTTGTAAGAACTAACTTTTACATCAGTATCTTTGATTACCCAATTCATAATCCCTTTTCATTGCAATGTCTTTTGGCTGCAGATTGGCTGGAAATGCCAGCTGCTCTGATTCTATTGCTAGTGGTGGCTCCAAGCTTGTTCGCTAGCACCTTTAGAGACAGCTGGGTTGGAGTGGCGATATGTCTTGTGATTGCGTGTTATCTTCTACAAGAGCACATCCGAGCATCTGGTGGCTTTAGAAACTCCTTTACACAGCCACACGGCATTTCGAACACCGTCGGAATACTCATCCTGCTGGTTTTCCCTGTGTGGGGGTTGGTGGTATATTTTCTATAGCCAGTTTCCAGCAGGCCGGCATCGTCCTGGCAGTGTTGTGATTCCATATTTGCTTCGTTCATTGTTTGAGAAGATATTGATTCATGCAGACCTGTCATTGTTGTTTATTACTCCAATAATTGGAACATCCTTATATAAGAGTGAGAGTGAGAGTGAGAAGAACGATTGAGCGAATTCAAACTATTTTTCGGATCCTGGTGTTGCTTTAGCTGTGAGAACTTGGTCTGCAAACAATTATACTTGCTCACTAATGTGAAGATGGAAACTTTTTTCCTTGAAAGTTCCTGATCTTGTAGGTAACTGGCTTCTATATTGTAACCTGTATAGATGATTTAGTAGTTTGGAGTTTATGTGCCGATTTGTGAAGTCGATTTTTAGCTTTTGTGTTTTAGCAAAAGTTTGAGATCAATGATTTTAGGACGGTAGAACCAAGGATATGGAAGTGCGTTAACCAGAGACGATTCAGTAGCATTGCCTCTCGCTGTTGTGGTACTAAAATAATCTCTGTTTACGTTGTCTCGTATGCACGAAAGTTACTTAGAGTGCGTTTGTTCGGGAATAGTGTCATTCGAGAATTGATTTTCTGGATTTTTATTAGTTTGGTTTGCGGAAAATGACAAGTCAATCGAAAATACTTTCCAGTTAACAAAAACATTCATGCATATATTTAGGAAAGTGAACTCCCAAATCTAAAGAAGTAAAAATAGTTTCCTAAATTGCTCATATCTACTATTTGAATATTTCCTATTTTATTTTTTATTTTCTGTTTTATTTTAATATTTTTATTTTTTTTTTCTCTTTTACTTTTCTTTTTCATTTTCTTTCTTCTTCGCCAGAGGCCGACGATTGGCCATAGGCGAGACTTGGGCTCCCTAGCCTCAGGGAGCTGGAGTCTCACCATTTTTGGTGAGCTCATGCTTGTGGCTAGTAACCGGTGATCGATGGAGGGGAAAAATTTAAAAAAAAAAAAAAATTCAAAATTTTTTTTTTTTTGGGGTCATGCGATAACAGTGAAATTATTTTTCAAATAAAATCCAAATAAGAAAAAATGATTTTGGTCACATATCACCAAACAAAGAATTTTCTCAAAAATGATTTACTAGAAAGTATTTTTTTAATCATGAAGTTTTCTCTTAAACAAATTCATCAGTGAATTTTCTTTACTCCACATATTTGCTCTATTAACCCTGATTATTCTTGATCGAGTTTCCTTCTTCACTAAACTCTCTGCTTTTTTAATTTCCTCCTTCCATTCTCTTCAACCCAAATTCACCTCACAGACCAACAGGTCAAAGCCTATAAATCATAACTGGGTTTTCTAGTTGCTTCGATCTTTGATTTGTGAGGTAAAACCACACAAATGTTCAATGCTCGGACACTCTCATTGGTTGGCGCGGATAATCAAATTGTTCAATACGTGATTGTTTTCATTTGTACCTCGTGATTTCTGCTGTTAGGCCAGTCAGTGTTTTCCAGATCGATATTGATGAGGAAAGAGATAAAATGAAGAGTTAATATCACAAAAAACCCTAAAGTGATATATCCGTGACAAATTCTGTTCGTCATACTTGTACCAATTTATGATTTTTCGTGATAATAATCCAATTTAACAAATGTACCAGTTTGAGATTTTTTATAATCAAAATATTAGTTTTTGAGTAAATTTGTTACATGTATATTAATTTGAGATTTTTCTTAATATTAACCCAAAAGAATGTGACCCAAATTGCAGCACTTCACATCAATCTTGTTCATTTGCATGATGAATCTGCACATTGCAGAAGCCAGGAGCGATGAACTCTTTGAATCTAACTCGAGTCTCTACCTTTCCCGCAACACAGAACATAAAGCAGATGGTCACCTGACGACTACTTTACGTCGATGCCATCTCCAGATATCTCCTGATTTCTTAGCAATTATCGAGTAGAAGGGAAAACGATTTCGCGGATCTCCGATAAACCGTATTTATAGCGTAAATAATATGTAAAACTAGGAGGACTTATGTTATAAGAGAGTAACAAATGAACAATAGATCCTGTTTGCTCCTCCCTAGCACCAAGATATCTTTAATGCATCTATCGAGCGGCTGAATTTCAACAGGTGTAAGTATAGACGAAGTTTTGAAGACGAGGGATCGACGACAAGGGCCTTTGTGATAATCCGTTCCCGACCTCAATCATCAATTCTTCAGGAAAGAAACGATCTTAATGTAGTTTTAAGCAGATGGCCAATGCTGTTGTATGTGGACTGATGGAACCATGCCCTCCAATACCGGCTCTTACGCTTTGTTTGCTTTTGCTTGAGAGTAGAGCTGGTCAATATGGTCCTACAGGAAACAATTAGCAGAAGAACACACAGGTTTAGCAGAGTCATTTGCAGCAGCTTTGAGAGATAAAGGGTAATGTGCAAGACCTCACAAAAGATCTAGGAAAAAATTAGCACCACCCTAAGATTATTAGTTTCGCCTGGAACCCGGCGCTCAGTATGAAGAAAGATTTTTGACATATATACTGCTTGATGTTGTTATATAATTCGATGCTCTCGTTAATGCATTACTTTCCTAAATAACATTCCTAATGAATTGCAAGATGCAGATGTGATAAGGTCGAGAGAATCTCATGGAACTGCAAGAATTTGCTTATTTGTGGCATACGGATTCGCTTGTTACAAAATTGGGGCGATCATGAAGTGGGGTTATCTGTAGCAGTCTCGGCTCAGCTATCTTAGGGAACAAGCCAAGGGCTAGAGTGAATACCTTGTAGTATTTGAGCAACTGCGGGCGCTTCAGTTTGAAGGTCGGAGTGATCAGATCTCTCTCTATGTCGAAGAGATTAGGCTCCAAATGGACCGCTTTCAACATCTCGAAACCTCGAAGCTGCACGGAGAATTTCAAGTCAGAGGCAAAATGGAATGTCGGTCGTGTTTTCGCACTTTGCAAGAGATAGGGATTCATCTGCATACTTTGTGCTTCTGGCCGATGCTGTTTAGTTCATCCAGTACGTACTTCTTTGCCTTGAGATTTTGGCACAGCGATTGGAAATCCCCCGTGACACCTTGGCTTGCCGCCCAGTCCTCGAGGGCCTTCCTGTCGGGGACCACTACGGCCACAAGGAAGGACTCGAAGCTGTTCCCGTATACCCAAATCTGTTGCGGAAAACGTGGGAAGAAACATAAAATTGTAAGATCAGAAGAGCACGTTTGGCCTGTGTCTGCTCTACCTCATATGAACTGGCAAGAGGCATACCGAAGTCACAAGAGGGCAGCGCTGATACACGCTCTCGACATTCTCTATGGCAACATATTCGCCTTGAGAAGCTTGAATATGTTCTTTTTCCGATCGATGATCTTCATTGCCCCGTTTGGCTGCCACTCACCAATGTCGCCTGCAAAACTCGTGATTTGTAAGAACAGAGATTCCTTTCTGTAATACTAAGTGATGGTCGAAATCGGTTTGGTAAGAACAGATTTGGGATATGTCTATTCCAGATTATAGCTGCCATTTGGAAATACTCGACTCGTTTACCTGTGTGAAACCAGCCATCAACAATGACATCGTTGGTGAGGTCTTGGCGCTTGTGGTAACCAGAGAATAATGTTGTTCCTCTCAGACAAATCTCTCCACGAGGCGTGCTCGAAAGCGCATCGTACCCCATATCAGGCACGGACTCCAGCCTCGCCTCGATCGATGGCATGGGGATGCCGACCGTTCCCATCATCGAGAACACATTGCCTACAGATGAGAAGCACCCGCCACAACTTTCCGTAAGACCTGAGAGAGAAAATTCCAGTGAAACATAGAGATAAAACTGAATTACCGGAGTTTCGACCAAAGGGTAACTAAAATCTCAAGCAGAATTGGGATGAAGTAAATATGACCATGTTCAAAGAGCAGCTCCCTTTCAGAACGTACCATAGCCTTGTGATAATGTGGAGCAGCTGGTGACCCGCAAAAATTCTTCAACATGCTTTGGCAATGGCGCGGCGCCAGACGACAGGGCACGAACTCTCCCTCCCAGTGCTAGTTTTGTCTATGACAATTGGAAACCGATAAGAGTAAACAATCGATTTTCACTTTAAAAGAGATTTAAGGCGGGATAAATAAGCCAACCTTTTCAAAGACCAGTCGGTCCATGAGAGGCGCGGCTTTATCCTGCGGGAATCCCTTCTCTAGATTCGCTAACTTGCTGTCAATAAGCAAATCATTAGACATACTGATACATGTGATAAACGGGTAGAACTCAGAAGGATAATATGGAATCAGAAGACGTACTAGTCGTATGCGTATTGGAACAATTTTTTCCGTATCAAACCGCTCGACGAAACTTTAGCAAGTATGCCTTCGAAAAAGAACAAAAAGGATTGAAAGGGTTGACAGTAAACATTGGCTAATCGTAATCGCTATCCTTTTCCTAGTGAACAGAATTTTCAATTTGATCAAATTAGCGACTCGGGGTAGAAAGTGAATTACCAGTATAGATTCGGTCGTAGACTCTGGGAACCCCACAGAAGATGGTCGGTTTGAGCTCTTGTAGGTCCTCTACCAAACACCTGACATCCTGAGAAACGAAATCGGGAGGAGTGAGTAGAGAATTCGTAGACACGGAATGATGTATCAGCGAGTCATGGTCGTGTGTGATCTTACGCCTCGCCAAAATCCTATGCAAGAAGCTCTGTAAATGCAGTAAGTTTCCATCGTCAGGTCATAAATATGGGCCAGAGGGAGGAACGAGAAGTATGTATCCTCTTCTGAGAACTGCAGTACAGGAACTTCAGGTCACATTAATGTTACTTCCCAGGCAAGAAACTTCTCAGGCTCTTGCAAATACAATTGAACACAAGCAAACACAAAGTAGGAACTAGTAAAGCCCTAGCCTTGCGTTCATTCGCAAGCATTGCCTATATTTGCACTCCAATGATCGTCAAATCACGTCTGAGAATGCGTTCGAATGTTTACCACTCTGTCTGTGGCGAAGAGTAGCTTGTCAATCGACAGTACTTCCGCTATGAGAACCTCATTGGTGATGATGACCCCTTTCGGTTCTCCAGTTGTTCCGCTTGTGTACATTATCGTGCAGACATCAGTCCTCTTCTTCGGAGGCAATTCACAATCTGCATTTTCCTGTTGTTGGGATCAAGCACGATGGACCATCAGAGCTTCTTAATTAACATGCCAGTGATTTTGTCTTAAACGCACTCGGAAGTAAGGACATATCTAGTGAGGAAACGCATTGCCCTCTTACCAGCTGCAAGAACTCCTTCCAGGAAAAGCAAGAGACTCCTAGTTCTTCGGCTTGTGCCTTCTGTGTGCTCGCAACATCTCCGAAGCTGACAATAGCTGAACAAGGATGATATGAACTTAGTTTCTAACACCTAAATCTTCCATTAACTCTGCACTTACGGTATGCACGTAGAGCATGATACCTACTTTTTAAACACGGACATTTGGGAAGGCACGAGAGAATCTGCATAGATAGTGATTTACCGGGTAAATCAAGCTAACCAAGAAACAGAACTAACTGTGATTTGGTACCAGAAGGGAAACTCACGGATGGAATCTTGTTTTCCTGAGCGAAAGCGATTGAGACTTCTGCGTGGTTTATGATGAATTCGACTGCATTGGGACCTGTTATGTGCAAGGCTCAGCTGATAAAGCTTATCTTTGATCATTTCATGAGAAGAGCTAAAAATCAAGCACACTGAGCATCAGAGAAATTAGACATCTCAGCCTCAAACGAAATCCATTCTAGAAATAAGGGAAAGCCATCTCATACCAAGAGTGTCGTAGAGCGGTACGTATGTCACTGCGTGGGCGCTACAGGCCTGCCAAACCAAACCGAACAAAACCGATTAACACAGCCCTATAGCTCGAAATACTTGCTCAGCAGGTAATAACTTTTGGTTCTGCATTGAATTTGCTTCATAAACATGACAAAGAAACCAAGAAACAAACTAAAAAAATAGGAATAGCCATTCCGTCTGGAAAACATTAAACTCCTACAATGTAGAACGACTGTCTGCTGTACTGCTGCAGCAGAACGCGGCATTTGATATATTTAAGCGAAGAATGGAAGCGAGTGAGCGAGTCGTATTCATACCTCCATGGTGATGATCCATTCTGGGCAATTCGATCCGTATATGCCGCACCGGTCGCCCTGGATCAATAAAACTCATCACATCTCCTCCGTCAAGTAGAAACTGATCAAGAATCCCTCGGTCTCATCTGCTCAGCTAGCTCACCAACATATATACTTACAGGATTGACGCCGCGACTCCTGATTGCCGACCCGAGGCGGACCGCCGAATCATAGACCTCTTTGTACGTATGCCACACATAAGGACCAACCTGCACATTCAATCAGACCTCATACCATCATGTCACCATTTTCCCATTTTTCAATCTCTTTTGATTGGTGATCAAACTTTCCATTTCATATTAAACATCACTGAGAATGGTGAGACAAGAAATTTGGAATTCATGGGAATTTTCTTAGCTAGAAAATCACAGTGCCGCAATAACATTCATGATGATAAACACTACCCAGAGAGAGAGAGAGAGAGAGAGAGAGAGAGAGAGAGATATGCACCTTCGAATCCACGACTTGACGACGACCCAGCATTCTGTAATCGGGCTTTCTCTTAGCAGTATCGCTGCCATCACAATGAAAAATCAAATTAATTTTGCAATCGATGATATCAAAATTGGCCTATTAGCTCAGCTGGTTAGAGCGTCGTGCTAATAACGCGAAGGTCGCAGGTTCGAGACCTGCATGGGCCACTCCACTCTACCCCTTTTCCATCCCATCGTTTTCTGTCATAACGGCCATAATATCACTTCACCTACCCTTGGATTTCCCTATCAATTTTTCCTTACCCTTTTGGATCAGATTTCTCTCCTGAACCTTCTGAAATTTCTCATTTTACCCAAAATAGAAAAAAACGATTGATTTTGAGGTGAGCGCCAGGATAAGATGACCACCGTTTGTAATAAAATCACCCCAATCAGTCATCTGAGGCATTGACGTGGTCAGATTGAAGTAATCGCAGCTAGAAATCTGATCACATGTGGGGTCCACATTTTCTTGTCGTATGTATGAGATCATGGCACTATGTGGTCACCATTAATTATTTTCATTTTCCTATCAATTTTTCCTTACCCTTTTGGATCAGATTTCTCTCCTTAACCTTCTGAAATTTCTCATTTTACCCAAAATAGAAAATTAAAACGATTGATTTTGAGGTCAGCGCCAGGATAAGATGACCACCGTTTGTAATAAAATCACCCCCAATCAGTCATCTGAAGTATTGACGTGGTAAAATTGAAGTAATCGCAGCTAGAGATCTGATCACATGTGGGGTCCACATTTTCTTGTCGTATATACGAGATCACGGCAAAAAAAAAGATAGCTTCAAAACGACCATAGTTCGGTAAATATATATGGGGGCTAATCAAGAACATCCAAATTAAATTTGAGAGAGGCAATCCTCATGGCCATATCTTTTTCATTCGCTTGTGGCAATGGAGCAAACATTATATAAACTAGAGAACATAAAGTTTGGATGATCTGATAAATAATTTTCATATAAGTACCATCTCATTTCTTGAAATTACGTCTGATTTATGTCATTGGATCTCAAATCCAAAGCCAGCGCCAAAGAACCGATATCATGTCGAATCAACTCATAGCCAATGCGGCGGCTCGTGTGAGCTCGCAAACTATCGCCCTTCTCGATCTCGTGATACCTTGGTGCAGTTTTTATCAAATGCATAATGTAATCTAGAAAATTTCCTAAAAGAGGAATGCCAAGAAATGCACGTATTCCGTTTGAACTAGATTTCTACGTCTCCCGCCGGTTAGAGAGAGAGAGAGAGAGAGAGAGAGAGAGAGAAACCTGAAGAACTGCCATGGAGACTCCATGCCAGGCTCCAACTCGACGAGGCCATCTTCGGCGTAAGTGCCTCGGTAAACAGGTCCCACCGACGGCCTTCCGTTGACGCCTTCCTTTCCCTCTTCCACCTTCACCGTGTACTCAGCCACCTCCTGCATTCTCGAAAACCCACCGTGCCTCTCGGCTTCTTGATCTTCTTCTTCGCTCACCGACCCGCTTGCTCTTCAATATCTCAAGACTCTCTCTGAACAGACGCTCGAGAGAATTAATAACGCGCCTCTTTATATGAAATGGGTCAGTCTTGCTTGTGATGGAGAGCTTTCTTTCTTGACTTTGAGAGAGAGAGAGAGGGGGGGGATGGAGATAGATAGGGTTGGTTGAGCTGAAGCAATCAATTCTCAAGAAATTGAAGGACAAAGCGAAAGAGAAGAAAGGACGGCAGAAGCTATTAATTCTCAGCTACTTTTACAGCGGGAATCCATCGCATTGGTCGACCCTCCCGCTTCATCATGTCCATATTTGTACAAGAGAGAGAGAGAGAGAGAGCAACTGCAAATTTATTGCGTTGATGACCTCTTCGAGTTTGTGTTTGCATACATGCCCCTGAGGTTTGCTATATTAGCCAAGAAGGCCCTTTGCCCGTTTCTTCACCTGTCGAAATTCGCAGGACTTCGTAAACACCTGCTGGTCAAAGCGTGTGTGGGTGTGTGTGCATGCATATTATATGGTGTGGCTGGCTGTCAATTCGAACTTTACGGAATCGTTAAGAGCTGATGTTTGTAGGTGGATTGGCATTAAATGTCGATGTGCAGACATATAACGTACCCATGGAAACATTTATGGACTTTTTTTTTTTTTATGCCCTAAATATTCTCTCCAAACATGGCCCACGGATGAAAATATAGGTCTAGTGTCGGTTGCGATGAGAGAAACTAGGAAGAAAAGCTTAGGGTGTACGTCCATGATGCAACAGAGGAAGGTGTCAGCGGTTGAAAATGACTAACTCCAACAAGTTACTAGATGATGAGACAATGTGACGAGTTCCTGCGTCCATTTTGTGTGATTTGTAGTGATTTTAACACTGTAAGTTTCTGAATCATTACCCATTTTACAGTCAGTATCTTAACTTTTTTTTTTTTAATAGTTCGACTAAGCACCTTGAATTTTCAAACATGGTTCAAGATGAAACTTCCGTTAAAATCGTGAATGAAAAATGCCAACATAGAAAATAACACTGTTATATAGTCTTTAACAGTTTATATTGAAATTTAATGTGACCTCTTGAGATGTTGTCATGTCATAGAAATTTATTGAACAATTAAGATTGTCCATGCTATCACTAACTCTCCCTCCCAATCACCCAACACTGAAATAGAGATATGACACAAAACGTGTCCCATTGGCAATTGTGCTTAACATTTGCTCAGTAAGAGCGTCGTTTGGTAAAAAAAAAACACATCACATGTCAATTTTAATTAATGGAGGTCTCACATCAAGCTAAATTTTAAAAGTTGAGGTACTTGGTACGTACGTATGATGTGATTTGCCCCTTATAACACGTTAGGTACGTTTATAAGAAATTGATAACGTTTCACTTTGGGTCGTCTTGGACCAATATAATTAGGACCGTATATTAACAATTAAACACGATCAGTCGAGATAACAAAAGAAGAATTATTGCTGGAAAACGGTGGTGGATAAGTAGAGGGATGGCGTTGGGAATTAAATGACCTTTGACTTTATGGAGGAAGAAATAAGTGGAAAGTTATGTTTGTGTCCAGCGATGCGGTCCATTGGTTGGCACAACTAGCGCACTCGACTCTTGACCTATCGCTCTCTTTATGTTTCCGCCTTCACAGTTGATAGATCAACCACCAGGCATCTTAAAGCGGTAGCTGTATCAAGGAAGATGGGGGTCGGTTTAGCTAAGTACCTATTTCCCGACACAGACGCACTTGCAGGTATATAGAAAGTGGATATATAAGGTAGTTAATATTGGACTTACGAGACCACAGGACCTGGTAGTCTAGTCATAAAGAGCTTCTACCGTCTTTCATTGGAGCACCAGTTCGAGCCATATCATGGACAGACCTTTGGACAACTCGTGCCTTATGTGTTTGCTACCTCTTATGAAGAGAGACTTCCTCATTTTTGGCACGCCGGTAGAGTCGGTGTTGTGGACTCATACATTCATGGGTGAATTGAGTAGTTATGATTCTAATCAAATATTTCGTAGCATGATAGTGTAGTGACCAAGAGTTTATACAGGTCTTTCATAAGGGCACAAGTTTGAGCAATATTGTGAGTGGATTTCTAGATAGATTGTGTCTTCGGCGTTTGCTACCTCTTGTAAAGAGAGGCTTCTTGGTTTTTGCATGCTAGTAGAGTTTGGGTGACAGACTTATACACTTATAATGGGTTGAGTATTTATAATTCAAATCAAATATTTTGTAGCAAGTGTGAGACCTTTATAAATAACGCATTAAGACAATAGCTATACTAATTGTTTGTCCCCACCATTTTACTTATAAATATATATATATATATATATATATATATATATATATATATATATATATATATTTGACCCCATGAGTTGATATCATAATAGCGAGGGCTTTTCCATAAAAACCTTTTATCTTCGTAATGGCTTAGAATCGCGTTTGCAAGAATTTCATTTGATTAGGCAAAGCATAACTTAAGAATCTATTTATGTGTAAGTAATGGTAGTGTACTCTCTAGGATTTTTTTCTTACATCTGTACATGTGTCCATGTGCCGTTAATTTTAAGAATTTTAATTTTTTTAACTACTTTAAGCTTTTGAGAAAATAATAAATATTCACTCACACTCTTACAGGCCCGTCGAGCTTAATTTTACCAGCTTAAACTCGACATGATAATCAAGTAGCTTGAGTTCGACCTAGATGTGAAAGTAACTGAGTCGATCTTGAGTAATCATTGAGCCTAGTCTGAACTATTCGCAAGTAGTTTGACTCAGACTCAGTTTCATCAAATAGATATCGAATTAGATTTCAATGCTTCTATTTTCTTTTAATTTTGTCAGCCGGATTTGAAAATTTTTATTTAATTATTTTTCCAGTTCTATTTTAGGTCCACCGAGTACCGTCTAGGATATGATATGTCTAAATCTGCCCTTTAATCCAGTATTGTCCCAAACAAAGACTACTAGATAACAATCTATGAAATTTTTATCCAATCTTACCTTATTATGTCCGACTTTCTGTTTTAGAGATCAAACTCAATTTTAGGCGCTGCATAAAGCTTATTCCTTTTCTGAGGTTAGAGCGTGGGAGGAGGGAAAAGAGCACCAAAAGTCCTAAATATTAGGTATGGAATGCAATCAATTTCTTTCAAGGGTTTAAATTAAGTCACCAGCCTTTAACAAAAATCGCAATCAAATCCTTGCAATGAACAATTTTTAAAATTGCTTGTGTGTCACTTAACAAATGCCTTAGTGTTGTCCTTAAATTTGCACATTTTCACCAAAATATTAGCACTTGATTGCATTTTTAACGAAGATTTAGGATTCAATTGAATCAATATAAGGTTTAGGACTTATGATGCAATTTTTCTGGAAAAAAGGAACCAAAGCTTTATGAACACAAGAATCCTTTAAATCAAATCCCACTAGTCAAATTCTAGTAAGGATCGACGGAATGATCTGTCAAAAACAATTTCAAGCGATTTAATTTAGAACCCTATAAATAAATAAATAAATAATTAATTAATTAATTAATTAATTAATTTGACCGCCAAAAAGAGACGAACCAGTTTGTCCAGTTCGATTTCTTTGTGCAGGCCCCTATCAATGAATAATATTTCAGACAAATGGCTTGCCATCAAATGAGAAAAGTGTTGGGGTTTCATGAATCATGTAAAGGTAAAAATTAATAAAATACAGCGAAAACAAAGATAATATATTTCTATACATAATTCTCCAAATGCATTATTCATGCATTTTAATTAAAAATCTGAATATAAAAAGGGAGTTAAACGAATTATCTCTCGAAGCACGTTTTAAACGAATTTGTTAGGATTTTCTTCAGTTTGAGTCCCACAAACGTCGGACCTCTAGTTTAGACACACCAACAATGGACGTCGAATGGAAGAGATAACTTTCGGATAATCACCACTATGATCGTGTTAGCAATCTCGTGAAGATAATCCGCTGTATCCTTGATATTTTTAATCATGGCCCGAACGAGAGAGAATCCCTCTTCTTTCTCGCGTCTCGAAAAACACAAGAACACGCACACGTTTCTCTCTATTTTCAGCAATCCGCTCTTGTCTCTCCTTTTAGTGGCATTTAAAAAAAAAAAAACTTTCACGGATCAGCAACGGTTGCTAAACCATTGCTGATCGTGCACGATCATGCACGATTGCTTCGTGCATGAATTCATGCACGAAGCAAACGTGCAAACGTGCATGATGGTCAGCACCATCATGCACGGTTGTTTCGTGCATGTGCACGATTGCTTCGTGCATATGCACGAAGCTTTACATACTTTTTTTTATTAGTTATTATTAATAAAATGAAAAGCACATATAATTGATTAATTAATCAATCCTCTAAAAAATAAAAAGAACATAATCTTTATATGTACATTTGGAATACATTAACATATATTCACTTTGGGCATGTGTGTGCATCATATGCAAATAGGCTCGTGACTATAATACAAATTAAATTAAATCTTATTTAATTTAATTTCAAAAATAAAAAGAACATAATACATTAACACAATTCGATTGCAATAATTGTAGACACATTTGCAATATTATTTCTCTATTGTTCCACGTTATCCTAATTATTTATTGTGTGCGACATCCCTAGGTTCATCAAGACTTGTACTAACACATTAGTACTCTCAAAAGAATTAATTGTCCCAATTAATCTTTAGATCCTACAAGCCATGATTGACATCTAGTAATATGTCATGACTATCCAGATAGTGTGAATGTTTTAAGAATATAATGAACCTGTCAGCTTTGGCTACAGTGTAATGCAATCCTTTTGTCTTACTATGTCTTGATCGAATAAAAGACCATGGAATATTTGTCAAGTCACAAATTCGATCATATGAACAAATCTAATTAACATGCATTTTATTTGAGACATAAACAATTTATTCTTGGTTATAACCCCGGCCGAGGATTTCAATGCATTGTCATAATTAGATCACATAGGACATCATAATTAAACCTTGCATGTAATAAGGAGACAGATTCCATATTGCGCACACATGTAACTTCGTATATGAATAAAATATGACCATCGGGTACAAAGACGGATCAACAACCCGGCATTATGTGCACTTGTGAACCATAGTTGTTCGACACACAAGTTAACACTGTAGCTCAGGTCTAAGGATTATTTACACAAGACCAAAGCATGAACAATTAGACATTGACCACGCTAAAAACTTCCATGTCGCTAATCATTTCATATGCGTCACGTTCAATGAACTTGTCTAATATAAACACATGTGTTCTAACTCAGGCATCATAATACCCAATGACATGCGACTCATCATTCTCTTAAGTATCCAATACTTAATGGTGAAGTTAAGAACACACCGGTCTCAACAGGATTATAAATATCCACTCAATAATCCATTGACCATGAACGGTTTAAAGATTCAGCCTAACTATGAACCTGTCACATATATTCTTGACGTCTCAAGTATAGGTCTAGCTGCAACTGATCTTATAGAATCATTCATAAATATAAACTTATTAGACAAATGAATGAATCCGTCATTGCCATTAATTAAATAATAATAATGATGATACAAATGAAATCCCTAACATGTAACTATTACATAGTAGCTTTAGGGCATACATCAAACAAAAAGACAGTCGACATATATATAATCGAGCTAATCCCCACTCGTACATAGGAGAAAATCTAACATTCTTGGATCTAGCTGTTTTTCTAATAGAAAGAGCTAGCAAACATGTATACACATTGCATGCGCATGATGAATGGATGAAAGATTAAGCGAAATTATTTTATCATGAAGTATTTAAATCTTTATATAACAGAAATGTCTATCGATAAAAATGCATAACCCTAAGAAATTTGCATAAATCGTGGTAGGAAAAAAGTAGTTTGAAGATTTTTTGAATTTTTTGAGGTAGGCTTGTTTAGGATACAAAATATCCAAATTTTAATATTGAAAAAATGAAATTATGAACTCAGCATTTATCAATGAACGCGATATTTGTAAAATAAGTACTAAAGGATAAGGAGGAAGGAATAAAAATTTGGAATCAATTAAAGTGGTAGATCCTCTATATTTTAAAGAACGATAGAGATTGAGGAATTAAATTGAATATTGAAGGACATATTATAGAGCAAGGCTTGATCATTAAATTGCATTGGACTCAATGTCTTCTTCGCTCGTCATTTTGTACTTTGAGATTGAGACCCGTCTTAGGTTGCATTTCACTCAATTCATTCCTAACTATAATGGGACATGATTCTCGAAGTCAACTTGACTCAAAGAACTTGAAGCTATAACTTGAAAAATTAAGGTTGACACACATTACAAATTCTACTCTAATGGAGATTAATATTTCTGGCTCGAGCTCAACTCTTTAGGGTTTATAACGCAGAAATCATTGACTGAACTCCACCTAATTATTAACAAGAGAGTAAAATTACAAAGAGTAAGGTCCGAGTTAAAAAGAACCGATTGGTTATAGAAAAATTCAAGTTGAATTCCTATGATATTCATGTCTTTTTTTTTCAATGTTCATCAAGGTATTTTGGGAAGATTACAGCTGTGCTGTTGCCCATGTGGAGCTTTGGTCCGTGTACTTTTATCTGGCGACATATTTAGTTCTTAAACTAATTTCTCAATTACAGTTTTGGAACAAATTCTATTTTTCACCTGAAAATCGACGGAAAATGCTAACTAAGCATTAAAGATGTCCACATGATCCTGACCTGCAATGAACAATTTTACAGTGGAGAGAAAGTTACAATAATGGTCCGGTACGATTGCTCCTATTATATTTTGGTCCCCGAACTTTTTCAACGACGTTAAGTCCCCACCAGTCTTCAATGCTGGTTTTTTATGGACGAATTTTCATATATATATTTCCTTTCGCATGTAAATGAAAAATGCTGACGTAATGCTAAAGACTAACATTGTGTCAGACATGTTATAGTTGGTTTTGTCCATATCAACATTCAACACCGCATGGTAGTCTGACACGTAGGTCAATAAATTCCACTTGTATTGAGAGCGGGCCATAAAAGTTTGGTTTGATTCCAAAACAGTGTACGAGTTTGAATCCATCAACACATCCATTAAACTCATCTTCATTTAAATTTTAAGTCAAAAATTATGAATCAATCAAGATATATTAATTACTTCACATTATTTCACACGTGTCTCAATAATCTCCATTTCACGAATGAGCTATTTATTTCCTTAATTTAGGTATCAATTTGCATCAAGATTTCTTAACTTGAATCTCCATTTTGTTACATGTGAGGACAACAACGACGACGACAATGCCCTTGTTGATCCTTGGTTTATTTTTCCAAATCAAATCATGAAGGCTATCAACGAGATCATGTTTATGCACCACAACACCACCATAATCACATGTCTCTTTCATGCAGTCTAATCAGCCTCGACTATCCTATGTGGCATGGTTGGCTCTGGCATTAACAATTTTACATTTTTTTTTAATTTTATGAATTTTTTTTTTTTTCTCATTTTCCTTTCTTTTATTTTGTTTTTCTTTTCTCTCCACGAACCTCATTGATGGCCAGTGATTGCCGATCTTAGGTGAGGGCCACCTTTGCCAAATCAAGAGAGGATGAGGGTTGCCCTCAAATCTAGTAAGGGTAGCGCTTGCCTAAGGTTGGCAAATGAGACTTGACGATGGTTGGTGAAGCGAAAAAGAAAAAAAGAAAAGGAAAAAGAAAACCATAGAAATTATTCATATTAGTTTTAGTTGTGCTACGTAAAATAGCCGACACTAACTAGACCATTATGTCGATTCTTTTGCCAAAATTGGCTAGAAGGATTGAATTGGCAAATCGCTAAAAAATTTAGAATTAAATTGATAAACCATAAAAAAAATTTAGGACTAAATTAATACAATTCAAAATTTTAGAACTAAATTATCAAGTTGTCAAAAGGTTTATAATTAAATTTGTACAATTAAAAAATTTAGAACTGAATGAGCCATCGTATAATATGTTTAGGACTTTTGGGATAATTTTTCTGAAAGTGTAAGCGATCAAAATTGAATATGGGCAATAATAGAGGAACCTTTATTTGCAATTTCCCTGTATTTTTTTTTTTTTTTTGAAGAAATGCTCGACTGTTTGACTCAGTTTCCCGGCATCTAAAGTTTAAGCATCTCTTTGCCAGGCCAAACAAAAATTGACATGAGGCTCTACTTAGGTTCAGTTTGGGCTTGCAGAGATTTATTTCGGTTTTTTTTATTAATTGAATTAAAGGTTCACAAACTCGTTAAATCTTCGTCATCGTCCTCAAAAAATAAATATCACGCAAACTCAATAGGACACAGTGTGCCTGCTCTAAAAGCAATTTCTAGTGACATACACGACAAAAAGATTGATATAGACACAATTACCAATCTAACTTTTTTATCCTGTCAATGGTTCTTTATTCGTAAGGCTTCTACACCCGTTAGAAATCAAATTAACAGTCGGATCTAACACGAAAGTATGCATTCACGGTAACCTATCTGGGAAATTAAAATCAATCGAAGGACCTGCACTTCATATACCCGTGTCTTTTGTAATGCAAAGTTGTCCTTTTTCCCTTGTTTCGAAGCAAGCTAAACGTACCTACCGCTATATTTTTGAGAGAATGATTGAGTTGCGTTAACGAAGACGACAAACATTTGGAACATACTTAATGAGGTTGCTGCAGGGAGTAGCCTTGGGGTTTTTTATTACGTGAGCATACCTAGTGGTACTTAGACATAATCTACTAGCACAAATTAAAAGATTATGATAAATAAATAAATAAAAAGTGTCTCAAGATCGCCTTTTATGTTGTCATTCGAAGAAAGTTTGCAAACTTTTCAGTGCACTATTTTCCTCATGTTATCTTTAATCAAACTCTTAAAAATCGAAACATACCCTGTAAATATGCTTAACCTGTGTCTTGGGACCAGTTCTTAATGAGATCCAAATACAAAACTACTTGCTTGAACTAGTAGATGTCGAAAGTTCAAATGAGATTGAGACATAAAGCTTTCTAAAAAGCTTTGTCTTAATCCCAGGGAATGAGAAAGAACCACCCAATATTGGTTATGTCATCTTCCTCTCAAGACAAATAGAACTTGAGAACGGAGAGTGGACAATTCCTTCCATATTTTGGTTTGATACAAGAAGACAAGCCTATTTTGGTTTGATCAAAGGCTGCCTTCCAAATATTTTAAATTCTTGACTTTTGGAGTCACTCGAAACATGATTTGCAATTTTTGTAATATGTAATCTGATCTCAGGATGACAAGACAAAACGAAGAATTGAAATCAACAATCTAAAACCATCTTACAAGATCCTTTTCAGTGCCGGAGTTGGGATTTAGGTTAAGGGCAAAAGAGAAGGACAAAAGTCACTAATAATTTATATACTTCGATAGAAAATGAATTTGAAAAATATTTTCCTAAAAGTAATTGCTTGTATCGCTTGACATAATTAGTTGACAGCAACTTATGTTCAAACACTTTCATTAACAGTGAAAATATTTTTTATTCGTTCATTTTTATAAGCGATATAAGCAATCGTTTTTAAAAGTGTGTTTTTTAAATTATTCATTTTCTGCAAAACAAACGCAACCATAGAACCGAACTTTTCTACACAAGAATTTTGATTAAACCTACACATATTTTTCTCTAAAATATTCAATTAATAACAGCTTCATCCACATTTACATTGTTTTCTGAAGATAGGAAAATTTACCTAAACAATAGTTTAACATATCCAAGGAAGCATGTATATTGAGGCAATAAAAGCTCAATTTTTCACAAGAAAGATAATGAGAAAAAAAATAGAATAGATCTATTTCTACATTCAAGACCCGAACTAAGATAATATAATGCTAAATATAAGATTACAATTTATATAGTAGTGATCACTAATTTTGAGGAAATTTTTTTAATAAAAAAATTTTAAGCTTAAAAATATAGTTAAGATTACTTTCAATATAGTAGGGATTACTGATTTTTCTTAAGTGTCTCTTCCCTCTCTCGTCCGTCACTGCTTATTGTATTCTCAAGTTGAGATATGTAATTATTTATTATTCGGTTCTTCATTAAATAACGAATAATAATCTTTTCAACATTTAATATCATCAAGTACGCCTGATAATTTCTAACTACACACAACTTAATTGATTGGTATAAATCAAAAACCACTTAATGCGATAAGTTAGGAAGGGTATATTTAATTGTTAAAGTGATAAAATATTCAATGGAAATTAAAATCTCACGAAAAGTATCGTCCAAACCTTCTAATAATGCTCACTTTCCATGTTTGGTAAGACACTAAAAAAATCATTATTTAATTTGCATCTATCATAAAAATACTTTTTATTTTCGATACTTAAGATTTCATCACTTTAATATATTTTTTTTTCGTAAGTATTCATCACTTTAATATTCAATACTTCAATTTTCAATATATATATATTTTCGTGTTATCGGATAAGCCACACGAAGTAGAGCTGGTCTTAGGATTACAGATCAAACTATTAATAAGAATAGAAGGTACATTAAAATATATCTATTTAATTATGCCAGTAATATTCTGTTGTGGCTGATTCATTTAGATAAGATATAAGAATAAGGCTCTTTTTGTTATGAGAAAAACATTTTTCTCATTTTTCAGTGTTTCGATTGTTTAGGAAAATGAGTCAACAAAAAATGTTTTCCTAGTCAATGCAAAATTCATGCTTAAATTCAAGAAAATGATTTTCTCTTTAAAAATCGGAAAATCATTTTTGAAAATAGATTAAACATTGGCACTCGAACTAGAAACTTTGCGCTTGGACACGAAAAATTTAATGCTCAAATAGATATCGAATTAAATTTCAATGCTTCTATTTTCTTTTAATTTTGTTGGCCGGATTTGAAAATTTTTATTTAATTATTTTTCCAGTTCTATTTTAGGTCCACCGAGTACCGTCTAGGATATGATATGTCTAAATCTGCCCTTTAATCCAGTATTGTCCCAAACAGAGACTACTAGATAACAATCTATCAAATTTTTATCCAATCTTACCTTATTATGTCCGACTTTCTGCTTTAGAGATCAAACTCAATTTTAGGCGCTACATAAAGCTTATTCCTTTTCTGAGGTGAGAGCGTGGGAGGAGAGAAAAGAGCACCAAAAGTTTTAAATATTGTGTACGGAATGCAATCAATTTCTTTCAAGGGTTTAAATTAAGTCATAAGTCTTTGTCAAAAATCGCAATCAAGTCCTTGCAATGAATAATTTTTTAAATTGCTTGTGTGCCACATAACCATTGCCTTAGCGTCGTCCTTAGATTTGCACATTTTAACCAAAATATTAGCACTTAATTGCATTTTTAGCAAAGATTTAGGACTCAATTGAATCAATATAAAGATTGTGGACTCGATTGCATTTCATTGATAAGGTTTAGGACTTATGATGCGATTTTTCTGGAAAAAAGGAACCAAAACTTTACGAACACAAGGATTGACGGAATGATCCGTCAAAAGAAATTTCAAGCAATCTAATTTAGAACCCTATAAATAAATAAATAAATAAATAAATAAATAATTAATTAATTAATTATAAAGGTTTGACCGACAAAAAGAGACGAATCAATCTGTCCATATCGATTTCTTTGTGCAGGCCCCTATCATGAATACTATGCCAATTTCAGACAAATGGCCTGCCGATCAAACGAGAAAAGACGGTCGACATATATATAATCGAGCTAATCCCCACGCGTACATAGGAGAAAATCTAACATTCTTGGATCTAGCTGTTTTTCTAATAGAAAGAGCTGGCAAACGTGTATACACGTTGCGTGCACTCGAGGAATGGATGAAAGATTAAGCGGAATTATTTTATCACAAAGTATTTAAATCATTATATAATGGAAATGTCTATCGATAAAAATCCATAACCCTAAGAAATTTGCATAAATACGTGGTAGGAGAAAAGTAGTTTGAAGATTTCTTGAAAGGTAGGTTTGTTTAGGATACAAAATATCCAAATTTTAATATTGGAAAAATGAAATTATGAACTCAGCATTTATCCATGAACGCGATATTGTAAAATAAGTACTAAAGGATAAGGAGGAAGGAATAAAAAAAAAAAAAAATTGGAATCAATTAAAGTGGTAGATCCTCTATATTTTAAAGAACAATAGAGATTGAGGAATTAAAATAAATATTGAAGGACATATTATAGAGCGAGGCTTGTGTTGTAAAATATTGCGTTGTAAATATATAATAGAGAGAATAAAGAGATTGAGAAGAGAAAGTAGGTAAACATCAAAGATAGTAGATAAAGTCAGAGGAGAGAATTTTATTTCTAATGTATCACAGTATGTCTATGACAAAAACTAAGCTCATATTTATAAGAAAACAATGATATACTTATCATTAATATCAATGTATCAAATAATACATGTATTGGATAGGAAGATGAACATTCATTGTATATGGATATGTACTTAGAATGTATGATACAAATGTACCATAATAAGTATATTAGATAAGATGAATATAATGAATATTCATTCATGTATTTCATAACAGCTTGATCATTATAATGCATTGGACTCAATGTCTTCTTCCCTCGTCATTTTGTACTTTGAGATTGAGAACCGTCTTAGGTTGCATTTCACTCAATTCATTCCTAACTATAATGGGACATGATTCTCGAAGTCAACTCGACTCAAAGTACTTGAAGCTATAATTTGAAAAATTAAGGTTGACACACATTATAAATTCTACTCTAATGGAGATTAATATTTATGGCTCGAGCTCAACTCTTTAGGGTTTATAATGCAGAAATATTGACTCGACTCCACCTAATTATTAACAAGAGAGTCAAATTACAAAGAGTAAGGTCCGAGTTAAAAAGAACCGATTGGTTATAGAAAAATTCAAGTTGAATTCCTATGATATTCATGTCTTTTTTTCAATGTTCATCAAGGTATTTTGGGAAGATTACAGCTGTGCTGTTGCCCATGTCGAACTTTGGTCCGTGTACTTTTATCTGGCGACATATTTTGTTCTTAAACTAATTTTCAATTACAGTTTTGGAACAAATTCTATTTTTCACCTGAAAATCGAAGGAAAATGCTAACTAAGCATTAAAGATGTCCACATTTATCCAATTTTTTTTTTTTTTTTTTCGTGAAAAATACTGATCCGGACCTGCAATGAACAAATTTTTTTTTACAGTGGAGAGGTTGTCCCTTCCCTCGAAAGTTACAATAATGGTCCGGTACGATTGCTAACCTGCATTTTATATTTTGGTCCGGTATGGTCCCATTTTGGTCCCCGAACTTTTTTCAACAATGTTTAGTCCCCACCAGTCTTCAATGCTGGTTTTTTATGGACGAATTTTCACATATATATTTCCTTTCGGATGTAAATGAAAAATGCTGACGTAATGCTAAAGACTAACATTGTGTCAGACATGTTATGCTTGGTTTTGTCCACATCAACATTCAACACCGCATGGTAGTCTGACACTTAGGTCAATAAATTCCACCTGTATTGAGAGCGTGCCGTAAAAGTTTGGTTTGATTCCAAAACAGAGTACGAGTTTGAATCCATCAACACATCCATTAAACTCATCTTCATTTAAATTTTAAGTCAAAAAATTATGGATCAATCAAGATATATTAATTACTTCACATTATTTCACACGTGTCTCAAAATCTTCATTTCACGTATGAGATATTTATTTCCTTAATTTAGGTATCAATTTGCATCAAGATTTCTCAACTTGAATCTCCACTTTGTTATGTGTGAGGATAGCAACAACAATGACAATGCCCACGTTGATCATTGGTTTATTTTTCCAAATCAAATCATGAAGGCTATCAACGAGATCGCCTTTGTGCACCACAACACCACCATAATCACATGTCTCTTTTGTGGCAATTTAGTCAGCCTCGACTATCCTATGTGGCATGGTCGAGGCTGGCATAAACAATTTTTACATTTTTTTTTTTAAATTATGAATTTTTTCTTTTTCTCATTTTCTCTCCACCGAGCCTCATTGATGACCAGTGACTGCCGATCTTAGGTGAGGGCCGCAATCAAGAGAGGATGAGGGTTGCCCTCAAATCTAGTAAGGTAGCGCTTGCATGAAGCTAGCAAATGAGACTTGACGATGGTTGATGAAGTGAAAAAGAAAAAAAGAAAAGG
This sequence comes from Eucalyptus virginea, assembly GCA_014182375.1. Taxonomy (NCBI): domain Eukaryota; kingdom Viridiplantae; phylum Streptophyta; class Magnoliopsida; order Myrtales; family Myrtaceae; genus Eucalyptus; species Eucalyptus virginea. The sequence continues at coordinate 26,066,765 of CM024520.1, forward strand.
AAAAAAAACCATAGAAATTGTTCATATTAGTTTCAATTGTGCCACGTAAAATAGCCAACATTAACTAGACTTTATGTCAGTGTTTTTTGCCAAAATTGGCTAGAAGGAAATGGAAATCTAAAAATTTAGAATTAAATTAATAAATCATAAAAAATTTAGGACTAAATTGATACATTTTTCCGAACTAAATTATCAAGTTGTCAAAAGGGTTATAATTAAATTTGTACAATTAATATGTTTAGGACTTTTGGGATAATTTTTCCCCCTTTCCCTTTTTTTTTTTTAAATTTTTAATTATTATTTTTTAATATTTTAATAGGGCAATTTTTTAATAAATTTTATTTTTAATTTTTAATTTTTAATATTTTAACTTTTATTTTTAAATTAAATTTAATTAAATGTTTACTCGACTGTTTTTGACTTGGTTTGCCGGCATAGTTTTGGGCACACTTTGCCGGAAAAATTAAGCATCTCTTTGCCAGGCCAAACAAAAATTGACATGGAGGCTCTACTTATATTCAGTTTGGGCTTGCAAAAGAGACTTATTTCGGTTTGTTTTATTAGTTTGAATTAAAAAAAAGGAAAAAAACTCGTTAAATCTTCATCATCTTCCTTGTGAAAAATAAATATCCAAAACTCAACTAGGACACAGTGTGCCTTTTCTAAAATTGGCAATTTCTTGTGACATACACGAAAAAAATAAATTGATAAACCATAAAAAATTTTAGACTAAATTATCAATCTAAAAGGTTTTTATCCTGTCAATGGTTCTTTATTCGTAAGGCTTCTACACCCGTTAGAAATCAAATTAACAATCAGATCTAACACGAAAGTATGCATTCAAACATTGAGGTGACGTGCTAACGAACTATTAATAAGGTGGATATATACTTACGTATCGCCGTAAATTCACGGTAACCTATCTGGGAAATTAAAACCAATCGAAGGACCTGCACTTCATATACCCGTGTCTTTTATAATGCAAAGCTGTCCTTTTTCCCTTGTTTCGAAACAAGCTAAACGTACCTACCGCTATATTTTTGAGAGAATGATTGAGTTGCATTAACGAAGACGACAAACATTTGGAACATACTTAATGAGGTTGCTGCAGGGAGTAGCCTTGGGGTTTTTTATTACATGAGCATACCTAGTGGTACTTAGACATAATTTATTAGCACAAATTAAAAGATTATGATAAATAAATAAAAAAGTGTCTCAAGATCGCCTTTTAAGTTGTCATTCGAAGAAAGTTTGCAAACTTTTCAGTGCACTATTTTCCTCATGTTATCTTTAATCAAACTCTTAAAAATCGACACATACCCTGTAAATATGCTTAACCTGGGTCTTGGGACCAGTTCTTAATGAGATCCAAATACAAAACTACTTGCTTGAACTAGTAGATGTCGAAAGTTCAAATGAGATTGAGACATAAAGCTTTCTAAAAAGCTTTGTCTTAATCCCAGGGAATAAGAAAGAACCACCCAATATTGGTTATGTCATCTTCCTCTCAAGACAAATAGAATTTGAGAACAGATACTGGACAATTCCTTCCATATTTTGGTTTGATACAAGAAGACAATCCTATTTTGGTTTGATCAAAGGCTGCCTTCCAAATATTTTAAATTCTTGACTTTTGGAGTCACTCGAAACATGATTTGCAATTTTTTAATATGTAATCTGATCTCAGGATGACAAGACAAAACGAAGAATTGAAATCAACAATTTAAAACCATCTTACAAGATCCTTTTCTGAATATTGACTTGGATATATATAACTTTCTCAAATGCTTTTGCCATGATAATTAAAAACTTATTTTCAGTGCCGGAGTTAGGATTTAGGTTAAGGGCAAAAGAGAAGGACAAAAGTCACTAACAATTTATATACTTCGATAGAAAATGAATGATTTGAAAAATATTTTCCTAAAAATAATTTCTTGTGTCACTTGACGTAATTAGTTGACAGCAATGTTTAAACACTTTCATTGATAGTGAAAATATTTTTTATCTGTTCATTTTTATAAGTGATATAATCGATCGTTTTTAAAAGTGTGTTTTTCAAATTACTTATTTTCTACAAAACAAACGCAACCATAAAGCCGAACTTTTTTACACAAGAATTTTGAATAAACCTACACATAGTTTTCTCTAAAATATTCAATTAATAACAGCTTCATCCACATTTACATTGTTTTCTGAAGATAGGAAAATTTACCTAAACAATAGTTTAACATATCCAAGGAAGCATGTATATTGAGGCAATAAAAGCTCAATTTTTTACAAGAAAAATAATAAGGAGAAAATAATAGAATAGATTTATTTCTACATTCAAGACACGAACTAAGATAATATAATGCTAAATATAAGATTACAATTTATATAGAGTGATCACTAATTTTGAGGGAATTTTTTAATAAAAAAATGTTAAGCTTAAAAATATAGCTAAGATTACATTCGATATAGCAGGGATCACTGAGTTTTCTTAAGTGTCTCTTCCCTCTCTCATCCGTCACTACTTATTGTATTCTCAAGTTGAGATATGTAATTATTTATTATTCTGTAGTTCATTAAGTACCGAATAATAAACTTTTCAACACTTAATATCATCAAGTATGCTTGATAATTTCTAACTACACACAACTTAATTGATTGGTATAAATCGAAAACCACTTAATGGGATAAGTTAGGAAGGTATATATAATGGTTAAAGTGATAAAATATTCAATGGAAATTAAAATCTCACCAAAAATATCGTCCAAACCTTCTAATAATGCTCACTTTCCATGTTTGGTAAGAAACTAAAAAAATCATTATTTAATTTGCATCTATCATAAAAATACTTTTTATTTTCGATACTTAAGATTTCATCACTTCAATATATATATTTGCGTTATCGGATAAGCCACATGAAGTAGAGCTGGTCTTAGGATTACAGATCAAACTATTAATAAGAATAGAAGGTACATCAAAATATATCTATTTAATTATGCCAGTAATATTCTGTTGTGGCTGATTCATTTGGATAAGATATAAAAATAAGGCTCTTTTTATTATGAGAAAAACATTTTCTCATTTTTTAGTGTTTCGATCACTTAGGAAAATGAGCCAAAAAAAATATTTTCCTAATCAATTCAGGAAAATGATTTTTCTTTAAAAATTGGAAAATCATTTTTGAAAATAGATTAAACATTAACACTTGAACTAGAAACTCTGTACTTGGACATGGAAAATTTAATGCTCATTCCCGAGTCCTCGGTGCTAGCGCTTAGACCGATTGGGGCAGGGATCGAGACCCCAATTCCAGTGCCTGATGCTTGGCAACTTAAATTAAGATTACTATAACTAACTGCACTGTATTTCTCTTTTGTTTTTAACCAAATCATCCTATCATAAGTGGTTTTTTGTCAAACGTTTGGTATGCTCTTGATGCACTTATTAAACATACTTAACATAAAAAATATTTTGATTCTTCTTAACATTAACTAAACATAACATACGTGTATATTGAGAACTACAAGCTTTACGTATTTTGTTGCTCGATAAATGTCGTGACAACCCTGTTTAATTTTGACCCAAAAAACCCCTGCTTAAAAAAAAAAAAAAATCTTGTTTTAGGAACTTTTTTTTTTATTTTATAAATGTGATAATCTAAGAACAAATCCTAGAGAATCACCGAGACTAACTCCCTGAACAGAGGTGAAATATTATATAGAGGCCCAATGCATGCTAAAAGGGAACATTTAAATTGTCTCGGAAAAATATAGTCTACGGATACCAATTCAGTAATAAACTTTCTAATGTTGCCAAATTAATCATAAATCTTTACGCAACATTGCAATATAGTACATCTTGACCAATTTTTATTGGAAATCTCTAAACTGAAGATCCAATTTTTGCCAATGGTCCTATGTGACATACCATTGTTTTAGATGTTTCCTACAAAAATTGATCAAAAAGATTGCATCCAAATTTTGTGCAAAGGTTTAGTACCAAAATGACAAAATTAAAAAATTTATGACTGAATTAAAATAAATATAATAGATTTATAACTGATCGGACAATTTCCTCAAATTGTCTCTTTTCCAAGGAGCTCGGCATATCCCCTGTGTACAAGCGATACCAAATTAACTTTAACTTTTGAATTTTTTTTTTTTTTTAAATTTCCATCTCTTTGAGCTAGTGGGTGAGTTATATTTTTCATCTTTATTGCCTTTTGTAAGTTTTGCCACTCGCGTATCATGACCTCATCTTAGTGCAAAAACATAGAAAACACCATTAACATTGACATGTAAACTAAGGGTGGCCAGTTACAACTGGATAAGTTCAAAATATATAACTTGAAACTTGCTCTATTAGAATCGGTTCTCATATTTTTGAATCTGTGACTTGCCTTATTTGTCTTAAAATTGACTCTGGAACCTATCATGTTTATCTGGTCTGATTCCAAGGTCTTCTTGGGAATCGTTTTTTTTACTTCATTTAAAAAAATACAAGACAACTAGCAATTATAGCAAAATAGAATAAGTAACAAAATGGTGTAAAATAAAGTACCAATACAAAACAAACATAAATATAAAGTAACAGGGAAGTAAGCTCATTTAATAATAACAAATCGTTTTCTTCTAATTTTTTTTTTTTGGGTCGAAAACTACCATAGATTAAGCACGCATCAAAGGGTTTACATGAAGTTCAGATAATACAAGATCTTGCAGGAAAGAGGGTATTTGAAAGACCCAATTCGGCGGAAGTAAAGAGGCCCGATGGGCCTTTGCAACACAGTCCGCTAAAGCATTGGCCTCTCTATGACAGTGAATGAGTTGAAGGTTAGGGCACTGAAGCTTCAATCGTAGGGTTTCGTCGAGGATAGGTCGCAGCTCCCACGGGCGTTTTCCAGAATCACGAATCGATTCCAGGATGATCCGATCCATCTCAAAACCTCTGTGGAGAAGAAATTTCAGCGCAGAGTTAAGGGCGATCGCCTCGGCTTGCAGGGCAGAGGAAGCATGAACAGAGGAGGCGAATCCATCAATCAAATGGCCCGTTGAGTCCCGGCACACCCCAGCTACCGAAGCTTCTTCAGAGGGTGAAAGGTAAGATGCATCAATGTTGATTTTTATGACTCCAGGATCTAGTGGGCGCCATCGATGGTTGAACATATGCTGATTTGAAACAGGGCACGGCTCGAAAAAGGGCACGGCTTCGAGGAAGTGAAAATACATCTGGAATGGGTCTCCACGATCGCCAGCAGCACAACTCGATCAGCATCCGGCTGTTTATGGCGGAATAGGAAATCGTTGCGGGCTTTCCAAATGTGCCAGAGGATGAGCGCAACTGTACCCAAGTCCGGTAAGTCATTCTTACTATCAACAAACTGAAGTAGCCAGCTCTCAATGCGATGAACCGCTGTTGTAGAAAATTTGATATCTAGAGCTGGATGCCTCCACACATCGTAGGTCCAAGGACAGAATAAGAAAAGGTGTTCTGGGGTTTCGGTACATGATGGTCACACAGATGACAAGTTGGCTCTGTCAAAATATGGCGCTTATATAGGTTTTCTCTAGTCGCTAATGCATTGCTACAAATAGACCAGAGAAATGCCCTTATTTTAGGCATAGTTCGGATTTTCCAGATTGCATTCCATAGTCTGCGGGGTGGCTGAAAAGAGGATGAGGCCTGGTTAGAATTAGTAGTGTATTGCTGTGCTCTGAGTTGATTGTAACAATTTTTGACTGTGAAAAGACCATCCTGCCTTCCTTTCCATATTAGTTTATCCTGGGTGCAATTAGGTCGAATAGGAATGGATAATATCTCCTCCACTTTTCGGTTATCAAAATGCTGAGATAAAAGAGAAGTATCCCATGTGTTTGAATAAGATAATATAAAACCAGCAACCCAGACAGGTTCATCCCTAGGAGCAGGACCTCCAATAACACCACTAGGTAACCAGGGATCCTCACGAACTTTAATCTGAGTACCATCACCAACAGACCATAGAACTTTATCAGCAATAGATTCCCGACCTAATAAGATGCTCTGCCAACCCCAAGAGGGTCTAGAACCTTTAGTAGCATGCCAGAAATCCTTGTCTTGAAAATATAAACCTTTGAGAAGCTTGCTATACAATGAATTGGGATTTTGGACTAGACGCCAAGCTTGTTTACCCAGGAGAGCTCTATTAAAAACCATAAGGTCACGAAATCCTAATCCCCCTTCATCTTTTCTCCTCTTTATGCACTCCCAGCTCTTCCAATGTATGCCTCTCTTAGTATAATCAGATTGCCACCAGAATTTAGCTACTTTTTGATCTATTGCTTTACAAATAGCTGCAGGGATTTTGAAAATTGACATGGCGTAATGGGGTATAGCTTGCACAACAGATTTTATAAGGATCTCTTTGCCCCCTTTTGAAATAAGCTTTTCCTTCCAGCCTTCAAGTTTTGAATGCACTCTACCCATTAGCCAAGAAAACAGTTCCCTTTTAGATTTGCCCCAATCTGAAGGAATTCCTAGATATCTGCCTGTTTGATGAAGTATAGGAACTCTAAGGGTTGCAGCTAGGCTTTCTTTCAAAGCAATTGGACAGTCTGGGCTACAAAACAACCCTGATTTATTCCGATTTATAGTCTGTCCTGTAGCTAGACAGTATTCATTTAGAACAGCAGCTAAATTCTGACATTCCATAAGTTTGGCATTAAGGAAAAAAATGGCATCATCAGCGAAAAATAAGTGGGAGAGAGTGGGACACCATCTATTAAATGTTATACCTTTAAGATTACCATTATCCACGGCATTCTTGATAAGAGATGTTAAAGCATTAGTCATCAGGATGAACAGGTACGGTGATAACGGATCGCCCTGTCTAAGGCCTCTGGTAGGATGGAAGAACGGTAGAAATTCTCCATTTAATTTGACGCTGTAAGACACCGTAGAGATGCATTGGAATATCCAGCAAACCCATTTAGCATGAAAACCAAGTTTTAGGAGATAATCACGGAGAAAGTCCCATTCCACCCGGTCATAAGCCTTCTGCATGTCTAGTTTCAGCACTGCATGAAATTTCTTTATACGTTTTCTGATTCTAAGCTGATGTAAGACTTCATGAACCACAATGATATTATCCTGTATTTGGCGACCGCCAACAAAAGCGGTTTGTTCTGGTGCTATCAATTGTGGCAGCCAGGGTTTGAGTCGGTTTGCCAGAATCTTGGAGATAATCTTATAAATAAAGTTGCAGAGGCTAATAGGGCGAAACTGATCTAAACGTTCTGGGTGAGGGGTCTTGGGAATAAGGGAAATAGCAGTGCGATTATATTCCGGTAATAAAATCCCTGTATGAAAGAATTGTTTCACAGCTAATGTTATATCTTCTTGCAGGATATCCCAATGGGCACGATAAAACTGACCATTCAAGCCATCGGGACCGGAGCTTTTGTTTCGCCTAATTGGAATACTGCAGTATGGACCTCCTCGCAGGTAATTGTAGCCGTTAAATATTCATTCATCTCCTCTGTCACAATCTGATTACAAAGATGTAGAGTTGGGCCATAGTCTCTATGTCCTGAAGATGCATATAACTGTTGAAAATAATTAAGAGTCATATCTTTAAGAGCAATAGGGTCACGAATCCAGTTTTGCTGGTCATCCTGAAGCATCCTGATCTTGTTTTGTTGACGTCTATTGACCGTAGTGGCATGAAAAAATTTGGTGTTCCTATCTCCCCATTTAAGCCAATTAACCCGAGATCGCATTGCCCAAAATTTTTCCTCCTGCTGCCATAACTCATGTATTTTAACTTTCAGGTCTGAGATCTCATCACTATTTGAATGAAAATGAGGCCGATTGGTGAGAGACTGAAGCTGGTTCTTAAGGTGAGAAAGCTGAGTTTGAGCATTCCTAAATTTAGAGCGACTCCATTTAGATAAGGCAACAGAAACAGAGAGTAGCTTGTGAGGAAGTGTCACCTTTCCAATCTGAGAAGACTTCCAAGATTCAGCAATTATGGAACGGCATTCGGCATCCTGGAGCCAAAAAGCTTCAAAATAGAAGGACTTTCGCCGTTTGCAGTTAGGAAGTACTTCAGTGGATAAGAGAAGAGGGCTGTGATCAGAACCGAGAGCGGGAAGGGTAAGAACTTTAGCAAGAGGGTAAGCCAATCTCCAGTTTTTTGTGCAAAGCATTCTGTCTAATCTTGCTTTTACCATAGCATCTCCCTGTCTGTTGTTAGACCATGTGAAGGCACATCCTTTGCTGCCAAGGTCCATAAGATAACAGTTATTTATAACATCACGAAAAGAAGCCATTCTATAAGACTCGGCAGGACATTTGCTGACTTTCTCCCAAGGATATAAAACTTCATTATAGTCTCCTGTACATAACCAAGGAAGCGAGTTGAAGTTACTGATGCGTCTCAAAACTGTCCACAGGTGTTGACGAAGAGGATATCGAGCAGGAGCATGTAAGCAAGTCAGACGCATAGTAATGCCAGAATCAAGATCAGTACAGATGGAATCTAGCATGTAAAAAGACTGGTAAGTAATGTTCAAAGAGACCTTGTTAGTCCAAAAAAGAGCTAAGCCTCCTGCCAAACCTGCTGGCTCTTGAACAAAACCTGCTGAGAAATTAAGATTACGTTGAATAGATAAAATCTGCTTAGTCTGGTTTTTTGTTTCCATCAAAAAAACAATATCGGGCTTCTCCTGGGTCACTAAGACCTTGAGTGCTTGAACTGTCAGGGGATTGCCCAACCCCTGACAGTTCCAACTTATAAGCCTCATTTTGCACCTGGTGGCTTTTTAGGGCCAGCCACCAGGGCCCAACATGAAGATGTGTCTGCCTCAGAGATAGGAGTATCCTGTAAAGCGGATTCATCAAACTGTTCTTGTAATTGATGTCGAACCTCTTGATACAGGGAGCGTTTGACTTTCTTGAGAGGTCCTGATCGTGCATTAAGATGTGAGTGTTTAAGCTTCTTTTTCACCTGAGTAGAGGAAGCAATAGGTAGGTGTGCCAAAAGTTGTTGTTGCTCCAGGGTATTACCTTCCTGAGTAGCTTGAATTGTTTCTCGGACAATAGGATCGCTGACTGATGTGTCTATAGTATGTTTACCCTTATTCTTGTGTTATAAAGTATCAGGTACAACATGAGCAGATGGTTGCACTGAAGTAGCAGGTACGGCATGAACCGAGTCTAGCACAGGGATAATTGCAGAAGAGCTTTGAGGGGTCTCAGGGACAATCTCTTTATCATAAAAGGTACGCCAAAAAGGGCTATATTCCCATGCCTCAGCTTTCAACCAAGATCCATATAAAAAACTGATTTCATCTAATTTAGTTTCATCACAGGGAAAGGTTTTGCAGGCCGTAGCACAGTGTCCAAGTATACCACAGGAATAACAGTAATATGATAAGCGTTCATATCGAAAATCCAACCAGAAGTTTTTCCCTTCAACCTTAAGGAGAATCCCTGTTTTCAGCGGTCTCTAGAGGTCCAATTCTACCCTTGCCCGCATTGCTTTAAGCGGTAGTCGATCTTTATTGTTAATGCTAACTTCAGTAACCTGTCCTATATGACCAGCTGCCCGACGAATAATATTTTCTGTGCAGCGCTCCAGAGGCAAACCAACTATTTGGACCCAGAACGCACAGGTACTAAAATCATAACAAGATAGTGGCGTGTTGGCTATCCAAGGTTTCAAGATAAGTAGATGATTACCAAACAACCAAGGTCCGTTATCTATAACTCGCTGCTTGACATCATATGATTTAAATTTGATAATAAACAGTCCAGACTCACTTTGTGAGAATTCCACTAGTTCAGTGCGCCAAGCCTTTTTCATAGTCGTCTGAAAAGCCGGAAAATAATTTACTGTTGGATTGTTGAGAAGCTTACCAACTAGAGTGAGCTGACATTCCTCAATTTTTTCGCGAGTTACCTCCTCATCACATATCTCAATTGACTGTTCGGACCAAAGGCGTCCCATGGGACTGCATAAAGCTGCCAGATGAGCATCATCTGCGGCAGTTGGGTGGTCCATTAGAGGGGACGAAAAGGTAACAGTGATAGAACGGCTCAACAGAAGACCCAGGGACAACGAATACCAGCCATGCGAAGACAAGAATAGAGGAAATAGCCAGAGAAGCAGCACAATTGGATGTCAAGTGAATTTAGTAAAATTGAGGGGCCGATGATGACATGCAAAGGAAAACGGGTAAGGGTTTGTGCCGATAGAACCGAGAAATGAGAAGATGGAGAAGTTTGGATGGAAAATTTGAGATTAACTGCTGAGATTGGCATATTCGAAACACACAGGAGAGGGCAAACAGGTAGAAGATGGTAGAGTAGAAGGGACTACCATGTCAGTAGAAACACTCTACAGAGCGTAGAGAGAGAAACTACCATTTCGGTAGAGAGAGACTCTTACGATGTTTCCTGGTTTCCTAGTCAAAATCCCTTGTTTGGAACTGCTAATGTGCAGGAAGGTTTTTAGATTTTGGGTGTTGAACCCACCCACCCACCCACTTCGAAATAGATTTTGACCGGTTTCGAAGTGGGTGGGTGGGTGGGTTCAACACCCAAAATCTAAAACCTTCCTGCACATTAGCAGTTCCAAAATTTAGAATTAGGAACCAGACGTGTTTTTATGGGCAGTCCTGCTCAATTCTAGGGTAGAGTTGAAGTAGTTGCGTAGCCCTAATTTAAACCATATGCAATTCTCATAATTTTTTTTTTTTTTTTTTTGAAATTCAAAATATATTTTTTGTCATATTTATGACCAGAAGATTGGGTAAATTTTGCCTGCTTTCCAACTAGCAGAGTAGTCCAAATATCCCCTTCTTTAGTTTTATTTATTTTTTAAATAGAATTTCATTCATTTGTCATAATCAAACATGAGAGGAACATAAAAAACTTTCGAGTAAAGCAAATTCCAAGAGAGTTGCAAAACAAAATACAATCATAAAGCAATAGAGTACAACTTGCAACCATAAGTATGCTTTCATCCCAAACGTCAAATATGTCACAACATCAAAAAACAATCGGTGGCCGATTACTTGAATCGCCAATGATGGACGCGCACCGAGATCTTCCCTTCCAGAAACTTCAAATTGTAGTAGACACCTAGGTTCGACGTCCTCAATACCATCACCACACTGAGACGATAGCAAAAATAATGTGTTGAATTACCACCTATCGAACGTCTCTGAATTAGATCGAGATAGAAAAGCTCACATATTTAGATCTATACCTAAATTGGGAAATGAGAGCTTTTGGCAAATTTTGGAGAACTGATAGAGCCATGTCCTTGACATCTTGTTAGCTTAATCAGTGATTACGTTCTTACAAAATTTTCAGTTGCAACCAAATTTATTCATCAAAACGAGCTAAGAAAAGCAACAACAACGAGGAAAAAAGGATGCCAAACGAGGTGAAAAGAGACTCCCATATCAAAGCTTAGAAAAGAAAAGCAGTTTGTTTGGCGGAGGATTTTATAGGAAGTAAGAGGCTTGCCGATGTTTTGTTGACGGCATTGATTGGTTTGTTGATGCCAAATGAACATTTAACTCGGAGAAAATGACATTTTGTCCTCGAGCCATCTAGTCTCATATACGTAACAACTATGCAGGCACTTCTTTTGTCGTTTTTTTTTTTTTTTTTTGTCGGAATATGCTGTATATCATTACTACGCCGTAAAATGGACACCATTAATTGATAAGTCTAAACATAATATTGAAAATAAAGGTTGAGGAGGGAAATAAACCCAATTACTAAGAAGAGAGTTGGTGCGGTGGGCTTTGGCTACCCAATTCGCAGCCTTATTGAATTCCCTCGGCTCATAGAGGACAGAGACTTCTTTGTCGTTGAGGCGTTGAGTACGTGGTTAGTTTTACTTTATTTTTAACTAAAAAACGGGTGATCGAAATATTTTGGGCTAGACCGGCCCGTTAGTCAAAGGCCCTTGGAGTCTAGAACTTCTTGCTCTTTCTTCTCCACTTCCTGTTCGTGGTCTTAGAAAAATTCCAATCTCATATGTTCCTCTACATATAATAAATATATTAGCCTTCTTGTTTCTCTAATTCCTACGAGGGTGCAAGAGACGGGTTTTATTAATTTATGAGAGAATTGAAAGGAACGAGAAACATACGGTTCAGATGAACTTGGTCTAAAGATTTTGCTGATTTCTGATGACGGGTGAGTACAACCCTACATGACTTCCAACCGAGGGACTCAAAAGAAAGCAATCTAGATATTTCCATCCATATCTCCGGTGAACATAGGCGTGATTGGCCAAGCTACGTTTACCTTAATGTTCAAATTCGTTTCTCCGTTTATTGCTTGCTGCAAATTGATTGTCGTTCCATGCTCTGGCTTCAACCCCCACTAATGAAAGCGGAAAATGGAACGATGATACTGGTTTTCTCTAGGAGATTTAGAATCTTTACTTGTTGCTGTCGTCGTGTGAATTTTCTTCAATCCGTATGTTCCCGAGACTGCCGAAACCTTCGAGGCTGAAACTCGCTGGAATTTCCTTAGTACAAAATAAGGTTAAGATGATTATCACCAGGAATTTGAGAAATTGCAGAAGAAAGTGGGAGTTTCGGAATCAGTTGTTATATACATACTGAAACTTTGGAATCGAAGGGGCATTGATGCATCCCATGAGGGGAAGATGATGCATAACATAAGACAAATGTCGTGAATGGTAGAGGTGTCAACAGTTCAGTTTTTTTGAAAAATCGTACCGTACCGAACCGTTAGGAAAAAAATTTGAACCGAACCAAAATTTTGGATTGGGTTCGGTTTGGTTCGATTTTTCGGTTTTTCAGCTTTCAGCTTTTGGTTTTTGCATTTTTTTTCTATTGTATATATTTTTCGTTTCCAAGAAATAATCTCTTATCGATTTGTTGGTTTGGTTCGATTCAGTTAACTGATTAAAACCAAACTTATAAAAAAATTTTCATTTTTTATTGAGAATCGACCGGAATGAAAATCGAACCGAAAGAATCAAAATTTTCGGTTTAGTTTTTGATATCCCTAGTGAATGGGCTAAAAAATACTAAACAAGGCTGGATGCGTACCAAAAACGGGCTTGAAAAGCCCGGCGCACGCGAAACGAGTCGGGACGTGCAAAGGTCTCGTAGGGGTGCGCTGGGCCGGTCACGCCCTTACGGTCTGACGTTGAATGGGATACGTGGGGGTTGCTGATTGGTTGGCAACCGCTGCTGGCTGTTAGCTGGGCCCACATCTACGCGGGGCCCAGTTAGTATAAGACAAAACAAAAAGAAAAGAAAAAAGGTCAAAGGTAAAAAAATTAAGGAAAAGGAGAGGGCTGCTTCGTGGTGTGCCCGAGAGAGCAGAGGAGAGGTGAGAGAAAGAGAGCGCGAGACCGAGGGAGAACCGGGAGGAAGCTGAGAAGAAAAAGAAAGAAGGCAAAACTTTGTGGTCCCGATTTGAAAATCACGAAATTGGCTCAAAATTAAGTATGTTGTTCATGAAAGCATATGCTGCGAATTGATCGGTTTCGTTCATTAAAAAGCTCCTTTGAATTTTCTAATCACAACTAGGATTTTCTTACTCAATTTGTGAATAAATATAGCTGCATAGTTGATATTGAGCCTATAATATGTGACTAAAGAATATTATACTACTGTTAGTGATTAATGAAGGTTTTTGAACGGTACGTGATTTTTCTTGTGCTGAGTTTGCACGTAAAAACTTGAGGGTATTGTTGACTTTATCTCTATTTTGTCTGTTTATTATTTTGACGTTATATTTATTGGGATTAAGTCAATTTCATCTTGAATTTAATTTTGGAGGAGATATTAATCATGGATTGAATTAATTCTTGGTGAACTGTCACCCTGATTCTCCAACACCGCAGCTGCTGACTTCTTTTTGTTCTAGAGGTCTATTGATTCTAAGACCGAATTTTAGGGGGACATGAGCAAATTGTTCGAAAAAGCAAAACGGATCTCCGCAAGTGGTAGCCAAGCGGTATTGCTATCGATGAGGGCTGTCCCCGATAATCCCCTAGTGAGAAAACTTGTAGGATTGCATTCTTTATTTTTATTTATCGGTTATCACAAGCCTTAACTCCCTTTATTGGAAGTGAATATTTTTTTCCCTATTTAGGAAATCCTAACAATTTTCACACTAAAGAGAAGGTAAAGTTGGCAACTCCTCACTTCAAATCATCTCCATACTAGATTTTCAGGAGGGTCATTGAATGTGTAGAGTTCAGTTGATGCTAAGACAGAATTTTAGGGGGCCACGAGCGAATTGTTCGAAAAAGCAAAACTGAACCTCCGCAATTTACGGGTACCACTAGAGAAGGAAATAACATGAGGAAAAATAACCATTAGAAAAGCGACAAAGGTAGTGGTGCTTCCTCTCTTTTTCTCCAACTTTTTTGTGATCTTTTGGTTTCTCCAATCAGTCTCCGAGCGATCGTGGTAACTCAGTGGCTTCTTGGAACGAAAACCTTAAAACGAGTCCGAGACTCAGTTGGCATGTCGTGAATAACATGAACCAAGTGGCGACAAAAACCTTTTGAGCTGCCTCCGTTTTCTCTCCTTTCACACTTACCACACGACGCTGGCGAGTTAACTTTTTTTTTTTGGCACTCATTGAGAAAATTTGTCCGATCGATACGGTATTAACTTTTCTATTTTACTAATATAATCCTAAATCTTTAGGTAAAATTAAAATATAATTATTCCGATAAATTTTCGTAGGAAACACCGAGGAAGATATCAAATCAATGTACATTTGGGTTGATAAAAATTGGCCGGAAAGGCTATACGCAATTTTACATAGAGTTTTGGACTAAATGACAAGATTGGAAAGTTTAGAATTGAATTGGCATACGTATAATATGTTAGGCTTGATTAAAAAATTTCTCTTTAATTTACAATTCTGATTTTATTTTTTCGTTAAACTAATGTTATCGCAATGTATAGGAATATTAGTAAAAATTCTAGAGGTCCACATAGTTAGGACCTGCACAAAAATGACTAGAAAATGATTTTGTGATATGATATTGTACAGAATCTTTCCAAAGCATTTAAACTAAGAGCCTTGTCCACATACGCGCACAACCTTAGAAATTGACCGAGCCCATCAAATAATTGTATTATAAATTCAAAAGGAAAATAAAAACACAGATCAAATCACAACCAATCGAAGGCTCCATTTGGTATGACTATAATTGCGCGTTCTCATTAAAGGCGACAATTCTTGTTGGTGGGCCGTGTTCACGTCATATCGACTTAGTGCTATACTATAAAATAACATGATTAATTCTATCGATAAACAACACATGGGCATAACCTGATTATTAATAGGTTGACATGACATGACCCGAGCAAAATAATTAAATGTCACGTTGATGAGTCAACACGAGTTCGCAAATCATGTGACATGACTTAGAATACTAAGGGGTCAACATGATTTCTTGACCCTCCATGACACGAATCAACCGACCAAGCCCGCAAACCTGACATGAATTTGTCTAAATTTTTCATTTCAACATGTTTCAGCTATAAAGAAAGCATCATCAAACCAAGCAAACCGACTTGTTTACAATACTTGACCAGAACATTGGTCACAAAATCAAGTCCAGTATGTCCATAACAAAATGATTCATGTAAATTAAAAATATAGTCATTAATATCCTGGCTTTTTTTTTGGTCGAAATTAATATCCTAGCTTCGCAAGTAGGCATTTCGTGAATATACAAGCTGTTGTAATGCGCAAATTAACCTTCAAAACATACAAAAATGTGCTTTTATAACCGTTAATATGTTACAAAGAAACATTGGAAATTTCGTAGTTCCCTATGTCATTATTCCGATTGTTTAAGTATTTGCATTACAAAACCATTGCACGAAGCCGACCCATAGGTATTGAAATACCAAGGGAATCGGTCCAGGGGGAAAGCTAGAGAACTAAAGGATAATTTTGGAAGGGAAAAAATAATTTCAGCATTCGGCGAAATGCTGAAAGCCCAAAACTAGCCCTTACTAAAATTTTGGGTTTTCAGCATTTTGAAGGCAAGTTGAAAGCTAAAAATCAGCTTCAAAGTTGAACCAAATGGTCCGACATTTCCCCAAGGGGCAGCCCCTTGGAAATACGTAATCAAACACAGCCTAAGTGCCCTTACATGGTGAATCGTGGCACTGCACAAGTCATGAATTTTCTAGAACATTCTGAAAAATTGTAGCTATTTTCCCTTGAGATATGTGCAGCTTTCAAACTCATTATATTTGGCCAAAAGAACGAAAATACGCCAGTAAGTCACATAATAACATGGCTACGTTAATTTCAAAACTAAGCATGTTTCATCAAATAAACTGTCACTTATAGAGTCCCAAAAAAAAAAAAAAATGTCACTGGGTCAATTACACATGCGTACACATTATATATGAGAACTCACGTGTACCTGCACATCATTAATCATGTTTTGACGAAATTTTTCACTTGATTACTTCTCCGAAAAAATAAGAAGTCGCATCGATGATTAACAAATTATGGCGCAATTGTATCCAAGAATTTAATTGGAAAATTGGGGTACCAAAACTGCGCTGTGGAGATGCTAACCCTATCCCATAGGTAGAGGTGTCAAAATGGGTCTTAGACCCATATATGACCCATTTAAATAATAAATGGGTCATATATGGGTCACTTGTTTTTAACAAAAAGTAGTTAAATTGATTTACTTTGATAGGTGGGTTTTAAGTGGGTCTTAAGTGGGTCTTAAATAGGTCTTAAATGAATTTGGTTTTAACTTTTAAGTGGGTCTTAAGAGAGAGACTCTCTCTTCTCTTTTTAACTTTACAAAAATAATTTTTATAAATACTGAAATTATAATTATTTTTTTCTTTAATTATTTTTTTCTTTTTTTTTTTCCTATTCTTTTCTTTTCTTTCTTGCTTTTTTTTTCTTCCTCCGATCGCCAGCACGGCAATGGCCGGTGACCGACTAGGCGAGCCTCGAGCTCGCCGGCGTCGGGCGAGCTCGAGCTCACCGAATCGGCAAGGTAGAGGCCTCACCGACGCCGACGAGGCTTGAACCTCGCCGATCCGGCGAGACTCGAACTCGCCGGTGTCGGGCGAGGCTCGACCCTCACCAAATCCGGCGACGTGCGAGCTCGATCTCGCCCGGACGCCGGTGAGCCTCGCCAAATCTGACGAGGGGCGAGCTCCAGCTCTCCCGACGCCGAAGAGGCTCGAGCTCGAGCTTGCCCGACGCCGGCGAGGCTCGAGGTTGCCGACTTGGCGAGGCGAGGCCTCGCTAACGTTCGGCGAGGCTCGAGCCTCATCGTGGCCAGCGGTCGGCCAAAGAAGAAGAATAACCAAAAAGAAAAAGAAAAAAGAAAATTATAATTTTCAAAATAAAAATAAAAATAACCAAAAAATTTATTTTTAAATGAAATTAATTTAAAATTTATTTTTTAAATAAAAAATAATTAAAATTCGATTTTTAAAAATAATTATTTTAAAATTATAAAATTTGTCCATTAAATTTATGTTTTATAAAACTATTTTAGCAATACCATTTAAAAAATAATATATATATAAGAAATAAGCTAGGAAGTTTTTTTAGTAATATAATCTTAAAAAAAAAAAACATAAAAATAGTTTTTCCTAAATTTGGTTAAATATGAAAGTATTTTATTAATATGGGTCGGGTTGGGTATGGGTCGAAAAATTTACATTAGGCTTAAATGGGTCATAAATGGGTTAATGGGTCAATTTGGGTCGACTCATTAATGAACCGACCCAAACCTGACTCGATCCACCCGTTTGACACCTCTACCCACAGGTAACGAAACTCCTGGACCACACAGTTCATTTGGTTTTCACAAATGATTAGTAACTTCACATATGAAATTAAGTGCTCAATCAGCCTACTTTGTTTTAAAATAATTAGTGGCGACTCCATTAAAATTATTTTTGTTTCAGAACTTCAAGTTTCTCCCAAGTTTTCAAAACGATATCATTCAAAATCCCTTTCCATTGTAATTGCATTTCTATACCCCATCCGAAAGGGGAGGGTGCTCAATCATATATGCTTAGAACTGTCTTAAGTTAAAGAGCTGACATTCAACAGGACATCATTGAGGGAACGCTACTAAGAAGGGAGCACCTAGCAGAACCGTGGGCTATAGAATGACAATGTAATGGTGGAAAGCCAGTCACAAATTTAGAAGGGCCACAGAATCAATTTTCTTAAATATGAAGGAAGAAAATAAATTGAATACTGAAATATAAATAATTATAAATAGAAAAATATTATCATTTACTAAAAAGAAATTGTTAATGTCATTATAAACATCTATTAAATTTAAATGATGAAAAAAATATATTTGAAACATTGGCTTTGCAACGGATAATATCATTGTGTGATGAGATGGTTCCTTATTCCTTTTGCTTAAATTAAATTGCATTCCAAGGACTCGATGATAACCTAAAATTAAGACTAGTGATATCGATTATGCATAAAACAAAGGAAATAAAGAAGAAGAACAAAATAAAAATAATGAATCAATGGAAAAAAAATTTACCCCATTGATTCAAATCTCGTAGATGATGATGTGCAAGGACCTAAAACATTACAAAATCAGTCTTAGGATCACATGAATCAAAGCTAAAGTTGAAAATAAATTATTTTCAATTGACTTTACATAAATTTTACCTAATATAGCTCCAACTTTTGGTTTATCAAGAAATTCGCATGACCATGAGACACCATACCCTATATCATTTCATAAGAATAAATGTCAATTTATAGTGAGGTATTTTATTTCAAAACAAAATAATAATAAATACCAGTTATGAGCCCCATTATTTCTTAATTGCAAATCAAATTTTAAGAATAGCTATGGTGACTCATCTTATTTCTTATTAATTGAGTATCACCACTTTGATTTGTTTCTTTAAATAAGACAAGAAAATTGTTCTCTTCTTTTGGCTTTTTATAATAAAAATGGAAACTTGCTAAGTAGGGGTGAGCATAGTCCCCTCTAGTACCTAACCCAATGACCAGCCCATATAGAGTTGAGCTTGGGACCAAGACCAAGGACAGGACCCAATTTTGTTCCAAGGTCAAATCCAGACTAACTTTTTTTATCTTTTCTTTTTTTGTATTCCTTGAAAGGATAAACATACTCTTTCAAATTATATATCCATTAACAATGTGACATTGAGCAACCAAAATATGAATGTCAATACATATCAAACATAAATTTAAGATAAGATAACAACAAATCTTCATTGCTATTGTTAAGCTGTGTTCATGAGGCAAGTCAAGAGAGGTGAGTGATTTCACCAATTGAGCTGTACTCATTAGGTGAGTGAAGAGAGGCCAAAGGCAAGTAGTGAGCAAGACTAAGGCGAGCAAAGAGGGTTTACATTTTTTTTTTTCCGAAAATGGATTGGAATTTTACTTTCTAATTTATTCAATAAAACTATATAAGAAAGATTAGAGGCAAAGGTACAAGGGTTTAGACTAGACAAAATATTATATATACACAAATGCATGCTCATATATGGTTGATATAGGTTAGACCAATCCTAAAATCTCAAGATTAAGGACTAATATGCATAGTGCGGGGTCTAGGAGTGGCCCAATCTCCTTGGGAATCGGACCAAGATTGGGTGGGTTGGGCCGGTCTAGGGTCAATCAATATACTTACCCCTACCGCTAAGTAAGTTCCCCTTTCCAACACGAAAATTTGTGATTGACATTCAATCATCTACTTGCTAATCTAAAAGTACGGTTATGTAATCATTTTCCTATGTAAATATGGGTAGCCACGCATTACTTCCTTGAACATTGATTTTTGTTGTAGCCATTGCGCTTTCCCTATGGATAAACATTGAGTATTACTTCAAAGTGGACTAACTCATCTTCTTGACCAAAATGATCTCTGATAAATTTTTTTAACATCATCAATTATGCAGTCTTTGTTATAATTATGGTTAATGAATCAATGAAAGCCAACAAATTAAGATACGTCTTTTCTATTCATGTATTTATTGAATTCATGAATTTCCTAGACTATTCTGTTCATATCTATTTTAATTCATGAATTTCCTAGATTCATGTATCTTTTAATTAATATATTTATGAGTTTACGAATCTCTTGAATTCATGTGTTTTTAAATTCATGAATCTCTTGAATTCACGTATCTTTTGATTCATGAATGTCTTGGATATATGTGTCTATTTAATTCATGTATCTTTCCGTACATGAACTTTAAAGCTCTATAAATAGATAGGAGCATAGAGTTTCATGAGAAGGTTTTTCGACTTGATTCCAAAATAGATTTGAAATACTACTTTACTCTTCTGATTTTTCTGGGTGTGCTGGTTCAATTGAATGGTTCAACTAAGTCTTGTTTGGATTAGGTATAGTGCTAATCCAAATAGATTTGAGGTGTTGTATCTTGGGATGCATAGTTCGTGAATCTATGGAGTACCATTGGCATAAACTAATCGCCTTAAGAAGATTCGGATATCCGTACCTCACCTCCATTACATTAATATTCTTATTATAACAAACAGTTTATTTTCTCTAGATATAATTTCCAACAGTCTTTCTATTTTCTTTCAACTTCATTAACCATGTAATATAGGTTATATGGATAGAAGAAAATGAGCAAACTATTTTCAAGTAATACTTAACGGCTAAACGAGAGGGAAAAGTACCAAAAAAGTCATAAACCTATTGTATTAGTACCAATTCGGTCCTAAACTTTTCAATTGAACCAATTCAGTCCTAAACTTTTTACTATTGGTACCAATTCAATCCATCAGTCCAATTTTAGCCTAGGCCGACGCTGATGTGGACGTCGGCCGATGGCCGATGCGATGTGGAAATTTTTATGATTTTTTAATTATTTTTTCGATTTTTAATTATTTTTTATTAATTTTTTTTCTGTCTTCTTCCTAGCGGTGGCCGGCGATCCTCTCAGTGGGCTTGCCGGCCACCGGGCGAGGGCCGCGAATGGCCGGATGGATTGAATTGGTACCAATAATAAAAGGTTTAGGACTGAATTAGTTCAATTGAAAATTTTAGGATTGAATCGATATTAATGCAATAAATTTAGGACTTTTTGGGTACTTTTCCTGCTAAATAGATGAAAAACCTAACAACTTCCAATAAAAATAAAAATTCAAGAAGGTAATCTAGAAAATTCCATTGTTCGGGGGCCAGTGGGCAACGAGGCCAAAGTTGGAGGAGTTAATCGGTAACGTTTTAAGGTTCAAGATTTTTGTGCAATAATCGCAAAGTTGGGGAGAATTTTGAGCGTATTATAATAAGTGTCCTTCCATCAAAGCAATTGGCAATTTTTTAAGACAACTTCTTTGATTAATGGGGCCAATGTGGGAATTGAGCAATATGCGATCAGTCACCATCATGGATTAACACAGGATTTATAAATACAAAGTGTTGGTCAACACACACGTTCGTCGTCCATGAATTACATGTTACTGTTCATATTTCCGCTGTCGAAGGTAAAAGTGTTGGTCACACCTCCGTCCAAAACTCTCAAACACGCCTTAAATTCCCCGCTATAAATACAAGCCGTAGGCAAGCATATTCTCCAAACATACACCAATCTCTCTCTCTCTCTCTCTCTCTCTCTCTCTCAAGGATGGGCAACTGTGCAGCTCCTCAAATCACAAGAAATGGTGGCATTGCCATGACCACTCGTCACCATAACTGGTTATCATCTCCTCCATCCACGCTTATGGTCATTCACATGGACGGAAGACTGCAAGAGTTCGCTCAAACCCTCAAGGCTTCTCACCTCCTCTCCCAGAACCCTAACTGCTTCCTCTGCAGCTCGGAGTCCATGTTCGTCGACTCAATGGTCCCCCAAGTCCACGAAGAAGAAGACCTCTGCTTTGGCCAGCTCTATTTCCTCTTGCCTCTCTCCATGTCCCGAGTCCTGCTCTCTTTGCGAGAGCTCTGCATGCTAGCCGTCAAGGCCAGCGCGGTGCTTGGGAGCAGCTCAAGTTTGAGGAGGAGGAAGGATGGAGTTTTGTCAGGGGTGGGTCAACGGAGATGGTGTCGAGCTCCGACCGGCTTCAACACCAAAGATTGGACTTGCCTCAGAGCAGCCGAAAGATTGAGTTGTGAAAGAGCATGCCTATGAGATGAAGCGGGAACCGAATAGATGACAGAAGGAAGAGCTTGAATCAAATATGCTATAAGCTCTTATCTCTTGTTTCTTTTTTTCTTTTTTTTTTATAACTTCTTTCGTTTGTCCTCAAATTAACGAGTCTTTTTAGTGAAACTTGGATTACGCGTCAATGTTTCAGACGAACTACAATTGCGCGTCTATTATTATCTTCATGTTCGTCATCATCCTCGTCATTGTTATTGGCACAATCATTATAATATCGTCAATATAATTACTTTAATACAAAGTAGCTTTATATTGTGATAAGAACGTGAAAGATGTAAAAGCATGCGAAGAATATTACTTAAATTGGTGTTGCAAAGATCTCGCGATATTCCATTTCTTGAGCATTTTATGAAGCCTAAGACGAGGTAATTTCTTCACTTTTATGTGTGGTGCTCAATTTTCGTTTGTACGGTGGGGGGAAAGGTTATTGCATGTAACAAAAGAAGAAAAAAAGTAGTAAATTTCCTATGCTATATAGCCCATGATAAGAAATGGGGGTACAAAAAGTTTCAAAAAGATTAATAATTTGACCCATAAAAGAGGGAATAACCAAAAAAAAAAAAACTTTAGGGGGCAGTCAAATTCACGTGGAAAATTAATTTTTACTATAGCTAACTATAACCTAGGAGAACCCTAGTGCTATGATAATTGATTATTTAAGCTCTTGTCCGATTAAGCTTAAAGTGCGATGATATGATTTGACAATCATTATATTAACTTTTTAATTATATTTCTATACAGTAAAAACTGTATACTTTTTCAAGAAGAGTTTTTCATTAACCTACTTGCGGACGATATTTGATAGAGAGCTATATTGTTCTGTTAACTTTGAACTATCTTGTTTGTCACTTAAGTCCAAAAGTCTCATGTACAATTAAAGTGAATATCACCTCATATGATGTGGTGATTTTCCTTAAACATATAGAGGTAATACTATTAAAAATCACAAACTAATATCTCGTGACACATATGCTCCAAATTAATTTTAGTCTAATGAAAAAAATCAAACCAGTACCCTTGACCAAAATTTACGCTTCATTTCCATCGTTAAAAGCGTATGTGTGTCAATGTACGTGGGTTTTCCATGTCGGATATGTTATTCTTTATGTGACGTTCTTGCAGTTGTCAATCAATATGGATTTGACATTCTCCACGCCATGTTCATCTTGCGAGGTCTACCATGTGCGCTAACAAAGAGAGTATATTTGGGTCAGGGATGTTGGTTTGAAATATTTTGTGAGAACAAAATTACTTTATGGTATATGGATCATGGGATACCTGTTTAAGACTTTTGGTGAGGTGAAAATTAGTTTGAGTTCAATTTGTCATTAGAATACTAGTTTGGAAATTTTAACGGTATTAGTCCAAAACATGTATGTCAATAGTTTTTGAGCTTTTTATTATTGTTTTGAACCAAACAAAGTCAAGCGCGATAAGCTTTGGTCCATGGCATGCTATGCTGAGAAATTGCTAGGTTATTCATTATTGGGTGCTTTTAGACCTTTCTCTTTTTGGCCGGAAATGCTTGTAGACGTAACAAAAACGATGTCGGTACACGCTTTCTTTGTCAGTTTGATACTGTAGATTTAATGTCATGTGCATTACTATACCTAAATCTAGCATTTGGTATTAGTATAAGCTGAAGTAGAAGGCAACGACGGCACGAGGAAGTGATTTAAATGATTGCGCGGCTGCCTTAAATAATGCAAAATGGCATATCTAGATCTTAATAAAAATTTGATGGGGACTAGATGATCACCGGCCACAAAATTCTAAACTTTTAGGTCGGTTCATTAGACAAATTTTGCACATGAGTTTCACATAGAAGTACGAATTTTATTTTTGAGGCAATTGGGTTTTGCGGCGGACCGCTGCTAAGCTAACGGTCACCATTATTCTCGACAAAAACGAAGAATGTTGAGCGTCATATATTCCATATTTAGCAAGAGAGGCAACTGAGAGTTCAACTATGGTCCTTTCGTGTCTTATTTCAGCCAATTTTTCTTCTTAAAAGTTTACTTTAGGTTACTTGTATATAATTTTGTAACTCAAACTTTTGTTAAATTGTCCAATCTAAAAGTTTAAATTAATAGATGGAAGGAGACCACAAATATATAAAGAGCATATAAACCCCATAGACAAGTGATGTATGATACTTTATTTTATTCAATTCAAAGATATGCACTATAGAAAAGAGATATAAATAATCTCCTAGGTATGTACAAGAGATAATGAGAATCAAGAAAAATTTCCTAAATGTTTCTATCAACTTCAAACCAAAAAAGAAAAAAACAAAAAACAAAATTAGACACATCTCTTTATAGATAGTGTTAATATAAAAGAAGTCCCCTCAACCCAAAATAAAACGTGAAACACACTTTACGGGTCTATTATATGTCAATCAAATATTTGTCATTATGACATAATATACAGATGAAATATTATGCGGAATTTTATTTCAGTAGAAATAAGCTACAACTACTAGAGCAATTCTTATTCATCATTCCTCACTATGTTAAATTAATTTCAAAATTGAATAGGCCAATTAAGGCATACCTATTGTAATCAATCATGTCGGAATGGTCAATTAGAATAGAACACATTGATTATCCAGTAATCAATGCAGGCATAACCCGAGTGCCTTATCTCATTAAATAATACATGTAGTTCTTTTCAACTAGTGAGTCGTGAGTGGTTCGCTACTCATTATGTATTTCAAATAATATTTAACTTGTACAAAGTCTCCAAACAAAAAACTAATACAAATTTTAAGAATACTACAAAAATTCCATAGAGTTGGGTATAGGTGAAAATTGGGAAAATTCCAAATAAGAGTTTGTAATGCCTTCATTTTATCAAATAAGGATTTGAAATAGCCATAGCAATTCCAAGGGTCCAACCTCACCTCTGACTAAAAATTATGATTGATCAAGGCAGTTTCATCCAAAGACAATTTTAACCTAAATTTCAATTAAATTATATTAAAAATTAAGAAAACTAAAAGTTTTAAAAAATAAAGAAAAGAAAACAATACAGGTGAGAGGGTTGGCTGTAGTCCTCTTGCCTATGGCCATCGCTCCTGACGATGGGTTGCGACCATAGGTGAAGGGCTTGAGTATTTTATTGTTTTTTGTATGTTTTCTTTTTCTTTTTTAATTTTTAGTTTTTTTTTTTTTTTGGGTTTGTCTTTTTATATGGAAAAAAAAAAAAAGAAAAATAAAAAAAAAAAAAATAAAAAAAAACAAAACAAATGGCAAAGATACCATTGACTAGCCGCTGAGGTTTGGCCATTCTTTGAGACTAACTAGTCACTTTAATCTTTACTTGAAACAAATCTACTTTAAACCCTTATTTGAAAAAGATAAGGGCACTTTAGGCTCTTATTTGAAATAATGTCCATTTTAGGCCTTTTACTCTTATTTGGAATTTTCCTGATGAAAAGAGGAACATACTTACATCTTATGCATATTGCAGAGTTTTAGCTTGTTGTCATATTGTGTCAAATATTCTTAGAAAAGAAACTAGTTTTTGAAAATTCCAAATGAATGAAAGAGTGGAAACATCGCTCATAAATTATTTACAACAATCCTTACATAAAGAAAATTATTCAATTAGTCATAAACATTTTGTATAAATATCAATTTAGTTTTAATTTTTTCAAGTTTACCAATTTAATTCTAAATTTTTGCATGAAATTTCAAAATAATAATTCTGGGCAATTTTTGTCGAAATTGCTAATGTGATCTAATCACAAACTTTAACAATCCAGCGAAATTTGGTATAAAAAAAAAAAAAACACTAGAATTTTGCACAAGATTTAAGATTAAATTGAAAAATCTATTACAAATAAATGTAATACTAATTGAATAAGTTCCCTCAAGTTTCTAGATAGGTTGTAAGGAAAAGAATCAAATTAAAGAATTTTTCAAAGAGAAATTACTACCAATAATTGTAGTCGCACTAGCAATGTATGGCCTTTCTTTTTAAAGGAGACAAAGACTTCAAATTGACTATGACTTATCTGACCCATTTTAAATGTTGGACTAAGTCAAAAAGTGTTTATACATATTTTTGAGACAAATATACTAAAAATTCTAAAACATATTACGAAAGTGCAATTGATCTTCTAACTTTTCAAAATGTGTAATCAAATCATAAAACTTGTTAAATTTGCTTAATCAAGTCTTTCTATTAACTCCATCTAATTTGATTAATGGAAAATACTAATGTAATTTTTTTTTATTCTTCCTCCATAGCACTTTTGACTAAAACATAAAAGACAAAGTTAAAACAACATTATTTTGATCCAAATTCGATTTTTTTACCAAAAAATTATTTAAATTAGATCTTAAGAGGCTAATTTTAAAATAAATAAAAGAGTGTAAGGAAGGAAAATCACGGGAGGGCCTCAGGCCCCTCCCCGCTACCAACGCTAGAAAGGCCTAGCAATGGTGGCGCGATGGCTGATCACCCTCACCAAATGCAAGTAAGCCCTCACCTGGTTTTCCTTCCTTCTCTGTCTCTCTCTCATTTAACTTTAATTTATAATCTAATTTAAATATAATTTGGATTTAAAAAATCAAATTTGACAAAAAAAAATTTAGACAAGGAAACGACGTTAGTTTAGCTTGGTTCTTCTTATAGGAAAGAGAAAAATAATAATATGTTACTATTTTATATTAGCCAAGTTGAACGGAGTTCACAAAAAATTATATTTTTAGAAAATTTTAAAATTTATTTATTTTTATGATAAGTTTTAGGCATTCAACAATTATGCTCCGTTTTTAAGGCCCAATAGTCCACGTCGTCGGTCAAAGTCTAGATTTTCAAAGTTGGCCATGCATGTGTTGCTTCCAGCAACCTTAAAGCGTCCAAAGAGAAGACTCGGGACGTGAGCCTCGCCATGTCGTCCGCCAATGGCTTTGATTCTTTGTACATCGACCTCGGGACAACTTTTGTGTCGTGTTTTTTTATTTCACCGCCCACGAGAATCCGAGTAAATAACTTCATTTGCATATCCTTAAGGTATTTGAAGAGACTTGAGAAATGGAAATTTTTTTTTCCAAATGACTTGATATTACCTTAAAGGATTTAGTGGATTTAATTGATGAAATATCACTGTTGATTCTTATACTTCAGCCAAAACAATAAAACCGAACCTATAATTTTATTTTTGGTTCAAAATCGTCCATGTACTTTTTAAAAATATCATCTCCGATTAGTCCGGTGACGACATTTGCTAACATCAAAACCCATTAAAGCTAACATCCCCATCAATGCTAAATCCCGAGCAGCCATAGCTGCGTGCTTGAAGAAACTCTGGACTACCATGGCCAAGCTCAACGAAGCTTAAAGTTTAGGAAAGTAATGTGTAATTATCTAAAGTCTGAGAAGATATAATTTGCTTAATGTTTAATGTGTAACTATCTAAAGTAATGTGTAACTATCTAAAGCCCAACGGTGCCAAAGTTGAAAAGATACCGTGTAATTTTTTTTTAGGTTTAAAAGTTCTTGTGCATTGGACGTAAAGTTGAAGAAGACTAGGAACAGTGTATCTAAAAAAAGTAATTTTCTATAAATTACACTGTTGATGGTCAAAAAGTTGGGTCATTAGTCAATCCAAAACTCTGAAAACACGCCTTTGCTCCCATATTAAATAGCTGCCCATATCAAACATATTGGCCAAACAAACATCAATCTCTCTCTCCCTTTCTCTCTCTCCCTGTCTGTCTGTCTGTCTGTCTGTCTGTCTGTGATATAGAATGGGCAACTGTGCAGCTCCTCAGATCACAAGAAATGTTGGCCTTGCCATGACCACCCATCACCATAGCTGGTCGTCATCATCTCCATCCACGCTCAAGGTCATTCACATGGACGGAAGACTGCAAGAGTTCACCAAAACCATCAAGGCGTCCCACCTCCTCTCCCAGAACCCAAACTGCTTCCTCTGCAGCTCAGAGTCCATGTTCATCGACTCCATAGCCCCCCAAATCCACGAAGAAGAAGACCTCTGTTTGGGCCAACTCTATTTTCTCTTGCCTCTCTCCATGTCCCGAGTCCCACTCTCTTTCCGAGAGCTCTGCATGCTTGCCGTCAAGGCCAGTGCCGTGCTTGAGAGCAGCTCGATTGCGAGGAGAAGGAAGGACGGAGTTTCATCAGGGGTGGGTCACTGGAGATGGTGTCGAGCTCCAACCGGGTGTGACACCACGAGATTGAGCTTGGGTGAGAGCAATCGGAAGATTGAGTTGTAAAAGTGCATGCCTATGAGAAGAAGCGGGAACCGAATAGATGACAGGAGGAAGAACTTGAACGATATGCTATAAGCTCTTCTTCTTTTTTTTTTTTTTTTTCCGAACAACTTCTTTCGGTTGTCCTAAAGTTAACAAGTCTTTTCAGTGAAACTTGAATCACGTGTCAATGTTTCAGGCGAACTACAATTGCGTCTATCATTATCTTCATGGTCATCATCATCCTCGTCATCATTATTGTCACACTGATCATGATTATCGTCGATATTATTATTTTAATACAAAGTAGCTTTATATGTAGCCTAAGACGAGGTAATTTCTTCACGTTTATATGCGGTGCTTAATTTTCATTTGTACGGCAAGGGAAAAGTTATTGCATTTAACAAAAGAAGGAAAAAAGTGGTAAATTTTCTATGCTATATGGCCCATGATAAGGAATGGAGGTACAAAAAGGTTCGAAAATATAAATAATTTTACCCATAAAAGAGGGAATCACCAACAAATAAAAAACTTTGGTGGTCAGTCCACTTCACGTGGAGAATTAATTTTTACTATAGCTAAGCTAACTATAACCTAGCAGACCCCTAGTGCTATGATAATTGACTAGTAAGCTCTTGTCCAATTAAGTTTAAAGTGCGGCACTATGATTTGACAAATAATATTGGCTATTTAACTGTATTTTTGTACAGTAAAACTGTATATCTTTTCAAGAAGAGTTTTTCATTAACCTACTTACTCATGATATTAAATAAAGAACTATATTGTTCTCTTAACTTTGAGCTATGTTGTTTGTCACCCGAGCCCAAAAGTCTCGCGTACAATTTAAGTGAAATATCACCTCGTATTGTGGGGCGATTTTCCTAAAACAAATAGAGGCAATACTATTAATAGTTACAAACTAGTATCCTATGACATATTTACTCTAAATTAATTTTCGTCTAATGAAAAATGTCAAATCGGCACGCTCGACCCAAATCTACTGTCCATTTCTATCCAATATCCTGTTAAAATGCGTACATGTGAATATATGTGGATTTCCCATCTTGGATATGTTATTCTTTACATGACTTTCTTGAAGTTGTCAATCAATTCGAACTTGCATTCTCCACCTCAAGTTCATCTTGTGTCATCTAGCACACGTGCTAAGAAGTTTGTTCTTTAAGAGAGAGTATGAATACTGATTTGAGATTTTTTTGTGAGATGAAAATTACTTTTAAGACAAATGGAACGCGGGATACCTTTTGGAGATTTTTGGTTAGACAAAAAATAGTTTGGTTTTAAAGTGTTATTACAGTACCGATTTGGAAATTTTAATGGTATTAGTCCAAACATATATATCAATTTTTTTCAGCTTTTTATGATTTGTTTATTTATTTATTTTTGCTATGCTGAAAAATTGCTTAGGTTATTCATTATCGGGTGCTTTTAGACCTTTCCCTTTTGGCCGGAAATGCTTGTGGACCTAACAAAAGCGATGTCGGTACACGCTTTCTTTATCAGTTTGGCACATTTAGATTTAACGTCATTTAGACTCTTTATCTAAAACTAGCATTTGGTATTAGTATAAGCTCAAGTAGAAGGCAGAGGGCACGAGGAAGTAATTGAAATCATTGTGTGGCTGCCTTAAATAATGCTAAATGACATATCTAGATCTTAATATAAATTTAATGGGGACTAGAAGATCACCGGCCATAAAATTCCGAATTTTTAGGCGGGTTCATTAGACAAATTTTGTACATGAATTGTAAGAAGTGAGAATTTTATTTTAAGATACTTGGGTTTTGCGATGGACTGCCACTAGGCTAATGGTTACCGTTATTCTTGACAATAATGAATGTTATCCCATATTTATTTCTTGACCTTTTATATCTTATTTCAATGAATTTTTTCTAAAAATTTTAAAAAGTTCATTAAAAGTCTTAAAACTTATCATAAAATTTAATCAAATTAGTGTAATCAAAAATTTTCTTTAACAATCAAATATTTTCTTTAACCAACAATCAATGAAAATGTTAACATGGCATTTGTTATTATTATTTTATTTTATTTGAATATTATTTAAATTAGATTAAAGAATTAAAAAAGATGCAAAAATTTTATTTTTAAGAAAATGAAAATAAAGAAATGGAGGGGCATGTTGTGACATCTGGAAATTTCCATTTTCGATAATAATACTTAAGATTAATAACAACAATTAGATTGCTAGGAGACTGAGGCACTAGAATTAAGTTGATAGACTTTGACGTGTATGTTAGTGGTGTCGAACAACAATATTGAATTCGCTGTCAAATTATTGATAAAGTAGGGTTGGTATGTTTTAAATTTTATTTTTGAAGATATTCGAGTTTTAAATTTATTATATTGAGATTATCCCAATTTTTATATCATTCATTCATGATTTTAGTGGGAAATGTTTTCGGAGTCATAAATGTTCAAAATAAGATGTTCAGAATGAAACTATTTTCAAATTGTCAGATGATTAGAATGAAAATATTTTCTGAATTAAATGTTTTGAATGAAATTGATTTCTTGAATCTCTATTTGTCTTCAATCTACAAGTCACTTCTATTTTCTTTACCAAAGATTATAAACTCATGCTTTTTTAGACACTGAACTTGGAAGCTTTCATATCATTCATGACATCATTGATTTTAATTTTGGTCCATTAATGTGATTGCTAAATCACACCCCTACTTGGTCCGATGAGAGAGGCCCATCTTCATTCTTATCAAAATATCTTCTAGTGTCCAAGTTCTATTGAACCATTTGTATTCTAATTAGCTTCATAGGGACATTTGAGGCTCATCTACTGGGACACCTGCTTTTTAACTAAAGTTCAAATTTTCTTTAACCTTGGTTGAATCATTACTCCTTCTTGATAACCATTGAGGGCTCTTTAAAAATTTCTTTTGCCTTGATTTCTTGAAGAAAAACGATGGCAAGCTTTCCTTTTTTGAGGTTTCACTTCATTAACTTCAACCACCAACCCACTTCTTCTTGCTTTAATTTTCAAGAACTCATAATTAGAAATGAAGGTCCTACACTCAAATTGATAAAAGTTTCTATCTCAATCTTCTGAGTTTGAACTAGGTTAATCATTTGATTTCACTACATTTTATCAATGGATTTTATTGTTTTCAAATCAAGCTTTGTTGATTTCAGTTTTGGTTTATTCTGTTTGCAAGTGATTTAGAGCTCTTAATTTGAAGTCATTTTTGAGGTAAGTGAAACCCCGAGGCACTAAGTTATATTGAATTGCTTAGTGCTTTTAACTTGGTTGGTTGTAATGTGTGAACTTAATGCAAGTATGTGAAATAGGGATGTGAATGTGCTGTGATAGTTTAATCTATTTTGTGGATTCTATACATGGTTAGAATGTGTTTGATTATTTCTTTTAGGTGTGGCGACATGTGAATGTGTAAACGATGAATTTGAATTTGTAAGTATTGTTTTTGTAAACTGCAAATGTAATTGTCGTTTATAACATTCACTTATTAATTCTAAATGTAATTCATTTATGAGTCTGATTCGCTCTTGAGTATGAGATACTCTCTGAATTGAACTTGCTTTTGAGTTGGACCCTCTCAGAGTTTGATTTACTTTTTGAGTATATTCACTCACCGATTAGAACAACTTCCTTACGATTAGACTTTCCCAATCAGAACAATTTCCTCACCATCAAACTTTCCCATTCAAAATCACTTCTTGTGTTTTAGACTTTCTATTTAGAATCATTTCCTTATGTTTCAGACTTTCTGTTCAGATCATTTCCTTATGTCTTGGACTTTCCATTTAGAACCGTTTCCTTATGTTTCGGACCTTTTGCTCAGATTCATGTTTCAAACTTTCTATTTAGAATCATTTGCTTATGTTTGTTCAAAATTACTTTCTTATGTTTTAGACTTTCCATTCAAAATCATTTGCCTATTTGTTAGACTCTTTGTTTAGAATCACATTTATGTTTTAGACTTTTCGTTTAGAATCACTTCCTTATACTTCAAACTTTCCCATTCAGAACTATTCCCTCATGTTTAGACTTTTCATTTAGAACCAATTGCAAATGTTTAGATTCATTTGTTTTGTTGCTCAAATTCATTGTCTAGCATACTAATTGTTAAGTATTGAACATGTTTGCATGAGATATGAAAAAGAGGTAATCATGTGAATATTTCCTCACAATGTATGCAAATGTGTTGTGAAATGGATGCCAATTGTTGAAATGAGTGTTGGTATCACTCTTGATGCATGTGAAATCATGCGATATCAATGATGTGTGCATGGCATCATATGACTAAATCTGAAGTGTGATGTATTTTGTCACCCATATAGTAGTGTGTGACGATGCCTCGCATGTCAAGATGTCCCGTTGTGTGATTGGAATGCCCTAGGGAGTTTTTGGAATGCCTTGGGAGTTGAGATGCCTCATAGGTTAGGATGCCCGATGGGCAAATGGTGTGGGATGCCTCGGAGTTGAGATGCCCTATTGTGTGATTAGAATGCCTCCTATGTGATTAGGATGCCTCAAGAGTATTCTAGAGGAGGAGAGATGATGAATATGATGCATATTCATGCGTGTGCATAGTTCATATGTATTCTTATAAGTGATTAACTAATGGCAACCATGCATCATGAGATATTATGCCATTTATTTGCATATGATGGATATTCCATATGTATAATAGTGAGACACTAGGTTATACTTGTAAGGGTCAACCTCTTGCCTCACTTATCAATGATATTGTTCGCTTTGGGCCAGAGCTTGCATAATTTTGTTCTTCAGGCTTCACTTTGAAAAGGCTTCATTGGTAATTAAGACTGATGCTACTCCTTATTTAGCACATCACCTCACCATACCTACGTGATTTGATATTCGGTTTATTCTTGCCCCCATGCCATCTTAGAGTGGGAGCTACACCTTGTCCGAGCCCTTTTTGGCCCTAGGAGTCACTTCAACCCTCATCGGATTAGATCATTACAATACCAGTGCATTATGAATTAATTTGTCTTTTCTTCCTCTTAAGTGGAGGACCCATGGTATTGTTGTTAATGTGTTCTTTGGCATATGATGTTAGTAAGGATAGGGCTCCCATTCTTGCATGTGTGATTCATGATTATCTTACATGTCTTTGAACTCACTATGTTTGCACCAAGTTGAGCATTAAGATGATCTTTCACCTTAGACCTAGGGATTTCATTTATTGGACTTCATTTCACTCCTTTTTTTAGAGTTCCTATGCATCATTAGTATGAAGACTATGCTTATACTTGGGTTGGTTGCCTATCATACTAAGTGTATACCCAAATTTGGGTGAGCCTTGCCTGGCAAGGGTTGCTAGCCCTCCTTTTGGATCACTAAGGTCTTGCTCTAGGGCGGGTGATAGTTGCCGGCCCCAAGGGGGGCCAACGATGCCATAATCTAGGCACCCTTGCTTGGATTTGGCGAGGGTCGCTAGCTCTTGTCAAGGGCTTGCCACCCTCGCCTAAAGCTAGCGGCCTCCAATGGTCCCTTCGGCAATGGGTGATGGCGGTGGCGGCTTTCCATTGGCGAATTGCCCCTCCCTTTCTTTATTTTCAATTTTTATTAAAAATAAAATTTTAGCATTATCTTTTTTTAAACTAATCTAAATAATATTTGAATATGATGATGATGATGATGATGATGATGATGATGATAAATGCCACGTAAGAGAGATAAAGTTATGTTAACATTTTCTATTAGTTAAGTTAACGGTATTAACGGAATGACTTGATTGTACCAATGTGACAAGTTTGATGATTTGATTGCACTTTATTAAAGTTTTAAGATTTAATTGTACTTTTACGAGAAGTTTAAAGATTTCTAGTGAATTTATCCAAAAATTTTGCTTAGGTTACTCGCAAAGAATCTTGTGACACAAACTTTTGTTAGAATTTCCAATCCAAAATTTTAAATTAATAGGTAAAGGGAGATCATAAAGAGCATAAAAATCCCATAAACATGTCATGGGTCAAACTTTTAACATTCAATTCAAGGATATGCACAATCAAAGAGATAAGGGCAATTACCTAGGAATGTGCACAATCACGAGAGATATGAAGAATCAAAAATGAAATCCTAATTATTTCTATCAACTTCAAACCAAAAAAGAAACAAGGAAAAAAAAATTAGGCACGTCTCTTATAGATATTGTTTCTATAAAAGAACTCCCCTCGTCCAAAAATATACATGCAGATCTTTTCAACTAGCGAGTAGTGTGAGTGGTCCTCCACTCTTGACATGTTTAAGATAACATTCAACTTAGATAAAGTCTCCAAAAGAAATAATATAATTTATAAGAATACTACTAAAATTCCATAGAGTGGGTATAGGTGAAAATGGGTGTCACGACCAAATTTTCGAATGAACCACCTAAGGTTTAGCTAATGGATTGTTAAACTTGGACTTAACTCGGGCTTTCCCAAGCCCATATCAATTCACGGTTTAGGTTCAAATTTCTTAACATGCAAATGAATTTTATCTAAGATTCGCCACTAATCGGTTTATGGTAGGTCGTTAAACACCTAAATAAAACAATGGGAGAATTATTTTACTTCTACGAACTAGAGATTTTGGATACGGGGACTTGATTATGCTAGATTTCTCTAACGCCCTTTCGGTACCTTTCTCTTTTATTTTGAAAAAATGTTTGGCAAGCAACTTGAATTGATTTTAATTCCCTAACATGTGAGGTGACCATGTGAGTGCGCAAACCATCAATTTAGCACTGTCGCGACCTCTTTTTTTTTCGGCGCCCGCGATCGGGTACGGGCGCCTAAGGAGGCTAATGGCTCGGCTGGAATTAGTTATGCCCGGACTCTCTCAAGTCCACCAATTCACGACTTTAATAGTCGATTTTTTAACCTCAGTAAATCAATTTTTAAATTGGAGTCGCCACTAATCAATTTGGGGTGGGTCGATTAAACCAAGTGAAGTATCGGGAGAAATACTCACTCCCTGCGCAAACTGCAGAAATTAGGATCGGGGACTGATTACATTAGTTAATCACTAACTGCCCTTTCTGACCTAATCTTGTTTAAACGCGAGGTTTTTTTGGATGTTTGAGGATTTTCCATGCATTTTGGGAGGAAAAACATTTTTGAGTCTTTTTCTAATTTTTTGGACACAAAATGGATTTTTTTGGGATTTTTTGGTATTTTTGGAAAAATACAAGTCTTTTTTGGCTTTTTCTGAATTTTTTTGGATTTTTTCATGAATTTTTGGCCTTTTTTGGATTTTTGACATTTTTTTGGAAAATAAAACATTTTTTTAATATTTTTCAAAATATTTTTTGGAAAATAAATTGTTTTTGATTTTCTCGATTTTTAGAAAATAAAACATTTTTTCAACATTTTTTAAATACTTTTTTTCGATTTTCTGGAAATTAAAACATTTTTAAATATTTTTCGAAAATAAATTATTTTTGATTTTTTTAATAAACTATTTATTACTTATTATTTATTTAAAAATATTATAAAAACTGACCCGGGTCGGATCCGCGGGTTGGGTTCGACCCGGGTCGACGACCCAAAACGTGGACGGGCCCGCAACGCGGGCCCGACTCAGATTTTTTTGCTTTTTCTTAACAATTCAGCCCACACTGGAATTGGGCCTATATATAAAAAAAAATACCCAGCCCGAGTTCAGAAACCGGCCCGACGAGTGCAGTCCGACCCGGGGAAACCCTACCCGACCCTTATTCCAGCGATGACCCGGTTCGCACAGGAACCCGACCCGACCCCACGACCCGGTTTCCAGCCGCCCCAAATCGCGTAAAACCCTACCCGGTTCCTGGCCCGGGTCCGACCCGACAAACCGGGGCCGCGACCGGAAAATCGGGAACCCTAGGGTTCCCGATTCGCGGCGCCGAGGGGGAGGAACAAAGCGCTGCCGGGGCAATGGCGGCGACGACTGCGACGGTGATGATGGCGACGGTGGCGACGGTGGCGACGGTGATGACGACCCTTGTTACCTGTGGCGAGGTGGCGGCGAGCGGCGGAGACGGCGACGACGTCAGAGGGTGCGCGACGCGGCTCTGCAGAGGTCTCGGCTTGCGTCGGACAGCGTCGGAGGACGATGGCGAATACGGCGACTAGCTGGAGCCTCGGCGTGGGCGGTCGACAATGTCGGGGATGGCGGTGGTGGCTCGGCAGGTGGCGGCGAAGCGGCGTCGTCTCCCAGATCTGATCAGATCTGACCTACCGTCGCCCTCGGATCTGACCTCGTTCAACCCCCTCACGCTCAGATCTGCCCCCTTTACTCCGGTTTCCCTCTCGTTCAGCCTCCACCGCGAGTCTCTGCGCTCGCTTCTCCGGCCGACCTTGGATCTCGGCGTGCTCGTCCTCGGCCCCCCGTTCTGAAGTCTCTCAGTGGGAGGTTTCGAGGATCTGCGGCCTTTGATCCTTCTCGGCGTCCCCTTCGACGACGGAAATGCTCCGTTATTTATAGGCGAGGAGGTCCGGTCGACGGAGAGGCTCGGCCGCCGGTCTTTGGCTTGCCGACCGGACTCCCGCGGCCCAACCGGCGTCTCATCTCAGCATTAAAGGCGCGCATTGAAGGCGCATGCGCGTTGTCCTCTCCTTCGGCGGCCTACCTCCGTGCCTCTTTGCCGTAGGCTACCCTTGAGCGCGTCGCCGGCCACCGCGCGTGAGATGCAGAGGCGAATGAAGAAGAAGAAGACAGGAGGAAGAAGAAGAGGGGGGGGGCAGGTCGTGCGAAGGAAGAAGAAAGAAAAAGGGTGGGGGCTGCTTTTTTTTTTTTTTGCTTTTTGCTTTTCTTGTTTTTATTTTTATTTTTATTATTATTTTTTTCTTGTTATTTGCTTATTATTTCCAAAAAGACAAAATAAATAAAAACTTAATTAATAAAATAAACATACTAAAAATTGAGGTGTCAACAAGCACTCAAGAAAGCAAATGAATAAATTACAAAACTTACCTCATAAAGAACAAAAGATACATACGAATGTTAAATCGAATTCACATCGACAATCTTATATATGATTTCTAATTAAAACGCAATTATCCAATTTTTGTTTTCGCTTTTCTTGATGAGAATCTAATCTACTTGCAATGCAATGTTACTAATCTAACATGTAATGATATGGCATGGCAATATGACTTAAACTATATGACATAAATAAAATGCAGTCTATCCTAAAGAATGAAATTGATTAATTCTAAGGCAATTTTTTTTGTATTTTCCATGAAATTCGAAATTAGAAAAATGCAAAGATTATCTAGCTAGATTAAGATTCTATTCAATTTGCATTAGGAATTAGGTTAAGCCAAGTCCTAATTTAAACTAGAATCTTATCTTAACCAAGTAATTTCTAACCTAAAATGCAATCTATCTAAAAGGATTTATCTAAATAAAATTTAAACATGCAATCAACCTAATATGCAATGACGTGCTAAGAATGCCCTAATTCTACATGATACATGCATGGTGATTTTTTTTTTTTGTATTTTTCTTTGTAAAATTCGAAATTTAAAATTGCCAAATAATTAAACGTGACATTTAAATTAAAGAAAACTAACATCCTTAATGATCGCATTTTTTTGGATTTTTTATATTTAAAAATTCAAAATAAGATTGCAATTCTAAACATACAAGATAACCCTAAGACTAGGAATATTCAAAAGTGAACCTAATCATAATTCAATTTTTTTTTTTTTTGATTTTTTCCCTTTATGAAAATAAAATTGACTCACCACTGCCCGCGGTGGCCGCGCTGGTTAAGGCTTGGTACTCCATACGCAAAGGGGGAAGGGTTCGGAACTCTGCGTGGGCCGATGCTTCAATGCAAATTGCGCGATTCACTGTGACTGGGTTAATGGTGGGAGCCCAGTTCACCCCAGGGTTTACTCCACCACGAAGCGGCGCGCACGGAGGTTACCTGATCACCAAAAAAAAAAAAAAAATTGACTCAAACACGACAACAAATCAAGCAAAATAAGATTGATATATAATAATTGGCAAACCATATCGTGTGCATGAGATTGCGTTGACCAATTTTAAAATTAAATTGTGAATCGAATCTCGGGTGTAAAATCGGATTATCGATTTTTATAAGGGATTGCGAGTCGGATTTCGGGCGTGAGAATCGGACTATCAATCTCTTATTTGAGAGGCTAATTTATGTTGGAATATCAAAGATATATGAAGAAACAATTCCACTAAAACAGAATATTAAAAAAAATAAAGTAAAAGAAAAACTACCTAATCTGATTTTTCTTTTCTTTTTTTGTTTTCTTTTCCTTTTTCCCTTTTTCGAGCACGGCTTGCTCGCAAGTCTCCAAGGGCAGCCGGTCGTCAGTCCAGTGAAGGTATCCGGCAAGGGCGGCGGATCAGAGGTTCGGCAACAGCAGCACAGGGGCGGAGCTAGGAAGGCTCAGGTCCTGTTCTAGCGATTTGCGTGCAAGCGGCGTCCGGAGTCGAACAGGGCGTCGCGGGTCCGCCTGGCTTGCGATCTGGGTCACTGATCAAAGATTATTGTGGACCGATCTAGCTGCAGGTGGCGCCGGCTGGGCGTCCGGTGGGGCAACAGCAACTCGGCAGCAGGGGTGGCGGACGCACGAGCTTCGGATCTGGTGGCACAACAGCAGCAGAGGGCGAAGTCGGAAGGAAACTCGCAGCTGGCGTGGTGCAGGCGGGGGGCAAATCTAGCTCGGGTCCGGTCTCGGTAGAGCTTTGGTGGGCCGGAGGAGCGGAAACGGTGACTTGTGCGGCTGCAGATGTGGGGTCGTCGGCAGCAAACAGAAAGCGGAATCGGGTCCGGCAAATGGAGGGCAAAGCAGAGCCGACAAGTGTGAGGGAGACGATGAACAGTAAACATCCCCTCACCTCTGCCGTTTTACTCTTTTACCTTTTGCCCTCTCTTTTTCTTTTCTTCGAAAACCCTCAAAAACCAAAAGAACCCCCTCTTGTGTGGCCGTATGTATCAATATGCATGGCCCTCCGAAAATCCTATGCATTTAACCTATTTATAGGCTACAAGTTAGGATTTTAATCTTTCCAAATCCACATCCAAACGCGATATTCGCAATATTTGCTTTTCACACATCTACCCTATCCAAAAAATTCATATCCCAGAAAAATTTCAAAATATCTATTTTCCTGCGAGATAATTTTCGATCAATAAAAAAACATGGGCTTGGGTCAAATTGCTCGCTTCGTGGGCCTGATCCAACTAATTTGAACCCATCTGCCACCGGTTCAATAAAATGCAAAAAATGCAAATTAAAAATAAATGCACCTAACTCTATATATTATGCAATTAATATTTTTTTAGGGATAAAGTTAACCCCTAATTTTCTATTCAATAAACAAATGATCGGATCGTAAAAATTTAAGTGTCAACAATGGGATATGCTTACATCTCATGCATATTGCAGAATTTTAGCATGTTATCATATCGTGTAAAATATTCTTCAAAAAGAAACTAGTATTTGAAAATTTGAAATAAATGAAATGTTATCCTAAGTGAAAACATTGCTCATAAATTTTTTACAACAATCCCTAAGTAAAGAAAATTATCCGATCAATCTTAAACTTATTGGACAATTATTAATTCAGTTATAAATTTTTCAAGTTTACCAATTTAATTCTAAATCTTTGCACAAAATTTCAATATGATCATTCAGGCTATATTTTGTCGGAAATTGCTAACATGGCGATCTAGTCATCAATGGCCCTCTTACATGACTTATAGTCACATCAATGACTTTTAGTGAAAAATAGCTAAAAAGACTATCTTAGAATTTTGGAAGAAGATTTAATATTAAATTGGAAAAATTAATAATTGAATTGATATTTGTACAATAAGTTTAGTAATAATTGGACAAGTTCCCTCGAGTTTGTAGATAGTTTATTAGGAAAAGAAATCGAATTAAAATATTTTTCAAAGAGAGATTACTACCAATAATCGTAGTAGTACCGGCAATATATGGCCTTTCTTCCTAAAGAAGGCAAAGACTTCATGTTGACTATGACCAGAGGGTCTTCTTATTCTTATCCTACCCATTTTAACGTAAACGTTGGACTAAGTTGAAAAGGGTTCATACATATTTTTGGAATAAATACATTTAAAATTCTAAAACTTATTACAAAAATGCAATCAACTCTTAACATTTGTAAAATTTGTATAACCAAGTCCTTCCATTAACTCTATCTAACTTGATTAACAAAAATGCCAATGTGATTTTTTTTTTTTAAAAATTTCCAACATGACGTTGACGTGACTGAAGCATGAAGTATAAAGTTCAAATGTTGTCATTTTGGTCCAAATGATTTTTTGACCTAAATTTTATTTAAATTAGAATAAAAAATTGCTAATTTTAAAATAAAATAAAAAAATAAGGGAAGGAAGGAAAACTGGGAAGGGCCTGGAGGGCCCTTGCAGCTGCCATGCTACCGCTGGAAAGGGCTGATAATGGTGGATGATGGCTGGTCACCCTCACCGACCGCAAGCAAGCACTTGCATGATTTCCCTTCCTTTTACTTTTTTTTTTTTTTTATAAAATTTTAATCATGTCAGCACCGCATAGAAGACAAAAATAAAAATAAAAATAAAAATCACGTCAGCATTTTTTGCTAGCCAAATTAAATGGAGTTAATAGAAAATTTTATTATAATTTTAAAAATTTTAGAACTTAATTATATTTTGGTGATAAATTTTAAAACCTCATATGTACTTATCCCTATATTTAAAGTTCCCGTCAGCAATGCTACGTGAGAATTGTCTACGTCATCTGTCAAAATCTAGATTTTCAACGTTGGTCATGCATGTGTTGCTTCCTGAGAATTGCACTGCACGGGCCTTCCAGCAGCCTCCGAGCGTCAAAAGGGAAGACTTGGAATGCCAGTCTCGCCATGTCGTCCGCTAATGGCTTTTGATCCTTTGTACATTGACCGCTGGGACGACTTTTGCGTCGTGTTCTAGATTCCACTGCCCACGAGAATCCGGGTAAATTACTTTATTTTCCTCTTTCTCTTTTTGGCATATGCCGAATAACATATGAGAAAATACCAAATGACTTACAAACATCATGTCATCAGTGATTATCAATAACATTGTCTAATCCATGATCAATTATGAGTTTTCTTTATTTGCATGTCCTTACATGTTTGAAGAGTTTTGAGAAATGAAAATTCTTTTTCCTAATGATTTAATATTCCCCAAAAGAATTTAACAGATTTAATTGGTGAGATATTGCCGTTGGTCCCTCCTATGCTTTAGCCAAAATATAAAAACCGCCCTTGTACTTTTGTTTTTGGTTCAAAATCGTCCATGTACTTTTTAAAAGTATCATTTGATCGGTCTCGTGATGAAATTTGCTCACATCAAAACCCGGCAAACCTAACATGGCCACCAATGCTAAATCCCAAGCGGCCATAATCGGAAGCTTGAAGAAATTCTGGACTGCCATGGCCAAGCTCAACAAACCTTAAAGCTCAGGAAAGTAATGCGTGACTATCAAAAGTCTGAGGGCTATGGGGCCTACGGTGACAAAGTTGAAAGAGATAATGTGCAATTATTGAGGTTTGAAAGTTATTGTAAGTTTAAGGAGACATGGAACGAGTATGCCCAAAAAGCATTTGTTTATAAATTACACTGTTGAGGGTCAAAAGTTGGGTCATCAGTCAATCCAAAACTCTCAAACACGCCTTTACTTTCCCATTAAATACCTGCCCATATCAAACATATTGGCCAAGCGAACATCAATCAATCTCTCTCTCTCTCTGATATAGAATGGGCAACTGTGCAGCTCCTCAGGTCACAAGAAATGGTGGCCTTGCCATGACCACCCATCATCATAGCTGGCTATCACCATCTCCATCCACGCTCAAGCTCATTCACATGGACGGAAGACTGCAAGAGTTCACTCAAACCATCAAGGCCTCTCACCTCCTCTCCCAAAACCCCAACTGCTTCCTCTGCAGCTCAGAGTCCATGTTCATCGACTCCATAGCCCCACAAATTCAAGAAGAAGAAGACCTCTGTTTGGGCCAACTCTATTTCCTCTTGCCTCTCTCCATGTCCCGAGTGCCGCTCTCTTTACAAGAGCTCTGCATGCTCGCCATCAAGGCCAGCGCCGTGCTCAAGAGCAGCTCGAGTTTGAGGGGAAGGAAAGACGGGATTTCGATAGTGGCGGGTCATCCGAGACGGTGTCAAGCTCCCACCGGGTTCGACGCCGTGAGACTAGAATTGGTCAAGAGCAGCCGAAGAATTGAGTTGTGAAAGTGCATGTGTAGGAGATGAAGAGGGAATCGAATAGATGACAGAAGGAAGAGCTTGAAGATTATGCTAGAAACTCTTTTTTTTTTTTTTTTTTTTTTTTTGTGTGAACAAATCTTGTTTTAGGTTGTCCTTAAATTAACAACTCCTTTAAAGGAGACTTAGTATACGTCTCATTGTTTTTAGATTTGTGATCAATCTGATTATGATTAACCAAATTATAACTCTTTCAATTATTAAATATCGTGATCGTCATCATTCACAATCATCATAACAACAACAATTTTATTATTATTATTATTATTATTATTATTATTATTATTATTATAAATTTAAAGTAGCTTTATTTGGTTAAGTAATCATCATAGAAGCCAGCATCATATGTCGTGATAAGGACATGAGGGGTGTAAAAGCGAGCGAAGCATAATTCCTTAGTTGGTGTTGAAAATATCTCATGATATTCCACTTTTTGAGCTTTTTATCTAGCCTAGACAAGAGAATTCCCTCACTTTTTTAGTGCTAATTCCTTGAAGAAAAAGCATCAGTCTTAGATCTAATGCCGATTCTATTCTGAATTTTTTCTCTTAAAAAAATTATAAATTTTTACTCGAAACTCAAATCTAACCCCATTAATTTGGAAGAGTTAGTTGTTCCCCCCCTTTCGATATAGTGAGCCAAGTTTTCCCCTTCTCTTTTGTTTTTTTCATAGACAAATTTTTGAGGAAGCTGTGGCGAAGCGCTTATGAAGCTGTGGCCACAGCGATGATGAACGGTGACAGAAGATAAAATGATCTGCGCTTTCTCCCTCTCCATTAACAGAGACCACACCATTGCGAACACCTGATCGCCGCATCGGTGGTGGTCACATCGATCCACTGCGACAGAGAAAGAAACCAGATTAATG
Organism: Eucalyptus virginea; assembly: GCA_014182375.1. Classification (NCBI taxonomy): domain Eukaryota; kingdom Viridiplantae; phylum Streptophyta; class Magnoliopsida; order Myrtales; family Myrtaceae; genus Eucalyptus; species Eucalyptus virginea. The sequence continues at coordinate 26,110,362 of CM024520.1, forward strand.
GTGAGGTCAATCCCTGAAAACTAGCACTGTAAGTTCACTTGTCAGGAAAGTCCAACAAATTGCTCCTAATGGTTTATTTTAAGCTATATTACCCTATTAGGCATTGGTTAACATTTTTACCAAAAACGCAGAAACAGAGAGGAACCAGGAAGAGCAGAGAGAGCAGATTGAAAGGGGATCCAGCTACAAAAAAACCACCGCTGTGGTGGTCGCCTATCAATGTTGACCACCGCGTCAACCACCAACACGGCAGAACACAAAGGGGGCGGGGGAAATTCGACAGAAGCTACCACCACGTGATGGACACTAGCAATGACAAAGCAAGGCTGTTGTTAGGGTTTTCCGGACTAAAGAAATTCTAGGCTACGAACAAAGAGCTGACGTGTATTTATTCTTGTTGGGGAATTGTCACATTGAATTTCGAAGTAACGGAGGTCTGATTTGGGACTTAAGTAAAAATTTGTGATTTTTTAGGTAAAGAAAAATTCATATCAAAATTGATAATAGATCTAATGTTCGGACCTTTTTGGGAAATTAGCCCCACTTTGGTATATTGATGCTTAATTTTTGCTACAATAAAAAGATTTTGCATGTATAGAGCTAATCTTTCTATACCGTATGGCCCATGATATGGAATTAAAAAATAAGTACTTCTATTCTCAGCTTGATGCATGTGGAGAATTAATGTTTACTGTAGCTAATTAATCTAGGAGGCCCCCAGTGCTGTGATAATCGATTGTTAAATTAGTATCTAATGAAGATTAAAGCATGATGATTTGATTAGACAATCATATTGAAGTAGATCTCAAATTTAGACTTACAATAGCAATTCCAAAAGTTGTCTGTCATATGTTAATCCTTGTAAGCACCTTCTTGTTTATTAATACGACGGTTGATGAATGTTTTTTCCCCTTGATTTATTGCTTGATAGAATAAATTGTAGCCTTATTGGGAGACATATAAGCACAATTTTTAAATCACACAATTAATAGCTATTGAACTGTATTTTTTGTAAAGTAAAAGATGTACATGTTCAACAAAAGCTAATTTTATTGACCTGCTTGTGGATGATAATAGATAGAGAGCTATGTTGTTTCCTTCACTTTTGGCCACTGAGCTCTATGGTTTGTCATTTCATAAGTCATGAACAAGCGTACAAATTAGTTAGCAGGAAATTTTGAAAAATAAGAATTCATTGTACATTATCCATATTTCTTTCCTCAATCTATATTATTAATGGAAAAGTCGCCTTCCTTTCATCTCACTCAAATGTTCCCATTATACTTTCATAAGTATGACGTTTGCGTCACAATGATAACTATTTACCACTTGGTTCCACTTTTCCATATGTATAGTTATTATTTAAGTCGTTTAACTTATTTGCGGAGTTTATAAGCTCTTTACATATAATTTGTCTTTCTCTATCTATAAGTTTAAGCTTTTAGATTAAACATTCTAATATTGCATTTTCTGTTCCAATTTATTTTGCATGTAAAGCCTCGTCTATGGAATTTCACATGTAATGTCATCTCCTATATATATATTCATGAGTCCATAAGGTAAAATTTCAGTGCAATATCACTTCAATGAATGTGGTGATTTTCCCAAAATATATATCATTTTTTTTTTGAGTTTTATTGTTTTTTTCACTTTGAACGGAACAAAGTCAAGCGTGATAGACTTGGGTCCATGGCATGCTATGCTGAGTTTTTTTCTTATTGGGTGCTTCTGAACCTTTTTCTTTTCGGCCACAATTGCTGCAAGACCTAAAAAGAGGACGCTTTCTTTTTCAATTTGGTACCGTAATTTTAACGTCATGTGGACTCTATGTCTACTATCTAGAATTGGGTATTAGTATATTCTCAACTAGAACGCTAAGAGGGCGCGGGGACGTACTGGCTGCTTGTAATAAAGCAAGATGAAAAATCTAGATCATACTATATATTTAATGGGGATTAGTTGATCGCTGGCCATAAAAATTTCAACAATTTAGGTCAGTTCATTAGGGAAATTTTGCATGTGAATTTCACAGAGAAATGTGAACAATTAGTTGATGTTTTATTGATTAATTAGCCCTTATGAATAAAACTAATGCCCTAATAAAAACTCCGATTCTAGGAATTGACCAATTTAAGGTTAATAAAATCCGGGAGCTTATGCCAAACCAAAAGATTATTTTGTGATAGGAACAAAACAATTTCTGCAAATGGAGCATGATGTTCTTCATGAATCTTCATATTTGTCCAGATTTGCCTTGCATGATGTGATTTTCTCATATCAATCGAATTTCCTTAGCATAAACCTGAATCGTAGTGATAATATGATGCTTAATATAATATCACATTTTATATAATGGCGATCGCTAATTTTGACGAACTTTTTAGGAAAAAATGTTCGAGCTTGGAAATGGAGATAGGATTACTTTCGTAGAGATTACCTATTTTTCTTGAGTCTCCTTCTCTTCTCTCCTCCGTCACTGTTTATTGCATTCTCAATTCTGAGATATGTAGTTATTCATTATTTTACGATGCTAGCAATAGCAGCGTGATAGATTTGTAGCATATTAAGGGGTTATTTGAAAACAACATTAAGTATCGAATGGCAAACTTTTCAGCACTTAATGTCATCAAGTGAGCTCAATAATCTCTAACTACACACAACTTAATTGATTGGTATAAATTAAAAACCCTCTGATGGGATAAGTTAGAAGGGGTATATTTAAAAGGTTGAGCATTTTCCACTTCCACTTCTCTTTTAGCTTAGATGCTCCTTTTTCTTTTTACCATACTATGTCTTGTGGAGCCCATCACTTCTAGTCCAACTCTATAAAAGTAATCTATTTTTTATTATTTGGTCAACTTTTTCATTTCATTTCCTCTTCTTTTTTTCCTTGTAGATCCCACTTTCCTTTTTTTTTTTTTTTCTCTTTTTCATACTTTTATTTTCTCTTGTAGGTCATTCTCTTTTTCTACGCCTCACTCCTCCTCCTCCTCCTTCCACATACCTGTCCTCCTTTGTTTCTATTTATGATGCTAACCTTGTCATCCTCCCCACTTTTGCCGGCACTAACATTGGGCTCACTGGCGACCAATCCAACGAGCCCTTTTTCTCTACTGCACGCAGGCTCTTCTTGCACCATGGAAGGCAATTGAGAAGCAATTGCTTCTCTCTCTTCCTTTTTTGTCTATATTTCTCTGTCGCGACCTCTTTTTTTTCGGCGCCCGCTATCGGGTACGGGCGCCTAAGGAGGCTAATGGCTCGGCTGACTTTAGTTATGCCCGGACTCTCCCAAGTCCACCAATTCACGACTTTAATAGTCTGAGTTTTTAACCTATAAATCAATTTTTAAATTGGAGTTGCCACTAATCAATTTGGGGTGGGTTGATTAGAAATCCAAGTGAAGTATCGGGAGAAATACTCACTCCTGCGCAACCAGAGAAATTAGGATCGGGGACTTGATTACACTAGTTAATCACTAATGCCCTTTCGGTACCTAATCTTGTTTGAACCCTGAGGTTTTTTTGGATGTTCGAGGGATTTTCCATGCATTTTTGGGAGGAAAAACATTTTTTGAGTCTTTTCTAATTTTTGGACACAAAAGGGATTTTTGGAAAAATACAAGTCTTTTTGGCTTTTTCTGAATTTTTCTTGGATTTTTTGGCTTTTTTTTTGGAAAATATGGAATATTTTTTATTTTTCGGAAAATAAAATATTTTTTAATATTTTTAATATTTTTTGAACATAAATTATTTTTGATTTTTTAAATTGAAATATTATATTAAAAAAAAAAAAAAAAAAAACAACCCGGGTCGGATACGCGAGTTGGGTCCGACCCGGTCGACCACCCAAAATGCGCACGGGCCCGCGTTGCGGGCCCGACTGGATTTTTTTGCTTTTTCTTAAAAACTCAGCCCACACACACACGGAATTGGGCCTATTAAAAAGGATGCTCGGCCCGAGTTCGAAACCGGCCCACGCGCACAATCCGGCCCGAGCGAAACCCTACCCGATCAAGACCCACGCCCGACCCGACAACCGGCCGCCTGCCGGTTCGCGAAACCCTACCCGGATCCGACCCGACTTCGCGACCCGGCTTCCCGCCGCCTCGGAATCTCGCGAAACCCTACCCGGTTCCGAGACCCGGATCCGATCGACGACCCGAAATCGCAAACCCTAGGGTTTGCGAATCCGCGGCGCCGAAGGGGGGGAACCGAGGTGCTTGGCGGCGACGGCGGCTACGGCGGCGACGACGAAGGTGACAATGGCGGCGGCGACTACGGCGGCGACGACGGAGGTGACAACGGCGACGGCGACGACGGCTAGATCAACGGAAAACGGCTACGATGAACAATGACGCCTTTTTTTACCTTCTCTTGAACGGGGACGGCGACGGCAGGAGGGCGGTTCGCGACGGTGGAGGTCGCGGCGAACAACGACGGTGACGGCGAGACCGGGCAATGACGGCGGCAACTCGGCTTCTCGATCCGGCGCGTCTTCGGCGGATCGATCACGGCAACGGCTTCGCGGGGGGGAAACACGACAACAAACCCTTCGAGGCAACGGCGTCGGGACTTGGTCGAGGCGAACGGCGTTCGTTGGCAACAACAAAGAGAAAAAGAACCAGATTCGAGGCGCGGATCTCGGCCGGACCTTCCTCGGCCTTGATCTTTTCTCACTCGGCCGATCCGAGACTCCACCGGCCGGATCCGGCCTTCTCGGGTCGCTCGCCGCCGGCCTTCCCGAAGTCTCTCGGTGGAGGGTGGGCTGAGTTCGCGACTCGAGTTCTCTCGAGCTCGCTCGTCGATTCCTCCCCCGAAGTCTCTCGGTGGGAAGATCTCGGAGCTTGCTCGTGTCCTTCGACGGAGGTGGCGCCCGCTATTTATAGGCGAGGAGGTCCGGTCGATGGAGGGGCTCGGCCGCCGGTCTTTGGCTTACCGACCGGACGCCCGGGGCTGAACCGGCGTCCCCATCCTCGCTCCTCCAACAAGGCGTGCTCGGCATTGAAGGAAGCCCATGATGGCGCTTGAGATCTGTCTCTTCCGGCCGACGTCGGCCTACACTCCTCTGCCGTAGGTCGTCCTTCGCGCGTTGGTGTCCTCTGTGCGCGTGAGCTGCAGAGGCGTAGGAGAAGATGGAAGAAGGAAGAAGAAGAAGAAGGGGGCCGGGCTTTGGGGGAAGAAAAGCCGGGCCACGGGCCAACGTGGAAAAGAAGAAGAAAAGGAGGTCAAGGGCGCGAAGGCCCGGCTCCAATGGGCTGCTTCTTTTTTTTTTTTTTTTTTTTTTTTTTTTTATTTATTTTTTTGTTGTTTTTGTTATTTATTTTTTATTATCTAAAAAAGGAAAATAAAAGAAAATAAGACCTAACCTAATCAAAATTTTAGGTGTCAACAAATTTTGCCCCCTCTTTGAAGGTGAGTTCGCAGAGGTTGCATTCAAAGACAAACCTGATACCTAAATTTTGTCTATACATATGCAGTAGATTATATTTTATTTGGGACATATTGTCCTATGCAGAAAATAAGCAATATAACATTACATATACTAAGACAGATAAGAAGATACCTGTAGTTACTTACCGGGAATGAGTGAGATAGGGTGTGAATCCTGAGTTTTGGCAAGTATCAAGGCGTCATCTTACCTGGTGATATGATGAGGTTGCTTTTCTAGGACCCGAACCATTCTTCGGTCGCCTATTGGAGCAATAAGTGGTTTGTCTAGGACCCGAACCTTTCTTCGGTCGCTGTTAGAGCAATAAGTTGGTTTGTCTAGGACCCGAACCTTTCTTCGGTCGCCTTGACGGGAATTGCTTTTCCAGACCCGAACCTTTCTTCTGTCCGCCCTGTTAGAGCAATAAGTTGGTTTGTCTCGGACCCGAACCTTTCTTCGGTCGTCGTGACGGGAGATGCACCGACCTTTCTCAGGGCATCTCATTTGTGGGTGCCATCAAGGACACCAGTTGGTACCCAACCTTTCTCGGGAGATGCGCCGACCTTTCTCAAGGCATCATATTTGTTAGGGGTGTCTGACTTCTGTCAAAGACACTGGTTGGAACCCGACCTTTCTCGGGAGGATGCACCGACATTTCTCAGGGCATCTCATTTGTGGGTGCCTGATTTGTATCAAGGACACCAGTTGGTACCCGACCTTTCTCGGGAGATGCGCCGACCTTTCTCAGGGCATCATATTTGTTGGGAGATTGTACTTGGATGATCACAAGTACAAACTCTTGGAGGATTCCTGGATGATCACAAGTATCGAAGGGGTACCTGGACGATCACAGGTACAAACGCTTTGGGGATACTTGGATGATCACAAGTATCGAAGGGGTACCTGGACGATCACAGGTACAAACTCTTTGGAGATACCTGGATGATCACAAGTATCGAAGGGGTACCTGGACGATCACAGGTACAAACTCTTTGAAGGAAGAATCAAGGGCGTACCTGAGATATTCGTGAAGGTCTCTCACCTCCTGGTATGTGGAAATATCGAGGATGGGTCTCGTATATTCATGAAGGTCTCTCACCTCCTGGTAATTGGGAATATCAAGGACATGCCTCGCATATTTGTGAAGGTCTCTCACCTCCTGGTATGGGGAATATCGAGGACGTACCTTGGATATTTCGTGAAGGTCTCCCACCCCCTGGTAGTTGGAATATCGAGGACGTACCTTGGATATTCATGAAGGTCTCTTACCTCCTGGTAAAGGGAATATCGATGACGTACCTTGGATATTCGTGAAGGTCTCCCACCTCCTGGTAGTTGGAATATCGAGGACGTACCTTGGATATTCATGAAGGTCTCTCACCTCTCCGGTAAAGCGAATATCGAGGACGTACCTTGGATATTCTTGAAGGTCTCCCACCTCCTGGTAGTTGGAATATCGAGGACGTACCTTGGATATTCATGAAGGTCTCTCACCTCCTGGTAAAGGGAATATCGAGGACGTACCTTGGATATTCGTGAAGGTCTCCCACCTTTTGGTAGTTGGAATATCGAGGACGTACCTTGGATATTCATGAAGGTCTCCCACCTTCTGGTAGGGACGTACCTTGGATATTTATGAAGGTCTCTCACCTCCTGGTAATTGGGAATATCGAGGATGTACCTGGGATATTCGTGAAGGTCTCTCACCTCCTGGTAATTGGGAATATCGAAGACGTACCTTGGATATTCTTGAAGGTCTCCCACCTCCTGGTAGTTGGAATATCGAGGACGTACCTTGGATATTCATGAAGGTCTCTCACCTCCTGGTAAATAGGGAATATCGAGGACGTGCCCCGCATATTCATGAAGGTCTCCCATCTCCTGGTAAAGGGGAATATCGAGGACGTGCCTCGCATATTCGTGAAGGTCTCCCACCTCTTGGCAACATAAGCTTGAATGTAGCACGAGGCTTACCTGGATTGCCGCAGGCACTTAAAAGGGGTGAAACACCTAGGATAGCCACAGGTGTACAAAGTACTGGAATACTTGAATGAACACAAGTATTTAATGATACAACCTGGGACCACTCAGTTGGTCCAAGTGTAAGAAAGCATACCTGGGTAGGCGCAGGCACACAAAGCAGTGGAGTGTTTGAACAGCTACTATATCATTTGGGGACAACTCAGGCAGGATGAGTGTCATGAAAAGGAAGTACCTGGACAACGGTGGGTACTTGACGATATGGGGATACCTAGACAGCAGTAGGTATTCCAAGAGATACTTGGTCAGTCACAAGTATCAAGACTCTGGGGATAATTCGAACAGGTCGAGTGTCAGGAAAAGGGAGTATCCAAATGGTGATCGGTACTCAAAGACAGTGGGATGCTAAGACAGTTGCAAGCATCCAAACTCAAGGGACGACTCGAATAGGTCGAGTGTCACACAGGGAGCACCCGGCAAGTGGTGGGTACTCAAAAACAAGGGGATACTTAGACAGTTGCAAGCATCCAAACTCAAGAGATGACTCGAATAGGTCGAGTGTCAAGGAGAGAGTACCTGGACAGTGGTAGGTACTTTAAGACAAATAGGGACAGGGATATGCTTACCTGGCAATATATTTGATCTCTGAGAGTATGTCTGCTATTTGCACAATATGCACACATGATTGTATGTGTTGTAAATTCATGAGTTCAAATGAGATTCATGCATGATAATTTTGTCAGTTTTGCATCCTCTGATTTCCACTGGGGAAGATTTTGAAAGACAACCTTCATTTAGAATGTAGATGTCTTGAGCATGCCAGATGAGGGACTTTCAGTCTGAAAGGACTTTCCGCTCTCTCTCATGGAAAAGGCTATCCTGACCATTGATGCAGGATTTATAAGGACCACACTTCTCACTGTCATCATGTCAGCAGGGGTCTGAGTATTCTCGCAAGTGGTACGACTTTACCAATGTGAGAGGTCTTTGTTGAAACTATAATGAACTCTTGATCAGCGGCTCATCGAAGGGGACCATCAAGGTCAAGGCTTATGAATGGAGTGCCGCATGATCGTCTCCGGGTTTGCAAGTCAAGAATCCTGCGAAAAGAGATAGAGTAATCTTGCTCGTACTTCTTCGAGCGATGCTTATGCACATATGAAATCCTACGTTAATTGAAGTGCCCTTAGTCTAAAGAGACTTTTACAATGGGAATGTAACGTAGACTTGGCTCACATGTAAGAGAGTGAGAGTTGGTGACTTGTCTTGGCATTTGTCACCGGGTCTTTCTTCTCACCGTCGATGGAGGTTCTATGGACCACAACAAAGAACATTTTCTTGGCTGTATTTTTACCGGGGACATTGGCCTTGCTTTTACCAGGCACACTGCTTTTTCATGCCCCTATTTTTATTCCAGTTCTTCATTTATGAGCATTGACCTTGCTTTTACCAGGTACACTGCTTTTTTATGCCCATGTTTTTTCATTTTTGTCGTTAGAGGAACTAGCCTAGGCAAGTTCAATCACAACACTGTTGTTAGACTCTTAAGTCTTAGTCTTCAGCTAGCGCTCCGAGCTATGGTAGTAACTTCTGTTTTGTCTCAATGTGAGGGTAGAATTACAGACTCACTTGAGTTGTACAATGAATACAAGTGCGTAGAGAAAGAATTGTTCTTCATGACTCTAGGGCACTTAAATTAACGCGAGTGTTCATATGCAATAAAGACACTCAAAGATTGATGCAAGTGCAAGCAAGAGAATTTCTATCCCTTTTCTTACCTCGTGATGTTGACTTGCCTTCAACTTGCCCCAGTGTGGGGTGGTTCTTTGACGAGGATATGAGAGAAGCTTCACCAGTGTATGGGGCTCAATGGGGTGAGCGATGGAATGCCTCTCACTATTTTGGTTATCGTACCATTCGCGAGAGAACTCTTTACCCTGCAGCCATGGAATCTTCTGCACTCATCTCACAAGTGTATAGATGGGGGACTGTGTGTAGGATATGGCTTGCCTTTCATCATTCTGACTCGCCTCATCCAGCATGCTCGATTAATCTTGTATTCTTCATTTAGCTGTCTATTCTAATAATCCTTAATGGAATCAAAGATTTAGATAGACAAAATCATCATGCAAAATTCACCTGGAAAAAGGCATGTAGCATTTTAAATATGAGGGAGTTTGTACTCTAAAAACAAATGAATGGTTTTTACTCAAGAAACCCTATTAACAGCTTTAGGGATGCTTACTTGGTGGAATTGTATTCACAAATGTGTTGAAATTTGAACATTAAAAGAGTTATTTACAAAGGGTTTTTCACAAATGGGTGTCGATAGATTGCTCCTATTGGTTAGGGACATGACATACGAAAGATCAGCCAGGGATTAGGAATCTGATCGGGAATCTCTGCTTCTGCCCCTGCAGAAGCAAAGATGTACAAGTAGATCAATTAGTCTGTCCAAAATCAAATGTGAGTTGAGGCCTGAAGATTTTTTGTCATTTGCTTTGGCGATTACTCATGACGCCATTTCATTCAGGAGAGTTTGTCATGCCTCTCATTGATTTATTATCCTTGTTTTTGACAGTGAAGTAATCCTGTAACAAACAAGACATGCTTCTCATTGACTCGTTATCATTGCTTTTGACAGTCAGGTGATCCTGCAACAGACAAGAGGGAATGTGTTAGTCATGAACTCTTTCAAGAGTCAAATAACTGGAAACGATACAACTTTACCCTTCACTGGTTTGCAGATGATTGGGTGAACCTGAAGTGAGAGGGGGACACAAAGTCCTATGTCCCTTGCTTCGTTAGGTCAATTATTCTCTGAATTGGCTCCTGGATGACATGTCTTTTTACACGAAGCCAGGTGAATTTGATGTGGGTACTAGCTTGGCCAATATTGATTCGCCAAACCTAACCATTGAGTTTGGTTCTTGAGCTGCGATGCTCCCTGTCAAATAGGGAAAATATGTCAAAAACGAGTTCAAATAGTGGGAGTATTGGAAACGATACCAAATTACTCTTCTCCAAAGTTTGTATTTGTTGATTCCTAAGGATTCTTGTATACTGGTGACAGCCTCTTCGTCTTGGCATAGTTCAATATTTCCTTCAATTGGCCTTCCTCCATGTATGCATGATTGTTGATCATTGATTCATCTTCAATGTCTTTCTTCTGTGGGACTTCTCCTTTTGTTTCTAATTATAGCATCATTGAGCAAAAGTCATGTACCTCAAGCTTCCATGGAATCTGAGATAAAAAATCTCAAGCTTTCTGATGGCAATTACTCCTTGGAAGAATATGCGTATGGAGTGAAGCTTTTAGGTTCCAAAGTCATTGTCCAGGGTGTGGGGCTATAGATCGCTTTGACTGTCTAGATTGTCTCCCTGTTGACAGTAGCCAATTCAAAGAAAGAGAAAAGATCCCTTCCTTGTGCTTCTGAGTTTGTCGAAGTTAGAAGTCCTGTTGGTGAAACCACAGCATCTGGTTGCTCAGGCACATTGTGGGGAAAGGATATTGCTCTGGTTTGTGAAGGAGTTGGGCAGGAGCGAGGTGGAGTGCACAAAGCTCTTAGGGACGGCTTGATTTTCAACCGTATGCCTGTACCTATTACGTCTTATCTTTCGTTTCCTGAAAATAGAAGAGAGATGACATCATTTCTAAATCATATTCAGAGAATAAGACTTACCCTATTTTGGTGTAGGATGATTCTTTATATTTGTCCCTGTTTTCTTGGCAGGGTGTCTTTGAATTTGGTAAGTTCACATGATGCGCCAGCTTTAAATGCCCTCTGTCACACTAAATCAAGGGGGATGGGGATGATATTCTGAGACACACAGTAAGTGAGTTAGAAAGACAAACATGATTTAATCTATCATCTTGTTTTAACAAAAGCTTTTGGGTGATGAAATATTTTTTATTTTCAAAATACGTTTTTTGGGAGAGAAAAAGCATGAGGAAGCCCAGCCCTCAGTGTTCTCCTTGGATGATATATTTTCTTTCATGGTTGGATAGCATCACTGGGTTGGTTTGGGATACCGCCTCATGCTCTCAAAATATTTTCAACTTTATTTAATAGGTGGATTTACATTTTGGAAGAGTGATTTCAAAAGCTAGTTCCTCAAGCGGAACTGATGTTGAAAATAAAAACAAGCCAGACTTAAAAAAGATGTACAAGTTCCCACGTAGGGGAATACGAAAGGAAATTAAAAAGAGTTCTACTTGAGCGGGTCTGCACCCATTTCCCCTTACGGTCCTTTATTGATGGTGTCCATGAAAAGGTCTCCAAACATGGTGGTCATGTCATCTGGCCCTTCTTGCTCTGTTGCTAAGGGTGGCACTTCATTGCCGGAATAATACCCGGCCTTCACTAGCCCTTGATGAATGTCAGCGGTATGTGCTTCGACATTTCTGCTCTGACTGTCTTTAGAACTTAATACCGCATTTACTTCGTCGGTGCGATCAAGGAGCGAATTGCTCTAGAATGAGAAAGCCTTAGTGTCTAACAGGTTCTGGATTCGACTCTTGAGGGCGAAGCACTCATCAGTCGAATGCCCCACTTCTTCCATGTGATAGTCACATATTTTTGACGGGTCATAGTTGGAAAAACTTTCAGCGTTGGGTTGTTTTGGCTCAATCGAAAGGAGGTTCTTTTTCCGGAGGACTGCCAGTACCTGTGACGGAGATCCAGGAAGAGGAGTAAATTGTCTCTTGTTGTTGTAACGCTGAGATGGCTGACGGCTGATGGTCTTCGTTGCTGTCTTGCACTTGTCCGAATTGTTGGAGAATGATTGTAGGTTGCATTGACATCTACCGGGGTTCTTTATCTTTCTTCATGCTGAATTTGCCCGTGGATGCGGGTTCGGTGAACCAACCATCCCTTAACCCTATCTCGATTTGCTCCCCTCTGGAATGAGTTGATTAAATGATTCGCCGATCGTGGTTACCATTCGATTGCGGTACTCGTAAGGGAGGGTTTTGATAAACATCTTTCTCAGCTCGAAATCGGTTGGTTCAGGACTGATTTGGGCGGCCAAATTCCTCCATCGGATAGTATATTCTTTGAACGATTTGTGCTTTTTCTTTTCGGTACGCTCAAGATCCTCACGAGAAGGGGTAATGTCCATTATGAACTTATACTGCTTGAGGAATGCCTCACTCACTTCGCTCCATGTTTCAAGGAGATTCATGTTCTTTGTAATGTACCACCTCAGGGCAGGGCCTATTAGACTTGATTGGAACAATTGGATCATTAATGGTGCATTATTAACGTATTGGGTCATTCGAACCAAGTACATTTGCAAATGAGCCCTAGGGCAAGTCGTGCCATTGTACTTCTCAAACTCAGGCATTTTGAATTTTTCTGGCATTTTGACCTTAGAGTAGATAGAGAGGTCTGTTGGAGTAGGATCTTGAAGGCCCTGCAATTGTTTTAGCCTCTCTTCAAGTTTCTCAAGGCGTTTGTCATGTTCAGTTTCAGACAAACTGTCTGGCCTAGCTTTCTCGATCATGGTTGGGTGCGGATCATCCTCCAATTCGGGCATGTTATTGTCGGTATCTCCACCTTGATCACCCCTAGTAGATGATTGTGACAACAATACCTCGATTGAGGCCGGGGTGGGAGTGAGTTTGCCTTGGATGGAGTCTATCTGCTTTGAAAGTTGTTGAAGCACATTGAAGACTTCCTTCATTTCACTTTCCATGATCGTAATACGGCTTGGTACATTTTCTTCGGCCATTCTTGCTCTTGCTTTTGAACGAGTCTGGATTGGCGAACGTTAACGTTCCGTGATTACCTGGCCATGAATAAACAAGCATGTGTGAAGATAAGGCGTAGATAGGGAGTCAGTCCATGATGACGACCTAATCCTACTCTTTTGTTTGTTCATGAAAAGTTTGTACATGTAAAAGATTTCCTAAGCATAGACTGAAAAAAGGCATGTGACATGTTTGCATGGACTAGAAAGATACTCAATTTGAAAGGCAAAGAAAGTATGAATTGCAACAAATTTTGAAAAAGACTTCTATCCCTTTTGAAGGGAATGATTTTGAAGCAAACGAAAATTCTTGCATTTTGAAGCGAATGACTTTGAAGTAAACAAAAATTTTTTGCGAAAGGGACTTTGTAACATGCTTGAGGGAAAAACACCAATTGAAAGTAATTTCCTTTGCCGATGCTATCTTTTCTCATTTTTTCTTTTTTTTTTCTTTTTTTTTAAAAGAAAAAAAAACTTTATGACAATTATTTCCAAATTTAAATGACCATGGTATTAAATCCTAGATTAATCATGGACTACTCAATGTATACAGGAAGGTAAGTAAATTGCAAAGTACACGAAATAAAAACTTACTTCACATGAGAAAATTGATGACATAGACATGTGCATGATATGTGCGGCTCGATTTCTAACTGAGAAGGTTTGTTGAGATTAAAAAGGTGTCCGCCTGTCGCAGTCTCGCGTTAGCAGAATACCCTCTTTACCTCGGCTAAAGAAATTCGGGGAAAAGAAAGGCAACCTCTACAACGCAGTCTCGCGTTCGAAGCCATATCTTTCTTAACACCATCCTAGAAATCCTATGGCGGCCCAGGTTCGGCGGCCGGGTTGTGTGTGCCATGTGTAGTGTTTAAAACAGTAAAATCATGCACAACAGTTTATATTCACAAAACATTTTATTTTAACAGAATAAAAAAAAAACTTTAAGCTATTACCCTGCACAGAAAAAAAAAACCAAATTAGCAAAGCATTTAAACAAAGATAAAATGGGCTAAGTCCTCAAAGTCCCCAGCGGAGTCGCCAAGCTGTCGCGACCTCTTTTTTTTCGGCGCCCGCTATCAGGTACGGGCGCCTAAGGAGGCTAATGGCTCGGCTGACTTTAGTTATGCCCGACTCTCCCAAGTCCACCAATTCACGACTTTAATAGTCTGAGTTTTTAACCTATAAATCAATTTTTAAATTGGAGTCGCCACTAATCAATTTGGGGTGGGTTGATTAGAAACCCAAGTGAAGTATCGGGAGAAATACTCACTCCTGCGCAACCAGAGAAATTAGGATCGGGGACTTGATTACACTAGTTAATCACTAATGCCCTTTTGGTACCTAATCTTGTTTGAACCCCGAGGTTTTTGGATGTTCGAGGGATTTTCCACGCATTTTGGGAGGAAAAACATTTTTTGAGTCTTTTCTAATTTTTGGACACAAAAGGGATTTTTTGGGATTTTTTGGGATTTTTGGAAAAATACAAGTCTTTTTGGCTTTTTCTGAATTTTTCTTGGATTTTTTGGCTTTTTTTGGGAAAATATGGAATATTTTTTATTTTTCGGAAAATAAAATATTTTTTAATATTTTTTAATATTTTTTAATATTTTTTAATATTTTTTTGAAAATAAATTATTTTTGATTTTTTAAATTGAAATATTATATAAAAAAAAAAAAAACCAACCCGGGTCGGATACGCGGGTTGGGTCCGACCCGGTCGACCACCCAAAATGCGCACGGGCCCGCGTTGCGGGCCCGACTGGATTTTTTTGCTTTTTCTTAAAAACTCAGCCCACACACACGCGGAATTGGGCCTATTAAAAGGATGCTCGGCCCGAGTTCGAAACCGGCCCATGCGCACAATCCGGCCCGGGCGAAACCCTACCCGATCAAGACCCACGCCCGACCCGACAACCGGCCGCCTTTGGTTTGCGAAACCCTACCCGGATCCGACCCGACTTCGCGACCCGGCTTCCCGCCGCCCGGAATCTCGCGAAACCCTACCCGGTTCCGAGACCCGGATCCGATTCGACGACCGGAAATCGCAAACCCTAGGGTTTGCGAATCCGCGCGCCGAAAGGGGGAACCGAGGTGCTTGGCGGCGACGGTGACTACGGCGGCGACGACGAAGGTGACAACGGCGGCGCGACTACGGCGGCGACGACGGAGGTGACAACGGCGACATTGGCGGCGACGACGGCTAGATCAACGGAAAACGGCTACGATGAACAATGACGCCTTTTTTTACCTTCTCTCGAACGGGGACGGCAACGGCAGGAGGGCGGTTCGCGACGGTGGAGGTCGCGGCGAACAACGACGGTGACGGCGAGACTGGGCAACGACGGCGGCAACTCGGCTTCCCGATCCGGCGCGTCTTCGGCGGATCGATCACGGCAACGGCTTCGCGGGGGGTGGGGGAACACGACAACAAACCCTTCGAGGCAACGGCGTCGGGACTTGGTCGAGGCGAACGGCGTTTGTTGGCAACAACAGCAGCAAAAAAGAACCAGATCGAGGCGCGATCTCGGCCGGACCTTCCTCGGCCTTGATCTTTTCTCACTCGGGCCGATCCGAGCCTCCACCGGCCGGATCCGGCCTTCTCGAAGTCGCTCGCCGCCGGCCTTCCCGAAGTCTCGGTGGAGGGTGGGCTGAGTTCGCGACTCGAGTTCTCTCGGAGCTCGCTCGTCGATTCCTCCCCCGAAGTCTCTCAGTGGGAAGATCTCGGAGCTTGCTCGTGTCCTTCGACGGAGGTGGCGCCCCGCTATTTATAGGCGAGGAGGTCCGGTCGATGGAGGGGCTCGGCCGCCGGTCTTTGGCTTACCGACCGGACGCCCGCGGCTGAACCGGCGTCCCATCCTCGCTCCTGCAACAAGGCGTGCTCGGCATTGAAGGAAGCCCATGATGGCGCTTGAGATCTGTCTCTTCCGGTCGACGTCGGCCTACACTCCTCTGCCGTAGGTCGTCCTTCGCGCGTTGGTGTCCTCTGTGCGCGTGAGCTGCAGAGGCGTAGGAGAAGATGGAAGAAGGAAGAAGAAGAAGAAGGGGGCCGGGCTTTGGGGGAAGAAAAGCTGGGCCCTGGGCCAACGTGGAAAAGAAGAAGAAAAGGAGGCTGGGCGCGAAGGCCCGGCTCAATGGGCTGCTTCTTTTTTTTTTTTTTTTTTTTTTTTTTTTTTAATTTATTTTTTTTTTGTTGTTTTTGTTATTTATTTTTTATTATCTAAAAAGGAAAATAAAAGAAAATAAGACCTAACCTAATCAAAATTTTAGGTGTCAACATTCTCTCATTTTCTTGCACATGTGAGTGTCTAAATAGAGAAAAAGTGTCTCCACTATGTGTAAGCATAAAAGTAGAGGGCAATAAGTGAGTTCTATTTTTTTAGAAAAAAACTTTCATTGGCCTTTAGGAGTGGTAGACGTGGAGCCTTTTGAAGCAAATTCTCAAGCGGCTCCAACTCTTTATGTGGCATTTGTCCTGTCTTTCGTCCCTTTTCATGTACTTATCTTTATTTTTCATGTCTGACACTAGGAAGTGGCTTTTCTTGTTCATGGCTATGCTCCTATTACATTTAGTATCCAAATTCCTTAGGAGAAAAGATTTATGATACGCTTGAATTGGGAGGATTCAGCTTCCAGAAAGAAGAGAGAAAAGACCTCTCCATCGAAAAGAAAAAAAGAGTGGATGGGTGATTTCCCTTTTTCTAAGCTAAGAAATAGAGCACTGTGGGCGAGGAGGGATTCGAACCCCTGACATCGTGGTTCATAGCCACGTGTTCTAATCCTCTAACCTACAAGCCCCGCCTTGTCTCCACTAGATCTATTCTCGGGAGTATGCTAAAAAAAAAGGATCATAATAAACTAGCGAAGTGGATCCCATTGAAGTGGGATTCAAACTAGTGATTTAATTTGATTGCAGTTTTCAATGCAGTGTTTGACTGTTGAAGTTAGTCGTTCTTTTGGAGATTGCAGATGTAAAAGGAATTTGTGGAAGAAGGAGGAGTAGTAGGCATAGAAAGAAGAGAATGGCCTACAAGA
Organism: Eucalyptus virginea; assembly: GCA_014182375.1. Lineage (NCBI taxonomy): Eukaryota > Viridiplantae > Streptophyta > Magnoliopsida > Myrtales > Myrtaceae > Eucalyptus > Eucalyptus virginea. The sequence goes on from CM024520.1 coordinate 26,127,552, forward strand.
GAGAAAACACAGAGACAATTTGCAAGAAGGAGAACTAAGACGTCAAAAGGTATGATCAGAAAGAAGAAGAAGGAAAGTGAAACCCGCAAGGAAAGAAAAAGAAGAAAAAAAAAAAAAAGCGTTGGCCAAATAATAATAATAATAATAATAATAATAATAATAATAATAATAATAATAATAATAATAATAATAATCACTTTTGTAAAGTTATACAAAAAATGACAGGCCCACAAAGTATGCTCAAAATACCAAAAATAGGAGTTTCTAAGTCAAAGGAAGAGTGAAAAAAGCACAACTTTATCTAAATTATTGAAGAGATAAATTATTCAATGGAAATTAAAATCTTACCAAAAGTATCGTCCAACCCTTCTAATAATGCTTTCTTTCCATATTTAGTAAGAAACTACAAAATTTATTTTTTAATTTGTATCTATTATAAAAATACATTTTATTTTGCTTTTGATACTTAAGATTTCGACAATATATATATATATATATATATATATATATATATATATATATATATATATATATAAAATTATCAGGTAAGCCACATGAAGCAGAGCTTGTCTTAGGATTACAGATCCAACTATTAATAAAAATGTAATGTACATCGAAATAACCCTATTTAATTATGCCAGTAATATTCTGTTATGGCTCAATAATTTAAGTGGATATTAGCTTCCGTCTATTTCATGGAAAATATTTCGTCATTATTGGGTGTTTCGATTTGTTTAGGAAAATGAGTCAATGAAAAATATTTTCTAATCAACACCAAATTCATGCTTAAATTTAGGAAAATGACTTCCTTTTGAAAAATCAAAAATCATTTTTCAATATATGACTAGATATCAATGCTTGGATTAGAAACTCTGCGCTTGAACATAGAAACTCTAATGCTCATTCCTAGGTCCTCGACGCTAGTGGTTGGAGAATTGAGGTCGGGCTTGAGGCCCGATTCCCATGGTCGATGTTTTACAACTTAATTTGAGATTACTATAAATAACTACACTATGTTTCTATTTTGTGTTTAACCAAGTCGTCCTATTAGTAAGTGTTTTTTTTTTTTTTTTTTGTCAAACATTTGGCAATCTAGTGCTCTTAATGCACTTATTAAACTTACTGAACATAAGAATATTTTGATTTTTTTAAACATTTACTAAACATAACATACCTATATATATATATATATATATATATATATATATATATATATATATATATATATATATTTGGTCGAAAACATAATTTAACATTCACGAGTTGAAAAGATTACAACCCTTATAGAGGGCATCATTACATAGTAGATTAAAAAGGGGTGGGGGTGGAAAAAAAGCCCAATTGGAGCCCAGAACTCCTTGGCCCTAAGCCTTGGTAGCCCAGTCAGCCAGCAAATTGGCTTCACGCCTACAATGATGGAGTCGCAAGTTAGGGCATCAATGAAGCAGAGCGATGGCGTCCTCGATCAACGATCAACAATTCGGGGATGGTCTCTGGTGCAGATTCACCGCCTCCACAAGCTCCAAGCAATCCGATTCAAGGATCGGGTTAGTGTTAGCTAGTCCCTGCCTGATCAGAGAGTTAAGAGTGAATAAGAGAGCTTGTGTTTCTGTTTGAAAGGGGGAGGAGGCGGCGACGAGTTGGGAGTTGCCTTTGAGCAAGGAACCGTTATGATCGCGGCATAGATAAGCGATCGAACCCCTGAGGGGGCCAAATGGAAAAGAGCCATCCATATTAACTTTAATGGAGCCAAGAGTAGGGGCAATCCAGCAGGTATGAGGGTTCAGGGTGGGTAGTCTTGGATCCAGAAGCCTCGGTGCAGAGGATAGGTACAGCCTTGCTGATGTAAGTGCAGAATCCACAATATTTTGAGGGCTCAATCACTTACTTTGGAAGACATAAAGGTTTCGCGCCTTCCAAAGCTGCTAGAGAACGAATGCGATTACCTCCAGCCCAGGTAAGTGAGTTCTATTTTGAACTATATCAGCCAACCATGCATCCATACGGTGTGTGCGAAATGCAAAAACTGAAATGTGTAGATTAGGATGAGCCCGAACCTACTGAGATGTAGGGCAATCCAAGGATAAATGTTCCATAGATTCTGGGACTCGAGATGTACAGAGGGGACATGGTGGGTCATCTATGACATGTTGCCTGAAGAGATTCTCCTTTGTTGATAATGCATTGTGACATATATACCATAGGAATGTTCTGATTTTTGGAGCTGTATTTATTTTCCAAATTTGTTGCCAAAGACAAGGAGGTATGGTGTAGGATGAGGAAGCCTTGGTGTTGTTTGGTTTGGTATATGATTGTCTAATGTGATAATAGCCACTTTTAACAGAGTATTTGCCGTCATGCGATCCATTCCACAATAGCTGGTCTAAGTTTGATTCTGGCCTAAGTGGAACGGCTATAATTTCATTAACTGTCTGACTATCAAAACATAACTCGAGTCTTGGAATATCCCAAGTAAGCTGGTTTGAAGAGATGAAACCAGCCACCTTCTCAGGTTTAGATCTGGTTGCTGGACCCGGAATGACCCCTTTGTTCAGCCATCGGTCCTGTCTGACCCTAATTGATTCGCCATTGCCAACTTGCCACTGCATATGATCTTTGATGGAGTCTTTTCCTAGGAGTATACTCTGCCAACCCTAGGAAGGGCGCTGTCCCTTATCTGCATGCCAGAAATCTTTGGAATGGTAATATAAGCCCTTAAAAAGAGAAGTCCATAGGGAGGGGGTGTTTTGAGAAAGTCTCCAGGCTTGTTTTCCCAAGAGGGCTCTGTTAAAGGTAACTAAATCTCTGAAACCCATACCACCGCTTCGTTTGCATTCTTTCAAAACTTCCCAGCTTTTCCAATGGATCATAGATTTGGTACTACTATTCTGCCACCAAAAGTTTGCGATCCGCTATTCAATAGATTTGCATATAGAAATAGGTAGTTTAAATATGGACATTGCATATTGGGGGAGAGATTGCACCACGGTCTTCAATAGAATTTCCTTACCCCCTTTGGAGATAAGATTCTCTTTCCATCCTGCTAACTTGGCATTGACTCGAGCCATAATCCATGAAAACATATCTTTCTTGGAAGCACCCCAGTCAGAGGGTATACCCAAATATTTTCCAGTTTTTGAATTAAAGGAACTCTCAATTCCATAGCCATATTCTATTGTAAACTCCGTGAGTAGTTTTTGCTAAGGAAAAGGCTTGACTTGTTCCTATTGATAGCTTGACTAGTGCCAGACAATATTGTTGTAGAATATTGGAAAGATTTTGGCATTCAAGTAGCCATGGGTGGCTGAAAGTAAGGACACCATTTGTTTAGTCTTATGCCTTTAAGATTACCCATGCCTACTACTTGTGTAATAAGTGTAGAGAGTAGATTAGCCAGCAGGATAAATAGATAAGGAGAAAGGGGGTCACCTTGCCGTAGGCCCCTGGATGGCTGAAAGTAAGGGAGAGTTTCACCATTTAGTTTGATGCTAATGGATACTGTGGTGACACACTGCATTATCCATTGTATCCATCTAGGATCAAACCCCAGGTGGTGAAGATACTCCTCTAAAATTTCCCATTCAACCCGATCATATGCCTTAAGCATATCCAACTTTAAAATCCCTTGAAATTTTCTTTTTTCAGTCCTTGATTCTAAGCTGGTGTAAAACATCTTGCCTGATCAAAATACTATCTTGAATTTGTCTTCCAGCAATAAAAGCATTCTATTCTTGGGAAATGAGGTCAGGAAGCCAGTACTTGAGACGATTAGCCAAAACCTTGGAGATGATTTTATAAAGAAAATTGCATAGGTTGATCGGTCTATATTGATCTAACCTCTATGCTTGATTAACTTTAGGGATTAGGATGATAATGGTTCAGTTTAAAGCTGGTGGTAGCAGACCACTTGAGAAAATTTTTTTCATTGTAGTGACTAAATTAGCTTCCAAGATATCCCAGTGACGTTGATAGAACAGGCCGTTAAAACCATCGAGTCCGGGGGCCTTAGTTGCCCCTAATTGAAAGGCAGCTAATTTAATTTCTTCCGTAGTTACCTCGACAATTAGATTGAGGTCCATTTCAGCAATAACGGTTTGGGTGCATTGTGATAGAATAGGACCAAAGTTCCTAGGACCAACTGAAGTATATAAGCTGTGGAAGAAATTGTTTGTCATGTCCTTCAGAAGCGTAGGTTCACAGATCCAGAGGTTGTTTGCATCTTGCAACATGCTGATATGATTTCTTTGCCGTCTCTGGATTGTAGTGGCATGAAAAAACCTGGTATTTTTATCTCCCCAACGTAGCCAATGTACCCGCGATCTCATAGCCCAGTATTGCTCCTCTTGTTGCCACACTTGTTGAATCTCAGTTTTCAGCCGATGAATTTGCTGTTTATCAAAATGGCAGCCTGGCTGGTTAATTTGATCTTGAAGTTGCTGTTTTAACAGGTTAATGCGAAGATGGCCGTTGCTGAACTTCTATCGACTCCATCTTTGAAGCGCTGTGGTAGCTACCAGAAGCTTACGGGAGATAGAAGCATTACAAAGAGGGAGAGATGTCCAGGCATCAGCTATGACTTGGCGACAATCTGTATGATTAGCCTAGAAGGCTTCAAAGGTAAAGGCCTTTCTTCGTCTCTTGGCAGGAGGCTGAAGTGATAACAACAGCAAACTATGGTCAGAACCTATGGTAGGTAAGGCGAACACTTCAGCTTCTGGGTATTTTCTCCATTCCATATTGCACAAAGTCCTATCAAGTTTTTCCTTAACCAAATCCTCCCCTTCCTTGCTGTTAACCCAGGTATAGGCACACCCTTTGCTCTCAATCTCCATGAGTGAGCAGTAGTTTAAGAAGTCCCGAAATGAGTGCAATCAATAAGAGTGAGCAAATCTTTTACCCACCTTTTCCCAATGGTTTAAGATCTCGTTGAAATCCCCAACGCAAACCCACGGCATTATATTTAATCTGCTGATAGATTTGATAACTGTCCATAACTGTTGTCTTAGATGGAAGGATGTAGGCGCATGGATACAAGTAAGCCTCATAGAAGTGCCACCTTGGTTAGCGGTACAAATCAAGTCAATATAATGGGCTGAGGAGTTCTCGACAGTAACAAAAAGATGATCACTCCAAAAAACAGCCAAACCTCCAGCAAGGCCTGAGGGGCTTACCAAAAAACAATGCTGGTAATGTATTTTCCTTTGCACTCTATCTAAAATAGAGTCTTGATTTTTAGATTCCATCAAAAAAATGAGATCGGGCCAATCTTGGACGACAAGGTCCTTTAGAGCATGGACTGTCAAGGGGTTGCGCAGTTCCTAATAGTTCCAACTAATGATCTTCATTTATCTTTTGAGAACTACAAGCTTTATGTATTTTGTTGCTCGATAAATGTCGTGAAAATACCTGTTTTTTTTTTTTTTTTTTTTTAAATCTCGTTTGAGGCATTTTTTATTTATAATGTGGTAATTTTAAAACAAATCCTAGAGAATTATTGAGACTAACTCCCGGGAAGGAGGTGAAATACATATAGAGGACCAATGCGTGCTAAAAGGGAAGGTTTAGATTGTCTCAAGAAAATTACTTAATCAATCCTAAACCTATATTGTATGAATGTCAATTCTTTCATTAACTTTTCAATTTTGCAAATTTAGTCATAAATCTTTGCACAACATTCTAATATTTCCTTCTAGTCACTTTTGGTTGAAATCTCTAAAGCAACAATCTACTTATTGCTGGCCGTCCTATATGGCACACTGTGCTTCATAGATTTCCTGCAAAAATCGATCGAAAAAATTACATTTTAATTGTGTGCAAAGGATTGGCCCTAAATTGACAAAATGGTAAAGTTTAGAATTGAATTAGCATCCGTATGATAGGTTTAGGATTGATGGGATAATTTCCCCAATTTGTCTTGCTTTCGAGGAACTAGGCATATATGCGCCATTACCTGTGTACATCCAAGCGATTCTAAATTAACTTTAAATTTGATATTTTTTATTCTGGCTCTTTGGGGTTAGTGGGTGAGTTATATTTTTCGGCTTTATTACTTTGTGTAAGTTTTGCCTCTCACACATATCATGATTTCGTCTTAGCACAAAAAGATTCAAAATCACATATATTGACATTGACACATAAACTAAGGATGATCGGTATTAGGGTGGGTAGGTTTCAAATGTGGAACTTGAAACTTTGTTGGAATCAACTTCCATTTTTTGAAACCTATAATCTATTTTGTTTGTTCCGAAACTAACTTTGGAATTTACCCTATTGGTCTAGTATGGTTCTAGGGTCTACTGCGGAACTGTTTTTTTTTTTTTTTTTTTGCTTCATTTAAAAAAAGAAAAAAACCAAGACAATAGCAACTATAGCAAAATATTAAGAGCAACGAAATAGATCAAAGAAAAATGTCAATATAAAACAAACATAAATATAAAGAAATATGGAAGTTAAGCTCGTTTAAGAATAATAAACTAACTTCTTCTAACTTCAACAAATATGTTCTAACCGATTCTCAATTGAGTGGGTGGGTACGTTCAACACCTAATACCGATTCCAAAAATTTGGAATCAGGAATTGGACATGTTTTTATGGGCGGTCCAATCTGGTTAGAGGATAGAATTGGACCAGTTGCATAGCCCTAATGTAAACCATATATAATTCTAATATTTTTTTTTTCAAAATTCAACATATCTTTTTTATCATACTCATAACTAGAGGATTGGGTAAATTCTGCTTGCTTTCCAATTGATGAGCAATCCATATCTCCCCTTCTTCTTCTGTTTTTGTCGAAAGAAAATTTCATTCATTTGTCATAATTAAACATGAGAGGAACATAGAATGCTTCCAAGCAAAGTAAATCTCAAAAGAGCCACGAAACAAAAGAAAACCCAAAAAAACAAAAGAATATATCTTGCAATTATAAGCACACTTTCATCTCAAAAGACTAAATCTGTAACAACATTTAAAATAAAATAAAAAAATCAATGGCTGATCACTAAACTGTTAGTGGTGGACACACACTGAGATCTTCCCATGCAGAAACTATAGCTTGCAGTGCACCCTAGGTTTGCATCCTCAACACCATCACCATATGGAGATGACGATGACGACGACGACAACAACATGTTAAAGCACCATAGATCAAATGCCTCTAAGAAACCCTTATATCTAAATTTAGATCAAGAGAAAAGCTCATAGTTTTAGATCTTACACCTAAATTGAGAAAAAAGAGCTTCCATTGAATTTTGGAAAAGTTATAGAACCATATCCCTAGCATCCAGTCGGCCGAATCAGTGATGACATTATTACAAAATTTTCAGCTGCAACCAAATTTATCAATCATCATGAGCGGAAAAAAAAAAAAAAAAAAAAAAACAACTGCAACGAGTAATAGAAGATGCCAAACGAGGCAAGAAAAGACTCCCAAATTAGATTAGAAGACCAAAAAAAAAAAAAAATCAAGGCCTAAAAAAGAAATGCATAGCAAAGTAGGTTATGAGCTTCAAAGATTAAAGCTAAGAGCTTGTAGATGCAATGTTTTCGAGGGAGCGTATTTTAGGGGGAGAGAGGGTTGCCGACAATTTGTTGATGCCATTGATTGTTTTGTTGATGCCAAACGGACATGCAACTCGGAGAAAATAGCATTTTATCCTCGGACCATCTGTTCTTGTGTACGTAAAAATTGTGTAAGCACTTCTTTGTCATAGAAGTGTTGAGGCTCAACCTTGAAGATCTTGCCAATTTCAGGAAGATATGGATTGAAGAAAATTCACATGACGACAAGATAAGGTTAAGATGATTGGCACTATGAATTTGAGAAAATGTAATTGAAAGAGAGAGTTTTGGAATGAGTTAATTTTGTTGAAATGAACAGATGAAGAACCCACTTTTAGTGAAATCTTGGAAACCAATGGGCATTACATATCCCATCAGGGAAGCTAAAGCACAGACAAGGCTGGATGCATGTCAAAACTGGGCTTCAAAACGGGATGCATGGTGGCGGCTGCCGATTGGTTGGCGACCGATGACGGGGCTGCTGAGTTCATTTGTTCTAGAGGTGTATTGATGCTTAGACCGAATTTCAGGGGGCCCGGAGCGGTTTGGTCGAAAAGCAAAACGAAACTTCACAATTTTGGGTCCCCGGAACCACTCGAGACGGATCTAAGAAGCACCATTAGAAAAAGCGACGAAGGTAATGCTGCCTCCCTTTTCTCTAACTTTTTCGCGTTCTTTCGGTTTGTTTTTGCATTGCATTTGCATTTCTATACCCCATCCCGAAAGGGGAGGCTGCTACAATTATATATGCTTAGAACAGTCTTGAGCTAAGGAATTGACACTAAAGAGGACATCATTGATTGTAAGACATACGGGAAAAGTAACAAAAAAAATTCCTAAACTTATTGAATTTATGCCAATTCAATCCTAAGCCTTTTAATTTGATCAATTTAAACCTAAACATTTTGCATTTATACTAAATCAATTTATCTGGTCAATTTTGGTTAGAAATCTCTAATATGAACATCAACCTATTACATGACATGGTCGACGTTGATGGGGACAACTTTTATAATTTTAAAGGAATTATTTTTTTTTATTTCCTTTTTTTCCCTTTCATTTTGTAGCCCTATCAACAATGGCCCCCCACCCACCACTAGCGAAGGCTTGCTGGCCCTCGCTAGCCAAAGTAAAAGAAAAATAATAATAATAAAGAAAATAATAATAATAAAATATTTTAAAAAATCAAATTATTATTAAAGATGTAGACGTTAGTGCTAGTTGTATCATGTAAGATAGTCAATGTTTGTGTTAGCAATTTTTGATCAAAAATGTTTAGATGGACTCAATTAGCATAAATATAAAAGGTTTATGATTAAATTAGTCAAATTAAAAAATTTAATACAAAACTGGCATCAATATATTAGGTTAATGAATTTTTCATTACTCTCTCCGAAATATGGATAGTTATTCGTTACTTCCTTGAACATCGACTTTTGTTGTAGTCATTGCGCTTTCCTTTTGGACAAACATTAAGTATTACTTTAAAGTGGACGAACCCATCTTCTTGACCAAAATGATGTCTGATAATTTTCATTTGACATCTTCAGTTATACATTCTTTCTATTTCTCTCGACTTCATTAACCATGAAATAGAGGTTGTATTAATAGAAGAAGATGAGCAAACCATTTTCAGGTAACATTTAATGGCTAAATAGATGGAAAACTGACGATTGCCAATAAAAATAAAAATTCAAGAAGGTAATCTATAATTTTCCAAGTTTAGGGGCCATTGGGCAACGGTGCCAAAGTTGGAGGAGTTAATCGATGACATTTTAAGGTTCAAGAGTTTTTGTGCAACAATTGCAAAGTCGGGAGAGAATTTTGAGCATACTATAATTAGTGTCATTCCAATAAAGCAACAGGCAACTTTTTTAAGACAAATTCCTAGATTAATGGGTCCAATGTGGGAATTGAGCAATATGCGACCAATCACTATCGTGGATTAACACAGGCATTATACAGATCTCATTTATGGACATGTGTAATTAATGCACACGTCCGTCGTCCACGTATGACGTTGCTGTTCGCATTTCTGCCGTCGAGGGTCAAAAAGTTGATCACAAGTCCAACCAAAACTCTCAAACGTGCCTTAAATTCTCCCCCTTAAATACGAACCCTAAGCAACCAGATTCTCCAAACATACACCAATCTCTCTGTCCCTGTCTCTGTCTCTGTCTCTGTCTCTGTCTCTCTCTCAACATACACCAATCTCTCTCTCTCTCTCTCTCTCTCTCACACACACACACACACATAAAATGGGCAACTGTGTAGCTCCTCAAATCACGAGAAATGGTGGCCTAGCCATGACCACCCGTCACCATAACTGGTCATCATTTCCTCCGTCCACGGTCAAGGTTTTTCACATGGACGGAAAACTGCAAGAGTTCACTCAAACCATCAAGGCTTCTCACCTCCTCTCCCAGGACCCTAACTGCTTCCTCTGCAACTCAGAGTCCATGTTCATCGACTCCATAGTCCCCAAAATCCACGAAGAAGAAGACCTCTGCTTGGGCCAACTCTATTTCCTCTTGCCTCTCTCCATGTCCCAAGTCCCGCTCTCTCTGCGAGAGCTCTGCATTCTAGCCGTCAAGGCCAGTGCGGTGCTCACTAGCAGCTCGAGTTTGAGGAGGAGGAAGGATGGAGCTTTGTCAGGGGCGGGTCACTGGAGATGGTGTCAAGCTCCAACCGGGTTCGACGCCACGAGATTGGCCTTGGGTGAGAGCAGGCGAAAGATTGAGTTGTGAAAGAGCTTGCCTATGAGAGGAAGGGGGAACCGAACAGTTGACAGCAGGAAGAGCTTGGAGAATATGCCATAAGCTCTGTTGTCTTGTTTCTTTTCTTTTCTTTTCTTTTTTTCTTTGAACAACTTCTTTCGAGTTGTCCTAAAATTAACAAGTCTATTTAGTGAAACTTGAATTACGTCCCCAACTACAATTGCTTCTATTATTGCCATCATGGCGGTCATCATGCTGGTCTTCATTATTATGTCACAATCATCATGATTATGCTAATATCATTATTTCAAAACAAAATAAATTTATGTCGTAATAGGGTCTTGACTCATGAAAAATGTAAAAGCGTGTGAAGAATTGTACTTAATTGGTATTGCAAAGATCTCATGATAGTCCATTTCTTGAGCTTTTTATGTAACCTAGGACGAGGTAACATCTTCACTTTTATATGCCGTGCTTAATTTTTGTTTGAACAGCGGGGAAAAAGTTATCGCATTTAACAAAAGGTCAAAAAAGATACTAAATTTTCTATGCTATATTGCCCATGATAAGGAATAGGGTCACTAAAAGGTTCGAAAAGATAAATAATTGGACCCATAAAAGGGGGAAGCACCAAAAAATAAAAAACTTTGGTGGTCACCTCCAATTCATGTGGAGAATTAACTTTTACTTTAGCTAACTATAACCTAGGAGAACACTAGTGCTATGATAATTAACTATTAAACTCTTGTCCAATTAAGTTTGAAGTGCGACGATATGATTTGACAATCGTAATATTAGCTATTTAACTGTATTTTTTTACAGTAAAAACTATATACATTCAAGAAGAGTTATTTCATTAACCTACTTGCAGAAAATATAGATGGATAGCTATGTCGTTCTCTTAATGTTGAGCTATCTTGTTTGTCACTTGAGTCCAAGAGTCTCATGTACAATTTAAGTGAAATATCACCTCATATAATGTGACCATTTTCCTAAAACATATAGAGGTATTAGCATTGAAAATCACAAACTAGCACCCCGTGACATATTTACTCTAAATTAATCTTCATCTAATGAAAAATATCAAACCAGTACCCTTGACCCAAATCTACCATCTATTTTCGTCCAATATCCTATTTAAATGTACACGTGTCAATATTTTTGAAATTTCCATGTTGGATATGTTATTCTTTACGTGAACACTTGCAATTGTCAATCAATTCAGATTTGGCATTCTCCATGTCAAGTTCATTTTGTTGCCTATGAGAGAGAGAGAGAGAGAGAGAGAGTACTTGTTTGAAAATATTAATGGTATTAGTCCAAACATATATATCAATTGTTTTTCAGCTTTTTATGACTGTTTTTTCACTTTTAACGAAACAAAGTCAAGCACGATAAGCTTTGGTCCAAGGCATGCTATGCCGAGAAATTGCTTAGGTTATTCCTTATCAGGTGCTTTTAGAGTTTTCCCTTTTTGGCCGGAAATGCTTGTAGACCTAACGAAAACGATGTCGGTACACGCTTTCTTTATCAGCTTGGCACTCTAGATTTAATGTCATGTAGACTCTTTATCTAAATATAGCATCTGGTATTAGTATAAGCTTATTTCAGTCATATGGGTGGCTGCATTAAATAATGCAAAATGACATATCTAGATCTTAATATAAATCTAATGGGGACTAGAAGATTGCCGGCCATAAAATTTTAAACTTGTCGGTTCATTAGACACATTTTGCACATGAATTTTACAAAGAAATGTGAATTTTATTTTAAGATAACTGGGTTTTGCCATGGACTACCAATAGGCCAACGGTTACTGTTATTCTTGACAATAACGAAGAATGTTGAGGGACACATCCCGTATTTAGCAAGAGAGGCAGCCGAGAGTTTTACTATGGTCCTTTTATGTCTTATTTCAGTCAATTTTTTCCGCTTAAAAAAGGTGCTTGGGTTACTTGCAAAGAATCTTGTAAGTCACACTTTTATTAGAGTTTCCAACCCAAAAGTTTAAACTAATAAGTTAATGGAAACCACATGCATATCAAGAACATATAAATCCTGTAAATAAGCGATGCGTGATACTTTTGACATTCAATCCAACGATAAGCACGATCAAAGAGATATGGATAATCACCGGGGTAGAGATGTGAAGTATCGAAAAAGAAATCCTAATTATTTCTGTCTACTCAAAACCAAAAAAGGACAAAAAATTAGACACATCTCTTATAGATAGTGTTACTATAAAAGAACGCACCTCGCCCAAAAAATAAAATGTAAAACACACATTACGTGCCTATTTAATGTCAATCAAATTTTTATCATTATGTCAATAATATAGAGAAGAAATATTATGTAGAATTTTATTTCAGCAGAATTGAGCTACAACTACTGGAGGCAATTCTTATTCATGGTTCCACCCTGTGTTAAGTTAATTTCACAATTGAATAGGCCAATTAAAGCATACCTGTCGTAATCATCATGGTTGGAATGGTCGATTAGTATAGAACACATTGATTATCTAGTAAATAATGCAGCAAGATTCGAATGCCTTTTTTCATTAAATAATATATGCAAGTCTTTTCGACTAGCGAGTCGTGAGTGGTGGGCTACTCATGACATGTTTGAGATAATATTTAACTTGTATAAAGTCTCCAAAAAAATAATATAATATATAAGAATACTACTAAAATTCCATAGAATTGGGTAATGCTTATATCTCTTGCGTACTGCAGAATTTCATGTCTTATTGTATGAAATATTATTGAAAAAGAAACTAGTTTTTCAAAATTTCAAATCAATGAAAGAGTGAAAAAATTGCTCCTAAATTGTTTACAACAATCCCTATGTAAAGAACATTAAATAATCAATCGAAAATTTATTGTACGGATGCCAATTTAATTATAAAATTTTCAAGTTTACCAATTTAATTCTAAATATTTTATGAAATTTCAATATAATCATTTTGGCTATATTTCCTCGGAGATTACTAATGTAGCGATGTAGCCATCGTTGGCCCTCTTACATGACTCACCACCATCAACATGTTAATGATTTTTGGCAAATATTAGCCAAAAAGACTAAGAATTTTGCACAAAGATTGAGGATTAAATTGAAAAATTTAAGATTATATTGGCATTCATACAATTGATTGGACAAGTTTCCTTGAGTTTGTAAACAAGTTATTAGGAAAATAAATTGAATTAAAGAATTTTTTCGAGAGAGATTACTACCGATAATCATAATCGTACCTACAATATAAGGCCTTTCTTTTTAAAGAAAGCAAAAACTTCATGTTGACAATGCCCAGATCAACGGTCTTCTCATTCTTATCGGACCCACTTTAGATTCTTATTGTCAACACCTAAATTTTGACTAAATATTTGAGATAAAATTGCATAAAAAATCAGGAACCAATTTGGCCCTAAAAAAAAAAAAAAATTCACATCACCTAGGTATTAATATCATCTGCACCTACTAAGTTTCATTTTTATTTTCATTTTTCCCTTATTTTACTGCATTTCGGATAAATAGAAAAGTTAGAAAGCAATTGCAAGGCTGGGCTTTCGCCCCAGCCACCCCTTTTTTTTCTTTCTTACCCACTCACGGGCCCTGGCCCGGGCCCACTCCGCCCATTCTCTCCTTCGGCCCGGCCCCCTCCTTCTTTCCTCCTTCCCTCTCCGCCCCTGCAACTCACGCACGGCGGCGACGACGACGACGCGCGCGAGGACAGCCTACGGCGGAGAAAGAGCGGAGTGGGCCGGCGACGGATGGGGCGCCCCTTCAAAGCAGAGCAGGTGGGCGGCCGAGGGGACGCCGGTTCGGCCGCACCAAGGCCGGAGAGAGAGAGAGACTGGGGCTCTAGAGAGAGAAACCAAGGCTGAGAGAGAGAAATTAAAGAGATCTGGGGCTCCACCGCCGCGCTCGCTTCCCCCTACGCCAAGCACGAGTAAGCCAGGGCTTTGCGTTTCGCCCTGTTTCGACCTCGCTGCGCCGGAGCTCGTGGCTGTCCAACTCGCACGTGGGGCGCTTTCTGGGCTTGGGTTTCTGCTTTAGTGGGCCTGTTTTGGTTTAGTTTATGGGCTGGGTATTTCTTTTAATCGCAAATAGGCCTAGCCTTGTTCTTTTTTCCTTAAAATTGAAAGAGTTCCGGGCTAGGCCCGCGCTGCAGGCCAGCCAGGCCTATGGCTGACGAGCCCGGTTGGTCCCAACCCGGGAATCCGACCCGGTCGTTTTTGTAATAATAATATATTATTTTAATATTAAAATATTTTTAATAATAAAAAACCCAAAAATATTTTATATTTCCCAAAAAATCAGAAAAAGCAAAGAAATAGTTTTTTTTTTCCTACAAGTACAAGGAAAATCCTTAAAATCCTTGAAAATCAAAAAAAAAATCCAAAAAAATCATGTTTAAATTATTGGAAGTAAATATTAGCTTATTCCATTTACGTCCTTATGATGCATGGATTTCTATTTCCTTAATCTAGTGAGGAACTGAATCCTAGAATTTGTGATTAGTATAAAATGCTGCATAAATGCTTTACTTGATGTTTAAACAAAATTAGGTATCGAATGGACATTAGTGATTAACTAATATAATCAAGTCATCGTTCTAGTTTCTCTAATTACATAGAAGTGAATTATTTCTCCCGATATTTTGCTTGGATTTCTAATCGTCTCACTCCAAATCAATTAGTAGCAATTCCTATTTGAAATTGACTCAAACTATAAGTTATGAATTAGTAGGCCTAGGAGAGGTCGAGCTAAGCCTAATAATTAGCAAACCATTAGCCTCCACAAGCGCCCGCGTGTGAGGGCGCCGAAAGGGAGGTCGCAATAGCTTGGCGACTCAATTAGAGATTTTTTTTTTTATATGGACTTAGGCTTTTTTTGTCTTGTTTAAATGTTTCCTTCTTGTTCTAGACACATACTCTATAGAGAAGTGATTGCCATCAGAAAACTGGAGATTTTGACTGTCCTCTCAAATTCCATGAAAGCTTGAGATACATAACTTTGCTCAATGCTATTGATGTTCATATAATCAAAAGCAAGAGAAATTTTTTTTTTCGCAAAATGAATGCATTAAAGATGGATCAATGACCATCGATCGTGCATACATGGCCACAAATGAGAATGGCCAATCAAAAGAGATGCCAAATCGTGACAAGACAAAATGGTTGTTACCAACATTCGAGACATTCTAAGAAGTCGTCAAATATAAACTCTGGAAAAGGGTAATTTGGTATCATTTCCAATATTCTCCCCTCTAACTTCGCTTTTGACATAGTTTCCCCATTTGACGAGAAGTATCAGGATTCAAGGAGCAAACTCAATAAGTTAATTTGAGTAAATCAATACTGGCCAAACAAGCACATAGGAGCAACTAATATCAAATTCATCTAACTTAGTGTGAAAGAGACATGTCATCTGAGAGCCAGTTCAATTTAATAAAGAGAGAAACACCCCATGAATCCTACCACCGCCTTGGCCTAGTGGTATGGGGTATGAAGTGGTTCAAGAACGATCGAGATTCAATCGCTGAAAATGGCAACAAGGTTGCCATGTATAATAATAATAATAATAATAATAATAATAATAATAATAATAATAATAATAATAATAATAATAATAATAATAATAATAATAATAATAATAAATTTTGCTTCTCTTGCTTCTGCGAAAATGTGAGAATACTTGACCTAAGAAAGCCAAAAGAGACAGCCAAAAGTGCATGACTTCATATCTTCCTCATACTTTAGGACCTCAGGTCTATTTAATCATTTACAAACCAATGAAAGGTAACATTATAGCTCTCCCTTTTTTAGAACTCCTAAGAGAGTTCATACATTGACACATCCTCTCCATCCGTTGTAAAATCACGTGACTACCAAAGGCGCAGACAACAAACCAATGAGAGGAATGTCAAACTATGATCAACTCTCCCAAGCAAAGTGGTGGCCCATGATAAAGAATGAGGTTACAAAGAGGTTAGAAGCAGTGGATGATTTGGCCAATAAAAGAGGAAATTAAAAAATAAGTACTTCTATTCTCAACTCAATGCATGTGGAGAATTAACATTTACTATAGCTAATTAGAACCTAGGAGACCACTAGTGCTGTGATGATGTTAAATTATTATCTAATTAAGTTTAAAGTGTGACAGTATGATTAGACAATCGTACTAAATAGATCTCAAATTTAGACTTACAACAACAATTGCTAAAGTTACCCATCATATGTTAACCAGTTAATCACCTTCTTTTTTATTAGGGAAAAAGCCATGAAAAACCCTAAACTTTGCCAACTGTGACATATTTACCCCAAACTTTTTTTTGTGACACTAAAAATCCCAAACTTTAGTCTGCGTGACACATCTACCCTTTGTTAGGGTTCCGTGAAAAAACACAGTTAAAAATCCTATGTGGCCGCTGACATGGATGACGGAATGCAAACGGCACTCACATGACACCCGTTTAAGAAATAAAACGGCGTCGTTTTACATTTGACGTGGCTAAAGAAATAAAAACGCCATCATGTGCCCCTCTCTCTCTTAAAAGCTTTTCGTTCAAAACTCCATCCTCCATGTTCAAGAGTTCTCTGAAGCTCGACTCTCTTACATCTCCATGAATGAGCCCTTTACTTGTGCTCTATATCTCTCTCACTTGCTATGCTTGAAACTTCCATTGCTCCACTGTCTCCCCCCGCCCCCTCTCTCTTCCTCTCTCGTTGAATTGAAGAGCACGTGTGCCCCAAATTCTAGGGTTTATTCATGTTATCTCTCTCTGGAAAATTTCATTTACTCTCTCAATTCATTTCTCCACATTCTCTAGACTAGTGGTCAATGTTCCCTCTCCATCTCTCTAAAAATTCGTTCATTAGTCGACTCATTGCTCCATACGAGACTCGCTCGATTTGGGACTTGCTTGAAGAACCTCGATTTTAGCTCGGTAATTCTCTGAATTTGAGTAATCATAGCTTTTGGAGTGCTTGTGGTTTTTTTCATACCTCGTTTGTCTAATAAAGTTGACGGGAAAAATGGTAAAAAAAAAAAAAAAGAGTTGAAGAGCTTGTGGTTAATCGAAGAGTTGTTTGCCTTTGATAATGTCGTCGCGTTGGGTCTTAAGCATGTTTGCATAGAAAAACTAACATGTTAAGTTCATATTTCTTTAGAACATGATATACTGTTAAAGCAAGTAACCTTATTTTTGCAAGAAATGTAGAAGTCTTTTGACTTTAGTCTCTTGCATACAAAGAGATGAAGCATCGCATAGGGGGAATGACAAATAGAGTTGATATTGAAATAGTGGATGACTTCAAGGCTAAGATTTGGGGTGAAACAGGGGGTGCTAGCCAGGGTAGAGGTAATGAAGCTAGAGTTAAATTAAGCGATGAAGTTGGAACCAAATTGGTGTTTAGGCCTAAGGTGAGGCTTGATTATGTTTGTGCTAGCCAAAGTGAAGATAGTGAGAGTGATGATGGCTTTTATTTTGAGAGTGATGATACTGACATTGATTTATTAAGCTGGATGTGTGGTGAACACATTATATCTAAAGATGAGGAAGGAATACATGAGGTGGGGATGGTGAGGGAGGCAACATTTGCTATTGATGATGGACAAGAAGACATGAATGAGAATGAAAATGATGAGGACGTTGAAGGGCATGGAAATCTCAGTCCTCTTAACTCTAGAGATGAGGAAGTATGTGACCAAACAAGACCTTTGACAATTAGATATGACCCTAGCTGCAATCATAGAGAATTGCAATTTCAAGTAGGCATGAGATTTGAGTCTCATACTCAATTTAAGAGGGCAGTGCAGAAATATGCAATCACAAATGATTACAATATTAGTTGGAAGAAAAGCGAATTTAAAAAGATGCACACAAAGTGTGTGACCGGATGTAAATGGTCCATTTATGGTAGTTGGCTCAACAAAGAGAAAACATTTGTTGTCAAGACTATTGGAGAAAAACATACTTGCCCTAGAAGCATGAGAAATAGAAGTGCATCTTACATATGGCTTGCAGAAGAGTTCTTGCCTAAGATGAGAGCTAATTTGAAATATACCACAGCACAATTGCAGGCAAATGCAATGGAGGTGTGGGGAATCATGCTCAATAGAAGAACTTGCTATAGAGCAATTAATAGAGCTCTTAAGACTATTCGGGGTCCATTTGTTGAGCAATATAAGTTATTGGCATCTTACAAAGTTCAATTGGAGCAATCCAGTAAGAACAACACATTTCATCTTTTACTTAGACAACCGCAAAACATGTTTAAGAGATTTTATGTGGGCTTCAAGGGCTGAAAAATGGTTGTCTAGAAGGTTGTAGGAAAGTAATTGGATTAGATGGTTGCTTTATTAAAACCATAGTAAAGCAAATGCTACTTTGTGCTGTTGGAAGAGATGGAAATAATCAAATGTTTCTAGTCGCATGGGCTGTTGTTGAAGCGGAAACACAAGACAGTTGGACTTGGTTCCTCAAGTTTCTATTTACAGACCTTCAAGTAGGTGGAGGTGATGATTGGACATTCATAAGTGATCAACAAAAGGTAGAATGAGTCTCAAATTTCATCAATTCTTTTATAATATTCATTGAATTATGTCTTGCAAGGCTTTATTAATGCATTTCAATTATGTTTTGCAAGGTCTTATCAATGCAGTTTCTTCATTGGTTTCTTATGTAGAACATAGGAATTGTTCAAGGCACATTTATGCAAACTGGAAAAAATTGTACAAGGGAGAAACATTTCTAAATTACTTCTGGAGAGTTGCATATGCCACATACGAGATTGAATTCAATATAGCAATTGAAGGAATGAAGAGGGAGTCTGTTGATGCCTATGAAGATTTCATGAGGCAAGGGCTGGAGCATTTCTACAGGGCATTCATAAAGGTTGGGCGAAAATGCGATGCCATTGAGAATAATTTGAGTGAAACTTTCAATGCATACATTTGCAAGCAAAGAGAGATGCCAATTGTTGATATGTTAAAGGCAATAAGAACAGCTTTGATGGTGAGAATGAAAAAAAGCCGTTGATGATGGGTTCCCAAGATGAATTATGTCCTCGAATTAGGGCAAAGGTCGAGGAAGGAAATATGAAGTCTAGGTATTGTGTTACCAAACCATGTATTTGAGAAAAATTTGAAGTTGAAGTCAATGATATCAATTTGAAGCAGACTTGAGAGGAAGGACGTGTGCTTGTAGGCAATGGAATATCTCAGGAATACCCTGTAGCCATGATATCTCATGCATTAATTATATGAAGTATAAGATTAACCGGTATGTTGATGATTGTTTCAAAAAGGATGCTTACGAAAGATGCTACCAATTTCCATTACCGACATTGAATGGGAAGAAAATGTGGTCACTATCCACTGAAGAGCCAATATTGCCTCCGCCATTCAGAAAGCTTCCAGGGAGACCCAAGAAACAATGCAATAAGCAATGTGAGAATGTTGAGAAAAGGACAAGAAAGGGAAAAGCCATGGTTAATCCAAATACTAATTCGAATAAATTGGCAAAAGTCCGGGTAATCATCTCATGCTCAAACTGTCATGACTTGGGACACAACAAGAGAACATGTCCGAAGCCTCTAGCAACAACACAAATCAAACCTCCGGTAAGAGAAAAAGGAAGACCAAGAAAACTTATATAGGCTCAAGCATTCGATACTAACATGGTCTCATGACAATACTTATTATAACTTACTCATGCTTTTCTATGCAGGGTAAAAGGGGGAGACCAAGAAAACATCATAGACCAGCCACGGTGAAAAGGACATCTATCAGACAATGAGATACAAGAATACAAGAATCTGCAAGTTAGACTGACCATGTCTTAACTAAGGCTTTTGGATCATGTGGAACTCAAGAATCTACAAGTAATTCTCCACATTGAAGTAGATGCGAATTCCATCCAATTGTTCATAGCCAAGAAGCTGTTGCTTGTTCCTTTTTTGTTGTAATCTGAATTCAACACTAACATAGAGCTGCTTGTGCTTGTTTGGTTGTAAATGAAAACAAAGAGTGTAAGCCTTTTGACTGTAATCCAAATTCCTTTTTGGTTGAACTGCAAGAGTTCATTTTTGTTGTAATCCAAGTTAAACACTAATTATGAATCACTATACAATTGTGGATATGCTGATGTGATTAGATTATTTATTTTGCTTTCAGTTGAGACTTCCACTTTCCCTCGTTTCTTCTATCACTTTCACTTCTCTTCAAGATTGACGATAAAGTGTGTGGAGGAAATGAGAATCTGCAGAGCGAGGGACCTACTTTAGCGTCATTATCTTTTTGTGCAGAAGACTAAAGCCAAGAAACTACCTGATGCCATAATAGGATAAATGTTGAGATATGACAAGAATAATATGTGGCAACTACAATAGAGTCACTTAGTTTGAGCAATCTTAATTATATGGAGGATGAGTACTTCAAAGTTCAAAGTTCAATCGAGTCATGACAATAAAAGTGAAAAACAATTGTACATTAGTGTGCTAAAGAAGATTTTGCACATACGATGACAAAAGAATATTCAAGATGTTACAATCTTCAGGGCCAACTTGATCAAGCCCTCTACATAGATCACAAGAGAGAAAGTTCCAAGTAAAAATTCTGATTAATGCCTCAAGCTGTCTCATTGAGATGTATAACTCATTCCCATATGTAAGAGGATAATCTCAAGAGCTAAAATCATAGGGTAGGAGTTCTTTCTGCTGTTCTAACAATCATAGTGAGCAAGTTGTTTTTGAATGGGTTGCTAAGGTGCTTTGCAAGATTCTCGACAAGTCCCTTCCCGATAACATATGCTTGCAAGAAGAAACCGAGCATGGACAACATGACGAAGTGGCTGTTCTTTATCTCCTTCACCTTGAGGATGGTAGCCTGGTCCAAGTCCTTAGCAAGACCTGACGGGTCAAATGGACCACCTTGGTGGAGTTTGTCCTTCAAATCTTAACAAGAGAACAGAGAGAGAATTAGTGGAAGAAAGAAAGGTGAGATGTTAAGGACCAAATGGTGTGTTTGCGCAGCTATATTTGTAATCTAACTGATGGTTTTATGTGATGGGCTTAAGGTCCGTCCACCCATGTTGGGCCTAAAAGCCCGGCCCACAAGATTAAGGCCCATGGATGAAGGGGTACGTTTCTATTTTTGAGGGAACATATATAAGGAAGGACAGAGAGAGACAAAGACACCTTTTGGCATTTTCAACGTACGTTCGTCTCTCCTCTCTCCCTCCAAAAGAAAACAAGCGCTTAAGGCGCACCGTCTTCCCTTCAAGGCCAATCGACGTCAACGAATCAAACAAGATTGTTTTTCTCTTCCTCTAATTGGCATTGGTGTTTAATCTGTGGCTAACAAGGTACGCTCGATTCCGTGGTGTGCTTTAGGATCGGTGATACATGATTTTCCCGGGCCTGTCTTCCGCATTCGTTTTAGGGTTTCGATTTAGTGTCGAATCCGGTTTTTGGGAATCCGTCAAACCCAACATTGGTATCAGAGCCCTAGTTCATGTTTTCCCGACCCCTTTGATGTTTTTTTTTATTGATTTTTCGCGAAAATATTCTGCCGACACCGATTGGGGCGAGAAATCCCGCCACTCGAGCACTTTGTTCATCCATTTTTTCGAGTTTCTGTAAGTAGAAATCAATTTCTAAAGGCATAGGGTGAAAGAGCTCGTCGAGACGAGTCCGCCGATGGGTCGTGCGCCGCCGAGCAACGTCGGACGCGCCCACACGCGTGGCCAAAAGCCGCTGCGCGTGGGCGCAACGTGCCCAAAGCGGCGGGCTTGGCCAGCGCGTGCGCCACACGCGCCGGTGGCGAACCGGCATGTGTGCGCCGGCGGCTGGCAAATCGGCGCGTGCTGGCGTCATCGTGACGTCACGGTAACCGTCGGGATGACGTCATCGATGACGTCATCGCCGACGACTTGTTGGCCGGCCGATCACCCGGCCGGCGACCCGGGCCGGCGACCCGACCGACTGCACACGCGCGGCACGTGTCGGTCATTCCGTCCGACCCGACCCGATCGGTCTGTCCGGTCCGATCGGTCTGTCCGGTCCGACCGGTCCAACCGGTCCGAGGACCCGCCGCCTGTTGACCGACCGTTGACCGTTGACTATTGACCGTTGACCGTTGACCGTTGACCGACGATCGTTGACTATTGACTCGAAAAAAAAAAAAAAAAAAAAAAGGAATTTGTTTCTTTTTTCAATTATGTCTATGTGGGTTATATGTAATCAATTATTTATTCTGCATTTGTTGCATGAATCATGGAAAATTATGTATTTTTCCTTATGTACATTATGGATTATAAGTAATCCATTTTTAGTTCTGCATTTGTTGCAGGAACTATGATGAGTTATGCACGGATATCTGCAATCCTGAGAACGGACGAGGAAAGTGCAAGACTTAAAAGGCTGATGTCAGATTTAGGCTGCGCATGGTAAAATTTCTGTTTCTCAATTTCTCAATTTCTCTGTTCCGGAACAGGGTTTGGAGCAATCCGTTTGGTAACGCAAATTGATTTCTCTGTTCCCCGGAATAGAAATCTGTTTCGAGAAATTGTTTTGGGTGAGAAATCAGAAGCTAAAAATTTTAGCTTCTCTATTTCTGAAGTAGAAATAGAAATTATTTCTCCATCCACCTCCTTCCTTAAGCAGACTCGACTCCCTCTCTCCTCACTACCGTTGCTTTCCCATTCCTTCTCCTCACCTCAACCAAAAACCCTAGCGACTCCGTCGCCGGTCATCCTCACCGTCGCCGCTCATCTCGCCGTCGCCGTCGCCCGTCGCCGCTCATCTCGATCGGCCTAGCTCCGGTCGTCCCGTCGGACCCGCCTCGTCCGTCCGCGTCCCCAGTCGCGCTCTAGTCGCCATCGCCCAGTAGCCGTCGCCATCGCCCAACTCCAGTAGCCGTCGCCGTCGCCCAACTCCAGTAGCCGTCGCCGTCGCCCATCTCTGTCGCCGTCGCCCATCTCCAGTCGCCGCACCCATCTCCAGTTGTCGTGCCCATCTCCATTCGCCGTCGCCCATCTCCGTCGCCGTCGCCCATCTCCAGTCGCCGCACCCATCTCCAGTCGCCGTCGCCGTCGCCCATCTTCGTCCGAGTCCCCTTCCGCTCTCGATTTCGCGGATCCAGTCGCCCAACTCCAGTCGCCGTCGCCGTCGCCCATCTTCGTCCGTGTCCCCTTCCGCTCTCGATTCCGCGGATCCAGTTGCCGTCGCCCCTTTCTGCTTTCGATTCCTCACGAGGTTCGATCGATCCTTCCATTTTCGCCTCTTTCTTCGTTGTTCTGTGCTTGTTCTGTCCTTGTGCTCTGCAATTTGTGCTGCGAGGCTGGGCTGCTCTGTTTCTCGGTGGGATGGGGAATGTGAGAGCGATTGCGAATGGTTGGTGTTTGTGCTGTGAGTCTTAGGTAGATTTCACTCGGGCTAGAGCGAGAAGCGAGAAGCCCGCGTTCTTGGGGCTGCTTTCAGCTGCGACCTGTTTCGCCTGCGTTCTTTACTGTGCTTCGAGAAGCCCGACGTGTTTCGCCCGCATTCTTTGCTGTGCTTGGTTGGTTTTTATGCTGTGAGTCTTAGTTATTTATGCTGTCTGCTAATAAATTCTGCTCTGAGAGAGATAGTGAGGAGCATGTATACATACAGGATACCCCTACTAGCTCGAATTCCTTTCCTAAAGCACCAAATATTCATGCTGACTAGGGAACAGAAATCTTAATAGTTTCGACACTTCACTTTTTGTAGCTGATGTATAAAGATATCCGGACTAGGACTAAGGACTAGATTGCTTTTGTACAGAGAAGGAAGAGAAAGAGTGTTATGACCTTTTTTGAATTGGGTGTGCCTAAACTGCAACTGATACAGAAATTTTTTTCCTCCTGATGTGATCTATTTGTTAGATATAAACATCATAACCTCTCTCCTGTGTTTGGGATTTGATGGCATGGTGACCTCCTCTGATTTAAAAATTCCATGGCATCTAGTCTTGATTGTTTGTTAGGAAGTTTGGGGGTACTTGGCTTCAACCCTTTCTTCAACGCCCTAGCTTCTAGGCTTTTATAGTTTGAGTGGTTGTCATATAATTATGTTGTCCCTGCTATCTGTTTATTCTGTAAATTCAAAGTTTAAAGAATGTCGACCGAATTGGTAATATTTTGGCATCCAAGAACAGCTCCCAAGTCTTGTGGCATTTGGTGGTAGGTGCAGAAGCAATTGATGTCTACTTGTTGATCTGTGAGGAGGCAAATATGTGAGTTTAGAGCCATCTTGTTTGGCATTTACTCATTTTATCGTGATTTCGGCGTTTCACATGTTAGGTTCGTGTTATAGACTGTATACAATTTTGTTGTGGTGCTGCTACTTGATAGGTACGGATCATTAAGGAGTTAATTCCTAACTTGCAAGGTGTGCTACTGAGCTTTTGGCTAAAACAAAGGAAGTGTATTACTGAGTTATAGTGTCCTGATTTGCTTTTAGTCAGGAATTAGATCAAATTGGGTCTGTTTCATTTGGTTCATTTTTGATGAGCTTTCCTGACTATGATGGGTCACCACATATATTATGGTTTGTATTTTCTGTTTCATTTTGCATTTTCTGTTTCATTGTCTCACTATGACCCTTGTTCTTTTTTCTTCTTCTTAGCTCACCTCTTTGACTTCATGATATTGTTCTAATTAACTCTTCTTACTGCCCATAGGAGAATAGCCATAACTTGTCCTCATGCCTCCTTTTGGCCACCTGTTCCCACATGGAATTTGATCATCATCAGAGTTAACTTTAGACTGCCATGCCAGTCAGCAAAATTCAGTTCCATGAAATTGTATTTTCAACTTTTGTAATGTATTAGTGTTATTTCGACTATTATTTTGTATTTGAGGATTTCCTATGTTGTTATCTAATCAATTTCTATTTCTAGCACAATTTCCATTTTATTAATTTCGAATCTCTTGCAAATTGCGTCTACCTCCATGTCAACTAGTACCTACCATAAAATCACTTCGTGGTCTCAAAAGAATGCAAAAAAATGTAGTGACTTAAACCCGAATCTTGAATGAGGAGAATAAATACATTAACTATTTGCATATTAGCATTTGAAACTACCAAATCTTTTATAGTTTGCATATTAGCATTTTTATACTAATTACTAGCTTTTATTTACATAAATTGCTAATGTTTTGAAGTTCTTAACTACTCTATCGAATTACCAATATAAATTAAAGCGATTTACCAACTTTTATCAAATTAAATTACCATCACAAGCACCAAGAAGAGTGAGGTAAAAGGATGGGGACAACATGATTCATAGAAATAGAAATTTTTTTTTGTTACCAAACGGATTTCTGTTTCAGAAATAGAAATTTTGAGTCGTTATCAAACGGGTTTCTTTGCTCAGAAACTTGTCCAGGGAATAGAAATTGAGAAATTGATTTCGGCCAGAAATCAATTTCTGTTTCAGAAATTTTACCATGCGCACCCCTAGCTAATTATCGGTGGCATGACGTTGATTTAGTATCACATGTGGTCAGAGTCAATCAGATGATACAGGAAATCATCTGGAATGGTTATCTTATGCCGGATTTTGAGAATGTGCCGGCTTTGATGAACACTCTTCCACCTGAATGGCAAATAGTGTTAGATGGGCTATGGGAGGTCAACGTGGTCTCGGGTTATAGGAGGCTGGTGGTAGCTTTTGTTAGAGAGTACTATAGGATTGAGTTAACCAAAACTTCGACCCTTAAATTGAGCACCACATGGCGCAGAGTGAATGCGCCTTGGAGGCGACATGAAAGCTCTCCAAAAGTTTTTCCATGGTTGGTAAATGTGCTTTCAAATTTTTCAGATATTTTGATTGATAGATTAGAAGGAACATTCCCTATTTATTTCTTAGATTAGTTTGAGATATTTTTTTGGTGTGAATATCTCTTTCTATGTTGATATTTCTTCTTTGTATATATTGCTTAGTATAATAGATTGTTGTATGATATGAAAGCATTGTTATTCTATTGGATGTTAGATATTATTTGCTTTCTGTTATTGTTGACTGCTGTGGGTAGTTCATAGAAGTTTTTGTGACTTCATATAATTTATTTTGCATAAGACAATTATATTAATAATAATTTTGAGTTAGGATTTTTGGAGGATGATTGTGAACATAGTGACCTTTTAATTCTGAAACCTTACTTGAAATTGTTCATTGATATGATGGGTCTGTGCAAAGTGGATGCATAAATGATAGGCATTAATTATTCGTGCATATATGTCTGATGTGTTCAGATCGATGGTTTCAGCAACTAAGAACGTAATTGCTGATATGAACGGCAACAATTGTGAAATATTAAATATGAAGATTCAATATGTGCTGGAAAAACAAGAAGCACTAGAAGCTCTTGACCATGTTATGGAAGATCTTGAGGATGCTGTGCGCCACCTGGAGCTGGTAGAGGACCGCTTAACGGCATTTGAGCCGAAAATAGATATTTGCAATGCTGGTTCTAGTTCAGAAAGGGTTTTGAGTTCTAAGCGCAAGCGTATTGATTCGTTCAATATGTGGGAATGCAAAGGATCAAGTCCTTGTTGCAAGAAATCAAGAGTTAACCAACACAAGAGAGGAAAACGTCATCAAGTGAAGAAATTGTCAAGGGTGAGGTGTTACAATTGTGACAAGAAATGTCACTATGCTCGCAACTGTTGTGGGCCGAAAAAAGTAAACACCTCTTGTACATTTAAGAACTTTGCTTATGTGTCAAGTTCTGCTTTATTGGCTGAATCCAATCCTTTGTGGACTGTAGATTCAAGAGCGACAGACCATATGGCAAAGGATAGAGAATCCTTCGTGGAATTCCGACGAGTACCAACTGGAACTAAGTGGATCTATGTAGGAAATAACTCCAGAGATAAAGTTAAAGGAATTGGCACCTGCCAATTGAACATGCGTGGTGGACGCACCTTGTTCCTACATGATGTTTCATATGCTCCGGGGATTCATCGAAATTTAATGTCTGTTTTGGTGTTGGTTAAGCTTGTTTTTATATAAACTTTCATAATAGAGGTGTAGATTTGTATTTGGATACAAACTATTACAGTTGTGGTCACTTTCTAGATGGTTTTATTGTACTAGATGTTGACTGTGGTGATGTCAATATTAGTTATTCCCTTCTCACGTCTCCTACTTTATATGATAATGATGTGAGTGTGTGGCATGCCAAACTTGGTCATATTGGCCAACAACGAATTAATAGACTAGCCAAAGAGGGCTTGTTGGGCAACATTGAAAAAGTCGATTTGCTTATATTTGAGCATTGCCTAGTAGGGAAAACGACAAGGAAACCATTTAGAAAAGATAAAAGAGCTTAATTTCCTCTGCATTTAATCCATTCTGACGTCTGTGGTTCAATGACTGTGAGAAGAAGGCATGAGACTGTTTATTTCATCACTTTTATAGATGATTATACTCGATTCGAAAATGTCTATTTGATTTCTCATAAATCTGAAGCATTAAGTTGTTTCAAAAGGTTTTATGAACCTGGTAGAAAATCAATTAGACAAGAAAAACAAAGCATTGAGATCCGATCGAGGTCGAGAATATTTATTTGATGAGTTCAGAAAGTTATGTGATGAAAAATGAATAGAAAGACAGTTGTTTATTCTATATACTTCTCAACAAAATGGTGTTGCGGAGAGAAGAAACAGAAACCTACTGGAAATGGTTAGGTCCATGATGGCGCATGCTAACTTACCTATTACTTTTTGGAGTGATGCGTTGTTAACTGTTGCCTATATACTTAACCGAGTGCCTTCCAAATCAGTTACTTCCACTCCATATGAGTTGTGCACAGGTAGAAAACTAGACTTAAGTTTTCTTAAGTCATGGGGTTGTGCTGCCTATACTCATGAGTCCTCTCACAAGTTTGGGAAATTGGGTCCCAAAGGAAAAATGAGTATTTTAATGAGATACTCCGAACACTCAAAAGGGTATGTATTCATAGGTGAGCAGGAAAATGGGAATATAACTGAATTTGAATCACGGGATGTCACATTCTTAGAGGATGAATTTCCTAAGAAGGGCAAAATAGGGGAAGATTACTCCCTATTTGAAACCTTGGATCAAGATAATGATATTAGTGGAGTTCGTCCAAGTGGGAGTAATATGAGAAGTGATGAATTG
This sequence comes from Eucalyptus virginea, assembly GCA_014182375.1. Lineage (NCBI taxonomy): Eukaryota > Viridiplantae > Streptophyta > Magnoliopsida > Myrtales > Myrtaceae > Eucalyptus > Eucalyptus virginea. Next base: position 26,155,997 of record CM024520.1, read on the forward strand.
AATTCAACTCATTCTCAATTACAACCACATGATGAGATGATATCACCATTATCTAATCCAAGTGGGAGCATAATGGAAATGATGTGCAAAGTGTACAATCTCACATACGGCGAACAAGTCGCCAAAGTATTCCCCGTTGACGTTTTGACATTGAAGGGGAAACTTTTATGATTGCTCTACAAGATGAGGATGAGCCAAGAAATATTAATGAGGTTCTGGATTGCCCTAATAAGGAAAAATGGATTTATGCAATGGAAGAGGAAATTGAGTCAATGAAATCAAACCAAGTCTAGGAATTGGTTGATCTTCCAAAAGGACGCAAAACTATTGGGAACAAGTGGGTTCTCAAAATAAAGCGAAAGGCCGATGACTCAATAGAAAGGCATAAAGCTCGCCTTGTGTTGAAGGGGTATAATCAACAGGAAGAAATTGACTATGAAGATAAATTTTCTTCTCTAGTGAGATTTACCTCTATTCGCATTATTCTGGCAATAGTGGCTAGTATGGATCTTGAGTTACATCAAATGGATGTAAGGACTGCTTTCCTCAATGGAGAATTAGAGAAAGAAATATATATGGAACAACTTGCTAATTTTATAATGAAAGGTCAAGAAGAAAAAATATGTCGACTTTTGGGTTTGATATACGGCCTTAAGCAGTCATCGAGACAATGGTATATACGTTTTCATAATACCATAATGGCATATAATTTTACAATGATTGATGAGGATCATTATGTATATATCAAAAGGTCCAATGATCAATTAGTAATCATATCATTATATGTTGATGATATACTAATTGCCGGAAGCAATATGGAGTTTGTTCATACTGTCAAGAGTTGGTTGTCTTCCAACTTTGAGATGAAGGATATGGATGAGGATGCATACATTATTGGAGTTAAGATTTCAAGAGATCGTTCGAAGAGATCGTTCGAAGAGATCGTTCTCTCTTTCGCAAGAAACATATATAAATAAGGTTCTTAAACGATTTCGTATGCAAGATTGTAAACCCATAAACACTCCTATTGCAAAAGGTGAAGGATTGAGCCATAGACTGTGTCCAAGGACTCTACAAGAGAAGGAACAAATGAAACATGTTCCTTATGCTAGTGCTATTGAGAGCTTGATGTACGCTATGATGTGTATAAGACCCGGCATATGTTTTGTAGTTGGAATGGTGAGTAGATACCAATCCAATCCAGGTCCAGCACAATGGAAAGCCGTTAAAAGAATACTAAGGTATATAAAGGGGACTGCTGATTATACGCTGAGTTATTAAGAAAAAGATCTGCGACTCTAAAGCTATTCTGATGTTGGTTAAGGAGGAGATTTAGATGAAAGAAAATCTACCTCTGGGTTTATTTTCTTACCGAATAATGGCACCATATGTTGGAGCAGTAAGAAACAAAAGTGTATAGCCTTGTTCACGATGTAAGTTGTGTTTGTGGCATTATCAGCAGCAATATAAGAAGATGTTTGACTTAAGAGATTATTGGATCATTTAGGTGTTATTGGAAGTGCTGTAGATTCATTGTTGGTTAATTATGATAGCCAAGCAGCAAAAGCGTACACCAAAGATCCAAAATATCATGGCAAGACCAAACATATAGATACCAAGTATAATCTTGTCAAAGATATGATTGCACGAAAAGATGTGAACTTACAGTACATATTACGCATAGAATGGTAGCAAATCCTATGAAAAAACCAATACCTAGAGATGTGTTTTGTGGCCATATGAAATCTCTAGGATTGTGTAAAGGGTGATGTACTGAATATTGTAATTTCCCTAAGTATTCACATTTGATGAATTTGTGTTTTCATCATTAATGCCTATGAATCTTTGTTTGATCTTTATGCATCTTAATGCTTAGTGCATTACTTTAAGTTAAGAAAGTATGTCGGACAGATATAAGATTAGCCCACTCACACGGGTAATCGCATCCATTTATTGTGTGATAAGTAGAGATGAGACTGTTTTTAAGCTTATTATCTAGGTGATAATCAAGAGCTCAAGCTTAAAATACGTATGTCGCCTTAACTGAGTGTTAAGATGATGACATAATATTTACTATGTCCGAAAGTAAAATAACCCACATATTTTACTTTATCTGTCTATGATGCCAGATGTGAGTTCTGATGAATTTTGTGAATGAGTAGATATGTGAACTCAAGTTAGACATTGGGTATGTCTGAACTATCATCTGGACAGTATTGAAGGTGTAGACATACGCTCCATGGGAAAGGAGTTAATACCGTAATACGTATTTCATACTACGTATGCATGAAACGACCAATAAGAGTGGCAAAAGTTTGATCTCAACTTTTATGCCGTGTGAGCCTCTTGAGGAAAAGAGTTTCTCAATTTTAGTGCCCTCATGACTCTTACTTATTCTCAAGATTTTTATTTAGTGTTTGCTATCTTAGGATGTTGCCAATGGTCATGAGTTTTGATTTGATCTAATGGGATATTTCTAGAAAAGCAAGCTGAATTGAAATTAAGAGTTTGAAGGAAAGAGGAAGATCGAATTTGGAGAATCACATTGTAGTTTTGTATTAATTGGTTAACCAATTATGACTGTCTTTGGGATAATCATAATTGTGAATACAATATATATATAGAAAGAGATCGAGAGAGATATAAATGTGATCGATCGATCTAGGGAACTGCATACTAAATCTACTCAGGATGTGATGCCCATTATGAGCTGCTATATATTCCTAACAGATGTATGGCAACGAGCTCTCAAAGTATACCGGTCGCACGGATTATTCACCGGTATGAATGTTGAAGAGAGGTAAAGAGAATCCTGTTCGGCCTACCATGTGCGAGTGGGAGATGATGGTTTTATGTGATGGGCTTAAGGTCCGTCCGTCCATGTTGGGCCTAAAAGCCCGGCCCACAGGATTAGGGCCCATGGATGAAGGGGTACGTTTCTATTTTTGAGGGAACTTATATAAAGGAGGACAGAGAGAGACGAAGACACCTTTTGGCATTTTCAACGTACGTTCGCCTCTCCTCTCTCCCTCCAAAAGAAAACAAGCGCTTAAGGCGCACCATCTTCCCTTCAAGGCCAATCAACGTCAACGAATCGAACAGGATTGTTTTTCTCTTCCTCTTATCGGTATTGGTGTTTAATCTGTGGCTAACAAGGTACGCTCGATTCCATAGTGTGCTTTAGGATCGGTGATACATGATTTTCCCGGGCTTGTCTTCCGCATTCGTTTTAGGGATTCGATTTAGTGTCGAATCCGATTTTTGGGAATCCGTCAAACCCAACACTAACCACAACAAATTCACAACACAACATTGATATTTTTTGTTTGACTAAAAGCAAAAATCGGTCTACTTTCTATATTTGAAAATTTAAAGCTTGTGATGGTTAATGATGAAAATCATTTGAGGATATGATCTAAGTTGTCTCATAATAATAATAACAACAAAGCATTTGACACTGTGGCAAGGTATATGTACTCTACTAAATCACTACACCCAATTCAACACAATGTCTAATGTCTCTTATGATTGCAAATTTATGCTCAAATTCACTGGTCAAGGCTCGAGACTACCATTTTAATTCCTACTAGTTAGTTCAAGGCATTGTCTCGCCGCTTGTGGCTAACCTTACGGCCAACATGGCAGCGTTCAATTTACATGCACTTGTTAATGGATATGCTCTGACTCAATATACAAAAAGTAGTCACTAGAGAGAGATTCGACATATCATTCTAAAGCAATATGAATTTGGCATGTCAATTTTTTCCTGAGCAAACATGCTTAAGACCCAATGCGAATTTTGAGATGGAGAAGAGAGAGGAAATGATCTAACCCCATCTATGAATCCAACCCTCTCATCCTTCTTCCCAACTTTAAATTCCTAGACCTAATAAGCATATCACCCCAGAAACTCTTAACATCCACCGTTTCCTTTTGAGGTTTTATTGATACACTTCTTACCTAGAGCCTCTTGATACACCTTGATATCAGGGAGCAAAAGAAAGGAGGATATATTATTGGAGGGAGAATCCAAAACTGACGTGCCGTCCCTTCTTAAGTGGTTTAGATGGAGCACGTCCCAGCTCAGCCATATTTGGCCCTGAAAATCAACCCGCCTAATGCCAAATCGGCGTTGTCCTAGCGGCGAATGGTACCACAAGCTCTTCAACTCTATTTTTTGACAATTCTCCCATCAACTTTATTAGATAAACCGAGGTACGAAAAACACCACAAACACTCCAGAAGCTATGATTAGTCAAATTCAGAGGATTACCAAGTTAGAATCGAGCTTCTTTGAGCGAGTCCCAAACAAGCAAGTCTCATATGGAGCAATGAGCCGACCAATGAACGAAGCTTCAGAGAGATGGAGAGGGAACATATGATATTTTTCAGAGAGATGGAGAGGGAACATTGACCACTAGAGAATGTGGAGGAATTGATCAAGAGAGCATATGAGATTTTTCAGAGAGAGATAGCATGAACAAACCCTAGAATTTGGGGCAAATGTGTTTTTCAATTCAACAAGAGAGGCAGAAAGAGGGGGGAGGGAACAGTGGAGCAATGGAGCTTTTAAGTAAAGCAAGCGAGAGAGGCATGGAGCACAAGGAAAGGGCTCGCTCGTGGAGATGTAGAACAGTTGAGCTTCAAAGAGCTCTCGAACATGGAGCATGGAGTTTTGAACGAGAAGCTACTCAGAGAGGGTGGGACACATTATGGCCTTTTTATTTCTTCAACTACGTTAGATATAAAATGACACCGTTTTACTTCTTAAATGCCATGTGGGTGTCAAGTGAGCGTTGTTTGCATTCCGTCATCCACGTCAGCGGCCACGTAGGATTTTTAATTGTGTTTTTTAACGGAACCCTAACATAGGATAGATGTGTCACGTGGACTAAAGTTTGGGGTTTTTAGTGTCACAAAAAAAGTTTGGAGTAAATGTGTCACAGTTAGCAAAGTTAAGGGTTTTTGGTGGTTTTTTCCCTTTTTATTATGATGACGGTCGTTGAATTTTTTTCCCCTTAATTTAATGCTTGATAAAATAAATTGTAGCCTTATTGGGAGACGTATAACCACAATTCTGAAATCACACAATTAATAGCTATTTAACTATATTTTGTAAAAAAAAAAAATGTAGATGTTCAAGAAAAGCTAATTTAATTGACCTACTTGTGGATGATATTAGATAGAGCTATGTTGTTTCCTTCACTTTTGACCATTGAGCTCTATCGTTTGTCATTTCATAAGTCATGAACAAGTGTACAAATTAGTAAGTTGGAAGTTTTGAAAAAGAAGTTTTCACTGTACATTATCCTTAATTCTATCTTCCATCTATAATATTAACGGAAAATCTGCCTTCCTTTCATTTAACTCAAATGTTTTCATTATACCTTTATAAGTATGATGTCTACGTCGCAGTAATAACTGTTTGCCACTTAGTTCCACTTTTCTATATATATAGCTATTATTTAAGTCGTTTAACTTATTTATAGGGTTTATAAACTCTTTACATATAATTTATTTCGCATGTAAAGCCTACTCGTTTGTCAAATTTCATGTGTAGTGTCATCTCACTATATATATATATTATATATTTGCACGAGTCCAAAAGTCTAAGGTAGAATTTAAGTGAAATATCATTTCAATGATACACTAAGAAAAATACTTAGCATATCAATTGTTTTTTGAGTTTTTTTCTTCTGTTTTTTTTTTTTTTCACTTTGAAAGGAATAAAGTCAAGCGTGATAGACTTGGGTCCATGGCGTGCTATGCTAAGTTTTTTTTTCTTATATTATTCATTATCTAGTGCTTTTAAACCTTTTTCTTTTCCGCCAAAAATGCTGCTAGACCTGTAAAGAAGACGCTTTCTTTTTCAGTTTGGTATCGTAAATTTGACGTCATGTGGACTCTATGACTACTCTCTAGAATTGGGAATTAGTATATACTCCACTAGAAGGTTACGAGGGCGCGAGAACGTATTGGCTGCTTGTAATAAAGCAAGATGAAATATCAAGATCATAATATAAATTTAATGGGGATTAGTTGATCACCAGCCATAAAAATTTCAACAATTTAGTTCAGTTCATTAGGGAAATTCTGCACGTGAATTTCACAAAGAAATGAGAACAATTAGTCGATATTTTATCAATTAATCAACCCTTATGAATAAACTAATGCCCTAGTAAAGACTGCGGTTCTAGGAATTGACCAATTTAAGGTTAATAAAGTCCAGGAGCTTATGCCATACCAAAAGCTCAGTTTGTGATAGGAAGAAAATAACTTCTACAAATAGAGCATCGTGTTCTTCATAAATCTTCATATTGTCCAGAGTTGATCTACATGATGTGATGTTCTCATATCAATCGAATTTCCTTAGCCAAAAACCAAATTGTAGTGATAATATGATGCCTAATATAAGATAACTTTTTATATAGTAGTGATCACCAATTTTGACAACTTTTTTTGGGAAAAAAAAAGTTTGAGCTTGAAAATGGAAATAAGATTGCTTTCGATATAGCAGAGATTACCGATTTTTCTTGAGAGTCTTCTTCCCTTCTCTCCTCCGCCATTGCTTATAGCGTTCTCAGGTCGAGATATGTAGTTATCCATTATTTTGCAATGCAAGCGATTGTAGCTTGATAGGGTTGTAGCATATTAAGGAGGTATTTGAAAACAACATTAAGTAACGAATAGCAAAATTTTCACCACTATGTCATCAAGTGAGCTTAATAATCTCTAAATACACACAATTGGTTGGTATAAATTAAAATCCCCTGGATGGGACAAGTTAGGAAGGGTATGTTTGAAGGGTTATGCATTTTCCACTCCTCCTTTAGCTTATACTCTCCTTTTTTTATTTTTTTTTACCATATGTCTCTTGAGGAGCCCAGCACTTCTAGTACAACTCTATAAAAGTGATTTTTTATTATTATTTGGTCAATGCTTTTTATTTTATTTCTTGTTTTCCTTGCAGATCCCACTTTCCTTCTTCTTCCTTTTTTTTTTTCATGCTTTTGATGTATTAGTCTTCGTTTTTGCAAATCTTCTCTCTTTTTCTCTTGTAGGTCATTCTCTTCTACCTATGCATCCAACTCCTCCTCCTCATCATCCTTCCACAAACCTGTCGTCCTTTGTTTTCTATCTATGATGCCAACCCTGCGATCCTCCACACTTTCACTAGCATTGACATAGGACTCACTAGTAACCAACCCAACAAGCCCTTTTTCTTCACCGCACGCAGGATCTTCTTGCACCATGGAAGATAATACTAAGAAGCATTGCTTCTCTCTCTCTTCCTTTTTTTTTCCCTATATTTCTCTCATTTTCTTGCACTTGTGAGTGTCTAAAGAAAGAAAAGGCGTCTCCACCATGTGTAGGCATAAAAGTAGAGGGTCATAGGTGAGTCGTGTTCTATTAGGTAATGTGAAATGGGATTGGAATTAATGTTTAATTTGATTGCAGTTTTCAGTGTTATGTTTGAGTGTTTGAAGTAATCTGTTATTTTGGATACTACAGATGCAAGAGAAATTTGAGAAATTTGTGGAAGAAGGAGTGGGAGGCATAGAAAGAACAAAATGGCCTGCAAGAGACAAAACACACAGACGATTTGCAAGAATAGAGAACTAAGAAGTCAAAGGCATGGAAAGAAAGAAGAAGAAGGAAAGTAGGACCCGCAAAAAAAAAGGAACAAAATAAAAACGATGACCAAATAATTAATAAAAAAAAGATCACTTTTGTAAAGTTATACTATAAGTGGCGGGTCCCACAAGGGATAACATAATCAAGACACCAAAAAGTAAGTGTCTAAGCCAAAGGATGAGTGAAAAAATAAATATTGAAAATTTTATGGAAAGTATCGTCCAAACCTTCTAATAATGCTCTCTTTTCGTGTTTGGTAAGAAACTAAAAAATTTATTATTTAATTTGCATCTATTATAAAAATGCATTTTATTTTGCTTTCAATACTTAGGATTTCAAACTTTGATATTCAATACTTAGATTTTGAATATCTTTTTTTTTTTTTTTTTTTGGCATTATCGAATAAGCCACATGAAGTAGAGCTTGTCTTAGGATTACAGATCCAACTATTAATGAAAAATTGAGGTACATCAAAGTAATTCTATTTACTTATACCAGTAATATTCTGTTATGGCTGAATAATTTAGAGCATATATTAGCTTCTATTTATCTCGAGGAAAATATTTCCCTCATTTTTTGGTGTTTTAATTGTTTAGAAAAATGAGTCAACGAAAAATGTTTTCCTAATCAAAGCAAAATTCATATTTAAATTCAGAAAAATGATGTCCTCTTTAAAAAGTCAAAAATCATTTTTCAATATATGACCATATATCGACACTTAGATTAAAAATTATGTGCTTGGACATGGAAATTCTAATGCTCGTTCTCGGGTCCTCAGCGCTAGTGCTTGGATTGATTGAGGTCGTGCCTGAGGCCCCGATTCTTGTGCTCGATGTTCAACAACTTAATTTGAAATTACTATAATTAACCTCGCTGTATTTCTCTTTTGTGTTTAACCAAATCATCCTATTTTTGGGTCAAACGTTTGGTAATCGAGTGCTCTTAACGCATTTATTAAACAGACTTAACATAAGAATATTTTGAATTTTTTAAAACATTTACTAAACATAACATACCTGTGTATTGAGAACTACAAGCTTTATATATTTTGTTGCTCAATAAATGTCGTGACAACACCTGCTAAAAAAAAAATCTTGTTTTAGGCATTTTTTCTTTTATAATGTGATGATTTTAAAACAAATCCAAGAGAATTACTGAGACTAACTCCTGGGACAGAGGTGAAATACGTATATAGGCCCAATGCATGCTAGAAGGGAAGGTTTAAGTGGTCTCGAGAAAATTACTTAATCAGTCCTTAACTATTGTATGGATTTCAATTCAATAATGGACATTTCAATTTTGCCAATTTAGTTGTAAATCTTTGCACAAGATTTCAATGTGTCCATCTAGTCAATTTTGATTAGAAATCTATGAAGTAGCAATACAATCATTACCGGTCGTCCTATGTAATACACCGGATTTCCTACGAAAATCAATTGTAAATATTACATTTGAAATTTGTGCAGAGATTTAGTACTAAATTGAAAAAATTAGAAAATTTATAATTGATTGGATAATTTTCCCAAATTGTCTCGCTTTCAACAAACTAGACATATATGCACCATCACTCGTGTACACTCAAGCGATTTAAAATCAACCTTAATTATGATATTTTTATTCTTTCTTTTTGGGGTTAGTGGGTGAGTTATTTTTTCAGCGTCATTACATTTTGTAAGTTTTGCCTCTCACGTATCTAGCAAAAAAAAAAAAAAAAAAAACATTTAAAATCACATATGTTAACGCCGAAACGTAAATTAGGAGTAATTGGTTTTAAGATGATGGATAGATTTCGGATGGGAAACTTGAAACCTACTTCGTTAGAATCAATTTTCATTTTTTGGAACATATAACCTATTTTGTTTGTTCTAGAACTGACCTTGGAATTTACCATGTTGGTCTAGTCTGATTCTAGATGCTAATCGAGCACTTTTTCTTTTGCTTCATAAAAAAAAAAAAAAAAAAAAAAAAAAAAACGACAAACAGCAATTATAGCAAAATCTTAAGAGCTATAAAAAGTTCAAAGAAAAATATCTATATATATATATAACAAATAGAAATATAAAGTAACAGAGAAGTTAAGCTCCTTTAAGAATAATAAATCAACTTCTTCTAACTTCAAAAAATAGGTTCTAACCAATTCCCAAGTGAATGGGTGGGTATGTTCAACACCTAATACCGATTCCAAAAATTTGGAATAAAAAACTGGATATATTTTTATGGGTGGTCCAATCCGATTATAGGGTAGAATTGGACTATTTGCATACCCCTAATGTATACCATATATAATTCTAATAATTTTTTCAAAATTCAAAATATCTTTTTTGCCATAGTCATAACCAGAAGATTGCGTAAATTCTGCTTGCTTTCCAACTTGCTGAGCAATCCATATCTCCCCTTCTTCTTTTCTATTGAAAGAAAATTTCATTCATTTTCATAATCAAACATGAGAGGAATATAAAAAGCTTCTAAGTAAAGTAAATCTCAAAAGAGCCACAAAACAAAACAAAACTCAGAAAAAACAAAAGAGACAGCTTATAGTTGTAAACACACTTTCAGCCCAAAAGACCAGAATTGTGACAAAAAAAATAAAAAAATCAACAGCCAATTACCGAACCATCAGTGATGGGCACAATTGAGATCTTTCCCTCCATAAACTATAGCTTGCTGGGCGCCCTAGGTTTAGTGTCCTCAACACCATCGCCATACAGAGACGACGACAACAACAACATGTTAAAGCACCCTAAATTGAATGCCTTAAGAAACTCTTACATTTAAATTTAGATCAGAGACAAAAGCTCACCGTTTTAGATCTACACCTAATCGAGAGAAAAAAAGCTTCCACTGAATTTCGGAAAAGTTAGAGAACCATATCCCTAGCATTCTGCTGGCTGAACCGGTCATGACGTTATTACAAAAAATTTCAATTGCAACCAAATTTATTAATCACCATGAGTGAAAAAGAAAAACAGCTACAATGAGCAATAGAAGACGCCGAACAAATCGAAAAGAGTCCTAAATTAGATTGGAAGAGGGAAAAAAAATCAAGGCCTAAAAGAGAATTGTAGTTCAAAGTAGGATCTGAGCTTCAGAAATTAAAGCTAGGAGGTTGAGGATGCAATTTTTTTGAGGGAGGGTTTTTTTGGTTGAGAGAGGGTTGCTGACATTTTGTTGATGTCATTGATTGGTTTGTTGATGCCAAATGATCATGCAACTCTAAGAAAATAACATTTTATCTTTGGGCCATCCTTTCTTATATATGTAACAATTGTGTAAGCACTTCTTTGTCGTTGAAGTGTTGAGGCTCAATTTCAAAGATCTTGGCAATCTCAGGAAGATACTGATCGAAAAAAAATCACATGATGACAAGATAAGGTCAAGATGATTGGCACCATGAATTTGAGAAAATGTAATTGAAAGAGAGAGTTCTGGAATGAGTTAATTTTCTTGAAATGAACAGATGAAGAACCTACTTTTAGTGAAATCTTGGAAACCAATGGGCATGACATATCCCATCTGGGAAGCTGATGCACAGCATAAGGCAAGCGTAATGAAAGGGCTAAAAATACTAGACAAGGCCGGATGCATGCCAAAACCAGGCTTCAAAAGCCCAGCAAACGCGGACGAGCTGGGGACCGCCGCGGCCATGAGCAAAGGTCATGCGTGGGTGCACCGGTCCGGTGATGCCCTTGCGGTCTAGCGATGAATGCGATGCGTGGTGGTGGCCGCTGATTTGTTGGCGACCGCTCCCGGGGGCTGCTGATTTCGTTTATTCTAAAGGTGTATTGATGCTTAGACCGAATTTCACGGGGACAAGAGCGGATCGGTCGAAAAAGCAAAACAGAAACTTCACAATTTTGGGTCCCCGGGGCCCACTAGAGAAGGAAGTAAGAAGCACCGTTAAAAAAAGCTACGAAGGTAGTGCTCTCTCTCTATTCTCCAACTTTATCATCTTCTTTCGGTTTGTCCAATCAGTTTCCGAGTGATCATGGGATTTCGGCGGCTTTCCTTGAACGAAACCTTAAACGGGTACGAGACTTGGTGACCCGTGAATAACATGAGCCAAGTGGCGACAAATTCCTTTTGAGCTGCGGCGTCTTCTCTCCTTCCTCATTCACACGACACTGGCGACTGACTTAATTTGCACTAAAGAGGACATCAGTGAGGGAAACACCGTAAGAAATAAGGAGAAAGTAACAAAAAAAGTTATAAACCTATTATATTTGTGTCAATTCAATTATAAACATTTCATTTAAACAATTTAGTCTTAAACATTTTGTATTTATACCAATTCAGTTCATTCAATCAATTTTGACTAAAAATCCTTGATATGGATACCAGTCATCTCACATGGCTTGGCCGACACTAATAGAGATATCTTGTATAATTTTTTAGAAAATGAATATTTTATTTTTTATCCTTTTATCCTTTCGTTTTGGTTGGCAAGGGCCTTTGCAACCCCATCGACATCGACCTCTTGCCAACGGCCGGTGAAAGGAAGAAAAAAGAATAAAATAATAAAGAAAATAAAAGAATAAAATAAAAACATTAAATATTTAAATATTTTTAAAAATGCTCACATCAATGCTGCCGTGCCACATAAGCTGATTAGTGTCCGTGTGAGCAATTTTCCGATCAAAGTTGTCCAGATGGACTCAATTAGCATAAATGCAAAAGATTTAAGACCAATTGATCCAATTAAAAAAATTTGAAATTGAATTGGCATAAAAATAATAAGTTAATAACTTTTTGGGTACTCACCACAAAATGTGGTTAGTTGCACTTTACTTCCTTGGACATCTACTCTTGTTGTAGTCATAAACATTAAGGCCGCGTTTGGAATTGGCTTTGGGAAGGATCTTTGGGCTTTTAAGGATCTTTAGGCCAAATATTGGGTGTTTGGTTTCATTTTTGAAACCCACCTTGAGGCCAAGTTTGCATTGCAAATGCTGAAAGCCCCATGTCTACCGTTCATCTTCTTCTCCAGTGGTGTGTGGCTAGTTAGCGAGGAGCTCGAGAGAGGCCGGCGAGGTCACGGCTGAGGGCAATGAGGTCGCAGCGACGATCATCAGTGAGTCGCGTCACCGCGACCCAAGTGCAACTCACACAACCTCATGCGACCTCGCGGCGACTAGATCTGTGTCGCTAGTCGCCGCGAGGTCGTGTGACCTTTGGTGGACACATATTTGGGTCGCCAGAGGTTAGCGACCTTTCGTGGACCCAGATTTGGGTCGCGGGAGGTCTCGCGACCTCAAGTGATCGACACAACCTTCGGCAACTCGGATCTGGTCGTTGTGAGATCGCGTGACCTTCGGCAACTCGGATCTAATCCCCGCGAGGTTGTGCGACCTCCGGCGGACCCAAACCTAGGTCGAGTGACCTCCGTGAAGGGCCGCCGGGGTTGCCCGACCCTAGGTGGCCCTCGCCGAAGGTCACCTAACCCCAGTAGCCCTCGCCAGTCATCTCCGAGGGCTACTTGTGGCCACCAGCAACCGTCCGTCTCGCCAACCAACTCTTTTATTTTTCTTTTGATAATTTTTTTCTTTTGTCTTTTTTAATCACCAAAGTCTTTTGTAAATATAATCTCTTCAAACATTATTGAACTCAAAATGTACTTCATAATGGACTTTCAAATTACAATTTAACAAACACAATTTGCATTTTGGAACATCCATTTAACTTAAAGTCTTTAGCATTTTTCCAAATACTTTCCCCAAAAGTCTAACCAAACGCACCTTAAGTATTACTTCAAAGTGCACTAGCCCATCTTCTTGACCAAAATGATGTCCGATAATTTTCATTTAACATCTTCGGTTATGCATTATTTATATTTCTCTCAACTTCGTTAACCATGAAATAGAGGTTATATTGATAGAAGAAAATGAGCAAACCATTTTCAAGTAATACTTAATGGCTAAATAGATGGAAAAACTGACGATTGCCAATAAAAATGAAAATTCAACAAGGTAATCTATAATTTTCCAAAGTTCAGGCGCCACTGGGCAACGGTGCCAAAGTTGGAGGAGTCAATCGGAAACGTTTTGAGGTTCAAGAGTTTTTGTGCAGCTATTTTAAAACAATTTCCTAGATTAACGGGCCTAATGTGGGAATAGAGCAATATGCGACCAATCGCTATCATGGATTAATACAGCCATTATGCAAATCTCATTTATGCAAATCGCTATCATACACACGACCGTCGTCCATGTATGACATGATGCTGTTCACATTTCCGCCGTCGACAAAAGTCGGTCACACGTCCATCCAAAACTCTCAAACGTGCCTTAATTTCCCCCTATAAATACGAACCCTAAGCAAGCACATTCTCCAAACATATACCAATCTCTCTCTCTCTCTCTCTCTCTCCCCGCCGAGATATAGAATGGGCAACTGTGCAGCTCCTCAAATCACAAGAAATGGTGGCCTTGCCATGACCACCCGTCACCATGACTGGTCACCATCTCCTCCATACATGCTCAAGGTCATTCACATGGACGGAAGACTGCAAGAAGTCACTCAAACCATCAAGGCTTCTCAACTCCTCTCCCAGAACCCTAACTGCTTCCTCTGCAGCTCAGAGTCCATGTTCATTGACTCCATAGCCCCCCAAATCCACGAAGAGGAAGACCTCTGTTTGGGCCAACTCTATTTCCTGTTGCCTCTTTCCATGTCCCAAGTCCCGCTCTCTTTAAGAGAGCTCTGCTTGCTCGCTGTCAAGGCCAGCGCTGTGCTCGAGAGCAGCTTGAGCTCGAGGAGAAGGAAGGACAGAGTTTCGTCAGGGGAGAGCTTCGTCAGGGGCGGATCACTAGAGATGGTGTCAAGCTCCCACCACGTTCGACACCACGAGATGGGACGTGGGTGAGAGCAGTCGAAAGATTGAGTTGTGAAAGTGCATGCCTATGCCTATGAGGTGAAGCGGAACCGAATAGATGACAGAAGGAAGAGCTTGGACAATATGCTATAAGCTCTTTTTCTATTTTAACAATCTTTTTTTTTTTTCGGTTGTCCTAAAATTAACGGGTCTTTTCTGTGAAAGTTGAATTACATCTTAATGTTTCAGCCAACTATAATTGCTTCTATAATTATTATCATCATGGTCGGATCATCCTTGTCATTAATTATAATCGATATTATTATTTTAATACAGAGTAGCTTTATGTCGTGATAAGGATGTGAGAGATGTAAAAGCTTGCGAAGAATATTAGTTAAATTGCTGTTGCAAAGATCTTGTATTGTTTCATTTCTTGAGCTTTTTATGTACCCCAAAATGAGGTAATTTCTACATTTTTATAAGCGGTGCTTAATTTTTGTTTGTTCCCCGCCGCCCGGGGGGGGGATGTAACAAAAGAAGAAGAAAATAAATAATAAACTTTCAAAATGATGCTTGAAGTGTCAAAACTTGATACAAATAACACTTAAGTGTGAAAAGTTACGAAAATGGGACATTTGAGTACCAAGTCCGGCGAAAGTTATTAAAAATCCTATGTGATAATATTTTAATAATATAACTCACTTACGTGGGCACGCTGAAGAGTTGCCAAAACAACATTGTTTTTCTTTATATGAATTTCAATATAAATATTAATTAAATGGGTTAATACCTTGAAAAACCCCAAACCTGGTTAACAAATTTACCCCAAACTATTTTTTTTTAATCATGAAAAACCCCAAACTGGTAAATCTGTGACAAATTTATCCCGACTGACTATAAAAAATCATAAACTTGTATATTTATGACAAATTTACCCCAAACTAATTTATTCGACTGCAAAAAACCCTAAATTGGTAAATTTGTGACAAACATACTCTATGCTAAATTGGATTAATACCACAAAAAAATCACAAAAATTGTAAACTGTGACAAACGGAGTGTAAAATCCTAAATTGGTATACCCGTTAACTGTCATATGTCATTTAACTTAATAATTTGAGAATAAAATTTAACGAAAACTAACATAAGGTAAATTTGTCACAAGTATACCAGTTTGGGGTAAATTTGTCAAAGGCATGTCAGTTTTGGGTTTTTGGTGGTCAAAAAAATAGTTTGGGATAAATTTGTCACAAGTGTACGAGTTTGGGGTTTTTCAGTATTAACCCTAATTAAATTAAAATATTTATATTATTATTATTATTATTTAAAAAAAAAAAAGGAAGATGGAGGTTGCAGGCGGTGAGGGCTCAACCGAGAACCTCCATGTTCCTCCTTTTAAAAAAAATTAATTTAAATTTTATTTAACAAATATTTATATAATTATCTATCCACGTTAACAGCAAAATGACATTATTTATGCATTTGTCTAACTACGTCAGTATGCAAAACAACGTCATTTTGCACTTACCTTATTAGAAAATCGCCACATCAATATTTTGCCCAAACTTTCTCGTCATTGGCACTTAACTGATCTATTTTACTTTGATTTTGGCACTTAAGCATCACTTTCATGACTTTTGGCACTTATATGTCCCTCTATGTCAAGTTTTGACATTTTAGGTGTTCTCTTCCCCTAAATTTTCTAAGCGCTGTATAGCCCATGGTAAGAAATGGAGGTACAAAAAGTTTTGAAAAGATAAATGTTTAGACCAATAAAAGAGGGAATTAAAATAAAAAAGAAACTTTGTTGCTCCGTCCAATTCACGTGGAGAATTAATCTTTACTATTGCTGACAATAACCAAGGAGACCACTAGTGCTATGATAATTGACTATTAAGCTATTGTCCAATTAAAGTTAAAGTGCGACGATATGATTTGAAATTCGTACTGTTAGTTCTTTTAACTGTATATATCTTCAGTAAAATCCTCTATACCTTCAAGAAGAGTTTTTCATTGCCTTCTTGCAGATGATATTAGATAGAGACCTTATATTGTTCTCTTAACTTTGAGCTATCTTGTTTGTCACTCAAGTCCAAAAGTCTCATGTACAATTTAAGTGAAATATCAGCTCATATAATGTAGCGATTTTCCTAAAACATAGAGAGGGAATACTCTATAATAAAAAACAAGTATCCCGTGATGCATTTACTTAAAACTAATTTCTGTCTAATGAAAAATATCAAATCGGTACCCTTGATCCAAATCTACGCTCTGTTTCTATCCAATATCCTATTAAAACGCATACGTGTCAACACATGTAAATTTTCCATGTCAGATATGTTATTCCTCACGTAACTGTCTTGTAGTTCTCAATCAATTCTGATTTGGCATTCTCCACATCGAGTTCATCTTGCATTGTCTATCACATGTGCTAACCAATATGCACTTTAGAGAGAGAGAGAGAGAGAGAGAGAGATAGAGAGAGAGAGTATATCTAGGTCAGGGATACCGGTTTGAGATATTTTGTGAGACGAAAATTACTTTAAGGTAAATGAATTGTGGGATACCTGTTTGAAATTTTTAATGAGATGAAAATTAGTTTGAGTTCAATGTGTCATTAGGGTACCATCTTGGAAATTTTAATGGTATTAGTCTTGTGTGTGTATGTATATGTGTATGTATGTATGTATGTATGTATGTATGTATGTATGTATGTATATCAATTGTTTTCAGCTTTTTATGATTGTGTTTCACCTTTGAACCAGCTTTTTATGATTGTGTTTCCACTTTGAACCCAGCTTTTTATGCTTGTGTTATCACTTTGAACCAAACAAAGTCAAGCACGATAAGCTTTGGTCCATGGCATGCTATTCTGAGAAATTGCTTAGATTATTCATTGTCGGGTGCTTTTAGACCTTTATCCTTTTGGCCAGAAACGCTTCTAGACCTGACAAAAATGATGTTGGGACACGCTTTCTTTATCTGTTTGGTACTGCAGAATTATTGTCGCGTGGACTCTATATCTCAATCTAGCCCTCGGTAGAAGGCAACGAAGCACGAGGAAGTGATTGAAATGATTGTCTGGCTGCCTTAAATAATGCAAAATGATATATCTAGATCTTGAAATAAATTTAATGGGGACTAGATGATCAACGACCATAAAATTCTAAACTTTTAGGTCGGTCCATTAGACAAATTTTGTACATGAATTTTACAAATAAGTGCGAATTTATTTTTAGGCAATCGGTTTTTGCGATGGACAACCACTAGACTAACGGTCACCGTTATTCTTGACAATAACGAAGAATGTCGAGTGACATATCCCATATTTAGCAAGAGAGGCAACCGAGAATTCATCTATGGTCCTTTTTGAGTCTTATTTCAGTCAATTTTTTCTGCTTAAAAATTTGGCACAAGTTGCTTGCAAATAATTCTGTAACTCAAACTTCTGTTGGAATGTCTAACCCAAAAACTTAAACATAGATAAAGGGAGACTACATGTATAAAAAAGAGTATGTAAATTCATAGACAAGTGATGAGTGATACTTTTAACATTCCCTCCCATGTGCAAGCTAGATATGGAACAACACGTGGAATTTGATGAATTAGGGGACACACACGTGAAATAAACTAAGATGGAACCTAGCTCTAATATTATGTTAGGAGGTTTGATCCAATGATATACACATTCAAAGAGAGATGTGAATAATCTCCTAGGTATGTGCACAGCCATAAGAGATATGGAGAATTAAGGGAAATATCCTAATTATTTCTATTGACTCTAAACCAAAAAAGAAAAAATGAAAAATAAAATTAGACACATTCCTTATAGATCGTGTTACAATAAAAGAACTCCCCTCCCCCAAAAAAATATAACGTAAAATACACATTACGTGCCTATTTTATGTCAATCAAATATTTATCATTATAGCAATAATATATAGATGAAATATTATGCAGGCTTTTATTTCAATAGAAATGAGCTACAACTACTAGAGGATATTCCTATTCATGGTTCCACACAGCGTTAAGTAAATTTCACAATTGAATAGGCCAATTAAAGCATACCTGTCGTAATCAATCATGCCGGAATGGTCAATTAGAATAGAACATGTTGATTATCTAGTAAGTAACGCGGTATAATCTGAATGCCTTATCTCAAAATAACACATGCGAGTCTTTTCAACTAGTGAGTAGTGTTCGACCAAAAAAAAAAAAACTAGTGAGTAGTGAGTGGCCCACCACCCACTTCATGTTTGAGATAACGTTCAACTTACATGAAGGCTCCAAACAAATAAATATATATAATATATATATATATATATATATATATAATTTATAAGATACTTCTAATTCCATAGAGTTGGGTGTAGGTTAATATGGGACATGCTTACATCTTATGCATATTGCAGAATTTTAGGGTGTAACGCACCCTTTTTTCTTTTGGCGAATAGGAAATTCCAGATCCAAAATATCAATACACCAAGGACTACACTTAGGTCCATAAGCAGTGACAATTGTCCCATGAAAACTCACTTTCGTTACAGTTTCGATGGGTTCCTTCTAAATCAAATAGATTCATATCTGAAACAAGTTGACATAGTAGCCATTCAAAGTCTACTGTATAGAGTGAATGGAAAGGAAAAAACAAGGGATTTGTCATACTAGAATAAAAATAAAATAAAAAAATTCCAATCAGCCTTAAACCTATTATACGGATGTCAATTCGATCTTAATTTTTTTCAAGTTTACCAATTTAGTTCTTTTTTTTTCTTTCTTTTTTTTTATAAACTTTTAATATAATCATTCTAGCTAATTTTTGCTAGAAATTGTTGACGTGGCAATTTAGTCATCGGTGACCATCTCACATGGCTCGCGTCACGTCAACGATTTTAAGCTAAAATTGGTAGAAAAAGACTACATATGAATTTCACACAAAGATTTAAGATTAAATTAGAAAATTTAGGATTGAATTGACATTTGTATAATCAATTTAGTACTAATTGGACAATTTTATCAAGTTCAAAAGAAATCAAATTAAAAAAGATTTCAAAGAGAGATTACCACCAATAATTGTTGTCGTACTACCAATATGTGGTCTTTCTTTTTAAAGAAGGCAAAGACTTCATGTCAGCTATGACTGGATCAAAGGTCTTCTTGTTCTTATGCGATCCACTTTAGCGTAAATGTTGGACTAAGTCAAAAAGTGTCATACATATTTTTTGGGAAGGACAATTAATCCTAAAACTTTTCAAAAAGTATAACCAAAGTCCTAAAATGTGTTAAATTAATGAAATCAAATCATTTTATTAACCATGGCATTAAAATGACTAAAACATGAAGGATAAAGTTAAAATGACGTTGGTAATGATCCAAATTTGATTTTTTGACCCAAAGTTTTGTTAGATTAAATTAAAATAAGAATAATTTTAAATTATTAAAAAAAAAAAAAAGGGAGGGAGGAAAACTAGGAAGGGTATGAGGGCCCTTGCCGCCACTGCCAAACTATCCCTAGAAAGGGCTGGCAATGGTGGGGGCAATGAGCAGTCACCCTCACTAACTATAGGCAAGCCCTTGCCTAGTTTGTCTTCCCTCTCTTTTAATTTAGTTTTTATTTTAATCTAATTTAATTTGTTTTAAAATTTTAATTTGGACAAAAATGACATTGTTTTAGTCTTGTTCTTCTTGTTTTAGTCATGTCAATGCCACGTAGGAGAGAGAAAATGAAAATAAATTATGTCGACATTTTTTGTAAATTAAGTTGAACGGAGTTAATAAAAAAATTTGATTATATTTTTTGAAAGTTTTAAAATTTAATTGTCTTTTTTTTTTTTTTTGGTAAAGGTAATAAATATATAAATAAAGCTAAGGCAAAGTACAAAAGATCGGCACCAAAAACCTACACCCAATCCTCAAAAGGAGACAAAGTGTAGGGGAGCCAATGTAAAAAGCCACATAGGCAAACAAGAAAGCCACAATGGCACAGCAACAAAACAAACAAGCGAGAAAGAGATAACAAGGCATTCCAACCCTCAGCCCCCCAAGGAAGCGGCTAAGAACAGAGAGCCAAGAAAGATAGGAGCAACTCCCGCAAAGCAGCAATTAAGGAGCACTAGGCAGCCGAGAGAAACACCACAGGGTCGAACCCCCAGCCACGCTGAAGCCTCGTATTCCTCGGGGTAGGAGGAACATCTTTGAATATTATAGCTTTATCCCTCACTACCTTAATAAGGTGGTTTTTTAGAGCTGAGACCACTAAGGATTTGCCCCGAAATATAATCGCATTCCTCTTTTTCCAAATAAGGTGACACATAACTCCAAACGAGAACCGCGCAATGCAATGGAAGAAGTCCTTACCGGATAAGAACTTTAAGGCCCAACTGAGGATATCTTTCCAACATCTATTTCGCCATGGGAGGTTACACCTAGCGGCCCAAAAGTAGGCCAGAGAAGCGGAGGTGCAACACCCGAAGAATAAATGTTCGACAGAATCTGGAACATCATTGCAGAAGGCACAAATATTATAGTCAATCCTTCCATAAGAAAGAAGTAGCATTTGAGTCGGCAGGCGATTTTTGGTTATAAGCCATAAATTAAACTGGAACCGCGGGGCTACAACATTGTCCCAAACAAAAGACGCCCAATCAACACAATCCTTCTTGACTCTAATGGAATTCCAAGCTAAAGTTACAGAGAAGGATCCAAAAGCGTCACAGCACCAGGTAAACCTGTCATGAGCCGAAGAGAGGACCGGGAGAGAGATCCCCCATCTTTCCAAAAAGGATTTAAATAAACAACCCATAGAGGTAAACAGATCCGCAACAACAGCATTGTCAGGAAGACATAAGCCTTCACGGAATGAATAGGGGATAAAGGCATCAAGCGGGCCACGAGAAAGCCAGTGATCATGCCAAAGAGACACTGATAGGCCATTTCCAATCTTCCACACAAAGGATAAGCGAAAGTAATTCCTCAGTTGAAGGATTTTTTTCCATGCCCAAGAACAACAACGAGGCTGGGAAGAAATCCAAAAGTTTCTTTTCTTTAAGAAGTTAGAGTGTACCCACTGACACCACAATGATTCTTTATCAGTGAAAAGAATCCAAATAAATTTAAGCATGGAGGCTCTGTTGCAATCTTTAAGTTTCCGAATGCCTAGACCGCCCTCAACCTTTGGGAGACAGACATCGTCCCAGGAGACTTTGGCCCCACCCCGGCCAAGGGTCGTGCCCTTCCATAAAAATTGTCTCAAATTGCGCTCAATATTATCTATAACCGAGGACGGAAGGTTAAAGACACTAGTCCAATATGCTTGAATTGAAAAGAGTACTGACCTTATAAGTTGCAGCCTCCCAGCAAAGGACAGAAAGCGTTGCGCCCAAGATTGAACCCTGGCAGTAATACAATCCGTCAATGCAACATAGTCTGCTTTGCCCAATCTAGTAGTAATAATCGGAACACCCAAATAGCGAACCGACAGTTTCCCTTCCTAAAAACCGAAAGCTCATTGTATCATATTACACCCAAATAGCGAACCGGCAGTTTCCCTTCCTTAAAATTTAATTGCCTTTCTACGAGAAGTTGTGAAACCTCCTCAGGCACATATCCCTATGTTTTAAGTTCCCATCAGCAGTGCTGCGTGAGAATTTTCCCCGTCATCAGTCAAGTCTAGATTTTCAACGTCGGTCAAGCATGGGTTGCTTCCTCAGAATTGCACTGCGTGGACCTTTCAGCAACCTCTGAGGGACAAAAGGGAAGGCTTGGGATGCCAGTCTTGCCATGTCGTCTACTAATGGCTTTTGATTCTTTGTACATCGACCGCTGGGACAACTTTTGTTTCGTGTTTTTCATTCCACCAACCATGGGAATCCGAGTAAATTACTTCATTTTTCTCTTCCTTTTTGGAATATGCTGAGTAATAAAGGAGAACATACCAAATGACTAACAAACTCATGTCATCTGTCAATTTTTCATGACATTGCATTATCGACGGTGAATTATGATTTTTTTTATTCGCATATCCTTACGTATTTGAAGAGACTTAGCAAACGAAAATATCTTCCAAATGATCTAATTTACTGAAAGTATTTAACGGAAGTAATTAGTAAAATATCATCGTTGGTCTCTATACCTTAATCAAGAGATTAAAACTCCCCTTTTACTTTTGTTTTTGGTTCAAAATCATCCATGTACTTTTTGAAAGTATCATCTCCAGTTGGTCTAGCGACGAAATTTGTTGACATCAAAACCCGTCAAACCTAACAACCCCACTAGTGCTAAATCCCGAGGGGCCATAGCCGCGAGCTCAAAGAAACTCTGGACTGCCATGGCCAAGCTCGACGAAGCTTCAAGGTTAGGAAAGTAATGCGTAACTATCTAAAGTCCGAGGGCTATGGGGCCAACGGTGCTAAAGTTGAAAGAGATAAAAGTTGAAAGAGATAATGTGTCATTTTCTAAGGTTTAAAATTTATTGTGCGATGGACGTAAAGTTTAAGGAGATTTGGTACAAAGTATCCAAAAAAGTATTTGTATATAAATTATACTGTTGAGGGTCAAAAAGTTGGGTCATTGGTCAATCCAAAATTCTGAAACACGCCTATACTCTCCCATTAAATACCTGCCCATATCAAACATCTTGGCCAAACAAACATCAATCTCTCTCTCTCTCTCTCAATCTAACCACCCCACCCACGCCCCCAAAACCAAAAGATATAGAATGGGCAACTGTGCGGCTCCTCAGATCACAAGAAATGGTGGCCTTGCCATGACCACTTATCACCATAGCTGGCCATCATCATCTCCATCCACGCTCAAGGTCATTCACATGGACGGAAGACTGCAAGAGTTCACCAAAACCATCAAGGCTTCTCACCTCCTCTCCCAGAACCCAAACTGCTTCCTCTGCAGCTCAGAGTCCATGCTCATCGACTCCATAGTCCCCCAAATCCACGAAGAAGAAGACCTCTGTTTGGGCCAACTCTATTTCCTCTTGCCTCTCTCCATGTCCCGAGTGCCGCTCTCTTTACAAGAGCTCTGCATGCTCGCCATCAAGGCCAGCGCCGTGCTCGAGAGCAGCTCGAGTTCGGACGGAAGGAAGGACAAAGTTTCGTCAATGGCGGGTCATCGGAGGTGTCAAGCTCCCATCAGGTTCGATGCCACGAGACTAGAATTGGTTCAGAGCAGCCGAAGAATTGAGTTGTGAAAGTGCAGGAGTATGAGATGAAGAGGGAATCGAATATATGACAGAAGGATGAGCTTGAAGAATATGCCAGAAACTCTTTTTTTTCTTCTTTGCCTTTTTTTTTGTGTGAACAACTCTTTATTTGGTTGTCCTAAAATTAACAACTCTTCTTTGGGAGACTTAATATTCGTCTAATTGTTTTTAAATTTGTGATCAATCTGATTATGATTAGCCTAATAAAAATTCTTTCAATCATTAAATATCACCATTATTCACAATCATCATAACTATTATTATTGTCGTCGTTGTCGTCGTCGTCCTTGTCGTCCTTGTTTTAGATTAAAGTAGCTTTATATGGTTAAATAATGATAGAAGCGAGCAATATATGTCGTGATAAGGACATGAGAGGTGTAAAAGCGTGCGAAGCATTCTCGTGACATTCCATTGCTTGAACTTTTTATGTAGCCTAAGACGAGGGAATTTATTCAATTTTATATGCGGTGCTTAAGAAAAGGACTAGAGCTACTAATCTTTCTATGCTATATGGCCCGTGATAAGGAACGGGGTTGCAGAGGCTAGGAACAGTTGATGATTTGGCCAATAAAAGAGAAAATTGAAAAATAAGAACTTCCATTCTCAATTTGATTCATGTGAAGAATTAATGTTTAATATAGCTAATTAAAGAGACCACTAGTGCTGTGATAATTGATTCTCAAATTACTATCTAATTGAGTTTAAAGTGTGACAGTTTGATTAGACAATCGCACATATCTCAAATTTAGACTTACAATAGCAAATGCAAAATTTACCCATCATTTGTTAATCATGTTAACCACCTTCTTTTTTGCTACGACGATGGTTGATTAATGTTTTTTTCCTTAATTTAAAGCTTGATAGAATAAATTGTAGCCTTGAGAGACACATAGGCACATTTTTGAAATCACACAAGTTATAGCTATTGAATTGTATTTCTCTAAAGTGAAAATATACGTGTTCAAGAAAAGCTAATTTAATTAACCTACTTGTGGATGATATTAGATAGAGAGCTATGTTGTTTCCTTCACTTTTGGCCATTGAGCTCTATGGTTTGTAATTTCATAATTCATGAACAAGTATACAAATTAGTAAGCTGGAAATTTTGAAAAATAAGAATTGATCGGACATTATCCATATATCTTTCTTCGATCTATATTATTAATGGAAAACTCGCCTTCCTTTCATCTCACTCAGACGTTCCCATTATACCTTCATAAGTATGATGTTTCCATTGAAATGATAAATGTCTATCACTTATTTCCACTTTTCCATATGTATAGTTATTATTTAAGTCGTTTGACTTATTTACGGAGTTTATAAGCTCTTTACATATAATTGGTTTTTCTCTATCAATAAGTTTAAGCTTTCAAATTAAACATTGTAATATTGTATTAGAACTATGTTCTATCCCAATTTATTTCGCATGTAAAGCCTTCTCATTTGTTGAATTTTACGTGTAATTGTCTCCCTATATTTTTCTTCTTCTTTTTCCGCACAAGTCCAAAAGTCTGAGGTAGAATTTAAGTGAAATATCACATCACTTCAATGAATGTGACCATTTTCCCAAAATATATATCAATTGTTCCCATTATACCTTGATAAATATGATGTCTATGTCACAATAATAATTGTCTGCTACTTAGTTCCACTTTTTCTATATGTATGGTTATTGTTAAATTTGTTTAGCTTATTTTATGGGTTTTATAAGTTCTTTATATTCACGTGATATCCCCCCATCTATAAATTCAAACTCTTAAGTTAAACATTCTAATGTATTAGCGAAACCATATTCTGTCCCAATTTATTTCACTTGTCATGTGTAATGTCATCTCCATATATATATATGCACACAAATCCAAAAGTCTAAGGTAAAATTTAAGTGAAATATCACTTCAATGAATACGGCGATTTTCCCAAAATACATATCAATTGTTTTTTGAGTTCTATTGTTTTTTTTTTTTTTTCAGGCTTCAGTCCACTTTGCTATGTTGACAAATCTTTTAAATCATTCAATATCGGCTACTTCTAGACATTTTTCTTTTCAGCTAGAAATGCTGACAAATCTTTTTAAATCATTCAATTTCGGCTGCTTCTAGACATTTTTCTTTTTAGGTAGAGATGCTTCTAACGTATTTTAAATCAGTTCTGAATTTTGGAACCGGTTTCTAGATTCGACACCCTAATAATTGGAGTCGGATTACAAGGCAAAGCAAGCCTTCATGCACACGTCGCTAAGTCAAAAGTGCCCCTATTACAAGTTTCCCATAGCAGTGCCGCGTGTGAATTGTTCACCTCATCGATCAAATCCTAGAGTTTTCAACGTGGGGTCCCCCATATTGGTTCTTCCTGGGAGTTGCATTGCAATCCATGGGAAAGAAACAATCAAGGCTTGGGATGCGAGTCTTGTCACGTCGTTTGTCGTCTACCGTGGCTTTTGATTCCTCTGCACATCGACCGCGGGACAACCTCTTGTGTCGTGTCTTTCGCTTCATTGCACATGGGAATCCGAGTGACTTACTTTTTTATCTTTCTTTTTCTTTTGGGGCAATGCCGAGTGATCGAAGAATTTTCTTCGTCAGTCAGCGTATCCTCGGTATTTGACATGACTTGACATTTTTATATTAAATTAATACCACAAAACACTCTAAAATAATACAGATAGGACAAAATTATCTCTAAATTAATTTTTTAAACATAAAATATTTCAAATTAATACACTTTGTAATAAATTAATCTAGAACTAATTTTTTTACTATAAAAAAGCTAAAAATTAATATATATTTTGTGACAAATTTATCTTTTTAAATTTATATTAAATTTGATTAATATAGCAAACTAGTATATTTATGAAAAATTGAGGTCAAAACCCCAAACCGCTACACTATTTAATTGCTTCATATTAATCAATTAAGTAATTTGATAATAAAATTTAACGTAAATTAATAAATAGTAAATTTATTATAAATATATTAATTTGTGATTAAAAAATTAGTTTTGGAAATGAATTTATCATAAATATGTTAATTTGTAGTTTTTCATGGCATTAACTTTTTTATATTTCCTCCAAGTGCCCTAGAGGGGTTAGTATGCTTGAAAGGATTTAGCGGATTCGATAAGGTGAACCATTGGTGCTTTTACCCAAATTAAGAAATCAAAACAATTCTTCTACCTTCTTATTTCTATTATTATTCTAAATCATCCGAATGCTTCTTAAAATTGTCATCCTACTCGTTCCTTTGATAGAATTGCTAACCTGGCATTAATATCATTAGAAACTTGGTGATGTCCTTTAATTGGCATTTTATTTTTCTTTTTTCAATGTTCCCTCTCTCTCCCCTGCAATCGCGATCACCATCATCATCTTCTTCTTCAACCTAAACCCCACCAAATCCAAAACTCACAAACTCTCGCATGCCCGCCAATATAAAATCTCAATCAGCCAAACGGCTAATCTCAACGAAGCATAAAATTTAGGGGGATAGTGTGTAAATTTCCAAAGTTCGGGGCTAGAGGGCAACAAGTGCCCAAATGGGAGGAGATAATCTATAACCTTTCAAGGTTTAAGAGTTATTATATGGGGGGGGGGTGGGTTTGGGCAATTATTACAAGAAGTATCGTATTAATTGTCCTTCGGTCGAAGCCCTTGGCACTGCTTTTCCTGAGGGAATTTCTTCTATTGGCAAGCCCATGTGCGAATTACATAATATGCAACCAATTACCAATAATTCTCATTTACGGCACACGCGTAATGAATATACACGTCCTTGGATGACGTGGAACTGGTAATAAATTAAACCGTTGAGGGTCAAAAGTGGGTCAAACACGCCTTAATCCCCCTATTAAATGCTTACCCATTTCAAACATATTCGCCAAACAAACACCAATCTCTCTCTCTCTCTCATAGAATGGGCAACTGTGCAGCTCCCCAGATCACCAGAAATGGCGGCCTCGCCATGACCACCCATCACCATAACAAGTCATCATCATATCCACGCATGCTCAAGCTCATTCGCATGGATGGAAGGCTGGAAGAGTTCACTGAAACCATGAAGGCCTCTCACTTCCTCTCCCAAAGCCCTAACTACTTCCTCTGCAGCTCAGACTCCATGTTCATCGACTCCGTAGTCCCTCAGATTCAGGAAAAAGAAGACCTACGTCTGGGCCAACTCTATTTCCTCTTGCCTCTCTCCATGTCGCGAGCCCCTCTCTCTCCAAGATCTCTGCTTGCTCGCCATCAAGGCCAGTGCTGCGCTCGAGAGCAGCTCGAGTTCAAGGAGAAGGAAGGACGGAGGTTCGTCAGTGGCGGGTCATCGGGGACGGTGCCGAGCTCCGACCGGGTTCGGCACCACAAGATTGGAATCGGGTCAGCGCAGCCGAAGGATTGAGTTGTGAAGGTGCATGCTTTTGAGCCGAAGTGGGAATCGAATAGACGACCTAAGAAAGAGCTTTATTCGAATTGCTTTATTTGGTTGAGTAACGATAGAAGTCAGCAAATATGTTGTGATAGGGACATGGGAGCTGCAAAAGCGTGTGTAGAGTAGTATTTAATCGATCTTGAAAGGATCTCGTGTTACTCCGTGAGCTTTTTATGGAGCCCAAGACGAGGGAATTTCGTCCTTTTAATAGGAGGTGCTTAATCTTTTGTTTGTACTTGGGCGGAACTAAAAAAATATATGAAGCATGTGCCAAAAGAAGGGGAAAAAAGGGATGCTAAAATTTCTATGCTACATGGCCCATGACAAGGAATGGATGTACAAAAAGTTAGGGAATGATGAATGATTTCGATCCGCGGTTGATTAATATGGAGAATTAATGCTTACTATAGCTAATTATAACGTAGGAGATAGCTAGTGCTATGATAATACTCTTGAATTAGTATCTAAATAAATTCAAGGTGTGACAATATGATTAGACAGCCATAAGGAATTAAGATCTCAAATTTTGACAAAGAAATTGAAAAATTACCATCATTTGTCAGTTTTATTGACCATCTTCTTTGGTACTACTACGACAGTTGATAATATATATATTTTTTTCACATGATCATGTCATAAGCATATCTTCAAAATCACACAATTATTAGCTATTCAATTGTATTTCTGGGTATTAAAATGTACATGTTCAGAAGAGCTATTTAATGAACCTACCGGTAGGGGTGAGCAGTTCTAGGTGCCGGTTCGGTTCCGTCTGGAATCTGGAACCTATCCTCGGAGTACGGGTTCTCATTTTTGGAATGAACCCTACCGTCGGAACTTGAAACCTACCCTGTCATAGGTTTGAGGGTCGGTTCCAAGTTCCAACATATTCTTCTTCTTTTTTTTTTTTTTTCATTTTCATTTTCAAAATTGAACTATACAATAATAATATAATATAATTAGAAATTTCAAAACAAAAAGAATATTTGGACTAATTTCTACACACCAGCCAATCAAGATCAGTAAAGTTGCAAAATCTTTAACATTGTCCATTAACCTAGAGGATGATGTTGACATCAGCCCAAACAAATTCTATAGTATGTGTATCTAGATGACATTGTCCACATACAAAACATGGTACAATAGAATGAAAATGCAAATCCAAGCATTTTACAGAGTAAAACCTAGCACTAGCAGCAAATTGGTCATGACCCATCAAAAAAATAAATTGCCCATAAAAGAATGGTCTTGAAATCTCTACTACTGCTAACATTAAAATTACATGGGAAAAATTTAGGAAGAGAATATGAAAACTAGCCAGTACCTTATTTTTCCTTCGTTCCTGTTAAAATATGTCTCGAATTTGAATCCAATGTGAAATTCATAATATTCCGAATTGGATATGTTGCGGACGTTCGAAATTGAGTAAAGAAGATCCGAAGATCAATTTCCCAAAGTTTGAATTTGCGTTGGAGAATTCGGCCGCTGAAATAAGAAAGTTCAACTTTGACTTGGATTTGGATTTTGTTTAAAATATATAGAGATATGTTTTGGATAAACTCGTTTTAGATAGGAAACCGAATCCTATGAGAAGTTGGCAAAAGAATAAGGGTTTTACTTAAATACAGACTTGTGGCCATGGATGGAAGAGGGTTGATCATGAAGAATTGGTCTTGAAGCGCCATCTTGTCGTTGAGTGCTTGGGAGGGATTTTCTTTATTGTTCGTGAATTACATCCAAGAAGTTTAGTGTTGAAGCCAATTAAATCTTGTGGTAAGATTTGCGTGCAATTTCTTCGTGAGATTGAGAGATTATTTCTTGAGGAATTTCGGGGCTAAACACTGCGTGTGTTATTGGGTGTAATTGGGGCTTGGAAAACACCGAGAGAGTGTTTGAGTGACTCGAGTGTGTAATCTCCTTGTATTGCTTGATCTATAGTGAAATTCGCTGCTGCTTTCCCTATGGACGTAGGTCTTTATGACTGAACCACGTAAATCTGGTGTCCAATTTATTTTCTTCTTCTGTCTATATTATTGTTCGATCGCTTGCCTTTCGCAACAGTTCCTGTGGAAAAAGAAACACAAAAAGGGAGGGCAGCATAGGCGAGTTGGTGCGGCGAGACGGTGAGACACTCGGGCAGGGGGCGTTGGGTCGTCAAGCTGTGGTGTTGGTGTGGCAACGACACGGCGTTCAGCGTGCAGAGGTGCTGCGACAGGGGCGCCAGCGACAAAGGCGAGTTGCTGTGGCGTCGGGTAGAGAGCAGGTTGCAAGTGGAGCGGCGTTAACAGGGCTACGCGGAGACGGGGTGGAACTTCAGACAGAGAGCAACACAGGTGAGGGCTGTTGGGTGTCGAAGCAGAGGTAGAGGAGCGCGGTGGCTTGGCGACCGGTTCTGGCGTCACGAAAGGGTGCTCGTGAGGAGGTTCGGCAAAGGGAAGCAACATACTAGCAACGGCGATGGTCGGTGGCTAGGCTGCTCGCGGTGAAGCTTGTCACGGAGACGCGGGGCGATGCTCGCGGACGAGCGCGACGCCGTGCGGCGGCCGATGCAGGGGAGCCCTTGAGCAGCTACGAGGCGGAGCACGACGAAGATGAACAGTCTCTCTCTGCTTCTCTGCTTTTCTGCTTTTTCCTTTTTTTCCCTTTGCTCTCACGTCTCTCTCACGTCACTTTCTCTCCTGCAGCTATCTTCTTTTTGTTGACCTCCCCTTTTCTTTTATTGTTTTTCCTCAGCAGGTTTTCTTCCCTAAACTTTTCTTACCAAACCGGTTCCAGTTCCGATTCCATAACAAAACCGATTTCGGATACTGTTCAATTGGAACCGAAACTCCCGATTCCCAGAAAAAAAGAACCGGGAACTGGAACCGATCCCCTAAGAATCGGGAACCGCGCTCACCCCTACCTACCGGTAGATGATACTTGATAGCATGCTATGTCGTTTTCTTAAATTTTGGCCATCGAGCTATCTCGTTGGTCGATTATAAGTCATAAGCAAGTATACATAGTAAGCTGAAAATTTTGCAAAAAGAGTGTTTAGTGTACATTATGCATTCCCACGTTGCTTATCTACATGATTAATAAGCTTTTTATATACACGTGATCTCTCTCAATGATAAATTTAGCTTTTGTTTAGACATTCTAATATGATAACAGAATCATGTTCTATCTCAGTTTATTTCACATATAATGCTTCCTGTTAAATTTCAAGTGCCATTTTTAATTCAATGTGTACGTGAAATGGATTGTTAAAATATCTCACGTCACTTATTTATAGGGCTTATATAGTATATATATGGTCTTTCTCCATGGATAAATTTACATTTTTGAGTTGGACATTTTAACATATATTAGTAATGAAAATCTCGCCTTCCTTTGGCTTAGTCAAATGTTCCCATCATACCCTTTGACATTGCAATAATAACCACTTGCTACTTAGTTCCATTTTTCTTAAGGGTTAATACCTTGAAAAACCCCAAACCCCAAACTATTTTTTTGACCACCAAAAACCCCAAACTGGTATATATTTGACAAATTTACCCCAAACTGGTACACTTGTAACAAATTTACCCTCTGTTAGTTTTCGTTTAATTTTACTGTCAAATTATTAAGTTAAATGACACGTAACAGTTGACTGGTATACCAAGGGATTTTATGCTCCGTTTGTAACAGTTTACAATTTTTGTTATTTTTTTGTAATATTAATCCAATTTAGCAAAGGGTATATTTGTTACAAATTTACCAGTTTGTGATTTTTTGTGGTCAAATAAATTAATTTTGGGTAAAATTGTCATAAATGTACCGGTTTTTTGGATTTTTTATGGTCAATCGGAGTAAATTTGTCATAGTTGTACTGGTTTTGGGTTTTTTATGGTCAAAAAAATAGTTTAGGGTAAATTTGTCACATATGTATCAGTTTGGGGTTTTTCAGGGTATTAACTCTTTTCTTAACGTGTGGTTATCCCTTCCCTACTCATAGTTGTAATGTCATCTCCGTCTTCTTCTTTTCTTCTTTTCTTTTTTTTTTTTTTTTTTTTTTTGCCTTTTGTTTTTGCAAGCGAGTGCAAAAGTCTAATGTAGAATCGAAGTAAATAATTTTCGTTTTAAAAAAAAAATCTAAAATCGGCATCCCATAATACTTTTATCCTAAATAAGTTTTTATTTTCAAAAAAAAAAAAACCCAAACTTAAACCCCTAACCAAAATCTACCCTCAATTAGCATTCCATCTCTCCATGTTAAAACCGATATCCTGTCAAATATAAAATGGGTACATGTTGATCCAAATATCATGTATTTTGGCTCGAGGATACATTTGGGATTTTGCGAATTTGTTGAATCTCCATGTTAAATATACGTCTTTTTTATTCACTGTGTTGATTCGATATTATTTGAATTATTACCGTTCTCTCATCGAGTGGTATCAAAGTATCAGGTTATTGCTTGATTTTTCTGCCTTGTGTTAAACAATGAAAACGAATATAAGTAGAATGGTTATACTGAATGGTTCAAATTATCATATTTGGAAAGGGAAGACAAAAGATCTTTTATATGTGAAAGATTTTTATTTGCATGTAGTTGCTGAGGAGAAACCAGAGAATAAAACTGATGTTGAATGGTCTATATTTCATCGTCAAGTGTGTGGTTATATTAGGCAATGGGTGGATGATAATGTTTTGAACCATATTATCGAGGAAACACATGCACGTAGTTTATGGGATAAGCTCGAACAGTTATATGCTTGAAAGATTGGGAATAATAAGTTACTTTTGATAAAACATATGATGGCTCTAAGATATCAAGATGGTATTCGTTGGACTGATCATTTAAATTCTTTTCAAGGAATTATAAATTAGTTGGCTGCGATGGGAATCGAGTTTAATGATGAGATACAAGCACTATGGTTGCTTAGTACTTTGCCGGACTCATGGGAGACGTTCCGAACATCTTTGTCTAATTCTGCCCTAGATGGTACGATTACCATGGATTTGACGAAGAGTAGTATTTTGAATGAAGAGATGAGAAGGAAGACACAAGGATCATCCTCTTCACATTCTGATGCCTTGGTTGTCAAGAAAATGGGGAGAAGTGAGTCTCGAGGTCCGAGAAATAGAAATAAAAGTAGAGGTAAGTATAATAAATTTGCTAATGTTGAGTGCCATTATTGTCATTTGAAGGGACATATTCAGAGGTTTTGTCGCCACTTAAAAAGGGAGAAACAAAAGGAGAAAGGTAAAGAGAAGAAAAGTGATAATGACAATGATGACAATCATGCCGTTGCACTTAAAGAAGACTTTCTCAATATTTTTTATGGTGATGTGGTGAATTTTGTATCTCATGAGACCGGTTGGGTAATTGATAGTGGTGTATCCATTCATACTACATCTCGTAGGGATTTCTTTACATTATACAGGTCAAGTGACTTCGGATCTGTGAAGATGGAAAACAATGGACTAGCTCAAGCTGTAAGCATCGGTGACGTGTGCCTAGAAACCAGCAATGGTACAAGGTTAGTATTAAATAATGTTAAACATATACCTGATTTCTTTTGTGGGTAGAGCTGTGTTATGGAAGTCAAGATTGCAAAAGTGTGTTGCACTTTCTACAACCAAAGCTGAATTTATTGCAGCGACTGAAGCTAGTAAAGAGATCCTATGGATGAAGAAGTTCTTAGAAGAACTTGGGTTCAAGAAAAAGAGGTATGTGCTATTTTGTGATAATCAAAATGCAATTCTTCTTGGTAAGAATTTATCTTTTCATTCTAGATCGAAACGTATTGATGTTAGATATCATTGGATAAGAGATGTTCTAGATGAAAAGTTGTTGGAACTTGAGAAAATTCATACAGATCATAATGGCTCTAGTATGATGACGAAGACTCTATCAAGAGAGAAGCTTGAACATTACTGATTGATAGCAGGAATGGTGAATCCCTCCACATTGTCATGAGGGGGATTTGTTAGCGGGGTTCACTCCTATGTGGAGGAAGCCCAATGAATTGCAAGCCCAAAAAGGCATTGAACTCATATGATAAGTTATATGTGGAAATATAGTTTCTCACTATCTATATAAAGTAATAGCCACAAAAGGAAATAGTAACAAGAGAAAAAGATAAAGTAGAAAATCTGGAGTTTGGGGTAATATCTGATTTACATCAAGTTGGAATCGGAGGTTGATTCGTGGTCCGATTGAGCTGAAATTTTGTCAGCATGTTCGTGGCGCAATTTTCTCGAATCTAAACGGTTTGATTTTCGTTTGAAGCTCCTTACATCAAGTTTTTCATGGATTGATCAAAACCTACGTTTTTTGTCAGATTTATTCTTGATCTCTTGTGAAGTTCATGTGTATTGCCGAGAATTATGTTCTTGAGGTGTTTGCTGCTATGTACCTCTAGTATTTGCTAGAGAAGAACAATTTAATTGATAATGAAGATTTTCGGGTGGACTCCGGTCCCGTGGTTTTTTATTTCCACATATCGAAGAGGTTTTCCACGTAAAAAATCGTCTTGTGTTCGCGTGTTTGGTATTTATTTTACTCTACTATATCAATTTTCTATTAGGTTTACATAAGAGGGGCGATTATTTTATTCCACTGCATTGATCCGATATTGTTCGAATTATTATATGTATGTATGTATGTATGTATATTGCTTTTCAATTTTCAAAGATTATTATTTCACTTTGAACGGAACTAAGTCAAGTGGGATGGGCTTTCGTCCATAGCACACATGAGAAATTGCTTTTATTATTCATTTGCGGGTGTGCTTCTAGACATCGCTCCAAGCTTTCTTGGTCACGTGGATTTAACGTACCGTAGATTTTGCGGCTGCCTTTAATAACGCAAAATGACATATCTAGATCTTAATTTAAATTTGATAGGGCTTAGTTGATCACCGGCCATAAAATTTCAAAATTTCCGGTCCCTTCAATGAGGCAAATTTTGTATGTTATCCCAAGAGTCTTATCATGTGTTGTCGCCCACTATGGCTTTATTTCGTTGTAGATTGACCGCGGCACAACCTTTGTGTCGTGTCTTTCATTTCATCGCACCTGAGAATCCAAGTGAATTATTTTTTATCTTGCTTTTCTTTGTGGGCAATGCCAAGAGATAATGGAGAACATATCGACTGATTGCCTAACATCATGTTCACCTACGGTGAATTATGGATTTTCTTCATCAGCGTATTCTTGCGTATTTGAAATGACTTGGCAATTTTATTTTATCCGAGTGCCCTAGCCCTAACGAGATTAGTACGCTCAAAAGGATTTAGCGGACTTGACAGTCAAACCATTGGTATCTCTTGTAGGAATTTTTCTGATCTGAACTATATTAATTGAGATTGAAATTTATCGTTTTTATAGGATTTATCTAATTGAGTAAGATACGGTGGACCGATAAACAAAAGTTTAGGCCCTTAATGTTTCTATTCCTATTGCTTGCATTGTGCATCAAACCTTAAACATCAAGCCTCAAACTATCTTTCACCTGATATTGGGATTATCAAGACTAATTATCACTCCCAAAAGAGTGGAGTATCAAGTATAAATTAGTTCCAACATTCAATGCATGACAAGTTTGTAGATAGGTTTTGAGGAAAAAAATGAATAAATAATTTTTCAAAGAAATTACTACCAAAAGAAAACGTTGTTGCTCCAAAAACAAGAAAATCGTTTATTGCTTCAAAAACAAGAAAATTAAAGGAAGGTATAGCTGGAGTTGGACATTATATTATGTCAATCGCGACGAAAAAGTTCCAGTTTTCGTTGAAGAAATTTCAGGCCGAGAACATGCGGTGAGTGTAATGCCTGAGGTCTGAGGTCTGAGGTCGCACGACTTGGGTTCACGGCAACTCAGTGCATGAACTGAGTCATATGATTCACAACACCATCCAATTTTTCCCTTTTTTCAATTTAGATTAAAAAATTACTTTTCAAATTAAATTTCAAATTCCGTAAAAGAAATTCTTCATCAAGCATAATTTGTATTTTGTGAAATCTTTTTTGATCTGAAGTTGTTTTTTTCATCTTTTTTTTTTCGAAATGCTCTCTCACTCACGCTGGTAGTCGTCGTACCAGCAACACGTACCCCATTGTAATGTGAACGCTGGACCAAGTCAAAAAGCGTAATGCATGCATCGATTGCTTGCTTCCTGGGAATTGCACCGAGTCTCATCACGTCGCTTGCCGTCCACTGTGGCTCGATTCGTTGTAGATAGACCGCGGGACGACCTTTGCGTCGTGTCTTCATTTTATTACTCATGAGAATTGGAGTAAGTTGCTTTCGTCTTTTCCTTTTTCTTGGGCCATGCCAAGCAATAATGGAGCAAGTATCGAATGACTGACCGTTAAGAACGCCACCCCTTTTCTACGCTGAATAGCGTCCAAGTCTTTGGAGCAATACGAGATTAAGTGTAGGTGATTTAGTCTACTTGATAACTTCGGCTATGTTATGTGGGGCGATCGGAGTCGACATCATGATTTCTAGTTAAAAAAATAACTGAAAGATTATATTGACAAATCGTCAAAAGATTTAGAACTAAATTGATCAAATTGAAAGATTTAAACTTGAATTAGACATTGTAAAATCTGTTTAGAACTTTTTTATATTAATTTCCCCCTTGGTTGTCCGCATTTTAGTACACGCATTGCTTGTTATAGATGAAGTCAAATATTTGTTTTTAGGGGCTTTTTTGTCTT
The DNA here is from genome assembly GCA_014182375.1 of Eucalyptus virginea. Classification (NCBI taxonomy): domain Eukaryota; kingdom Viridiplantae; phylum Streptophyta; class Magnoliopsida; order Myrtales; family Myrtaceae; genus Eucalyptus; species Eucalyptus virginea. Next base: position 26,192,763 of record CM024520.1, read on the forward strand.
TTCTATTAGATTTCCTTTTAGGTTAAAAGTGGTACCTATATATTAGCGATGTCAAAACCCTAGCTGTTAAGACGCTAAAAAAGGAAATAGAGAGGCAAGAAAAAGATAGAAGAAAAAAGTGAGTTTTTTTTCTTGATGAGGGTTTTCAATCTCTTTGTGCCCTGATCTTGAAAGAAGATCGTCGTTGTATTCCAACTTTTTCGAAGTCTAGTGGATTCGCAGAGTGCCTCTGCGCGGAGACGTAGCCCAGGTTTGGGTGAACTTCGATAACAAATTTTCTGGCGTGTTCATCTGATTCTGCTCTTTTATTACTATATTCTATTTGGTGAATTGTTTGCGAGCGTTATTTTTCTGGAATCTACGTGCGATTTCGTAACAACTGGTATCAGAGCCTGGGTTGGCTAATCGAGAACATCGAGGGTTTTTCGATGACGTTCAATTGAAAGCAAACAGGATGGCAGAAGATAAAATCAGAATTGATAAGTTCAATGGGGAGGACTTCGGATGGTGGAAACTACAAATAGAGGATTATCTTTATCAAAAAGATCTCTATGCACCACTTGAGGGTTGGAAACCCGAGATGGTGGAAGTGGATCCGACAGCAGAAGCCGGATGGAAAATTCTTGATCGAAAGGCATTAGGTGCGATTCGTCTAGGGTTGACGAAAAAGACAGTATACCACATCGCGAAAGCAAAAACTGCAAAAGAAGCCATGGATATTCTAACGAATATTTTTGAAAAGCCGTCCACATCAAATCAGGTATTTTTGTTGAAGAAATTGGTTAATATGAAGTTATCTGATAGAGGTTCTGTGGCAGAGCATATTAATAGTTTCACGCAGGTCACGGGTCAATTGGAATCCGCCGGCATAAATTTAGACATGAAGTTTCAATCTTTATTATTTTTATGTTCTCTTCCAGATAGCTACAATACCGCAGTGCAGGGAATTTTGAGCACCATGAATGATGATTTAACTCTTGATGATGCTGTGAGTAGTATCATGGATGAAGAGATGCGAAGGAAAGTCACAGGTGGAGATAATTTTTCTGCATCTACATCTTCAACGGCACTTGCAGTGGAGAACCGTGGAAGAAGTAAAAGGAGAGGAAATTTCAGCAGTCGTGGCAGATCACAATCAAGGGGTAAGAGACAGGTTGCAAAAGATGAGTGTTGGTTTTGTCACAAAACCGGACACCGGAGGTTTCAGTGTGAAGCCTACAAAAAGAAGCAACAAGATGAGAATCAAGGTGCTAATGTAGTTAGCGATGAATCTTTGCTAGATAACTTGTGTTTGTCTGCAGGGTTTGACTTGACAACAGATAAATGGTTTATTGATTCTGGCGCTTCTTTTCATTGCACCTCGCAAAGAGACATATTTGATGATTATGCCAGTGGAGATTTTGGACAAGTGGTTGTGGGAAACGGCCACACGTGTCCAATTGTTGGGAAAGGAACCGTGACTCGTGAACATCTCGGGTGGAGGACGTCTAGTTTTGCGTGAAACTAGGCATATTCCGGAATTAAAGAAAATCTGATTTCAACCTGTAAACTTGACCAAGAAGGTTTGGTAATAACCTTTGGCTGCGGAGAGTGGAAGATAACCTCAGGGATAAGAGTAGTAGCAAAGAGAAAGCGTACGGGTACACTTTACCTTCTCCAAGGAGACAATATCAGTGATATGGTTGCAACTACAATGGCTACAGGTAATTTATCTACTCTTTGTCATTATCGTTTAGGACATCTTGGTGAAAAAGGTGTAAAGCAATTACACTTGAGGAAATTACTTCCGGGTTTACAAAAAGTTGAGTTAGATTTTTGTGAGAGTTGCATTTATGGAAAACAGAAGGCTGTTAGTTTTCAATTGAATGGACGACAAAATAAAGGCCAGAAGCTAGAGTTGGTTCATACTGATGTATGGGGACCTGCTCAGGAACTCTCTTATGGTGGTAAGAGATACTTTGTCACATTCATTGATGATGCAACAAGGAAGACTTGGGTCTATGCTCTTAAAGAAAAATCAGAAGTATTCGGGATGTTCAGAATGTGGAAGACCATGGTAGAAAAAAAAATAGGTTATCATATTAAAGCTCTGAAATATGATAATGGTGGTGAATACACAAGTAAGGAATTTGCAGAATATTTGAGTCGAGAGGGCATACACGGGTTAAAGACTGTTCCTAGAACTCCTCAAGAGAACGGTGTAGCTGAAAGAATGAACATGACTATTCTAGAACGTGCAAGATGCATGAGACTACACGCGGGTCTCCCGCTACACTTATGGGCTGGCACAGTTGATGTAGTTGTTTATCTTATGAACAGAAGTCTATCTAGTGCGTTGGATGGAGAAATACCACAAGAACGGTGGTCAGGTAAAAAGATTAATTATTCTCATCTAAAGGTGTTTGGTTGTATTGCATATGCTTTGATTGATAGGGATGATAGAAAAAAGCTTGATGCTAAGTCCCAGAAGTGCGTCTTTATTGGATACGGTGGCAACGAGTATGGCTATAGGCTTTGGGATTATGAGAATAACAAAGTCATCCGCAGTCGCAGTGTTAATTCCATGAAGAAAAGATGTACAAGGATCGTCAGACAGAGACAGAGCATGAGAAGGTAGTACAACCAGAATATGTTGAATTAGACACAATGCCCGTGAAGATGTTTCCGGTAGATCAAAGTTCACCTAAAAGAGAGGTTCAAGATGAGCCTATTATCAGTGAAGAGGTAGTTCAAGAAGAAAGCAGCGATTCGGAGCAAACGAATGACCCTGAAGTACCTGTCTTGAGAAGGTCTACACGTGTGAGAAAGCCAAAGGTAATTTTTGATCCATCAGCTAATACTATTTTAACCCATGTCTTATATACAGATTCGGGAGAACCGGAGACTTACGATGAGGCAAAGGTAGACACGTCTCACTTGCAGTGGGAGTGTGCTATGAAAGACGAGATGAGCTCGTTACTTCAGAACAAAACTCAGGAGTTGACCAAGTAGCCCACAAGTAAAAAAGCTTTATTAAACAAATAGGTGTACAAGATTAAGAATGAAGCAGATGGTAGTATTAGATACAAGGCAAGACTTGTAGTCAAGGGCTTTTCTCAAAAAGAAGGGATCAACTACTCCGAGATATTTTCACCTGTAGTGAAAATGACATCAATTAGAGTTCTGCTAAGTATAGTTGTAGTGGAGGATCTTCATCTTGAGCAGTTAGACGTAAAAACAGCGTTTTTACACGGCGACTTAGATGAAGAACTATACATGGCACAACCTAAAGGTTTTAAAGTCAAAGGTAAGGAGCACATGGTATGTCGCTTGAAGAAAAGCTTGTATGGCTTGAAACAAGCTCCGCGGCATTGGTACCTAAAATTTGATGGTTTCATGCAAGAAAAAGGATTTGCACACTGTGAGTCTGATCACTGTGTTTATTTTCGCAAATATGATGATGGTGACATTGTGTATCTATCTTTATATGTGGATGACATGCTTGTGACTAGTTCCAATATGAAGAGAATCGTAGAAGTGAAGAAGATATTATCATCACAATTTGCTATGAAAGACTTGGGAGAGGCCAAGAATATTTTAGGCATGAAAATCGTCAGGGACAGGAAAAATAAGAAATTATGGTTGTCCCAGGAAGACTATGTGAACAAAGTGTTAAAGAGATTTAACATGGACAAGGCAAAATCGGTTGCAACTCCTCTAGCGAGTCACTTCAAACTTTCCAAGGATATGTGTTCAAGCACTCAAGCTTTGAAAGATGAGATGGCGGTAGTTCCATATGCATCAGCAGTGGGGAGTTTGATGTATGCCATGGTGAGCACGAGACCAGACATTGCACAAGCAAAGGGGAGTTGTGAGTCAATATATGCAGAACTCAGGCAAAGAGTATTGGAATGCAATGAAATGGATATTGAGATATCTAGCAGATACTTCCAATTACTCACTTGGTTATGGTGGTACATCTCTAGAGTTGCAGGGTTATATAGATGCAGATCATTCGGGTAATCGAGATAGTAGTAAGAGTACCACTAGATAGGTTTTTACAGTTGTAGGTACAGTAGTGAGTTAGGTATCTCAACTACAAAAAGTAGTGGCTTTATCGACGACAGAGGCAGAATATGTAGCAATTACAGAAGCCTCCAAGGAAATCATGTGGTTATAAGATTATATGGAGGAGTTACATCGAAAACAGCCAGTCAGTACACTGTGGAGTGATAGTCAAAGTGCAGTGCACTTAGCAAAGAATGCAGCTTATCACTCAAGGACTAGACATATCAAGAAGCGTTATCACTTTATCGGAGTCAGCATTGAAAGATAATGAGTTAAAGTTACAGAAGATTGATGGTTCGAAGAATCCAAATGACATGATGACCAAGGTAGTAGACAGAGAGAAACATATTTTCTGTACTACTACTATTGGTATTACTCCATGTTGATTGATGAGGAGTATCGCAGAGGCACAAGTTTTTCAACTACTATTTTTTGAAAAGGATGGATGCAAAGTTGCTTGGTGCTTGGGTATATTTGTCTTCAAGTGGGAGATTGTCATAGATGAAGTCAAATATTTGTTTTTAGGGGCTTTTTTGTCTTTTCTATTGGATTTCCTTTTAGGTTAAAAGTGGTACCTATATATTAGCGATGGCAAAACCCTAGCTGTTAAGACGTTGAAAAAGGAAATAGAGAGGCAAGAAAAAGAGAAGAAAAAAGTGAGTTTTTTTCTTGATGAGAGTTGTCAATCTTTTTGTGCCCTGATATTGAGAGAAAATCGTCGTTGTATTCCAACTTTTTCGAAGTCTAGTGGATTCGCAGAGTGCCTCTGCGCGGAGATGTAGCCCAAGTTTGGGTGAACTTCGATAACAAATTTTCTGGCGTGTTCATCTGATTCTGCTCTTTTATTACTATATTCTGTCTGGTGAATTGTTTGCGAGCGTTATTTTTCTGGAATCGACGTGCAATTTCGTAACATTGCTCAAGTGCATGGGATGGCTGCTAAGCGAATTTTAGGTTATTTATAGTGCATTCGCTTTGCATAAAATAAATGATCTAGACAAATAATTTCTTAAAAAATGATCGTTCGCATCTCTTCTAAAAATGGTCGAACAAACTATATTTTCATCATCCATGAAAATCTATAAATATATATTAGTAAATACATTTTTCATCGACTAATTATTTTAAAATAATATTAGCAATTATTTTTTTGAAAAATATCTTTTATTTTTTTTATAACAAAATAAACAGAGTCTTAAAGGGCACAATCGGTCTGGGCCTCCCAATTAAGTGATCCTCTTGTTTCACTCTTCATGCCTAAAATGTAGACTGGGCTTGTAAGCTTGATGACTGTTGATATGTGAGTGGACTTGCCTTGTAGCTCGTTCCAGAACATAGTCTGAATCTAAGAGCCTTCTTGCCAACGCCACTGCTAAGATAATCTGGAAACACTCTCTCCTATCGGACTGCGGTCTACATCTTCGACAACTTCCGATTCTCGGGTGTGACAACCTTTCATCGATTCACCTTGCACCCGATCACATCTTTCATGCTCGAACTAAGCACACAGAGATCGGCGATCAATCACGGGCGAGCTAACTGTTTGATCTATTAGCTCGATGGACACTTGGGTATGCTCTTACTAAACACTTCATTAGTTACGAGTGGCTTAGGGAAGCAAAAGAGCAGATTGTAAAAAGTATTTATGTCTGGTAGGAGGAATTAAGATCAGGATAGATTTGGAGGGATTACATTCTCAAATTTCATTACATACCTTTTCTTGCTGTTTTTATTTATTTATTTATTTACTTTTATGTATTTTCTTCTCTTGACTTGGTGGGTTGTAACCCAATATGAACAGTGCATCTCAAACAAACATTTCTATTTGTTTTCAAACAATTTTGGTATCTTTTCTGTTAAAATAAAATGAACTTTTGATGATAGTGTGTGTATGTGTATATTTTTATTAGTGTTCTAGAATATGAATGGACCGTTGATGGTGCTAAACCTTTGACAAGACAAAAGCATTGTAATTAAAGTTTATTTTCTTCTATTCTATGTAAGAAGAGGCATAACGAGAAGATTATCATAAAGACATAATTGCATTCCAACATCACTAACAGTTGGAAATGAGCTCATCCATGTCGCTTATTAAAAAGCCATGAAATGAGAAAGGCGGGTCCATAAAATCAAGGGCCCAATTTGAATCGAACAGGACCGGACTGGACGGAAATAAGATGGAGTATTTGGAAGAAAGGGTAAGCAAGGTTGGATCAAGTTATCCGGACCGCAACGACCAGGCCATCGATTCTTCAACAAAGAGATGGACAAAATGTGCACAGCTGCAGTCATACTCAAATCCGAGAGAGATCACCCCATGATCTCACATCTCCATACCCTAGGTTATCGAGTCAAGTATAAATAGCTTAGAAATAACTATTATTACTATTTTTTGCATACATCAACTATAGTTTTGTCAAATTCATTCCTCGTTTTAAAGTTCAAACTGACTTGAGCACGATGTAAGGGGGATTGGTTGCTAGGGGAACGAGGGCAATAGCCAAGTGACAAATGCCGATGGCGGAGGTCGACAGCACGACTGATGACGGTGGCTTGGGCGGAAGACCTGCAAAGAAAGAAGGGAAGGGTTTCTGGCTAGGAGATATTAATGATGCTAGCATGGGCACAAAATGGCTTGTACTTCTGTGCATCTAGTGCACAAAGTAGATACGACTAGAGAAGGAGATGGCGAATTGTATCCAATATGGCAAATCAGTATCGATATGTTTTGCAAAGTTTTCGATTGATGAGTTAGAAATATGGTCATAACTCGCGCGACCTCTTCTTTTTTTTTTTTTTTTTTTTTTTTTGGGCGCCTAAGGAGGCTAATGGTTCGACTATGTCTATTTTAGTTCGGACTCTCCCAAGTCCACCAATTCACGACTTTAATAGTCCAAGTTTTAAACCTGTAAATTAATTTTAAAACGGAGTCGCCACTGATCGATTTAGGGTAGGTCGATTAGAAACACAAGCGAAGTATCGGGAAAAATACTTGCTCCCGCACAACCAGAGAAATTAGGATCGGGGACTTGATTACACTAGTTAATCACTAATGCCCTTTCGCACCTATTTTTGTTTAAACCCTAAGACTTTTTGGATTTTTGAGGGATTTTCTATTCATTTGTGGAGAAAAAATATTTTTTAGGTCTTTTCTCATTTTTTTGACATAAAAATGCTTCTTTTTTTTTTTTTTTTTGGATTTTTTGGGAAAATAGGGAGATTTTTGATTTTTTTGATTTTCTTGAAAATAAATTATTTTTTATTTTATTTATTAAAATATTATTTTTTATATTATTATATATTATATAAAAAACGACCCGGGTTGGATCCGCAAGTTGGGTCTAACCCTGGCCATTTGCCCAGGACCCAAACGGGCCTGCGTTGTAGGCCCGACTCGGGACTTTTTTTTTAAAAGCAAATCGTAGCCCAAAAGCGAATAGGCCCACTTCTCTTAGGCCCGTGCAAATTTGGCCCGCGCAACTAAACCCTAGAGGAATCGGGTCATCCACTCGACCCGATGACCCAACTTCCGATCGCCCTAATTCGTGAAACCCTACCCGGAAATAGGGAAACCGGGTCGGACAGACCCCCCTTCGTTTGCTCGTGGCGCTGGTGAGGGGGACTGAGGTGTCACCAAGCAGATGGCGACGGTGGGATGGTGACGACGACGGCGGCGACGACGGGTTAGATGACGACGACGGCGGTGACAGTGACTATAAACCGCTTACGAGGACGGCGAGGATGAGCGATAACTAGGCTGCTGGTGTGGTCAGTGGCGGCACGGTTCGAGGAGGGGAATGTGACGACGATGATGCGATCGGAGGCGGTGACGACCATGCACATGCTCCGTCCGTGACGAGGTGGCAAACGGTGGGTGACAGCGCAACAACGACGGCCACTCGGCTTCTAAATCTGGCATGGCATTGGCGGATCAGTCGCGGCAACAGCTTCGGGAGGAATGACAGCGAGCTTTCGAGGCAATGACGTCGGGACTCGGTCAAGGCGACGGCGTCGGCATAGCATCTGGTGGTAGTGGCAGCAGCAAGAACCCCAGATCTGGACCTTGGCCAACCCTCTCCTACAACCCCCCGCCTTACAGATCTCAAACCTCCTCTGCTCAGAACTCCCCTCCTCTGGCCAGATCTGAGATCTTTGGTCGCTCACCTTCAAACCTCCCCCGAAGTCTCTCGGGAAGGTCTTCGAAGCTTGCTACCGATGGTCCCTCACTTCAATGTCCTCTCCTTCTCGGGCTCACTCGCTGCCGGCCTCCCCCGAAGTCTCTCGGAGGGAGGTCACTTGAGCTTGCGACCCGATTTCCGCCTTGCTCGCTCTTTGAACTCCCCATAGTCTCTCGGGAACGCTTTGAGCTTGCTGGCTTGTGCCTTTCGACGGAGGTGGTGCCCTACTATTTATAGGCGAGGGGACAGTCGGTCGATGGAGCTTCGACCGCCGGTCCTCGCATGCCGAACAGCCTCCGCCGGCCGAACCAGAGTCTCATCTCAACATTAAAGGCGCGCATTGAAGGCGCATGCGCGTCGTCCTCTCCTTTGCCGGCCTACCTCCATTCCTCTCTACCGTAGGCTGTCCTTGAGCGTGTCGCCATTGCTACGCGTGAACTACAGAGGCGGAGAAGGAAGGAGCGAGGAAGAAGAAGAAGGAAGAAGAAGGAAAAAAGAGGCCGGGCCTGATCTGGGGAAAAAAAAGCTAGGCCTGGGACCACGAAGGGGAGAGAAAAAGGAGGGGGGTTGGGTGCGAAGGCCCAACCCCGATGGGCTGCCAATTTTTTATTTCTTTTGTTTTTACTATTTTTTTGTTGTTTTTATTATTTATTATTTATTATTCGAAAAAAAGGAAAAATACATAAACATAGAAACTAATGCATAATTAAAAACCTAATCAAAATTTATGTGTTAATAACTGCCCCTCTTTGAAGGTGAGCTCGCAGAGGTTGCATTCAAAGACAAACTAATACCTAAATTTTATCTATGCAGTAGGTTATATCTTATTTGGGACCTATTGTCCTATGCAGAAAAGAGTAATATAATATTATATGTAGTAAGACAGATAAGAAGATACCTGTAATTACTTACCAGGCACAAGCAAGATAAGGGTGCGAATCTCGAGTATGGCAAGTGTTAGGGCATCATCCTACCTGGTGACGTGAGGAGGTTGCTCCTCCAAGACCCGAACCTTTCTTCGATCGCCTTGATGGGAAATTACCTTTCCAAGACCCGAACCTTTCTTCGGTCGCCTGTTAGAGCAATAAGTAGTTTGTTTAGGACTTGAACCTTTCTTCGGTCGCCTTGACGAGAGATGTGCCGACCTTTCTTTAGGCATCTATTTGTGGGTGCCTGACCTCAATCAAGCACACCGATTGGTACCCGACCATTCTCGGAGATGCTCCGACCTTTCTCAGGGCATTGATTTGTTGGGGTGCCTGACCTCAGTCAAGGACATCGGTTGATACCTGACCTTTCTCGGGAGATGCGCTGACCTTTCTCATGGCATCTAGTTGTGGGTGCCTGACCTCAGTCGAGGACACCGGTTGATACCCGACCTTTTTCGGAAAATGCGCCGACCATTCTCAAGGCATCTTGTTTTTTGGTGTCTGATCTTCGTCAAGGACACCGGATGGCTCTCGACCTTTCTCGGGGGATGCGCCGACCTTTCTTAGGGCATCTATTGTTAGGTGCTTGGACATTTACAGGCATTTTGAAAGAGTACCTGGATATTCTCAAGTACTAACCTGGAGGATATTTGGGCCTTTGTAGGCATCAAGAGGGTACTTTGATGATCACAAGTACAAACTCTTGAAGGATACCTGGACGTTCATAGGTATCGAAGGGGTACTTGTATGATCACAAGTACTAGATGTTGGAAAATACCTGATTACTTGCAGGTATTGAAAGAGTACTTGGATGCTCACAAGTACAAACTTTTGGAGGGTGCCTGGATGTTAGCAGGCGTTGAAGGAGTACCCGATTGCTTGCAGGTGTCGAAAGAGTACTTGGATGATCGCAAATACAAACTCTTGGAGGATACCTGGACGTTTGCAGGTATCGAAGGGGTACCTGAGATGATCACAAGTACAAATTTTTGGATAATCATAAGTACCAAACTCTGGAGAATATTTGGTCATTTTTTTAGGTCTCCTAGTAGATGGAATATCAAGGACGTACCTGGGATATTCATAAAGGTTTCTCACCTTCTGGTAAAGGGAAGATCGAGGACGTACATAGGATATTCATGGAGGTCTCCTACCTCCTGGTAGTTGAGGGATATCAAGGACGTACCTTGGATATTCATGAAGGTCTCTCATCTCTTGGTTATTGGGAATATCGAGTGCGTGCCTCGCATATTTGTGAAGGTCTCCCACCTTTTGGCAACATAAACTTAAATGTAGCACAAGGCTTACCTGGAAGGCTGCAGGCACTCAAAAGGGCTAGAACACCTAGGTAGCTGGGTAACTACAGGTGCACAATGCAGTGGAATGCTTGAACAACTACTAGTGTTCAATGATACAATGTTGAGGATAACTCGGATAGGTCGAGTGTCACGAAAAAGGAGTATCCAAACGGTGGCCGGTACTCAAAGACAATAGGATACTTGGACAATACCTAAGTAACGGCAGGCACTCAAAAACAGGGGGATACTTAGACAGTTGCAAGCACCTAAACTCAAGGGACAACTCAAATAGGTCGAGTGTCAAGAAGAGAGTACCTGGACGGTTGTAGGTACTTTAAGACAAATGGGGATAAGGATATGCTTACTTGGCAATATCTCTGATCTCTGAGAGTGTTTGTTATTTGCACAGTATGCACACATGATTGTATGTATTGTAAATTCATGAGTTCAAATGAGATTCATGCATGATAATTTTGTCACTTTTGCATCATCCAAATTCCACTGGGGAAGATTTTGAAAGACAACCTTCATTTAGAATATAGATGTCTTGAGCATGCCAGATGAGGGACTTCTAGTCTGAAAAGACTTTCCGCTCACTCTCATGGAAAAGGCTATCTTGACCATTGATGCAGGATTTATAAGGGCCACACTTCTCATTGTCATCACGTCAGTAGGGGTCCGAGTATTCTCGCAAGTGGTATGACTTTACCAATGTGAGAGGTCTTTGTTGAAATTGTGATGAAAACTTGGTCAATAGCTCATCAAATGGGACCGTTGAGGTCAAGGCTCATGAACGAAGTGCCACACGATCATCTCCAGGTTTGCAAGTCAAGAGTCCTGCGAAAAGAGATAGAATAGTCTTGCTCGTACTTCTTCGAGCGATGCTTATAGACATATGAAATCCTACGTTAATTGAAGTGCCCTAGTCTGAAGGGACTTTTACAATGGGAATGTAACGTAGACTTGACTCATGTGTAAAAGGGTGAGGGTTGGTGATTGCCTTGGCATTTGTCACTAGTCTTTCTTGTTAGATGGAGGTTCTATGGACCACAATAGCAATTTCTTGGGTGTATTTTTGACTGGGGGGCATTGGCCTTGCTTTTACCAGGCACACTGCTTTTTCATGCCCCTATTTTTATTCCAGTTCTTCATTTATGGGCATTGACCTTGCTTTTACCAGGTACACTGCTTTTTTATGCCCTGCTTTTTCTTTTTTTTTTTGTCGTTAGAGGAACTAGCCTAGGCAAGTTCAATCAAAGCACCGTTATTAGACTCTTGAGTCTTCATCTTCAGCTGGCGCTCTAGGCTATGGCAATGACTTCTGATTTGTCTCAATGTAAGGCTAAAATTATAAACTCACTTGGGTTGTACAATGAATACAAGTGCATAGAGAAAGAATTGCTCTTTTGTCATTCTATGGCACTTAAATTAACGCGAGTGTTCATATGCAATAAAGACACCCGAAGATTGATGCAAGTGCGAGCGAGAAAATTTCTATCTCTCTTCTCACCTTGTAATGCTGCTTCGCCTCCAATCTGCCCCAGTGTGGGGTGGTTCTTGACGGGAGTATGAGAGAAGCTTCACTAGTATATGGGGCTCAAAGGGGTGAGCAATGAAATGCCTTTCACTATTTTAGTTATCGTACTATTCACGAGAGAACTTTTTACCCTGCAATCATGGGATCTTCTGCACTCATCTCACAAGTGTATAAATGGGGGACTGTGTGTAGGATATGGCTTGCCTTTCATCATTCTGACTCGCCTAATCTAGCATGCTCAATCAATCTTGTATTTTTCAATTAGCTGTCTATTCTAATAATTCTCGATGGAATCAATGATTTAGACAGACAAAATCATTATGCAAAATCCATTTGGAAAAGGCATGTAGCATTTCAAATATGATGGAGTTTGTATTCTCAAAACGAATGAATGGTTTTTACTCAAAAAAGTCCCTATTGACAGCTTTAGGGGTTAACAGAATGGTGTTTCTAAATATGTTAAATTTTGAACATCAAAAGGGTTATTCACAAATGGGTGCTGATGGATTGTTCCTATTGAGTAGGGAAATGACACAAGAAGGATCAGTCAAGGTTGGCGATCTGATCATTAATTTGACGGCCTTTCTGCTTTTGCCCTTGCAGGAGAGAAGATGAAAATGGATCAATCAATAGGGCCAAAATTAAAGGTGAATTGAGGCCTGAAGGATCTCTGTCATTTGCTTTGGCGATACTTGAGACGCCATTTTTCTTGGGAGAGTTTGTCATGCCTCTTATTGATTTATTATCTTTTTTTTTTTTTTTACAGTTAGGCGATCCTACAAAAGATAGGAAAGAATGTGTCAGTCATGAATTCTCTCAAGAGTTGAACAACTGGGAACGATACAACATTACCCTTCATTGGTTTGCAATTAATTGGATAGACCTGAGGCATCGGAAGGATATGAAGTCCTGCACTTTTCGCTCCGTTAGGTCACTACTAGGCTAAAGCGCCGGTGGTGTCCGTAGGGCGCTTCTTTTTCTATTTAACCGAACCGGCTTCTAGACGATACATCCTTTTACATGAAGTCAGGTGAATTTGATACGAATCTCTAAATTAACCATTAAGCTTGGTTCTTGAATCCCGATGCTTTCTGTCAATAGGGAAAATACGTCAAAAGAGGATTCAGATAGTGGGAGTATTGGAAACGATACCAAATTACCATTCCCCATAGTTTGTATTTGTTGACTCCTAGGGATCTCTTAATGTTGATGACAGCCTCTTCATCGACATCTCTTTCGATTGGCCTTTCTCATTCGTGGCCATATATGCATGATTAATGGTTGTCGATTTATCTTCAAGGCCTTCATTCTGTGGAATTTTTCTTCTATCTTTGACCATATGATCATTAGCAGCATTGGGCAAAGTCATGTACTTCAAGCTTTTATAGAATTTGAAATCGACAATCAAAACTTCCAATTCTCTGATAGCAATCACTTCCTGGGAGAACATGCGTCTAGAGCACGAAGTGAGGTTTATAGGCTCTAAGTCATTGTCTGAAATAAGGGGCTAGAGACTGCCTCAACTGTCTAGATTTCCTCTCTGTTGACAGTAACTAATTCAAAGAAAGAGAAAAGATCACTTCTTTGTGCTTCTAGGCTTGTCGAAGCTAGAAGTCTTGTTGATGAAACCACCGCATCTAGTTGCTCAGGCACGTTGTGGGGAAAAGATATTGTTCCGGCTTGAGAAGAAGTTGGGTAGGAGCAAGGTGGAGTGCACAGAGCTCCTGGGGACGGCTTGATGTATGCCTATACTTATTACGTCCTATCTTTCGTTTCCTATAGATAGGAGAGAAAGGACGTCATTTTCGACATTATGTTTAGGGAATAGGACTTACCATTTTGAAATGGGATCTTTTCTGTTTGCCCCAGTTTTTCTTGGCAGGGTGTCTTTGAATTTGGCGAGTTCACATGATGTGCTTGCTTCAAATGCCCCCTATCACACTAAGTCAAAGGGGGATGGGAATGATCTTTTGAGACATGAAGTGAGTGAGTTAGAAAGACAAACATGATTAAATTTAATCATCTTGTTTTGACAAAAGCTTTTGGTAATAAAATATTTTCTGTTTTCAAAATATGTCTTTGGGGGAGAAAAAGCATGAGGAAGCCCAGCCCTCAATATTCTCCTTGGATGATACTTTCTTTTCATGGTTGGATAGCATCACCGGGCTGGTTTGGGATACCGCCTCATGCTCTCAAAATATTTTCAACTTTATCTAATAGGTGGATTTACATTTTGGAAAAGTGTTTTCAAAAGTTAGTTCCTCAAGCGGAACTAATGTTGAAAATAAAAACAAGCCATACTTAAGAAAGATGTACAAGTTCCCACGTAGGGGAGTACACAAGGAAATTAAAAAGGGTTCTACTTGAGCGGGCCTCCACCCATTTCCCCTAACGATCCTTCGTTGATGGCACCCATGAAAAGGTCTCCAAACATGGTGGTCATGTCATCTGGCCATTCTTTCTTTGTTGCTAAGGGTGGTACTTCATTGCCTGGATTGTTGGAGAATAATTGTAGGTCGTATTGACATCTACTAAGGGTTCTTTATCCTTCTTCATGCTAAACTTGCCCGTGGGTGCAAGTTTAGTGAACCAACCATCCCTCAACCTTATCTCAATTTGCTCCCCTACTAGAATGAGTTGATTAAATGATTCGGCGATCGTGGTTACCATTCGATTGTGGTACTCGTAAGGGAGGGTTTTGATAAACATCCTTCTCAGCTCGAAATCAGTTGGTTTAGGATTAATTTGGGAGGCCAGATTCCTCCATCTAATAGCATATTCTTTAAACAATTTGGGCCTTTTCTTTTTGGTACACTCAAGATCCTCACGAGAAGGGGTAATGTTCATTATGAACTTCTACTGCTTGAGGAATGCCTCACTCACTTCACTCCATGTTTTGAGGAGGTTCATGCTCTTCGTGATATACCACCTCAAGGTAGGGCCTACTAAACTTGATTGGAACAACTGGATCATTAATGGTGCATTATTAGTATTGGGTCATTTGAACCAAGTACATTTGCAAATGAGCTCTAGGGCAAGTCGTGCCATCGTATTTCTCAAACTCAGGCATTTTGAATTTTTCCGGCATTTTGTCATTGGAATAAATGGAGAGGTCCGTCAAAGTAGGATCTTGGAGGCCTTGTAGTTGTTTCAGCCTCTCCTCAAGCTTTTTGAGGCATTTGTCATGCTCAGTTTTAGACAAACTGTCTGGCTTCGCTTTCTCAATCGCGGTTTGGTGCAAATCATCCTCTAATTCAGGCATGTTATCGTCGGTATCTCCACCTTGATCACCCATGGTAGATGATTGTGACAACAATACCTTGATTGAGGCCGGGGCGGGAGTAAGTTTGCTCTGGATGGAGTCTATCTGCTTTGAGAGTTGTTGAAGCACATTGAAGACTTACTTCATTTCGCTTTCCACAACCGCAATACGGCTTGGTACATTTTCTTCGGCCGTTCTTGCTCTTACTTTTGAGCGAGTCTGGATCGGCGAATGTTGATGCTCCATGATTACCTGTCCATGAATAAGCAAGCATGTGTGAATATGAGGCGTAAATAGGGAGTTAGTCCATGATGATGACCTAATCCTACCCTTTTGTTTGTTTATGAAAAGTTTTATACATGTAGAAGATTTCCCAAGCATAGATTGAAAAAAAAAAGGCATGTGACATGTTTGCATAGACTAAAAAGATACTCAATTTGAAAGGCGAAGAAAGTATGAATTGCAAAAAATTTTGAAAATCCCTTTTGAAGTAAATGAAAATTTTTGCAGAAAAGAACTTTTCTTTTTTGGTAAAGTGTGGAAAAGAACTTTTTTTTTATTTGGTAAAAAAAAAAAAAAGAACTTTGTAACATGCTTGAGAATAAAAACATCAACTGAAAGTAATTTCTTTTGCAAAAATTTTTTTTAAAAAAAAAGAAAAAACTTTATGACAATTACTTCCAAATTTAAATGACCGTGGTATTAAATCCTAGACTAATCATGGACCGCTCAATATATGCAGGAAGGTAAGTAAATTGCAAAGTACATGAAAAAAAAAAAAAAAAAAAAAACTTAATTCGTGTGAGAAAATTGATGACAATCACATAGAAATGTGCATGATGTGTGCGGCTCAATTTTTAATTGAGAAGGTTTGTTGAAATTAAAAAGGTATCCGCCCGTCGTAGTCTCGCGTTAGCAGCGTACCCTCTTAATCTCAGTTAGAGAAATTCAGGGAAAAGAAAGACAACCTCATAATGCAGTCTCGCGTTTGAAGCCGTATCTTTCTTAACACCATCCTAAATATCCTATGGCGGCCCAAGTCCAGCGACCGGGTTGTGTGTGCCATATGTCGTGCTAAAACAATAAAGTATGCACAACAGTTTATATCATAAAACATTATATTTAAAAAGAAAATCTAAGATACTAACCTGCACAAAAAAAAAAAAAAAAAAAAAAAAAAACCCCAACTCAATAAAGCTTTTAAACAAGATAAAAACGGCCTAAGTCCTCAAATTCTCCCCAATGGAGTGACCCAAATTGCGACCTCTTTTTTTTTTTTTTTTTTTTTTTTTTGCCGTCCGATCGGGGACGAGCACGTAAAGGAGGCTAATAGTCCGGCTATGTCTATTTTAGCCCGGACTCTCCCAAGTCCACCAATTCACGACTTTAATAGTCCAAGTTTTAAACCTGTAAATCAATTTTAAAATGGAGTCACCACTAATCGATTTGGGGTAGGTCGATTAGAAACACAAGCGAAGTATCGGGAGAAATACTTACTCCCGCGCAACCAGAGAAATTAGAATTGAGGACTTGATTATACTAGTTAATCATTAATGCCCTTTGGGTACTTAATCTTATTTAAACCCTAAGACTTTTTGGATTTTTGAGAGATTTTCCATTCATTTGTGGAGGAAAAATATATTTTTTTGGTCTTTTCTCATTTTTTGACATAAAAAGTATTTTTTTGGATTTTTTTATCCTTTTCTGGAAATATAAATCGTTTTTTGACTTTCTTTTGGCTTTTTTGGGAAAATAGGGAGATTTTTTTATTTTTTATTTTCTAGAAAATAAATTATTTTTTATTTTATTTATTAAAATATTATTTTATATTTATATTATATAAAAACAACTCGGGTTGGATTTGCAGGTTGGGTCCAACCCGGCCATTCGCCCAGACCCATTGCCGACTCCGCCGGGACTTTTTTTTTTTTTTTTTTTTTTTATAAGCAAATCGCAGCCTAAAAGCGAAATAAGCCCACTTCTCTTAAGCTTGTGCAAATTTGGCCTGTGCAACTAAACCCTAGAGGAACCGAGTCATCCGCCCACTCGACGACCCGACTTCCGGCCGCCCCTAATTTGTGAAACCCTACCCGGAAATAGGGAAACCAGGTCGGACGGACCCCCCGAATCGACCCGGTTCCCGGCCTCCTCTCTCTTTCGTTCACTCACGGCGCTGGTGGGGGGGACTGAGGCGTCACCAAGCATATGGCGACGACGGTGGTGATGGTGACGATGACGGCGGCGATGACGAGTTAGATGACGACAACGGCAGTGACAGCGACTATAAACCGCTTACGAGGACGGCGAGAACGAGCAACAATGAGGCTGCTGGTGTGGTTAGTGGCGGCACAGTTCGAGGAGGGGAATGCGACGGCGATGACGCGACCGGAGGCAGCGGCGACAACTGTTACCTGTCTGTGACGAGGTGGCGAACGGTGGGGGTGATAGGGCAACAACGGCGGCCACTCAGCTTCTAGATCTGGCGTGGCATTGGCGGATTAGTCACAGCAATAGCTTCGGGGGGAACGACAGTAAGCTTTCGAGGCAACGACGTCGGAACTCGGTCAAGGCGACAGTGTCAGCACAGCGTCCAGTGGCAGCGGCAACAGCAAGAACCCCAGATCTGGACCTTGGCCGACCCTCTCCCGCAATCCCCGCCTTACAGATCTCGAACCTCCTCTGCTCAAAACTCCCCTCCTTTGGCCAGATCTGAGATCTCCGGTCGCTCGCCTTCAAACCTCCCCCGAAGTCTCTCGGTGAAGGTCTTCGAAGCTTGCTACCGATGGTCCTTCACTTCGACGTGCTCTCCTTCTCGAGCTTGCTCGCCGCCGGCCTCCCCTGAAGTCTCTCGAAGGGAGGTCGCTTGAGCTTGCGACCCGATTTCCGCCTTGCTCGCTCTTTGAGCTCCCCAAAGTCTCTCGGGAACCCCTCTAAGCTTGCTGGCTCATGCCTTTCAACGGAGGTGGTGCCCTGCTATTTATAGGCGAGGGGACAACCGGTCAATGGAGCTTTAACTGCCGGTCCTCGCACACCGAACGGCCTCCACCAGCAGAACCGGCGTCTCATCTCAGCATTAAAGGCGCGCATTGAAGGCACATGCGCGTTGTCCTCTCCTTCGCCGGCC
This sequence comes from Eucalyptus virginea, assembly GCA_014182375.1. NCBI lineage: Eukaryota > Viridiplantae > Streptophyta > Magnoliopsida > Myrtales > Myrtaceae > Eucalyptus > Eucalyptus virginea. The sequence continues at coordinate 26,211,138 of CM024520.1, forward strand.
TACCTCCATTCCTCTCTGCTGTAGGCTGCCATTGAGCGCGTCGTCGTTGCTGCGTGTGAACTACAGAGGCGGAGAAGGAAGGAATGAGGAAGAAGAAGAAGGAAGAAGAAGGAAGAAAGAGGCCGGGCCAGATCTGGGAAAAAAAAAGCTGGGCCTGGGACTGCGAAGGGGAGAGAAAAAGGAGGGGAGCTCGGCGCAAGGCCCACCCGATAGGCTGCCAATTTTTTATTTTCTTTTGTTTTTACTTTTTGTTGTTGTTTTTATTATTTATTATTTATTATCTAAAAAAAGGAAAAATACATAAACATAGAAACTAATGCCTAATTAAAAACCTAATCAAAATTTAAGTGTCAACAATAACAACCATTTTTTTTTTTTATTGAAACTTGTTCGTCGGTGACATCTACAGTTACAACCTAATAATCATGACTCTTCTTTGCGGGTATGTCATTTAAACGCACTCTCTCGCTCATGGCAGGGATGATTCACATCCAAACTAGCTGGAAGGACGATCTTCTATTCAGTCATGCGAATGTAGCGCTTAGCAGCAATTGGAGCATGATCTGCCAAAATCAGCATAGATAAGGTGCTATTGATGGAACATGGTAAACCTATCTTTCTCCATATGGACATGCCGCGGGCACATAGAGATGTGGGTGGAGGAAGCCTCAAAAAGTGAAGGCCGAGCTTGAAAAGCATCAACTTGTGTTCCAATTCTAGTCCAATCTTCTTCTCTTTTTTTTTTCTTTGTCCTCGTTAAAAACATCAACTTGAGATTGAATCCTAATTTTGGTTCATTTTTTTTTTTTGTCTGATAAAATAGCACAAACTTTAACTTAAGCATGAATTTTGGCCCAAACTTTTTAAATCTTATGAAAAAAAATAAACAACACTAACTTTTAGTTGGTTGTCAATCTAGCTTCCATCAAGTTACTATACAAGGGTGCCATCAAATAATCAACGTGCCATTCTACGTCTAATCGGCAACTCATGGCCATTGCTGCCGCGATAATTTAAATAATTTCAAATCAAGCAAGAGGAGGAATCGTGACCATTCAAGTTTGGATTTTGGCGATAAAATTCAATATGGACGGAAGAAATAACTTATCCAGGGCAAACAAGGCGTGGACAAATGGATCCCTGTAACCAAGCATGTCTAGAAATTAAGAAGAAGAAACTTTGAACTTGCGATTGGTATAGTTAGGATAAGGACACTGTAAGTTTCCATAATTTTTATACGGTGTTCACTTGAGTACCATAACTTTTTAATTGATTATTTGAGTGCTATAATTTCTAAAGAAAATATGCTTATTTTCAATTGATCACTTGTGGTGAATGTTATTTAAAATATATAACATTCAAGTGATTGATTGAGAAGTTACATGACACTCAAATGATCATAGAAAAAAAAGACTATAACACTCAAATGAGCTATGTATATAAGATTTAAAAAAATTAATGGCGCTTAAGTGAGTACTTTGCAAAAATTATGACATTGTAGTGTTACTTTCCCCGTAATCGAGGAATTCTAAAATAGGGGAAGCTCTCAGATTGTGTACGATTCTCCCATATTAACACAATTGTGAGACGCTAAGTAAACGTGAAATAACATGTGGATCTTTAAAAACATCTTTCGACGGAAACTTGATAGTGGCCAAATTTGGGTTTGAAAAAAAATTGGGCTAGATTCGCACCTGAACTAAAGTTTGTACTTTTTATGAGACAAAAAAAGTTGGGCCAGAATTACCAAAAAAAAAAAAAGTCGGGGCCAGAATTGCAAACTAAAACTAAAGTCGGTACTTTGATTTCTGAATGGTCTTACCCTTCGCCTACGTGGAGGGTAAAACCCATGCAATATTTTCTATCCAGAATAACTCCAATCTCAACATGAGAAAATATTGCATATCTTAACAGTGCCACGTCATCTGTGCTCTGAACCATTCACGCGTCGACACCTGTCCTCGGGGCCCGCCACGTCTGCCCTATCCTCTATCCATCTTCTAGCTTCTTTCTCTCTGCTCTCTCTTCTCACTCTCTCCCAAATAACTCTCGGCTAGTGGCTCGGCTCAGCTCGGCTGGCAGAAGAAAGGACGACTCTCACTTGAAATTTCTCACTCCTCACTTAATTTTTTTGGGTTTTGTTTTTCTCTCTCCTCGTGGAAGAGCAAACACGAGCTGCACTTCCTCTGTTTCCGTCTCAGCGCATCCCACCCCCTCCGCCTCCGCCTAAGCCTCGCCGGTCATCTACCTTTGGCATGTCGCCTCCTCCAAGAGCCCTGCTGTGACATCCCGATTTTTCTCAAGTTTATTTTCAGTCAATTGAGTCGGGCAATTCATCTGTGCATATAGTTCGTCCCTCAGAGTTGGCCACTCACGAGGGAACTAGTCTATTGAGTGAAGTAATTAAGGAATTTTACCGCGTCCGACTTGGGGACTGATCACCCTCGGGTCGGATGCAAGAAAATTTCCCCAAAAGCTAGTCGGTGGATTAGGCGCGCCTAAATTGTACCAGATTGAATTCAACCGTAAAATTGAGATTGAATTTAGAAGTCGAAGCTCGGTCATGTCACACGTCTTATTAGGATCATGGGATAATTTTGTGGAATTTAATTGGACTCAATTAGGAGAGAATTGAATGGAATTAAAGAAAATAGTGTACAAAGTTTAAAAATTGGTATGCCTCGGCGGAAAAGGGAATTGGACCCATTCGAGAGATGTTGTGGAGAATTTGAATTAGTGGAAGATGACATGGGATGATGTCATGGTGGTTGAGGCCAAGGGCTGAGATCTTGACAAGTGGACGGTGGGGATTTGCTCTTGAAAAGAGGACCAATCAACATCATCTTCAACCTTGGGAAGGAGAGAGAGAGAGAGGAAGGGAGGGAGGAAAACCAGCGGAAGGGGGAGCTCGCCGCTCGTCCAGCCACCGCGCCACCCTCCGCCGCTCGAACGCCGCTCGTCGCCGCCGTGTGGCGCCACCGTCACCGTCTCGCCCGACCGCGCAAGGCCCGCGTGCTCGCCTCGCCGCTCCGCCGTTTCCCCTCGCCTCGCCAGCCGCCTAAGCCACCGTCCCCGAGCTGCTCGTCGTCACCCGGCCGCCGCCGGGAGGCCCGTCGGAGTCGCCTCCCGCACCGCCCGAGCCACCGTCGCCCTTCCCCGCCGATTTCGGGCCCAACCGGCCGCCATTTCAGCCCTCCTCCGCCGCGACCAGCAGCTGGTCTTGTGGGTCTTGCAGCCCACTCAAGGCCGGTTTTGGCCATCTTCCCGGCCCCGGAAGCTAGGCCCGCCTTTGGAAAAGTTGATCCCGGCGTCGCCCTCATCGTTTTGGTCTAAGCGGCGAGTTAATCAAGTGAGTTTACCTCACTAAACCTTGATTAGAGTGTTAATGATGCCCTAAGTGTGTTTAGTTTAAATTAATTAAGTTTAGGTGGATAGATTAGTATATTTAATTATAAGCTTGATTAAGAGATTGTTTTATATTAAAGTGTGTTTAATTAGGGTTAAAAGGAGTTATTTAATGTTAAACCTTGATGGGACATAATAGGATTTTAGTTTTGAATTATTTAATTGCTTCAAAATTCTGGAAAATATCATATTATATTATAATCCGAAAAAGAAAGAAAGAAAGAAAGAAAAAGAAAAAAAAAACTCGAAAATTTATTTTTGATCCTATTTGCTTAGAATCTCGTGCCGATCGTTGCTGTGTGTTTAGAATTTGAATTTGATGAGTAAATATTGCAAATTGAATGTTGATTGTGAAAAATAGGAATTTTATTCAAAATTCCCACGTGTCGAGTTTGACACCGAAATCGAATTTGGAAGGGTTACTATTGAAATTGGAGTATGTGGGTGACATGTAAAGTGTACAGGATCGATTTTGAATTGTCATGTGCTGGTTGAAAGAATTGGTCGCAGTAGTGGCAAGCCCGACTGGACCTTTATTCTTCTAGAAATGCTGTCAATAGAATGACGTGGCTTGGTCGCAGTAGTGGCGAGACCGACTGGACCTTTATTCTTCTAGAAATGCTGTCAATAGAATGACGTGGCTTGGTCGCAGTAGAGGCGAGACCGACTGGACCTTTATTCTTCTAGAAATGCTATCAATAGAATGACGTGGCTTGGTCGCAGTAGTGGCGAGACCGACTGGACCTTTATTCTTCTAGAAATGCCGTAACGTTAGTAGATAGCCGACCTGCATGTAGGCTGTACCCTTGTGTGGTAGTGGATAATGACGATTTGGAACGCTTGCTGTGATTGTGAAATTAAGTGAAATTGATTGTGTTCCGATGGCTTACATTCTTATCATTACTACTGCTTGAGTGATATGAATTGTACTAACTTGAAGGATGGCAAGAAGGCGAGGTAAGTCTTCTGTGCTGTGTGGCTAGACCATTTTGGGGTGTATTTGCTTTCTAATAGGGGTTTAGGAGGGGTGAACTTGCTGAGACAAAGTCTCATCCCGGTTTGGGGAAAAATATTACAGGACCGTAGATGGCGACACCCCGGAGATGAATAGCATGCCACCGGAGATGGACCAGACGATAGAGAGTGCTCCTGACCCTTTTTGATTGCACATAAACTCTTACCCATTTTGGTGCATATAGTCTCCGGATCCTGTTGGTGTATGTAAACTCTGGATTGATGATGATGATGATGATGTATGAAAGTATGTTTGATTTTGAGTTGATTTTTCCTGCTGTCCTATCCCGTATATTTTTGTCAGGGGATTTCTTAGCACGTTCCGCATGCGCATAATAATTTAAAATAGAAGTTGGGGTCGGCGACACTACCTGGGAATGTCGCATTTACAGGACCATGGCGGGTTGTTTCACGTGCCTCGGGGTTCGGGGCGTGACAACCCCGTTTAAGCGGTATCAGAGCATGGTTGTGTATGGAGTGATAAGGGCGATGAGGCATGGGATGGTTAGTAGGAAGAATTTTCCATATCCTAATGCATGTGATTGTTAGTTGTTTGTTAGCTTGGTTGGAAGGTTACTCAAATTCTAATTTGGTATTGGAATTCGCCAATAGGCGTCTGTATTGAGCCTATAGCATGAGTGACCGAGAGCCAAGAGCTGCTAGGAAGAGAGCAGCAGGCCCCGTGTTTCGGGGTGGGTCTTCGTTGAGAGGTGGTGCCCGTGGTGCCCTAAGAGGAGTGCAGGCCGAGACCAGTGCAGGTGGTACAGCTTTGCCGCCAGATGGTGCAGCGGCCCCAAAGGATCCGAGATTCATTGGGATCATGTAGATGCTCGAGGCAATGGGAGACAAGATGGATCAGCAAGCCGCTGCTATCGCCACCGCCTTGAACACTGCCAATGCCACCAATGCCACTGCTACTGCCGCTGCAGCTGCTGCCACACCAGTTGTCGAACCAGAAGAGGAACTTGAGGAGATTCCACCTGAGAATGTGGCCGCTGAGAGGCCTAGGCAGAAGTTGGTACAGCACTTTCTGAGGTTGAATCCACCAACATTCACAGGAGTAGGAGATCCCGAAGTTGCAGCATTATGGTTCCTCGAGTTAGAGAACGCATTTGAGTTACTGTTGTGCACTGAAGAAGAAAAGGTCGTCCTGGCAGCCTATCAGTTGAGGGGGACCGCAGCTACCTGGTGGAAGACTAACAAAAGGATAGTGTTCCCTGAAGGTGTGGTTCCGGAGTGGAATGCTTTTCTTGAAGCCTTCAATGAGAAATACTTTTCTGATTGTGCCGAGAAAGTGAAGATGGCGTACTTTCGCGCCTTCGTCAAGGTACCATGTCAGTTGATTAATACGAAGCGAAGTTCGCCGAACTCCGTCACAAAGATGCCCCGAGTTGGTCCAGTGACCGTCAGACCGAGCTCGGAGGTTTAGAGATGGGTTCCGACCGAAGGTGAGGAGCTTGTTGGTACCCCTAGATCTGAAGGAGTTCAATGACCTCTACAGGCGGGCACAGCTGATCGAGAAAGACCAGAATGAGAGAGCTGCTTCATCTGGGTCTCGGTTTAATTCAAACAGAGACGATAATCGGTTTGGGAAGAGGCCGATGCCTGGAGAAAGGTACCCTGTTCCACTCAACAAGAAGGGTGGGATAGGGAAGCCGGCACTGAGATCGAATGGTGTGTGTCGTCTATGTGGAAGACGACATGGTCCAGCCCCGTGTCCTCCTAGGACGGGCGCCTGTTATGAGTGTGGCCAGCAGGGTCATATAGCCAGGTACTGCCCCAGGAATCAGATGGGACAGCGTCAGTTGCCGCCGCCACCACCGTTGGGTCAGAACAGGGGAGTCGCTCCGCAGATCATGCCGCAGGGTGGATTGAACCGACCTCCAGCTCAAGGAAGGGCTTATGCGCTCACCAGAGGGCAAGCGGAGGATGCGCCTAATGTGGTCACAGGTATGGTCTTGCTGAACGACCATCCCGCTTTTATGCTTTATTTGATCCCGAGCTTCGCATTCGTTTATAGCTGAAAGATTTGTTAAATTGATAGAATTAATTCCTGAATTGTTGGAGTCTGTGGTTAGTATATCTACTCCGTTGAAAGATAAAGTGTTAGCTACAGTAGGTTGCCTTGCTTGCAAGTTAGTAATTGGTGAGTGAGAGGGGAGGATAGACTTGATAGTCTTAGCCATGCATGATTTTGATGTGATAATTGGCATGGATTGGCTCACCAAGCAACGAGCCAAGATGGACTGTTATCGCAAGGCGATTCAGTTTAACCCATTAGGTGGTGAGAGTTTCGAATTCATAGGGAGTCAGGGAGGACCCTCGATCTCTTTAATCTCATCGCTCGAGGCAACTCGCTTACTAGACAAGGGTTGCCAAGGTTACCTGGCGACTGTCGTGGATATGACAAAGAGGGAGTCGAAGATAGAAGACATCCCAGTGGTGCAAGAGTTCCCAGATGTGTTCCCGAAAGAATTACCGGGTTTGCCGCCGGAAAGAGAGGTAGAGTTTGTAATTGAGTTGGCTCCCGAGACCGAGCCTATCTCCAAAGCTCCTTACCGAATGGCCTTGTCAGAGCTTAAGGAACTAAAGGTGCAAATGCAAGAGTTGTTGGATAAAGGATTTATACGTCCAAGTGCATCACCTTGGGGAGCACCGGTGTTGTTTGTGAAGAAGAAGGATGGTTCATTACGCTTGTGTGCATCGACTACCGCGCTCAACCGGGTGACAATTAAGAACAAGTATCCATTGCCGAGGATCGATGACTTGTTTGATCGCTTCGGGGAGCGTCGATATTTTCTAAGATTGACTTGAGGACGGGTATCATCGGTTGAGGATCAAGAAGGAAGACATACCAAAGTCGGCGTTTCGCACCCGATATGGCCATTATCGTTCTTGTGATGCCATTTGGGTTGACAAACGCCCCGGCTGCTTTCATGGACCTAATGAACTGGGTGTTCAGAGAGTATTTAGATCAGTTCGTAATTGTCTTCATCGACGACATCCTGGTGTATTCAAGGAGTACTGAGGAGCATGAGAGACACTTAAGAATAGTACTTCAGACTTTGAGAGATCACGAGTTGTATGCTAAGTTCAGTAAGTGCGAGTTTTGGCTAACTCGTGTGGCGTTCCTAGGTCATGTTATCTCTGGAGAAGGAATCTCAGTGGACCCAACCAAGATTGAAGCAGTGATTAACTGGCTGAGACCAACTACAGTGATAGAGATTAGAAGTTTTCTGGGTTTAGCAGGGTATTACAGACGGTTTGTAGAAGGGTTTTTTAAGTTAGCATCGCTGATGACGAGACTGTTGAAGAAGGAAGAAAAATTCGTGTGGACGGATAAGTGCGAGAGTAGTTTCCAAGAGCTTAAGCATAAGCTAACTACCGCACCTGTGCTTACTATTCCATCTGGTCCGGGAGGGTTTGAGATCTACAGTGATGCGTCGTTTAAAGGATTGGGTTGCGTGTTGATGTAGCATGGTAGGGTTGTTGCATATGCGTCCCGTCAATTAAGACCTCACGAGTTGAATTATCCGACGCATGACTTGGAGCTTGTAGCGATCATCTTTGCCCTAAAGATTTGGAGGCATTATTTGTGCGGAGAAAGATTCCAGATCTTCACTGACCATCAGAGTCTCAAGTACTTATTCTCTCGGAAGGAGTTGAATATGAGACAGCGTCGATGGATGGAGCTCTTAAAAGACTATGACTGTGAGATTTTGTACCATCCTGGAAGGGCGAACAAGGTCGCCAATGCATTGAGTAGGAAGTCTTCTGTTGCACAGATGGTGCTCAAGGAATGGAGTCTACTTGAGGGAGCACGAGATTCGAGTTTCAAGTTTGAAGTAGGCCACCTTTCGAACCTTATGGCCACCCTCAGAATTGAGTCGGAAATGTGTCGAATCGGGACGCTTCGGCGAGACATCCGGATATTCGAAAAATCGTACAAGAGGATTCAGAGAAGAGGAAAGCGGACTTCCAGATTTCTGAAGATGGAACGTTGAGGTTCCAAGGACGGTTGGTTGTACCTGGCGATGTGGAGCTTAAAGAGGAGATTTTATCAGAAGCGCATCGTAGCGATTCTGACAAGATCCATCCTGGTAGTACTAAGATGTATCAGAATCTACATCAACACTACTGGTGGTGTGGCATGAAGGCGGACATCGCCAAGCATGTCGCCAAGTGTTTGACGTGTCAGCAGGTGAAAGCTCAGCATTGCAAACCGGGAGGACTTCTACAACCCCTTGAGATCCTAGAGTGGAAATGGGAGCATATCACGATGGACTTCGTGACGGGACTACCGAGGAGCCAGAGAGGAAATGATTCGATTTGGGTAGTAGTTGACAGGCTGACAAAATCGGCTCACTTCATTGCAGTTCGAAGAGACTTGAGTTTGCATAGACTCGCAGATTTGTATGTACGTCAGATAGTTCGTATGCATGGAGTGCCGGTTACAATTACTTCAGACAGAGACCCGAGGTTCACCGCCGCTTTTTGGAAGAGCTTGCAATCTGCCTTAGGAACAAAGCTGCAGTACAGTACGGCCTATCACCCGCAGACTGATGGCCAGTCTGAGAGGACAATTCAGACTCTTGAGGACATGCTACGAGCTTGTGTCTTGGACTTCAAAGGAAATTGGGAGGAACAACTTCATCTGGTCGAGTTTGCCTACAACAACAGTTATCAGCAGAGTATTCAGATGGCTCCTTTTGAAGCGTTATATGGAAGAGCATGCAGAACACCCGTGTGTTGGGAAGAGGTCGGAGAAAGAAAGATCACCGGTCCAGAGTTAGTGCAGCAGTCAGTGGAAGCAGTTGCAGTTATTAGGGACAGATTAAAGACCGCTAAGAGCCGACATAAAAGTTATGTCGATAAGCGTCAGAGGCCATTGGAGTTCCAAGTGGGTGAGCACGTCTTCTTGAAGGTGTCACCGGTGAGAGGTACTTCCCGCTTTGGCAAAAAGGGGAAATTGAGTCCGAGGTACGTAGGCCCCTTCGAGATTTTGGAAAGAATAGGGACTCTAGCGTATCATCTTGCACTGCCGCCGAAGTTGTCACAGGTGCACGACGTCTTTCACGTGTCGATGTTGAGGAAGTATGAACCTGACCCGACTCACGTTCTAAATTTCGAGGAATTAGACGTGGACGACAAAGTGTCGTACGTTGAAAGCCCGGTTCAGATTGTGGATGGCAAGGAGCAAGTTCTGCGCACCAGGACCATCCCAATGGTCAAAGTGGTCTGGCAACACCATGGCACTGAAGGAGCAACTTGGGAGACCGAAGATTCGATGAGAGAATTGTACCCCTACCTTTTTGTTTCAGATGTGTAATGATTTAAATTTCGAGGACGAAATTTTTATAAGAGGGGAAGAGTTGTGACATCCAAATTTTTCTCAAGTTTATTTTCAGTCAATTGAGTCGGGCAATTCATCTGTGCATATAGTTCGTCCCTCAGAGTTGGCCACTCACGAGGGAACTAGTCTATTGAGTGAAGTAATTAAGGAATTTTACCGCGTCAGACTTGGGGACTAATCACCCTCGGGTCGGCTGCAAGAAAATTTCTCCAAAAGCTACTCGGTGGATTAGGCGCGCCGAAATTGTACCAGATTGAATTCAACCGTAAAAATTGAGATTGAATTTAGAAGTCGGAAGCTCGGTCATGTCACACGTCTTATTAGGATCATGGGATAATTTTGTGGAATTTAATTGGACTCAATTGGGAGAGAATTGAATGGAATTAAAGAAAATAGTGTACAAAGTTTAAAAATTGGTATGCCTCGGCGGAAAAGGGAATTGGACCCATTAGAGAGATGTTGTGGAGAATTTGAATTAGTGGAAGATGACATGGGATGATGTCATGGTGATTGAGGCCAAGGGCTGAGATCTTGACAAGTGGACGGTGGGGATTTGCTCTTGAAAAGAGGACCAATCAACATCATCTTCAACCTTGGGAAGGAGAGAGAGAGAGGAAGGGAGGGAGGAAAACCAGCGGAAGGGGAGCTCGCCGCTCGTCCAGCCACCGCGCCACCCTCCGCCGCTCGATCGCCGCTCGTCGCCGCCGTGTGGCGCCACCGTCACCGTCTCGCCCTACCGCGCAAGGCCCGCGTGCTCGCCTCGCCGCTCCGCCGTTTCCCATCGCCTCGCCAGCCGCCTAAGCCACCGTCCCGAGCTGCTCGTCGTCACCAGCCGCCGCCGGAGGCCCGTCGGAGTCGCCTCCTGCACCGCCCGAGCCACCGTCGCCCTTCCCCGCCGATTTCGGGCCCAACCGGCCGCCATTTCAGCCCTCCTCCGCCGCGACCAGCAGCTGGTCTTGTGGGTCTCGCAGCCCACTCAAGGCCGGTTTTGGCCATCTTCCCGGCCCCGGAAGCTAGGCCCGCCTTTGGAAAAGTTGATCCCGGCGTCGCCCTCATCGTTTTGGTCTAAGCGGCGAGTTAATCAAGTGAGTTTACCTCACTAAACCTTGATTAGAGTGTTAATGATGCCCTAAGTGTGTTTAGTTTAAATTAATTAAGTTTAGGTGGATAGATTAGTATATTTAATTATAAGCTTGATTAAGAGATTGTTTTATATTAAAGTGTGTTTAATTAGGGTTAAAAGGAGTTATTTAATGTTAAACCTTGATGGGACATAATTGGATTTTAGTTTTGAATTATTTAATTGCTTCAAAATTCTGGAAAATATCATATTATATTATAATCCGAAAAAGAAAGAAAGAAAGAAAAAGAAAAAAAAAACTCGAAAATTTATTTTTGATCCTATTTGCTTAGAATCTCGTGCCGATCGTTGCTGTGTGTTTAGAATTTGAATTTGATGAGTAAATATTGCAAATTGAATGTTGATTGTGAAAAATAGGAATTTTATTCAAAAATTCCCACGTGTCGAGTTTGACACCGAAATCGAATTTGGAAGGGTTAATATTGAAATTGGAGTATGTGGGTGACATGTAAAGTGTACAGGATCGATTTTGAATTGTCATGTGCTGGTTGAAAGAATTGGTCGCAGTAGTGGCGAGCCCGACTGGACCTTTATTCTTCTAGAAATGCTGTTAATAGAATGACGTGGCTTGGTCGCAGTAGTGGCGAGACCGACTGGACCTTTATTCTTCTAGAAATGCTGTCAATAGAATGACGTGGCTTGGTCGCAGTAGTGGCGAGACCGACTGGACCTTTATTCTTCTAGAAATGCCGTAACGTTAGTAGATAGCCGACCTGCATGTAGGCTGTACCCTTGTGTGGTAGTGGATAATGATGATTTGGAACGCTTGTTGTGATTGTGAAATTAAGTGAAATTGATTGTGTTCCGATGGCTTACATTCTTATCATTACTAGTGCTTGAGTGATATGAATTGTACTAACTTGAAGGAAGGCAAGAAGGCGAGGTAAGTCTTCTGTGCTGTGTGGCTAGACCATTTTGGGGTGTATTTGCTTTCTAATAGGGGTTTAGGAGGGGTGAACTTGCCGAGACAAAGTCTCATCCCGGTTTGGGGAAAAATATTACAGGACCGTAGATGGCGATACCCCGGAGATGAATAGCATGCCGCCGGAGATGGACCAGACGATAGAGAGTGCTCCTGACCCTTTTTGATTGCACATAAACTCTGACCCATTTTGGTGCATATAGTCTCTGGATCCTGTTGGTGTATGTAAACTCTGGATTGATGATGATGATGATGATGTATGAAAGTATGTTTGATTTTGAGTTGATTTTTCCTGCTGTCCTATCCCGTATATTTTTGTCAGGGGATTTCTTAGCACGTTCCGCATGCGCATAATAATTTAAAATAGAAGTTGGGGTCGGCGACACTACCTGGGAATGTCGCATTTATAGGACCATGGCGGGTTGTTTCACGTGTCTCGGGGTTCGGGGCGTGACACCTGCCTGTCGCAATTGCCTCCCTCCGACGAACTCATAATCAACTTTGACTCCGAGCCGCCGTCGCTGATGGCGTCCTCTGTCTGCTCATCCTCCCCTTCCCTCAAACTGAAGACGCCGTCGACCTCTGCCGCAGGAGGGAGGCGGCCTCGATCTCGTTCCCAAGCGGCACCAAGCTCCTCGCCATCGACCGAGTGCTGTCCCTGTCACTGGCTGGATCGATCACGAGGGAGATCTCGGTGGAACTGGGCAGGGCCGACGCCTTTCTCTCTGTGGCACCCATCGACGGCCCCCGATCCGTTAGGGTTGCCACAGCCTATCAATCGCTTTCTTTCCAAAGATATCCGTTACTTGTCTTATATATATATATATATATAGGGTTTAAAGAAGGACTGAGGTCCTTAGGCATTTTTTAAATAAATAAAAAAAAGGTCCCAGCGCAACTTATTAGCGGAAGCATAATTGAGTCTCACCATCTCTCCCTCCAATAACCATAATGCAATACACACCAACTACGCACCATAAGAAAAGATAAGGCCGAACCACTTTTATTTATATATTTTCATGATGGATTTCTTGGATTGGTACAACCAAAAAGAAAGCCAAGACTTTTAACTACACTTGGCCACAACTCAAAAGATATCTCGGCCCCTATAACGATCACGTGTCATCTTCCTTCTATTAGTGTCGGCTACTCTAAAAAAAGTCAGCTCTCTACCCCTCACGCGGCCATCACACCCATCCTGGCGCGTCGGGCAGTGGTGGCGGCAACATCCCCCGAATCACTCCATCTCGTCGGACGTGGACCGATAAAAACTCCTGAATGACCGGGCCCCCAGCCAGGCCCACATCGTACATGACCATCACGCAAACTCGCACAAATGTTAGGCCGGGGATGGTAATGCAATCAATCTCCGAACACTCTACCTCCACGTCAGATGGGAGGCCATAGAAGGTACCCCGTGTGACTGGAGAAAGCGGCATCTTCCTAATCTGAAATGGTTGTCCCTGAAGGGTGAGTACAGCCACTCAACAGGTAAAAGATCCTATAAACTACTCAATGCATCACACAATACAATCACAACATCATAGCATAGTACATGTCATCCATGCATCCAAGCATAACTTACCTTGTAGCCATGCATATGTTATCATACCATATGTGCATACAACCATGCACTCATCATCAAGCATCCACGCATATACCATGCCTCATGTACACATACCATCATGCCATAGGTGCACATACAACCATGCACTCATACACATCATATCATACAGCCATGCATACATGTCACCATCCATGCATGATTCAATTTCCACTTTTTATCTTTCAATTTGATCACCACATCTTTTTTTCTTGGGATCAGTAATTGCATCCCACATTTTATCACTTGCACTCCAACCTGGCATCGCGAGAAAACCTTCGGCACACGCCACCGGGCATCCGGCACCCCCACATTCCCGGCATCTCGCATCTCAACTGGCATCACGAGGCATTCCCCGGGTACAAACCTCTGAGGCTTTCGACACCCAACCATTACGGGCATCTCAAAACTCCCGAGGACATTCGGGCATATATCGCAATACAACCGGGCATCCGGCACCCCCCATCCCAGGCATCCTGACACTCTCAGTGCATTATCGGCCCACCTCCAATAGTCTCCTTATTCATCATAATTCATATTCACCAATTTATGTCTCACAATAACATGGCACATGATGTAATGGCAACAAAGTCAAATTCAGCATTTGATTCTATATGCAATGCCAAATATCTTCACATGCTCAGCAAGATTCAATCACCTCAATCAATATAATTAATAGAACTCATCCAAAACAGAATAATCATAAATTACAGCATTTGAAATTCGCTCAATCCAGCTTGCACAGTTTTAGAAAATATTTCCATTAAATACCCAAATGACCTTTAAAAATTATGAAATTCGAACATGTGATAGTCAAGACATAAAGGCAGATATTTCATGAAAGACACCACACCAAAAGACCCTCATAAAATTTGATATAGATCATGCATCACAGCATTCTATTCTATCAATATAGCTTGCACAGTTTTTGAAACATTTTTCGTTAAATAGGCAAATGAACTTCAAAAATTATGAAATTTGAATATGTTGCATGGAATACATAAATAAAGATACTTTGTGAAGAACACATTGCCGAAAGAGCTTCATAAAAAATGATATGACACATGCATTGAAACTGACTAAGTCCGAACGCGTCAGATTACACGGCTTTTGAAATATTTCCGATTAAATACCCTAGAGATCTTCAAAATTCATGAAATTCGACTATGTTGTATTCAATATCCTAAGGTAGGTTTTTCATGAAGAAATAAAAGTCAAATTCGTTCTAGGTGATTTAATATAGACGGTTAAAGCTTCTGTTTCAATACCGAAGTCTCCAGATCTGACTACTTCCGAAACACTACGATTTCACCTATCTATTCTTGTTATTTTTCTCTAAATTTTTTATATGTTAAACCCTAGGATGTCATTTACATTTTTTGTTAAGAAATCGAAGTGAAATTTCAACAAAAAGATAGGCTTACAGACCATGCATTCATCAAAGGTAGTTACCAAAATCTCCAGATTCAGTCTCTCCGAAAAATAAGAATTTCACCCACATATACTTGTTCGTTTTGTCCCAAATTTGAGCATGTTATATTTCAAGAAGTCCTTAATAACTTTTATTTAGAAGTCACGGCCAAAATCCAACTCGAACAACACATGCAAGCCCATAGAACATCCAAGGTCGAACTGTTTTCTCAAGAACAGTTTACTAGTCTCAAACATCCCTCTTAAAACTTCAACTTTTAACACCCTAAACATCCGAATTCTATCACCATTCAAGCACACATACTAGACACGACATGCAAGAGCAGATTAAGGATCTCAACTTGCCTCCAAACCGAGCAAACATGAGCACACGGCGACTGGACATGGCGACGACGAGCGACGGACAAGCGGCTTCCTTCTTCTTCGCACGCTCACTCTCCCTTTATCTCTCGATTTCTCTCTTTCTCTTGGTAACTCTCTCTCTCTCTCTCTCTCTCTCTCTCTCTCTCTCTCTCTCTCTCTCTCTCTCTCTCTTTTTGCCCTCTCTCCGTCCCGATGACTTGCTTTTTCCGCGATGACTTGCTTTCGAAGCGGTCCCTCGAGAAGCCCTAAATCTATGACCACAAGTCAGGTTCAATTTTATTTCCTGAGTTTGTATGGTCGCATCTTTGTTTTGGGGGAGAAAGTACTTAGAGCTTCTGATTCTAAGCACAGCAACGCAAGAAAGCTTGGCCTCTCCTACATAAGCAAACATTTTACGGATGAAAGTGCATCGTTTGTTGCAATGTTGTTCTTACATAAGTGATCATTTTTCAGCTACTTTGATCGAGTCTGGTTTATGATCAATTCCGATGCAAATGACTTTGCAGGATGGGCCACTAGTTTGTCTGCTTATGAAAACGTTGTGGATTCAAATGTTCCTTTCTTTAATGTTGTTATTGAGATGACTAATGTTGGTGACGATATGTTGTTCTGTTCTGGCTATTCTTGCCTCTGAGCATTTCTCTGTTTTTCTTTCAAGTCATTTGCAAAAAACCATTCTCACCAACTTAGGGCTTTGCTTATTCCCTTTGGCAGAAATTTGGTCATGTAAGAAAGCCCAGATTATGAGGCTTGAAATTCTAATCATGTATTGCACCAAAAAGCATAGCACACGCAAGATATCATGGGATTGCTCTTTAAATACATTGACATCTTACACCAGTCTGGCGTTTGCGAGTGGATTTACGACAAGGTATGGATCCAAAATACCTATTTAGGACTATGAGTTGCAAATATGATAAGTTCAGGATACTACCTGCAGCTCATCCTATGCAAGAGGATAACCAGATGCTCTCTGGACTCTTTGATGGTCGCCTTGCGATGCCTTTACCTGCATTTTGTTTGTGGAATCACTTAGTCAAGAATGAGAGAAGTGATTATTGGGCCAAATTTTGGACTTTCAAAAATTTGTTGTAATTGGCAAGAGTTGACCCTTCTTCATCTCATACCATTCTTTTAGTGTATCAGGGACTGATGAGCATCTTCGTGAAAATAACTAAAAAAGACAGCTAAGTATCTGGAGTGCAAGTTCAATATGTGCCCGATTTCCTATAAGTTAAGAAATAAGTTGCACAGTTCTCTATTATACTTGTGTCAATTTCCTATCTACGGCCTCATTTTGTCATGCATGATTGCCATCAAACTAGTTTCATTTTCTATCAATAACCGCTGATTCCTGGTTAGTTTTAGCACATTCATCAACTAAGGTAAGAGTGGAATGATATACAATGCCTGCGTCAACCTATAGATTTTTTGCTTGTGGCTATTGGTTAGTCATTAGTTTTTTCTGTCCCATGCCAGCATATAGATACTTTATCTTGCTACAGAAGGCCCAACCCACTACCCATCCAAGGTTTCTTGAATGTGTTATAAATTATCCTGACTCTCTGATTTGCTTCCTTGGGTGAAAGAATTGGCTTCTTTTATGTAGAGAGTTCTGGCCATAGGAAAAAAATACACACATATATATGTACATTTATTTTGTGTGTGTGTATTTACATACATATACAAATTGGGCATTGATTCGATGCAGAAATATTTCCTTTTTCACATCCTTGTTCCTCCAGTAAGTGGGGTTCTCCATTTACAACATGCTCACTCTTTTTCTGATTTTCTTAAGCTGGAAGTCAGTGGCTATTATCACAAGTTGCGAGTATTATTGGATACCATCCTGAAAGCAATGGCAGATTTTACAATGAAGCCAAAAAGTTTTTCTATGATCAAGGTAATCATGAAATTTATGCTGCAGAAAGAAGCTTATATCAGTTCATGTGTATCAATAATCTTTCCTACGCTTGGTTGAGGAAAGCTAGATAAGTGCAGACCAGAAGCAACAACTACTTTTTACATTTTTTGACTTTTGTTATATGATCTATCAAAACATTTGCATTGGTTCCTGTAAGGACTGCAAAATAAATTTTTTTGGGGGGGTCGTCAGGACTACAGAACAATAGGAGAAGCATCCTGTTATGTGGGTTTTTTATTGGTGGAAATTGTGGATACTTCTGCTAATTGATCTAAAAGCTCAAGCTATTACGTGAAGGAGTATTTTATTGTTTAAATGTTTCAACAACCCCACATGCATAGGCTAAACTTTGACCTAAGACTGAGGCGTGGAAATTGACTACGATCGAGGGGCTCACGAAAGGTTTGTCGAGACCTATTATAATACCATGTTGAAATTGCAGGACCATGTAAGTTCAAGCTATTAGATGGAGACATAACTTAAAATTTTAAAATTCTAACAAGTTTAATGTATTGAAATACTTTAAGAAATGTTGATATTATCTTTGCCTTATTCATACTGTCAAAGTGCATCTTGGCACAAAGTGCCATAAACTTGACAATCCATGTTCTCTTCGAGATCAAATAGCTTGAAGAAGACCAATTCATTGTGAACTCTGGTCAACTTTTCTCAAGAAGCTTCCATGACATTAGGCAGAAATGCCAATCATTTTGCAGAGTAATGTTTTTATCTGGTCATATTTGATATCTAATCAAGAAATCTCTTTTAATTTAGTTTTTATTTTAATCTAATTTAATTTGTTTTAAAATTTTAATTTGGACAAAAATGACATTGTTTTAGTCTTGTTCTTCTTGTTTTAGTCATGTCAATGCCACATAGGAGAGAAAAAAAAATATATCGATATTTTTCGTTAGTCAAGTTGAATGGAGTTAATAAAAAATTTGATTATATTTTTTGAAAATTTTAAAATTTAATTATATTTTTATGAGAAGCTGTGAAACCTCCTAAGGCACATATCCCTATATTTTAAGTTCCCAACAGCAGTGCTGCGTGAGAATTTTCCCCGTCATCAGTCAAGTCTAGATTTTCAACGTCGCTCACGCATGGGTTGCTTCCTCAGAATGTGGACCTTCTGAGCGTCAAAAGGGAAGGCTTGGGCTCACCAGTCTTGCCATGTCGTCTACTAATGGCTTTTGATTCTTTGTACATCAACCGCGGGGACAACTTTTGTTTCGTGTTTTTCATTCCACCACCCATGGGAATCCGAGTAGATTTACTTCATTTTTCTCCTTTTTGGAATATGCTAAGTAATAAAGGAGAACATACCAAATGAAGAACAAAGTCACGTCAACTTTCAATTTTTCATGACACTGCCTTATGACAGTGAATTATGATTTTTTTTTATTCGCATATCCTTACGTATTTGAAAGACTTAGCAAACGAAAATATCTTCCAAATGATCTAATTTACTGAAAGTATTTAACAGAAGTAATTAGTAAAATATCATTGTGGGTCTCTATACCTTAATCAAGAGATTAAAACTCCCCTTCTACTTTTGTTTTTGGTTCGAAATCATCCATGTACTTTTCAAAGTATCATCTCCAGTTGGTCTAGCGACGAAATTTGCTGACATCAAAACCCATAAAACCTAACAACCCCACTAGTGCTAAATCCCGAGCGGCCATAGCCGCGAGCTCAAAGAAACTCTCGACTGCCATGGCCAAGCTCGACGAAGCTTCAAGGTTAGGAAAGTAATGCGTAACTATCTAAAGTCTGAGGGCTATGGGGCCAACGGTGCTAAAGTTGAAAGAGATAATGTGTCATTTTCTAAGGTTTAAAATTTATTGTGCGATGGACGTAAAGTTTAAGGAGATTTGGAACAAAGTATCCAAAAAAGTATTTGTATACAAATTATACTGTTGAGGGTCAAAAAGTTGGGTCATTGGTCAATCCAAAACTCTGAAACACGCCTTTACTCCCCCATTAAATACCTGCCCATGTCAAACATCTTGGCCAAACAAACATCAATCTCTCTCTCTCTAACCACCACACCCACGCCCCCAAAACCAACCCACCCCCCCCCCAAAACCAACAGATAAAGAATGGGCAACTGTGCGGCTCCTCAGATCACAAGAAATGGTGGCCTTGCCATGACCACTTATCACCATAGCTGGCCATCATCATCTCCATCCACGCTCAAGGTCATTCACATGGACGGAAGACTGCAAGAGTTCACCCAAACCATCAAGGCTTCTCACCTCCTCTCCCAGAACCCAAACTGCTTCCTCTGCAGCTCAGAGTCCATGTTCATCGACTCCATAGTCCCCCAAATCCACGAAGAAGAAGACCTCTGTTTGGGCCAACTCTATTTCCTCTTGCCTCTCTCCATGTCCCGAGTGCCGCTCTCTTTACAAGAGCTCTGCATGCTCGCCATCAAGGCCAGCGCCGTGCTCGAGAGCAGCTCGAGTTCGGACGGAAGGAAGGACAAAGTTTCGTCAATGGCGGGTCATCGGAGGTGTCAAGCTCCCATCAGGTTCGATGCCACGAGACTAGAATTGGTTCAGAGCAGCCGAAGAATTGAGTTGTGAAAGTGCAGGAGTATGAGATGAAGAGGGAATCGAATATATGACAGAAGGAAGAGCTTGAAGAATATGCCAGAAACTCTCTTTTTTTTCCCTTTTTTTGTGTGAACAACTCTTTATTTGGTCGTCCTAAAATTAACAACTTTTTTTGGGGGACTTAATATTCGTCTAATTGTTTTTAGATTTGTGATCAATCTGATTATGATTAGCCTAATAAAAATTCTTTCAATCATTAAATATCACCATTATTCACAATCATTATAACTATTATTATTGTGTCGTCGTCGTTGTTTTAGATTAAAGTAGCTTTATATGGTTAAATAATGATAGAAGCGAGCAATATATGTCGTGATAAGGACATGAGAGGTGTAAAAGCGTGCGAAGCATGGAAAGATCTCGTGATATTCCATTTCTTGAACTTTTTATGTAGCCAGACGAGGGAATTTCTTCACTTTTATATGCAGTGCTTAAGAAAAGGACTAGAGCTACTAATCTTTCTATGCTATATGGCCCGTGATAAGGAACCGGGTTGCAGAGGCTGGGAACAGTTGATGATTTGGCCAATAAAAGAGGAAATTGAAAAATAAGAACTTCCGTTCTCAATTCGATTCATGTGAAGAATTAATGTTTAATATAGCTAATTAAAGAGACCACTAGTGCTGTGATAATTGATTCTCAAATTACTATCTAATTGAGTTTAAAGTGTGACGGTTTGATTAGGCAATCGCACAGATCTCAAATTTAGACTTACAACAGCAAATGCAAAATTTACCCATCATATGTTAATCTTGTTAACCACCTTCTTTTTTGCTACTATGATGGTTGATTAATGTTTTTTCCCTTAATTTAAAGCTTGATAGAATAAATTGTAGCCTTATTGAGAGACACATAAGCACATTTTTGAAATCACACAAGTTATAGCTATTGAATTGTATTTCTCTAAAGTGAAAATATACGTGTTCAAGAAAAGCTAATTTAATTAACCTACTTGTGGATGATATTAGATAGAGAGCTATGTTGTTTCCTTCACTTTTGGCCATTGAGCTCTATGGTTTGTCATTTCATAATTCACGAACAAGTATACAAATTAGTAAGCTGGAAATTTTGAAAAATAGGAATTCATTGGACATTATCCGTATATCTTTCTTCAATCTATATTATTAATGGAAAACTCGCCTTCCTTTCATCTCACTCAAATGTTCCCATTATACTTCATAAGTATGATGTTTACATCGCAATGATAATTGTCTACCACTTATTTCCACTTTTCCATATGTATAGTTATTATTTAAGTCGTTTAACTTATTTACGGAGTTTATAAAGCTCTTTACATATAATTGGTTTTTCTCTATCAATAAGTTTAAGCTTTCATATTAAACATTGTAACATTGTATTAGAACTATGTTCTATCCCAATTTATTTCGCATGTAAAGCCTTCTCATTTGTTGAATTTTACGTGTAATCGTCTCCCTATATATTTTTTCTTTTCTTTTTTTTTTTTTCTCGCACAAGTCCAAAAGTCTAAGGTAGAATTTAAGTGAAATATCACATCACTTCAATGAATGTGACCATTTTCCCAAAATATATATCAATTGTTCCCATTATACCTTGATAAGTATGATGTCTATGTCACAATAATAATTGTCTGCTACTTAGTTCCACTTTTCTATATGTATGGTTATTGTTAAATTTGTTTAGCTTATTTATGGGGTTTAGAAGTTCTTTATATTCATGTGATATCCCCCATCTATAAATTCAAACTCTTAAGTTAAACATTCTAATGTATTATCGAAATCATATTCTGTCCCAATTTATTTCACTTGTCACGTGTAATGTCATCTCCTAATGTACATCTCCATACATATATATATATACATACATATGCACACAAATCCAAAAGTCTAAGGTAGAATTTAAGTGAAATATCACTTCAATGAATGCGGTGATTTTCCCAAAATACATATCAACTGTTTTTTGAGTTCTATTGTTTTTTTTTTTCACTTTGAACGAAACAAAGTCAAGTGAGGTAGGCTTCGGTCCACGGCATGCTATGCTGACAAATCTTTTAAATCATTCAATATCGGCTGCCTCTAGACATTTTTTTTTCGGCCAGAAATGCTTCTAGACCTAAAAAGAAGATTCTTTATTTTTGAGTTTGCGACCGTAAATTTAACGTCATGTGGACTTTATATCTACTATCTAGAATTATGTATTTTTATATATTCAATTGAAAGGCAACTAGGGCACGAGGACGTACTAAACGAATGATCGTGTGGCTGCTTCTAATTAAGCAAAATGAAAAATCTAGATCATAATATGAATTCAATGTGGACTAGTTGATCACCATCCATAAAAATTTCAATAATTTTAGGTCAGCTCATTAGGGAAAATTTTGCATGTAAACAATTGGTCGGTATTTTATCGATTAATTACCCCCTATATAGATGAAATTGATGCCCTAGCAAGGACTCCGTTTCTAATTAGTAGTAGAGGAAAAAACTAGGTCGAAGCAATGCCAGAAGAATTGTATCAATTTAAGGTTAATAAAGTCCAGAATTTTGTGCCAAGACCAAAAGATCATCTTGTGATACTAATCAAATATTTTCTGCAGATCGAGCATGATGTTCTTTATGAATCTTTGTTTTGTCAAAAGTTGCATTGTTTGATGTGATTTTCTTAGATCAATCAAATTTCCATAGCAAAAAAGTGACCCGCGTGTTGGATTTTCACTTGATGATCCCAACCCATCATCATAACAAATAAAAATTGTCTTGAACGTTTATAGAACGACATATATAGTTCGTAGCTTCTCCTTAATCTAAGATCGAGGAAAAAAGTTAATTTTAGGAAAATGATACAAATAATTCTCAACTTTGATCCAAGGTGTAATGTGGTATCTAAACTTTTAATTTGTTTAAATAATCTTTGATGGTTCCCGAACATTCAACATGTTCAATGTAGTTCATAAATTTTTTATACATATTCAATTTAGTGTGGAAACTATATTGAAAATATTCAATATTGTCGCTAAACCTGTACTTTAGAAAGACATCATGATATATTTTTATATAGTCAAGAAATAAGCTGAACATGTGTCAAAATTTTATGAACATATTGAACAAATTAAAAATTTAAGGATTAAATTATATATTTGGTTAAAATTCAATAATCACATTGAAGAAACTTATAACTTGGAGATCAAATTAGATATTAATTTAGGGTTCAATGACCACATTGAATAAATTTAAAATTTAAGGACTACATTATGTCATTATCACAATCATTTAGATTAGAATGCAAAGGTGATGTATGTTACTATCTCTTCAGTCTTAAGTTATGGTTTGTGAAGATGAAAAAAAAAAAAAGAAAAGAAAAGAAAAGAAAGGACCGAGGACGTACATATTTCCTGCCTAATAATTGGAGTCGGATTACGAGGCAAAGCAAAAGTGCCCCTATTACAAGTTTCCCATAGCAGTGCCGCGTAAGAATTGTCAACCTCATCGATCAAATCCTAGAGTTTTCAACGTGGGTCCCGCATATTGGTTGCTTCCTGGGAATTGCACTGCAATGCATGGGAAAGAAACAAAGGCTTGGGATAAGAGTCTTGTCAAGTCGTTTGTCGTCTACCGTGGCTTTTGATTCCTCTGCACATCGACCGCGGGACAACCTCTTGTGTCGTGTCTTTCGCTTCATTGCACATGGGGCAATGCCGAGTGATCAAAGAATTTTCTTCGTCAGCGTATCCTCGGAATTTGACGTGACTTGACATTTTTATATTAAATTAATACCACAAAACACTCTAAAATAATACAGATAAGACAAAATTATCTATAAATTAATTTTTAAACATAAAATATTTCAAATTGATACACTTGTAATAAATTAATCTAAAACTAATTTTTTGACTATAAAAAAACTAAAACTAATATATATTTGTGACAAATTTATCTTTCGTTAATTTATATTAAATTGGATTAATATAGCAAACTAATATATTTATGAAAAATTGAGGTCAAAACCCCAAACTGCTACATTATTTAATTGCTTCATATTAATCAATTAAGTAATTTGATAATAAAATTTAACGTAAATTAATAATTGGTAAACTTATTACAAGTATATTAATTTGTGATTAAAAAAATTAGTTTTGGAATGAATTTATCATAAATATGTTAATTTGTAGTTTTTCATGGTATTAACCTTTTTATATTTCCTCCAAGTGCCCTAGAGGGGTTAGTATGCCTAAAAGGATTTAGCGAATTCGATAAGGTGAACCATTGGTGCCTTTACCCAAATTAAGAAATCAAAACCATTCTTCTACCTTCTTTTTTTTTTTTTTTATTCTAAATCATCACAATGCTTCTTAAAATTGTCATCCTACTCGTTCCTGCTATAGAATTGCTGACTTGGCATTAATATCATTAGAAATTTGGTGATGTCCTTTAACTGGCATTTTTTTTCTTTTTCAATGTTCCCTCTCTCTCCCCCGCAACCGCGATCACCATCATCATCTTCTTCTTCCACCTAAACCCCACCAAATCCAAAACTCACAAACTCTCACATGCCCGCCAATGCAAAATCCCAATTAGCCAAACGGCTAAGCTCAACAAAGCATAAAATCTAGGGGGATAGTATGTAAATTTCCAAAGTTCAAGGCTAGAGGGCAACAAGTACCAAAATGGGAAGAGATAATCTATAACATTTCAAGTTTAAGATTTATTATATTTTCAAGGTTTAAGAGTTATTATATAAGGGGGGATTTTGGGCAATTATTACAAGAAGTATCGTATTAATTGTCCTTCGATCGAAACCCTTGGCACTGCTTTTCCTGAGGGAATTTCTTCTATTGGCAAGCCCATGTGCGAATTACATAATATGCAACCAATTACCAATAATTCTCATTTATGGCACACGCGTAATGAATAAACACGTCCTTAGGATGACGTGGAACTGGTAATAAATTAAACCGTTGAGGGTCAAAAGTGGGTCAAACACGCCTTAATCCCCCTATTAAATGCCTACCCATTTCAAACATATTCGCCAAACAAACACCCATATCTCTCTCTCTCTCTCTCTCTCTCTCTCTCATAGAATGGGCAACTGTGCTGCTCCCCAGATCACCAGAAATAGCGGCTTCGCCACGACCACCCATCACCATAACAAGTCATCATCATATCCACGCATGCTCAAGCTCATTCACATGGATGGAAGGCTGGAAGAGTTCACTGAAACCATGAAGGCCTCCCACTTCCTCTCCCAAAGCCCTAACTGCTTCCTCTGCAGCTCAGACTCCATGTTCATCGACTCCATAGTCCCTCAGATTCAGGAAAAAGAAGACCTACGTCTGGGCCAACTCTATTTCCTCTTGCCTCTCTCCATGTCGCGAGCCCCTCTCTCTCTCCAAGATCTCTGCTTGCTCGCCATCAAGGCCAGTGCTGCGCTCGAGAGCAGCTCGAGTTCAAGGAGAAGGAAGGACGGAGGTTCGTCAGTGGCGGGTCATCGGGGACGGTGCCGAGCTCCGACCGGGTTCGGCACCACAAGATTGGAATCGGGTCAGCGCAGCCGAAGGATTGAGTTGTGAAGGTGCATGCTTTTGAGCCGAAGTGGGAATCGAATAGACGACATAAGGAAGAGCTTGAATATAGCCGAAGTGGGAATCGAATAGACGAGGCAAGACTGGTGCTCGAGAGCTTGAAGAACGTGCTATACACTCCTTTTTAATTTTTTTTTTTTTTGGGTGCACTTTTTGGTTGTCCAATTAGTGAGACTTGATATAGGTCTCATTGTTTCCTGATCTGTAACCGATCAGATAATAATTAGCCTAATTATAATTTTTTACTATTACCATCATGGTCGTGGTCATCGTGATCATCATCACCTATTCGAATTTGCTTTATTTGGTTGAGTAACGATAGAAGTCAGCAAATATGTTGTGATAGGGACATGAGAGCTGCAAAAGCGTGCGTAGAGTAGTATTTAATCGGTCTTGAAAGGATCCCGTGTTACTCCGTGAGCTTTTTATGGAGCCCAAGACGAGGGAATTTCTTCCTTTTTAAAGGAGGTGCTCAATCTTTTGTTTGTACTTGGGCGGAACTAAAAAAAAATATATGAAGCATGTGCCAAAAGAAGGGGAATAAAGGGATGCTAAACTTTCTATGCTACATGGCCCATGACGAGGAATGGGTGTACAAAAAGTTAGGGAATGATGAATGATTTCAATCCGCGGTTGATTAATATGGAGAATTAATGTTTACTATAGCTAATTATAACGCAGGAGATAGATAGTGCTATGATAATCAACTCTTGAATTAGTATCTAAATAAATTCAAGGTGTGACAATATGATTAGACAGCCGTAATGAATTAAGATCTGAAATTTTGACTAAGAAATTGAAAATTTACCATAATTTGTCAGTTTTATTAACCATCTTCTTTGGTACTACTACGACAGTTGATAATTTTTTATATTTCACTTGATCATGTCATAAGCAAATCTTCAAAATCACACAATTATTAGCTATTCAACTGTATTTCTGTATATTAAAATGTACATATTTAGAAGAGCTATATAATGAACTTACTGGTAATATGCTTTTTATATACACATGATTTCTCTCAATGATAAATTTTAGCTTTTGTTTAGACATTCTAATATTAACAAAATCAGGTTCTGTCTCAGTTTATTTCACATATAATGCTTCCTGTTAAATTTCAAGTGCCATTTCAATTCGATGTGCACGTGAAATGGATTGTTAAAATATCTCACGTCACTTATTTATAGGGCTTACATAGTATATATATGGTCTTTCTCCACGGATAAATTTAAATTTTTGAATTGGACATTTTAACATATATTAGTAATGAAAATCCTGCCTTCCTTTGGCTTAGTCAAATGTTCCCAGCGTACCCTTCGACATCGCTATAATAACCGCCTGCTACTTAGTTCCATTTTTCTTAATGTGTGGTTATCCCTTCCCTACTCATAGTTGTAATGTCATCTCCGTCTTCTTCTTCTTCTTTTTTTTTTTTTCCGTTTTCGCAAGCGAGTCCAAAAGTCTAATGTAGAATCGAAGTGAATAATTTTCGTTTAAAAAAAAAAAAAAAGGGGGATTAATACCCTAAAAAACCCTAAACTGGTACATCTGTGACAAATTTACCAAAAACTATTTTTTGACCATAAAAAACCCCAAACTGGTACATTTGTGACAAATTTACCCCGATTAATCATAAAAAACTCTAAACTAGTATATTTATGACAAATTTACCTCAAATTAATTTATTCGACCGCAAAAAACTCCAAATTGATAAATTTGCGACAAATATACCCTTCGCTAAATTGGATTAATACAAAAAAAAATCACAAAAATTGTAAATTGTGACAAATTGAGCATAAAATCCTAAATTGATATATTAACCAACTGTCATGTGTCATTTAACTTAATAATTTGATAATAAAATTTAATAAAAACTAATAGAGGGTAAATTTGTCACAAGTGTACCAGCTTGGGGTAAATTTATCAAAAGTATACCAGTTTGGGGTTTTTGGTGGTCAAAAAAAAAAAGTTTGGGAGTAAATTTGTCACAGATGTACCAGTTTTGAGTTTTTCAGGGTATTAACCAAAAAAAAAATCTAAAATCGGTATCCCATAATACTTTTATCCTAAATAAGTTTTCATTTTCACCAAAAAAAAAAAAAAAACCCAAACTTAAACCTGAGATTACTAGTATGAACAAAATAAAGGAGTTAGGGAAGAGAATAAAAACACAAGATTTATAGTGGTTCGGCTTAATCCAAGCCTACGTCCACTCTCCCACGCTAACAGCCTCCTTGGCTGGATTCCACTATGCAATCAACAAGAGATTACAACTTCGAGTGCAAACACTTAGTAGTAGATCACACTATCTCACTAAGTCACTCTTTTTGGTATTTCTCTCACGATTACAAACGTTTAAGCTCTCCAAAGACAAGTATATGATCGAAGGTTGCTCAGACTTTGGAATTATAAATTTTACGCTCCGTCTTTTACTTGCTCATCGGTCCATGATTTCCTTAAATACTCCTCCACTTTCAAACTACCCGTTGGACAGCATCCAAAAGAATCGTCTTCCAATATGCCCATTGGACAGCTCTGTATCTAGAAGATTTGGTAGCCGTTGAGTGACAAAGGTAGAATCCCAAATTAATTCCGATCGCCCATACAAACGGAATCTTGGTTTCCATAAGTAAAGCTTCTTCGTATAGAAAGTTCTTGTCTTCAAGATCCAATCGTCAATCAATTAGATTGAATCAATCAAGTCAATTTTGATGTGGAATCCAAACCAGATCACTAGCCGTTGTATGATTGGGCTTGAGTTACGATTCATCGAATCTGGATGTAAAGTCTGAGTCTGTAGACTTTACAATATGGGTTTGAACACCGTCTGAATAAGTTCAGCTTCAGTATAGAGTCTGCTTTTGGTTCAGCTTCAGCATAGAGTCTGTCTTCTGGTTCATCATTCACGTTCAGTCTGGAATTAGTCAGTGTTGTCAGACTTCTGATGTAGAACAGACTTTGACACTAAAGTTTGGCGTCTTCGACTTTGGGTCTTGAGTCCGGTCTTCGACTTTGACACGAAGTCTGGAAATCTTCAGAATATATTTTGGACATATGTTACGTTCAGTCTTCTGGCCGTCTTCTGACTTTGATAATATCCTTTACATGTTCTATCATTTGCATGGTCTATTACTCAACCATCAAACATGTTAGTAGCCTTTGATTTATTTTGTCATCTTCAAAATATCATAAGGGATTTCCTAACAATCTCCCCCTTTTGATGATGACAAAACAATCTCTGAATATGCAGATTTGTAAACATGCTTTTACTAATTTAAATGAAAGGATATCAGAAGATAACAAATAGATTGAGCATAACAATATATAGAAAAATAATCGCAGCTCAATATTATGCCATAGATAATATCAATCAATCAACACATATGCATATTCATATATTCTCCCCCTTTTTGTCATACTCAAAAAGCGATAATAATGGAATCACGTAGAGAATATAAAATGATAACAAACGTGTCTTGCATGAATCACAATCAGCTTTTATAAAGTAAGTCGAATATTAAAGATATGCAATATAGCTCACTTCGATCATATTAGCAAATATCCAATAAAAATCACGGATGCATCATGAAATTCACGTACCCTTTTTGTCATAATAAAATGATAATATCAATACAAGATTTATCAATGACAAAAAGTAATAAAAGATGCACTAACCGGATTTTTAGAACAAATTCTGACACATTTACCTTTCCTTCCATCCATAATAAGATCACGATCAATCCAAAAAGATTTTTCCATAATTGATCAAAGCTCCCCCTCAATTTGTTGCCTTTTTGAGGTGATCACGATTCTTTTCCTTTTCTTTTGGATTTGCTTTCTCCCCCAATTGTCGCAAGAGATATTTTCTGATTGCACCAAAATCTGCGTAGATTTGCAATCATCCTTCCCTTAAAGAATTTCCTGCAATCAACTTATTTCCCTTTTTGGTATCCATCAATTTGGATCCTTCCTTGACGTTAGAGCAAAATAGAAAATCTCCATAATCAAATATTCTTTCTTAATTCATCGTAACAAAGTATTCAAAGAAAGAATATTATGCACAATGATATTTTGAAAAATAAATTCTCACTTAGTCATAGTACAATAAAATCAGGAGAATGAAATCCTTGAATATCTCAGAAAAAAATATCTTGCAAAATTAGTATAACGTAGAATCGGATTTTTACTTTGCAAAATATGACAATTTGAGAGCATAAAATTAAATCAAATAATCTGAATTCTCTCAAATAATCACACGTACTAAATCAAATCTTAACTCACAAATCACAAAAATAAATCGTACGATTCTTTCTTCCATAAAGCAAAATATGATCATTATAAAATCTCAATCAACCAAGGATATATCGAATATCAAGCATAATGAGAATTGTTGCCCAAATCAAATTGAGAATAAAAAATTCCTTACCAAATCCTCTTTCTTCTTTCTTCTTTATATCCTGCAAAAATAACTTATCTTTTCTTTGGTACCCAATTTTTTTTTGGGTCCATGAGAGTTAGCAGAATATGTTGCTTTTATCCAATTTTTCTTAATAGGTCTCCGGACTTGAGAAAGATCTTGTTGCCTAAGTCGAGAATTCTCCTTTTCAATTCGAAAATCCTTTTAAGAGAAGATTTGAGATTTGAACAAAGCTCATTTATATACTTTGAAACTTTGAGAGGAATTTTTGAATTGCTTACCTCGATTTCCTCATCGGATTCTGAGTCTGTGTCCGAGTCAGACTTTGATTATGAGTCTGTGTCCGAGTCAGACTTTGATTCTGAGTCTGTTTCATCAAAAACAACATTAGATATTAAAGCGATGGACTTCTTACCTTCGGGATCTTCATCGTTGAGTTGTTCCACTTCATAGGATTGAAGAGTGCCGATCAATTCATCAACGGAGAGTGGCATAATCCTCTGAGTCTCCCGGATTGAGGTCTTAACATGATTCCAATCTTTTGAGAGACCTCGCAAGAGTTTGTTGACCTTCATCGGGGTAGAAATTTGCTGACCTTGATATGCTAAACCATTTACAATTTCTGTAAAACGGCTGAACATATCTCCAATTGACTCTCCTTGCTTCATCTTGAATGATTCATATTGGCCAAGCAAGAAGTTTACTTTTGTCTCTTTTACACGATCAGTCCCTTCATATGTAACATGAAGTCTATCCCAAACTTCTTTTACTGTTTCACATGAAGAGATTCTATTATATTCAGCAGGAGACAAAGCGCAATATAAAGAATAAATTGCTTTCGCATCAAAAGCTTCTCTTTTGGACATCTTCGTCCGAGACATAGGAGCGGGGGTTTTGTTTCTTTGTCTTTGCCATTCTTATTTGATGTAGACGCAGCAATGGGGTTGATTCCTCTTTCCACAACATCCCATTGTAAGAGATCTCTGGATCTTAGGAATGCTTTCATTTTGTTCTTCCATACGTCGTATTCCTTTCCATCAAAATATGGTGGCCTTGTGTTGCTTTGCCCTTCCATAAGTCCTGGTGCCAACATACTAGCCATAAAGAATCTTTAGCTCAAAAGTAAAAACACTTTTATAAATCGAGCACTTGGCTCTGATACCAATTGAGAGTGCTACTATGAACAAAATAAAGGAGTTAGGGAAGAGAATAAAAACACAAGATTTATAGTGGTTCGGCTTAATCCAAGCCTACGTCCACTCTCCCACGCTAACAGCCTCCTTGGCTGGATTCCACTATGCAATCAACAAGAGATTACAACTTCGAGTGCAAACACTTAGTAGTAGATCACACTATCTCACTAAGTCACTCTTTTGGTATTTTTCTCACGATTACAAACGTTTAAGCTCTCCAAAGACAAGTGTATGATCGAAGGTTGCTCAGACTTTGGAATTATAAACTCTACGATCTGTCTCTTACTTGCTCATCGGTCCATGATCTCCTTAAATACTCCTCCACTTCCAAACTACCCGTTGGACAGCATCCTGGAGAATCGTCTTCCAATATACCCATTGGACAGCTCTGTATCTAGAAGATTTGGTAGCCGTTGAGTGACAAAGGTAGAATCCCAAATTGATTCCGATCGCCCATACAAACGGAATCTTGGTTTCCATAAGTAAATCTTCAGAATATACTTTGGACATATGTTACGTTCAGTCTTCTGGCCGTCTTTTGACTTTGATAATATCCTTTACATGTTTTATCATTTGCATGGTCTATTACTCAACCATCAAACATGTTAGTAGCATTTGATTTATTTTGTCATCTTCAAAACATCATAAGGGATTTCCCTAACAAAACCCCTAACCAAAATCTACCCTCAATTAGCATTTCGTCTCATATCCTTTTAAAACGGTACTTGGGATTTTTGTGAAATGAAAGTTACTTTAGGGTAAATAAATCATGAGATACCATTTTGAGAGTTTTTGTTATACGGATATTAGTTTGAGATTAATATGTCATGTGATATCAGTTTGAGATTTTTTTGTGAGCTGCAAATTAATTTGGGGTATATGTGTCATTAGGATATCAATTTAAGATTTTTAATGGTATTAAATCAAACATATATATTTCAGTTTTCAAAGATTATTATTTCACTTTGAACGGAACTAAGTCAAGCGTGATGGGCTTTCGTCCATAGCACGCATGAGAAATTGCTTTTATCATTCATTTGCGGGTGCGCTTCTAGACATTTCTCCCTTTGGCCAGAAATGCTTGGAGACCTAACAAAACCATATCGCTCCAAGCTTTCTTGGTCACGTGGATTTAACGTACCGTTAAATTTGATAGGGCTTAGTTGATCACCGGCCATAAAATTTCATATGTTCTGATCCCTTCAATGAGGCAAATTTTGTATGTTATCCCAAGAGCCTTATCACGTATTGTCGCCCACTATGGCTTTGATTCGTTGTAGATTGACCGCGGGACAACCTTTGTGTTGTGTCTTACATTTCATCGCACCTGAGAATCCGAGTGAATTACTTTTTATCTTGCTTTTCTTTATGGGCAATGCCAAGTGATAATGGAGAACATATTGAATGATTGCCTAACATCATGTTCATCTAGGGTGAATTATGGATTTTCTTCATCAGCGTATCCTTGCGTATTTGAAATGACTTGGCAATTTTATTTTATCATAATGCCCTAGCCAGCGAGATTAGTACGCTCAAAAGGATTTAGAGGACTTGACAGTCAAGCCATTGGTATTTCTTGTAAGAATTTTTCTGATCTGAACTATATTAATTGAGATTGAAATTTATCGTTTTATAGGATATGTCTAATTGAGTAATATATGGTGGACTGATCAACAAAAGTTGAGGCCCTTAATGTTTCTATTCCTATTTCTTGCATTATGCATGAAGCCTTGAACATCAAGCCTCAAACTATCTTTCACCTAATATTGGGATTATCAAGACTAATTACAACTCCCAAAAGAGTGGAGTATCAAGTATAAATTAGTTCCAACATTCGATGCATGACAAGTTTGTGGATAGGTTTTGAGGAAAAAAAATGAATAAATAATTTTTCAAAGAAATTACTACCAAAAGAAAATGTTGTTGCTCCAAAAACAAGAAAATCGTTTATTGCTTCAAAAACAAGAAAATTAAAGGAAGGTATAGTTGGAGTTGGACATTATATTATGTCAATCGCGATGAAAAAGTTTCAGTTTTCGTTGAAGAAATTTCAGGCTAAGATCATCTAGTGAGTGTAATGCCTGAGGTCTAAGGTCGCACGACTTAGGTTCATGGCAACTCAGTGCATGAACTGAGTCATATGATTCATGACACCATCCAATTTCTTCCCTTTTTCAATTTAGATTAAAAAATTACTTTTCAAATTAAATTTCAAATTCTGTAAAAGAAATTCTTCACCAAGCATTATTTGTATTTTGTGAAACCTTTTTGATCTGAAGTTGTTTTTTTCTTCTTTTTTCGAAATGCTCTCTCGATCATGCTGGTAGTCGTCGTACCAGCAACACGTACCCCATTGTCATGTGAACGCTGGACCAAGTCAAAAAGTGTAATGCATGCATCGATTGCTTCCTGGGAATTGCACCGAGTCTCGTCACGTCGCTTGCCGTCCACTGTGGCTTGATTCATTGTAGATAGACCGCGGGACGACCTTTGCGTCGTGTCTTCATTTTATTACTCATTAAGAATTGGAATAAATTGCTTTCGTCTTTAACTTTTTCTTGGGCCATGCCAAGCAATAATGGAGCAAGTATCGAATGATTGACCGTTAAGAACGCTGCCCCTTTTCCACGCTGAATAGCGTCCAAGTCTTTCGAGCAATACGAGATTAAGCAGTGTAAGTGATCTAGTCTACCTTCTAACATCGGCTATGTTACGTAGAACGATCAAAGTCGACATTATGATTTTCAATAAAAAATTTAACTGAAAAGATTATATTAACAAATAAACTAAATCGATCAAATTGAAAAATTTAAAGCTGAATTAGATATTGTACAATCAGTTTAAAACTTTTTTATTTATTTATTAATTTCCCCCTCAGTTGTCTGCATTTTAGTATACGAATTGCTCAAGTGCATGGGATGGCTGTTAAGCAAATTTTAGGTTATTTATAGTGCATCGGCTCGTAGAAAATAAATGATTTAGATAAATAAAATGATCACTTACATTTCTTCCAAAAATGGTCGAACGAACTATATTTTCATCGTTCATGAAAATATTTTGATATAAATTGTTGTATATAATAAATACATTTTTCATAGATTAATTATTTTAAAGTAATATAAATAATTATTTTTGGAAAAACATTTTCTAAATTATTTATTTTTTACGAAATAAGCAGAGTCGTAAAGGGCACAATCGGTCTGGGCTTCCCGACTAAGTGATCCTCTTGTTTCACTCTTCATGCCTAAAATACAGACTGGGCTTGTAAGCTTGATGACGGTTGATATGTGAGTGGACTTGCCTTGTAGCTCGTTCCAGAACATGGTTTGACTCTAAGAGCCTTCTTGCCAACGCCGCTGCTAAGATAATCTGGAAACACTCTCTCCCATCGGACTGCGGTCTACATCTTCGACAACTTCCGATTCTCGGGTGTGACAACCTTTAAAAAATTCATCTTGCAGCCGATCACATCTTTCATGCCCGAACTAAGCACACAGAGATCGGCGATCGATCGTGGGCGAGCTAACTGTTTGATCTATTAGCTCGATGGACGCTTGCGTATGCTCTTACTAAACACTTCATTAGTTACGAGTGGCCTAGGGAAGCAAAAGAACAGATTGTAAAAAGTATTCCTGTCTGGTAGGAGGGATTCAGATCAAGAGAGATTCGGAGGGATTACATTCTCAAATTTCCTTACATACTTTTTCTTGCTGATTTATTTATTTACTTTTATGTATTTTCTTCTCTTGACTTGGTGGGTTCTAACTCTATACGAACAGTGCATCTCAAACAACATTTCTATTTGTTTCCAAACGATTTTGGTATCTTTTTCTGTTAAAATAAAATGAACTTTTGATCATAGTGTGGGTATGTATATATTTTAATAAGTGTTCTAGAATATGAATAGACCGTTGATGGTGCTAAACCTTTGACAAGGCAAAAGCATTGTAATTAAAGTTTATTTTCATCTATCCTATGTAAGAAGAGGCATAAGGAGAAGATGATCATAAAGACATAATTGCATTCCAACATCACTAATTTTGCAATAACAGTTGGAAATGAGCTCATCCATGTCGCTTATTAAAAAGCCATGAAATGATAAAGGCGGGTTCATAAAATCAAGGGCCCAATTTGAGCCGAACGGGACCAGACCGGAGGGAAATAAGATGGAGTATTTGGAAGAAAGGTTAAGCAAGGTTGGATCAAGTTATCCGGACCGCAACGACCAGGCCATCGATTCTTCAACAAAAAGAGGGACAAAACGTGCACGGCTGCAGTCATACTCAAATCCGAGAGAGATCACCCCATGATCTCTCATCTCCATACCCTAGGTTATCGAGTCAAGTATAAATAGCTTAGAAATAATTATTATTACTATTTTTTGCATATATCAACTATAGTTTTGTCAAATTCATTCCTCGTTTTAAAGTTCAAACTGACTTGAGCATGATGTAAGGGGGATTGGCTGCTAGGGGAACGAGGGCAATAGCCAAGTGACAAACGTTGACGGCGGAGGTCGACAGCACGACTGATGACGGTGGCTTGGGCGGAAGACCTGCAGAGAAAGAGGGGAAGGGTTTCTGGCTGGGAGATATTAATGATGCTAGCATGGGCACAAAATGGCTTGTACTTCTGTGCATCTAGTGCACAAAGTAGATACGACTAGAGAAGGAGATGGCGAATTGTATCCAATATGGCAAATCTGTATCGGATATGTTCTGCAAAGTTTTTTGACTGATGAGTTAGAAATATGGTCATAACAGCCATTTTTTTGTTTTTTTTTTTTTAATGAAACTTGTTCGTTGGTGACATCTACAGTTACAACCCAATAATCATGACTCTTCTTTGCGGGTATGTCATTTAAACGCACTCTTTCGCTCATGGCAGGGATGATTCACATCCAAACTAGCTGGAATGACGATCTTCTATTCAGTCATGCGAATGTAGCGCTTAGCAACAATTGGAGCACGATCCGCCAAATCAGCATAGATTAGGTGCTATTGATGGAACATGGTAAACCTATCTTTCTCCATATGGACATGCCACGGGCACATAGAGATGTGGGTGGAGGAAGCCCCAAAAAGCGAAGGCCGAGCTTGAAAAGCATCAACTTGTGTTCCAATTCTAGTCCAATCTTCTTTTTTTCTTTGTCCTCGTTAAAAACATCAACTTGAGATCGAATCCTAATTTTGGTTTTTTTTTTTTTTTTTTTTTTTTTTGTCTTGATAAAATAGCACCAACTTTAACTTAAGTGCGAATTTTGGCCCAAACTTTTTAAATCTTATGGAAAAAAAAAACAACACTAACTTTTAGTTGGTTGTCAATCTAGCTTCCATCAAGTTACTATACAAGGGTGCCATCAAATAATCAACGTGCCATTCTACGTCTAATCGGCAACTCATGGCCATTGCTGCCATGATGATATGAATAATTTCAAATCAAGCAATAGGAGGAATCGTGACCATTCAAGTTTGGATTTTGGCGATAAAAATCAATATGGACGGAGGAAATAACTTATCCAGGGCAAACAAGGCATGAACAAATGGATCCCTGTAACCAAGCATGTCTAGAAATTAAGAAGAAGGAAACTTTGAACTTGCGATTGGTGGAGTTAGGATAAGGACACTGTAAGTTCCATAACTTTTATACGGTGCTCACTTGAGTACCATAACTTTTTAATTGATTATTTGAGTGCTATAATTTCTAAAGAAAAGATGCTCATTTTCAATTGATCACTTGTGGTGAATGTTATTCAAAATATATAACATTCAAGTGATTGATTGAGAAGTTACATGACACTCAAATGATCATAGAAAAAAAGACTATAACACTCAAATGAGCTATGTATATAAGTTTTAAAAAATTAATGGCACTTAAGTGAGTACTTTGCGAAAATTATGACAGTTGTAGTGTTACTTTCCCCATAATCAAGGAATTCTAAAATAGGGGAAGCTCTCGGATTTTGTACGATTCTCCCACATTAACACAAATGTGAGACGCCAAGTAAACGTGAAATAACATGTGGATCTTTAAAAACATCTTTCGACGGAAACTTGATAGTGGCCAAATTTGGGTTTGAAAAAAATTGGGCTAGATTCGCACCTGAGCTAAAGTTTGTACTTTTTATGAGACAAAAAAAGTTGGACCAAAATTACCCAAAAAAAAAAAAAAGTTGGGGCTAGAATTGCAAACTAAAACTAAAGTCGGTACTTTGATTTCTGAATGGTCTTACCTTCACCTACGTGGAGGGTAAAACCTACGCTATATTTTCTATCTAGAATGACTCCAAACACGAGAAAATATTACATACCTTAATAGTGCCACATCATCCGTGCTCTGAACCATTCACGTCCCGACACTTGTCCTCGGGGCCTGCCACGTCTGCTCTCTCTTCTCTCCATCTTCTGCACTTCTTTCTCTCTCCTCTCTCTTCTCACTCTCTCCCGAATAACTCTTGGTTGGTGGCTCAGCTTGGCTAGGCTAGCAGAAGAAAGGTAGACTCCTGCTTAAAATTACTCTCTCCTCACTTAAATTTTTTGGTTTTTGTTTCTCTCTCTTCGCATGGAAGAGCATACACGAGCTGCACTTCCTCCGTTTCCTTCTCAGCGCATCCCACCGCCTCCGCCCTCCGCCTCCGCCTAAGCCTCGCCGGTCATCTACCTCTGGCACGTCGCCTCCTCCAAGAGCCCCGCCTATCGCAACTGTCTCCCTCCGATGAACTCGTCATCAACTCCAACTCCGAGCCGCCACCGCCGATGGTGTCCTCCATCTGCTCATCCTCCCCCTCCCTCAGACCGAAGACGCCGCCGGCCTCTGCCGTAGGAGGGAGGCGGCCTCGGTCTCGTTCCTAAGCAGCGCTAGGCTCCCCGCCGTCAACCGAGTGCTGTCCATGTCGCTGGCCCGAGGGAGATCTTAGTGGACCTGGGCAGGGCCAACGCCTTTCTCTCTCCAATCGACGGCTGATTTCACTCGCCTCTCTCCGTCCCACGACTCACGACCGAGAAGCAATTGCTCCGCCCTCTCGTCTAATCTTCCATCGATGACTTGCTTTCCGCTCTGCTCAAAGCGGTCCCTCGAGAAGCCTTAAATTTGCGACCGCAAGTCAAGTTTGATTTTATTTCCTGAGTTTGTATGGTCGCATATCTATTTTGAGGTAGAAAGTACTTAGAGCTTCTGATTCTAAGCGCAGCAACGCGAGAAAGCTTGGCCTCTCCTACATAAGCGAACATTTTACGGATGAAAGTGCATCGTTTGCTGCAATGTTGTTCTTACATAAGCGATCATTTTTCAGCTACTTTGATCAAGTCTGGTTTATGATCAGTTCCGATGGACCACTAGTTTGTCTGCTTATGAAAGCATTGTGGATTCAAATGTTCCTTTCTTTAATGTTGTTATTGAGATGACTGATGTTGGTCATGGTATGTTGTTCTATTCTGGCTATTCTTGCCTCTAGGCGTTTCTCTATTTTTCTTTTAGGTCATTTGCAAAAAACCATTCTCACCAACTTAGGGCTTTGCTTATTCCCTTTGGCAGAAATTCGGTCATGTAAGAAAGCCCAGATTATGAGGCTTGAAATTCTAATCATGTATTGCACCAACAAGCAGAGCACATGCAAGATATCATGGGATTGCTCTTTAAATACATTGACATCTTACACCAGTCTGGTATTTGCGAGTGGATTTACGACAAGGTATGGATCCAAATACCTATTTAGGACTATGAGTTGCAAATATGATAAGTTCAGGATACTACCTGCAGCTCATCTTGTGCAAGAGGATAACCATATGCTCTCTGGACTCTTTGATGCTACGCCATTTTGGTCCGAAGAACCAGGCATAGTATATTGGGCAACTATCCCATGCTCTTGAAGAAACCTTGCAAATGGACCAGGTGCTTGTCCATCTTCAGTGTATCTACCATAGAATTCTCCACCTCTATCTGATCTCACGATCTTAATTTGCTTATCGCATTGTTTCTCTACTTCCGCCTTAAATACCTTAAATGCATCTAATGCTTCATACTTATTATGAATCAAATAGAGATGCATGTAACGTGAGTAATCATCTGTGAAAGAGATGAAGTATTTCTGACCACAAGAGTCCATATCCGGCCTACATATATCCGTATGTATGATTTCTAATATTTCTGTACTCCTCTTGGCACCTTTCTTTGATTTGTTAGTCTGATTTCCCTTTATGCAGTCCACACAAGTATCACAATAAGTAAAATCTAAAGTACCAAGTACTCCATCATTTACTAATTGCTTAATTCTTTCTATGGAGATATGTCACAATCTTCGGTGCCACAACATAGATGAATGTTCTTTCACAACACATCGTTTCATACCAGCTTTATCATGAATATGCATCGCATTATAATAGGCATTGTATTGTAAATTAATTCGAAAAAGACCATCAGACAAAGTACCACTCCCAACAATTTTAGATTTAAATGATAAACAAAAGTTTGAATCTGAAAAGTTAAAAGAGTATCCCAAAAGTACAAGTCTTGAAACTGAAATTAAGTTTCTAGAAAAACTAGGAACATAAAAGGTCTTTTTCAAATTTAAAGCAAAACCATCATTGAGAACTAGTCTATGTGTCCTAATAGCTTCCACATGCGAGTGCATCTTGTTTCCTGAATAGATACTTTGTTCACTTCCCACTGGCTTCCTGTGGTTTTGAAAACCTTACAAGGAATTCAAAATATGGATTGTAGATCCAGAATCAATCCACCAAGTGTTATGACTTACATCAGTCATATTAGATTCATAACAAACACAAGAGATTGGATTACCTTTCTTCTCGAGCCAGGCCTTAAATTTGACACAATCATTCCTTATATGCCCCTTCTGTTTACAAAAGAAGCATTTGGATTCTTTCTTAATGTCACCTTGGGGAGATATTTTACATTTTCCCTTATACTTGCCATAGTCCTTATTCTTTCCTTGTGTTGCCAAATGAGCACTTTCTCCCAATTCTATAACCAGTCTTTCTTCCCCTTGAACACACATGGTCATGAGTTCATTAATGGACCATTTATTCTTATGTGTGTTATAAGAGATCTTGAAAGGTGCATACTGTTATGGGAGAGTGTTTAGAATATAATACACAAGGAAGGATTCAGATATCTCAACCTCAAGGTTCTTAAGCTGAGCTGCAATGTTCCTCATTTGCATGATGTGCTCACGCACACCTCTAACACTAGTGAGCTTCAATGATGAAAATTTCATAATCAAGGTCATGGCATGGGCCTTCTCAGAACTTTCAAACTACGCATTTATGGCCTCCAATAAAGCCTTAGCATTGCTATGCTAAGCAACCGAACCACGAATACTAGGAGATATCTTAGCTCTTATAAACATGGCATAAACACGGTTGGACCGCTCCCATTGGTTATAAAGAGCTATCTCAGCTGGAGTGCTCGAATTAGTAAGAGCAGGTGGTTCGTCTTTCCTTATAGCATAGTCAATGTCCATCCACCCCAATTGAAGAACTGACTCCTTCCAAATTTTATAGTTCTCACCATTCAGTATAGGAACATCAAACTTAAATTCAGAGAAATTCACAGGTTGCGAAACTGCATATCAAATAATCATGCTTATGTCACAAAATTTGAGGCAAATATAAATAAATCATGTTTTACCAATGTAAACATGTCACAATATGAATCACATAACATAAAAACTACCTGTGGGGTAAGTTTTTAATTTAAATAGATTTATAATTACTTCATGAAGAAACTACCATATTGTATGCCTTTTCTTAATCCCTATGGGTAAATTAAGAAAAATAATATGATATTTCATCCTAATTAATCATATTAATATAATGAAAATTCCTGTGGGATAAAATTCATCATATTAATATAATTAATTACAATCAATGTCAATTTCTAAATATGATCCGGAGGCTTGTAATATATAATTTAATTAATTAAAGATGATGTGGCCACTCTCTAATTAATTAAACATATATGGACCATTGGACATTTAATTTCATGCATAAAATACTCATAAAAATGCATGAAATGACTTAATAAATAAATACATCAAGGGCAGAACAGTAAATAAATAAATTGGCCAAGGGTAAGATTGTAAAAACATGAAAAATTTGGGGGCAAAAGCATAAAAACAGTCGCGGTTGGAAGATGACGGGTGCGTGCCCTGCATGCGCGCCGTTCAGCATGCACGCGAGCGTTGATGCCACGTGCATAGCGGTTGAGCACGCGTGAGAGCGTGTGGCGTGTGGATTCCATGCGCCTGCAACCGCAGCGTGCGCGTGGGCTCCACGCGCCTTCTTCCTCGCGAACAGAAGCCTTTCCGTCGGTTCTTCCGCCATTTTCAGCCGCGATTTCACCACCGTTTCTTCTCCAGCAGCCCATCTAAGACAAAAATAAATAATGGGTTTTGAAGAGCATGCCGGCACGATCACATGGGTCCAAGTTTCGGCAAAAATGAGCAAAAAATTGGCCCCAAAATCAGATGAAAATTTCCCAAAACACAATTCCTTCAACCACCGCGACTTTCGCCGCCCGATTAGCCTCCGGCGAACACCGATATACCAGAAAAACTCATGGCTAATGTTCCTTATGGCGGTGCGACTGTGCGGGTCTGAAATCAAGGGGTGGGTTGCCGGAATTTGCCTGGAATTTGGGAGTTTCTCTGTTGGCCTCAAAATCCGCATTACTGTTCATCTCTAAAATGCCCGAAAAACACACCAAAAATTCGAGAAAAACAAGGCAGAGGCACTAGACACGCTCTGATACCAAATGTAAGATAAAATAATTTATATGCGGAAGGCAGGATTGTTAATAGACAAACCTCCAGCCATTGTTCGAATTAAAGTTTGTCGAATGTCCTGAAAAATCAAGAAAATAATAGGCACACTCTACTAACCAAATTTCCTCACGCACTGATGGTGTATTCTAAATGTGAGGATTTTGTGTTAGACCTTGTGATCACCCGTCAGAAATAAACATACATTCCTATTTATATACCGTCTTCCATCAAAACGGTAACCAATGGGCGGTTGTCACGAAAAGGTACGAAGCGTGGAAAACTTCATGTCGAATAGTCGCAACTTTAAGAGAAAATGTGGGTCTAAAATATGGGATCACAAAAATAAATAACACATCGACTCCATAGTCCCCCAAATCCACGAAGAAGAAGACCTCTGTTTGAGCCAACTCTATTTCCTCTTGCCTCTCTCCACGTCCCGAGTGCCGCTCCCTTTACAAGAGCTCTGCATGTTCGCCATCAAGGCCAGCGCCGTGCTCGAGAGTAGCTCGAGTTCGGACGGAAGGAAGGACAAAGTTTCGTCAATGGCGGGTCATGGGAGGTGTCAAGCTCCCATCAGGTTCGATGCCACGAGACTAGAATTGGTTCAGAGCAGCCGAAGAATTGAGTTGTGAAAGTGCAGGAGTATGAGATGAAGAGGGAATCGAATATATGACAGAAGGAAGAGCTTGAAGAATATGCCAGAAACTCTTCTTTTTTGTTCTTTCCCTTTTTTTGTGTGAACGACTCTTTATTTGGTCGTCCTAAAATTAACAACTCTCTTTTGGGAGACTTAATATTCGTCTAACTGTTTTTAGATTGTGATCAATCTGATTATGATTAGCCTAATAAAAATTCTTTCAATTATTAAATATCGCCATTATTCACAATCATTATAACTATTATTATTGTTGTTGTGGTCGTTGTCGTCGTCGTAGTCGCTGTTGCTGTTGTTTTAGATTAAAGTAGCTTTATATGGTAAAATAATGATAGAAGCC
Source organism: Eucalyptus virginea (assembly GCA_014182375.1). Lineage (NCBI taxonomy): Eukaryota > Viridiplantae > Streptophyta > Magnoliopsida > Myrtales > Myrtaceae > Eucalyptus > Eucalyptus virginea. The sequence goes on from CM024520.1 coordinate 26,253,854, forward strand.
AGCAATATGTCGTGATAAGGACATGAGAGGTGCAAAAGCGTGCGAAGCATGGAAAGATCTCGTGATATTCCATTTCTTGAACTTTTTATGTAGCCTAAGACGAGGGAATTTCTTCACTTTTATATGCAGTGCTTAAGAAAAGGACTAGCGCTACTAATCTTTCTATGCTATATGGCCCATGATAAGGAATGGAGTTGCAGAGGCTGGGAACAGTTGATGATTTGGCCAATAAAAGAGGAAATTGAAAAATAAGAACTTCCATTCTCAATTCGATTCATGTGAAGAATTAATGTTTAATATAGCTAATTAAAGATACCACTAGTGCTGTGATAATTTATTCTCATATTACTATCTAATTGAGTTAAAGTGTAACGGTTTAATTAGACAATCGCACAGATCTCAAATTTAGACTTACAATAGCAATTGCAAAATTTACCCATCATATGCTAATCTTGTTAACCACCTTCTTTTTTGCTACTACGATGGTTGATTAATGTTTTTTCCCCTTAATTTAAAGCTTGAGAGAATAAATTGTAGCCTTATTGGGAGACACATAAGCACATTTTTAAAATCACACAAGTTATAGCTATTGAATTGTATTTCTCTAAAGTGAAAATATACGTGTTCAAGAAAAGCTAATTTAATTAACCTACTTGTGAATGATATTAGATAGAGAGCTATGTTGTTTCCTTCACTTTTGGCCATTGAGCTCTATGGCTTGTCATTTCATAATTCATCAACAAGTATACAAATTAGTAAGCTGGAAAATTTGAAAAATAAGAATTCATTGGACATCATCCATATATCCTTCTTCGATCTATATTATTAACGGAAAACTCGCCTGCCTTTCTTCTCTCTCAAATGTTCCCGTTATACCTTCATAACTATGATGTTTACATCGTAATGATAACTGTCTACCACTTAGTTCCACTTTTCCATAAGTATAGTTATTATTTAAGTCGTTTAACTTATTTGCGGAGTTTATAAGCTCTTTACATATAATTGGTTTTTCTCAATCTATAAGTTTAAGCTTTCAGATTAAACATTGTAACATTGTATTAGAACTATGTTCTATCCCAATTTAGTTCACATGTAAAGCCTTCTCATTTGTTGGATTTTACGTGTAATCGTCTCCCTATATATATTTCTTTTCCGCACAAGTCCAAAAGTCTGAGGTAGAATTTAAGTGAAATATCACATCACTTCAATGAATGTGACCATTTTCCCATAATATATATCAATTGTTTCCATTATACCTTGATAAGTATGATGTCTATGTCACAATAATAATTGTCTGCTACTTAGTTCGACTTTTCTATATGTATGGTTATTGTTAAATTTGTTTAGCTTATTTATTGGGTTTAGAAGTTCTTTATATTCACGTGATATCCCCCATCTATAAATTCAAACTCTTAAGTTAAACATTCTAATGTATTATCGAAATCGTATTCTGTCCCAATTTATTTCACTTGTCATGTGTAATGTCATCTCCCTACACCACGCACGCACGCACGCACACACGCACGCGCGCGCGCGCACACACACACATACACACACACACACACACACACACATATATATATATGCGCACAAATCCAAAAGTCTAAGGTAGAATTTAAGTGAAATATCACTTCAATGAATGCGGCCATTTTCCCAAAATACATATCAACTGTTTTTTGAGTTCTATTTTTTTTTTTTTTTTCACTCTGAACGAAACAAAGTCAAATGAGGTAGGCTTCGGTCCACAGCATGCTATGCTAACAAATCTTTTAAATCATTCAATATCAGCTGCTTCTAGACATTTTTCTTTTCGGCCAGAAATGCTTCTAGACCTAAAAAGAAGACGCTTTATTTTTGAGTTTGGTACCGTAAATTTAACGTCATGTGGACTTTATATCTACTATCTAGAATTGGTATTTTATATTTTCAACTGAAAGGCAACGAGGGCATGAGGACGTACTAAATGAATGATCGTGTGGCTGCTTGGAATTAAGCAAAATGAAAAATTTAGATCATAATATGAATTTAATATGGACTAGTTGATCGCCATCCATAAAAATTTCAATAATTTTAGGTCAGCTCATTAGGGAAAATTTTGCATGTGAAACAATTGGTCGGTATTTTATCAATTAATTACCCCTATATAGATGAAACTAATGCCCTAGCAAGGACTCCAATTCTAATTAGTAGTAGAGGAAAAAACTAGGTTGAAGCAATGCCGGAAGAATTGTATCAATTTAAGGTTAATAAAGTCCGAAATTTTGTGCCGAGACCAAAAGATCATCTTGTGATAGGAATCAAATATTTTATGCAGATCGAGTATGATGTTCATTATGAATCTTTGTTTTGTCAAAAGTTGCATTGTTTGATGTGATTTTCTTAGATAAATCAAATTTCCATAGCAAAAAAGTGACCCGTGTGTTGGATTTTCACTTGATGATTCCAACCCATCATCATAACGAATAAAAATTGTCTTGATGATGACTTTTTCTTAGTAAAAGTTTATAGAACGACATATATAGTTCGTAGCTTCTCCTTAATCTAAGATCGAGGAAAAAATCTAATTTAAGGAAAATGATATAAATAATTCTTGAATTTTGACCAAATGTGTAATGTGATATCTATATTTTTATATTTAGTGTAGAAACTATATGAAAATATTCAATATTGTTGCTAAACTTGTACTATAGAAGGACATCATGATATATTTTTATATAGTTCAAGGATTAAGCTGATCATGTATCAAAATTCTATGAATCATATTGAACAAATTAAAAACTGAAAGACTAAATTACATATTTGACTAAAACTCAAGCATTAGATCGAACAAACTAATAACTTGGATACCAAATTGCATATTGAGTTATAGTTCAATGACCACATTGAACAAATTTAAAGTTTAAGGATTACATTATGTCATTATCACGATCATTTAGATTAGAATGCAATGATGATTATGTTACTATCTCTTAAGTCTTAAGTTATGGCTTTGTGAGGATGAACAAAAAGAAAAGAAAAGAAAGGACCGAGGATGTACATATTTCCTACCTAATAATTGGTAGGGGTGATCGGGTCCAAGGTGAGTAGGATGACCTGGATCCTGTACCCGACCCTGTTATAACCGGTTCCTCTTTTTTGAATCATGTATTCGACCATGTTTGTATTGGACCCTGTACCCAGCTTATCATCTTTTTCCAATTCGGTTCTAGGGTTAACCTTGTTTCCACTAAAACATGTTTTGCAATCTTCCGATATCCTATACGACTTCGAATTTTATATTAATATGCTCCTAATTTTTATCGAAACATTAAGTACTTATAATAAATAAATACATTAACTTTTTGACTAAACGAAAATTAAAAATCCACAAGACTAATTATAATAAATAAAATCATAAGGCAAAGAATTAGCAATAAATATTGGTCTAATATTAGTCTTATACTACATGAAATTACTCATTTATGCAAGCATAACTCTTCTTACAAAAGAGAAATTAGGCGAGCCAATCCATGTGATACGCAGCGGCGACAAACACCGTCCGTCCATCGGATAGTGCGAGAGGGAGCCGGTGAGGGAGAGAAGCAAGTGAGGAAGAAGAATGACAAATAAGGAGTACCGTACGTGTTTGAAAAAGCTAAAAGGAAAAACGTCGTGTGATTGCGAGAATAAAAATAGAAATCGGGAGAAAAAAAAAAAAAAAGGGGTTTTGGACCTTTACTTACAAAGCTGGTCTGGGAACTAGTTCTGATTCCAAACCGGTCTAGGAACCAATTTCCAGATGAATAATAATTCGAACTATGTTCTCGAACTGGTTTAAATCGGTTTCAAATTTTGGGAATCGTTTCCCAAACTGATTTCAACGGAAACCGATTTTCGATCTTATTTTTTGGGTGAATTAATTCGGGAGCTGGATATACCCAGTTTAATTGCACACCCCAAATAATTGGAGTCGGATTCCAAGGCAAAGCAAGCCTTCATGCACACGTCGCCAAGTAAAAAGTGCCCCTGTTACAAGTTTTCCATAGCAGTGCCGCGTAAGAATTGTCCACCTCATCGATCAAATCCTAGAGTTTTCAACGTGGGTCCCCCATATTGGTTGCTTCCTGGGAATTGCATTGCAATGCATGGGTAAGAAAGGCTCGGGATGCGAGTCTTGTCACGTCGTTATCAAGGCTTGGGATGCGAGTCTTGTCACGTCGTTTGTCGTCTATCGTGGCTTTTGATTCGCTTGCAGATCGACCGCGGGACAACCTCGTGTTGTGTCGTGTCTTTCGCTTCATTGATGGGAATCCGAGTAAATTACTTTTTATCTTTCTTTTTCTTTTGAGACAATGCCGAGTGATCAAGAATTTTCTTCGTCAGCGTATCCTCGGTATTTGACGTGACTTGACATTTTATGTTAAATTAGTACCACAAAACACTCTAAAACAACACAGATTGGATAAATTTATCTATAAATTAATTTTTAAATATAAATGATTTCAAATCAGTACACTTATGTTAAATTTATTCATAACTAATTTTTTTACTATAAAAAGACTCAAATTAATATATTTGTAATAAATTTATTTTTATTAATTTCTATTAAATTTAATTAATATAGCAAACCAATATATTTATGAAAAATTGAGATCAAACCCCAAACTGCTACACTATTTAATTGCTTCATATTAATTAATTAAGTAATTTGATAATAAAATTTAACGTAAATTAATAAATGATAAACTTATTACAAGTATATTAATTTGTGATTAAAAAATTAGTTTTGAAATAAATTTATCATAAATATTTTAATTTATAGTTTTTCGTGGTATTAACCTTTTTATAATCCTCCGAGTGCCCTAGAGGGATTAGTATACCAGAAAGGATTTAGCGGATTCGATAAGGTGAACCATTGATGCATTTACCTTAATTAAGAAATCAAAACCATTCTTCTACCTTCTTCTGTTTATTATTCTAAATCATCCCAATGCTTCTTAAAATTGTCATCCTACTCGTTCCTGTGATAGAATTGCTGACCTGGCATTAATATCATTAGGAACTTGGTGATGTCCTTTAATTGGCATTTTTTTTTTCTTTTTTCAACGTTCCCTCTCTCTCCCCCGCAATCGTGATCACCATCATCATCATCTTCTTCAACCTAAACCCCACCAAATCCAAAACTCATAAACTCTCACATGCCCGCCAATACAAAATCTCAATCAGCCAAACGGCTAAGCTCAACGAAGCATAAAATTTAGGGGGATAGTATGTGAATTTCCAAAGTTCGGGGCTAGAGGGCAACAAGTGCCAAAATGGGAGGAGATAATCTATAACTTTTCAAAGTTTAAGAGTTATTATATAAGGGGGGATTTTGGGCAATTATTACAAGAAGTATCGTATTAATTGTCCTTCGGTCGAAGCCCTTGGCACTGCTTTTCCTGAGTGAATTTCTTCTATTGGCAAGCCCACGTGCGAATTACATAATATGCAACCAATTACCAATAATTCTCATTTATGGCACACGCGTAATGAATAAACACGTCCTTGGAATCTTGGATGACATGGAACGGGTAATAAGTTGAACCGTTGAGGGTCAAAAGTGGGTCAAACACGCCTTAATCCCCCTATTAATACCTACCCATTTCAAACATATTCGCCAAGCAAACACCAATCTCTCTCTCTCTCTCTTTCTCTCTCTCTCATACTCATAGAATGGGCAACTGTGCAGCTCCTCAGATCACCAGAAATGGCCGCCTCGCCATGACCACCCATCACCATAACGTGTCATCATCATATCCATCCATGCTCAAGCTCATTCACATGGATGGAAGGCTGGAAGAGTTCACTGAAACCATGAAGGCCTCTCACTTCCTCTCCCAAAACCCTAACTGCTTCCTCTGCAGCTCAGACTCCATGTTCATCGACTCCATAGTCCCTCAGATTCAGGAAAAAGAAGACCTACATCTGGGCCAACTCTATTTCCTCTTGCTTCTCTCCATGTCGCGAGCCCCTCTCTCTCTCCAAGAGCTCTGCTCGCTCGCCATCAAGGCCGGTGCTGCGCTCGAGAGCAGCTCGAGTTCAAGGAGAAGGAAGGACGGAGGTTCGTCAGTGGTGGGTCATCGGGGACGGTGCCGAGCTCCGACCGGGTTCGGCACCACAAGATTGGAATCGGGTGAGAGCAGCCGAAGGATTGAGTTGTGAAGGTGCATGCTTTTGAGCCGAAGTGGGAATCGAATAGACGACGTAAGGAAGAGCTTGAATATAGCCGAAGTAGGAATCGAATACACGAGGCAAGACTGGTGCTCGAGAGCTCGAAGAACGTGCTATACACTCCTTTTTAATTTTTAATTTTTTTTTAGGTACACTTTTGGTTGTCCAATTAGTGAGACTTGATATAGGTCTCATTGTTTCCTAAGCTGTAACCGATCAGATGATAATTAGCCTAATTATAATTTTTTACTATTTCCATCATGGTCGTTGTCATCGTGATCATCATCATCATCATCATCATCATCATCATCATCATCTATTCGAATTTGCTTTATTTGGTTGAGTAACGATAGAAGTCAGCAAATATGTTGTGATAGGGACATGAGAGCTGCAAAAGCGTGCGTAGAGTAGTATTTAATCGGTCTTGAAAGGATCTCGTGTTACTCCGTGAGCTTTTTATGGAGCCCAAGACGAGGGAATTTCTTCCTTTTTACAGGAGGTGCTTAATCTTTTGTTTGTACTTGGGCGGAACTTAAAAAATATATGAAGCGTGTGCCAAAATAAGGGGTAAAAAGGGATGCTAAACTTTCTATGCTACATGGCCCATGACGAGGAATGGGTGTACAAAAAGTTAGGGAATGATGAATGATTTCAATCCGCGGTTGATTTATATGGAGAATTAATGTTTACAGCTAATTATAACGTAGGAGAAAGCTAGTGCTATGATAATCAACTCTTGAATTAGTATCTAAATAAATTCAAGGTGTGACAATATGATTAGACAGCCGTAAGGAATTAAGATCTCAAATTTTGACTGAGAAATTGAAAAATTATCATCATTTGTCAGTTTTATTAACCATCTTCTTTGGTACTACTACGACAATTGATAATTTTTTATATTTCACTTGATCATGTCATAAGCAGATCTTCAAAATCACACAATTATTAGCTATTCAACTGTATTTCTGTATATTAAAATGTACATGTTCAGAAGAGCTATATAATGAACCTACTAGTGGATGATACTTGATAGCAAGCTATGTCGTTTTCTTAAATTTTGGCCATTGACCTATCTCATTGGTCAATTACAAGTCATGAGCGAGTATACAAATTAGTAAGCTGAAAATTTTGCAAAAAGAGTGTCCAGTGTACATTATGCATTCCCATGTTGCTTATCTTACATGATTAATATGCTTTTTATATACACGTGATTTCTCTCAATGGTAAATTTTAGCTTTTGTTTAAACATTCTAATGTGATAATATAATCAGGTTCTATCTCAGTTTATTTCACTTATAATGCTTCCTGTTAAATTTCAAGTGCCATTTTCAATTCGATGTGTACGTGAAATGGAAATGGATTGTTAAAATATCTCATGTCACTTATTTATAAGGCTTATATAGTATATATATGGTCTTTCTCCACGGATATATTTAAATTTTTGAATTGGACATTTTAACATATATTAGTAATGAAAATCCCGCCTTCCTTTGGCTTAGTCAAATGTTCTCATCATACCCTTCGACATCGCAATAATAACCATTTGCTACTTAGTTCCATTTTTCTTAACGTGTGGTTATCCCTTCCCTACTGCAAGCGAGTCCAAAAGTCTAACGTAGAATCGAAGTAAATAATTTTCGTCTAAAAATAATAATCTAAAATCGGTATGCCATAATACTTTTATGCTAAACAAGTTTTCATTTTTACCAAAAAAAAAAAAAAAAAAAAGCCCAAACTTAAACCCCTAACCGAAATCTACCCTCAATTATCATTTTGTCTGATATCCTCTTAACTTGGGTACATGTTGATCCATGTGCATTTTTCAGGACCTAGATCCTATCGTATGGGCGAGCAGGATTGGTGGGTTATCGTCATATTCCTTAAATAACTCGAGATCTCCCTAATTGATTCTGTCCAACTGATAGATTGGAAGAGCTCATTTGGAAAGTGCCAATGGTTATGAAGGCATGGAGGAGTATATAAGGAAGATGTTCTAGTTATTCAAATGTGTGCGTGATAGATAAATTCTAGAGTCTGAAACTCTTTGTTCTTTGACAATTCAATTGTTGAGTATAAACTTGTACTCAAAAGAGAGTTTATACATTTGTGAGACCTTGAGGAGGTGTAGCAAAGTCTCTACACTCTGGAATCAAGGACGTGAGACTGTAACAACTCTTTTGATTCATAGTAAAATCCAGCCAATGGGCTATCAGTGCGGGAGAGTAGACGTAGGCTTGGATTAAGCTGAACCACTATTAACTTTGTGTTCTTACTCTCTTCTCTAAACTCTTTTACTTTACTCGTAACTTTATTTAATTACTAGAGTCTCGTTTCTATTTTAAAGTCTACTGTTAAACAGACTCAAGTTGAAAATAAAGTTTTACACTGTCCTTCGTAAAAGTTTGTTTTCGCACCTATTCACCCCCTCTAGGTGCTCATACTAGCATTCTCAATTGGTATTAGAGTCTGCGTACTCATTTAAATTGAAGTGTTTTTACTTCAGAGTTAACGATCCATGGCTAGTATATTGGCTCTAAGCTTGGTTGAAGGGCAAAGCAACACTAGACTACCTTACTTTGATGGGAAGGAATACAATATATGGAAAACCAAAATGAAGGCATTCCAAATATCGAAAGACCCTCTTGAATGTGATGTAGTAGATAAAATAATTATTCCTAAAACTATAACAGTCTCAGAAAGGGGAAAATAAGCTGTTGAGTCCAGCGATATGACTCAAGAAGAGATAACCAAGAGACAAGCTCTTGATGCAAAAGCAATTTATTATTTATACTGTGCATTATCTCCTACTAAATATAACAGAATATCTTCTTGTGAAATAGCTAAAGAAGTCTTGGATAGATTGCACATCACCTATGAAGGAGCCAATCAAGTAAAAGAAACCAGAATCAATATTCTGCTCGATCAATATGAAGCATTCAGGATGAAACCAGGAGAATCTATCACTGACATGTTTAGTCGTTTTACAGAAATCGTGAATGGTCTTGAGTATCACGGTCAACCAATCTCTGGACCCATGAAGGTTAACAATTTACTGCGTGGACTTTCCAAAGATTGGAATTATGTAAAGACCTCAATAATGGAGACACAAATAATCATGCCACTCTCTGTTGACGAATTGGTTGGCACTCTTCAGTCTTATGAAGTGAAGCAAATCAATGAAGATGAATATCCCAAAGAAAAAGGGACACATTAGACCCAACTGTCCCTTACTGAAGAAAAAGAAAGGAAAAGCTGAGAAATACAGAAAAGCTCTCAAAGCAGAAACTTGGAGTGATACCGAATGTGAAGAGAGTGATGATGATTATGCTAATATTTGTCTAATGGCACAATCAGACTCAGATTCAGACTCTGAGACAGACTTAGACTCAAACAGTGAAATCGAGGTAAGTAATTTAAAAATTCCCACTAAAGTCTCTAAATATATTGATGAATTGTGTCTTAATCTCAAAACATCTCTTAAGAGGATTTCCGAACTAAAAAGAGAAAATTCTATACCGAAACAACGGGAGATTGTTTAGAAAGAAAAAGTTGAAAATCTGGATAAAAGTGTTATTACTTTGAAAGAAAATGCAGACTAACTTTCAAAAGAAAATGCACTTTTGAAAAATGATATCTCAAGTATTTCAAAAAGGTCTTCAATAGGTTTTGAGAAATCAGAAAGGATTCTTTTAGCACAAGACCTTACTTTAACAAATCAGGCTTAGGAATGACTGCTGAAACCATTCCTCTAATTGATTTTCCAAAAGTAAATGAAAGAATTAAACAAAGACCTACAAAAGATTTTTATAGAAATCATTTCCAAAAAGTTTTTGTAAAACCTGTAGGTCGTAGTGCTCGCAATAGCTCGAAACATTTTGAGAAAGAAAGTCCTATGGTTTGGAAACCTGTTAAGAAAGTTTGGGCGAAAACCGTATATTGCACTAACTCCATTGGACCCAAGAAAGTATGGATACCAAAAAAAGATTGAGTTTCTTTTATAAATGCAGGTCACTATCAAGAAAAATGTTAAATGGTATTTAGATAGTGGATGCTCAAGACATATAATAGGAGACTCAAGTTTGTTTCATAAAGTTTATGCAAGTTAATGGTGGGAAAACTTCTTTTGGGGGAAATAGCAAAGGCAGAATTGTGGGATATGAAACCGTAAAGATTGGAAGTCTCACAATTAGTAACGTTTCCTTAATGGAAGTACTCAATTACAACTTGTTGAGTATCAGCCAATTGTGCGACACATGTTACAAAATCAACTTTCAAGAAAGAATATGTTCAGAAGCCAGTAAAGACTCCTCTCAGACATTCACGAGACGAAGACATGGGAATATATATCTCTTGGATATCAAACCAGAAAAATCCCAATGTCTAATTTCAATTCAAGAGGAAGCTAATCTCTGGCATAGAAAACTTTACCACATCAATATGAAGCAAATAGCTAAGATCTCTGCAAAGAAACTTGTTCGTGGACTACCCAACTTGACATATAAAAAATCTGAATTATGCACACCATGTGTATTGAGAAAATAGGTTAGAAACTCTTTCAAACCAATAAATCAAGTTTCCACTAATCGTCTGCTACAGCTCTTGCGTATGGATCTCTTCAGACCAACTAGAACCCAGAGTATTGGAGGTAAGAAATATTGTCTAGTAATAGTGGATAATTACTCACGATTCACTTGGGTATATTTCTTGGCAAGTAAGTTTGAAACATTTTCTTATTTTATAAAATTTGCTAAGAAAGTTCAAAATGAGAAAGGGTATGTTATTTCAAGTATACGGACAGACTATGGAGGTGAGTTTGAAAATCAAGACTTTGTTAAATTCTGTGATGAATTTGGTTTTCAGCATATGTTCTTCTCACCATACACTCTAGAACAAAACGGAGTTGTGGAAAGGAAGAATAGATTGTTGCAAGAAATGGTTAGAACATTATTAATTGAAAGTAACATTTCCTCTCGTTTTTGGGCTAAATCAGTTTCTACAACGTGTTATATTTTCAATAGAGTCTTCTTAAGGCCTATTCTGGAGAAAACTCCATATGAGTTGTTCAAAGGAAAAAAAGCCTATTGTTTCCTATTTTCATGTGTTTGGATGCAAATGTTTTATATTGAAAAATGCAAATGATCAAATTGGTAAGTTTGAAAAAAAAATCAGACGAAGGCATCTTCCTTGGATATTCAACTACCAACAAAGCTTACAAAGTTTACAACAGAAAAACTCAATCTGTGGAAGAATTGATGAATGTCAAATTTCAAGACTTCATACAAAATTCAACGATTTAGACTCAACCTGAAGAATCTGAACCTGCTCCAGACTCTACAAAGTCTAAATCTCCAGAAGTAGCTCAGACTTCAGAAGACCAGCAACGAATGATCATTGAAAAATCAAATGAAGAAAAAGATCAACAACAGTTTGACAAACTAGCCAGCAATTGGAAGCACAAGTCCAGTCATCCCAAACAACTCATTATTGGTGACATTAATGAAATAATTCGTACAAGATCCAAAAGGCATGAAGAGTCTAGTGCTGTGGCTCTTATTTCTAAAATAGAACCCAAGAACATAGAAGAAACTTTAACTGATGAAAGTTGGATTGAAGCTATGCAAGAAGAACTTAGGCAATTCAGTATCAATGATGTCTAGGAACTGAATCCTAAACCAAAAGCTAAATCTATCATTGGAGCTAAATGGGTTTTCAGGAGTAAGATGAATGAGAAATGAAAAGTCATAAGGAACAAAGCAAGACTCGTGGCCAAAGGATATATGCAAGAAGAAGGGATTGACTATGATAAGACTTACGCACTAGTAGCAAGGTTAAAAGCAATTAAATTATTACTTACTTTTGCTTGTTATAAAAATTTTAGGTTATTTCAAATGGACATCCAAAGCGCTTTCCTAAATGGATTCATCCAAGAGGAAATCTATGTGGAACAACCTCCCAGTTTTGAAGACCCAAGAAAACCAGACTCTGTATTCAGATTGAAAAAGACACTATATGGTTTAAAGCAAACACCTCAAGCTTGGTACGACAGATTAAGTAAGTTTTTAATCCAAAATGGCTTTGTTAAAGGTAAAGTAGATACTATACTGTTTATCAAAAGAAAAAGCAAATTTTTTTTACTTGTTCAAATTTATGTTGATGATATTATTTTTGGATTACCTAACGAAAATTTGTGCAAGAAATTTTCTAAGACTATGTAGGATGAGTTTGAAATGAGCATGATGGGTGAACTATCCTTCTTTCTCGGACTTCAATTAAAACAATTGAAGGAAGGAACATTCATCCACCTAGAAAAATATGCTAAAGAACTTGTTAAAAAGTTCGGCTTGGAGAATTGCAAAAAGACTGATATGCCAATGTCAAGTTCCTCGAAACTGTATAAAGATGAAGGAGGAAATAAAGTTGACCAGAAGCTATACAGGAGTATCATTGGTTCACTTCTTTATCTTACTATTTCTAAATCTGACATTTTGTTTAGTGTTTGTATTTGTGCCAGATTTCAATCAGATCCTAAAGAATCTTATTTAAGTGCTGCAAAACGCATCATCAAATACGTTGCATCAACCTCTAATTTGGGTCTCTAGTATCATAAAGAATGGGACTTTACTCTCCTTGGATATTCAGATGCAGACCTAGCAGGATGCAGAGTTGATAGAAAGAGCACCTCGGGCACTTGTCAATTACTTGGGAATAGGACAGTATCTTGGTTCTCAAGAAAGGAAAGTACTGTAGCTCTTTCAACAGCAGAAGCAGAGTATGTGACTCTTGGAAGTTATTGTTCACAAATTTTATGGATAAAGCAACAGCTAAGAGACTTTGGAATCGAAGACTCATGCACTGAGGTCAAATGTGACAACACCAGCATGATTAATCTCACCAAGAATCCAATTCTTCATTCAAGAGCAAAGCATATAAAGATTCGACATCATTTTATTAGAGACCAATTCAAAATGGAGATGTCTTGATTCAATTCATTGACTCAAAGAATCAACTAACGGACATTTTTACAAAGCCTTTGGAGAAAAGTCAATTCGAGTTTATTCGTTCCAGACTCAATAGTTTAAAGTCTGAAGAAGTTCAGACTCATGGATAAAAGTCTAAAGTTACTTAGACTCAAAGATAAAACAACTGTAAGTTATTTTTGTTTTAGAATTTTATCTGTTGAATAATATCTCGAAAATGTACGTTCATCTATTAATCAGTAATTGATTGATGTTATCTTCCCCAGTTTTCATGATTATTGCAATCATTCCTTTCCGAAAAAGAAGTTATCATCTGAAATGACGGTTATCTATTTTTTAAAAAGGCAGTTATTTTTTTTGAAAAGGCATTTTCTATTTTTCCTTTTACGTCGTTCCGTATGCCTCTTTTCGATTGGCTTATATACTGATCGTCTTCCTCTCAAACCCTAAAAGCACAGAACATCACTTTCTTACTTTTACTCTCTAATTTAATCTTCAAAGCTCTCACCTTTCTCGCGAACCGAGTTTGGAATCTCTCAAAGACTGTGAGAATGGCTTCCCAAAGAAAGTCTTCAAGGATCGCGAATAAGAGACCATAACAAATGCGTGAGGGTCCTACACATTTTGACCTCACCGAGGAAGAAGAATCTCCAAGACAATAGCAGAGCCCACAACATTCTCAATTGCGCCAATCTCCTCAAGTTAGACCTCAAGATATCGATCAAAGAGCGGAGGAAGAAATCATTGAAGGAGCAAAACCAATAAGAACTCAAAGGCCCTCTTTTATCTTTAAGCTTTATTCTGCTTTGAAGAAGGGAGGCACTCCCTTGATCTATATTGATGAATTTTTGAAAGAGAAAGGGTATCAAAATGAAACTCACTTTTTGCGAACAATGGAACGGTTGGGAATTGCTCGTGAGGGGTCGACAGAACGAGCATTTGCGAATATTCCAAGCGATCCATGTGTTGGAGGTTTTAGTCAGCCTGATGGGAATGATGATGACAAAATGTACACTCATTTTAAGCCGAGAATGGGTGTTGCGGCGAATATTCGAAGTAACAGGACAAATTTGTTTCACTCGGAGGAACACAAGCGACTTTACTCCAAGTTGCTAAAGCAAGGAGTGATCAACCCAAAAAGTGTGGACTTTGATTTCCTTAATTCTCTGAATGTGAAGCTGTAAGAGAAATTCACTCTTCTTCAAATTGAACAATTTTGCTCTGAATCAACGGTAGCTCATCCAGAACTTACTGCGTATTTCTATTCTAATCTAAGTTTCTTGGATGCGAATAGATTTTCTTTTAGTGTTCAAGACTAGGACTATATCGTTGATATGGACACATTGGCAGATGTGATTGGAGTAGAGCGAGGGGCATTACGATCAATTAGTGTGTCTGTTGGTTGTGCGACAATAGAGCTTGCTCGAGATGGAATGGCATAAGAACGAATTTCGTACTTGAGGATGAATGCCTCAAATATTTTACTTCACAAGATCGTGGTCAATTGTCTTAGACCGAAATCAACTTCAAAGACCGACGTCTCCAACTCAGAAGCAAAGTTGATGTATGCTATCAACGCTGGCAAAAAGTTTTCTCTGCCTCACACTATCATGTTTTACATATATAGAACGATGGTGAAAGATAATGGACAATTTTCTTACTCAGCGCTTGTTTTAAAGCTATTCAGACATTTAAATATTCAGCCTCCCAAGATTCTATGTGTTCATACTTGGGATCAAATGGTGATGGGATTGAAAATGGTTTCCAAAATGCGTTTGAAGGAGCTAAACAAAGCTTTGGAGCGATTCAAGGAGAAAACTCCTATCAAGACTCACCAAGTTTCTTCGGCTGCAAAATGGGAAGGAAAAGAGCCAGTGACTGCTCCATCCAAGAAAAGAAGAGCACTCATCTTGGAGGATGAAGAAGATGAGGACGTATCACCATTTCCGCTCTTACATTGAGAAACTTACGTCCTTCTGTTCCAGAGATAGAAGAAAGAGAGGATCAAGACAGAGAAGAAGAAGAGCAAAGAAGTGGAGAGAGAAAATCGATGAGAAAAAAAGCTGAGGAAGAAAGGATTGCAGAAGAAGAAAAAGGCAGAGGTCAATAAGAAGAAACAGAGCATGAAGAGTACTTCTCACTGCCTGAAGGCAATGAAACATGGGGAGTTGTTGAGAAAAGAGGTACATCTTCAATTGCTTTTACTAGTGAAGATGTTAGCTGTTCACCTGCAGATCCAAAGGACATCTATGCCTCTCAATTTCTAAAGGAAGGTCATGAGTAGGGGTGAGCATGGTCCGAGTTGGTCCGGGCCACCCCCTAACCCTAGGACCAACCCATACAGTATCGATCCTCAATTTTTAGGACCGAGGACCAACCCTATTGAACCTGGGACCAAGGACCGAACCGACTCAATGGGTTCGGTCCAGTTCTAGGGTCAACCTGGGACCGATCGATAATTTTTTTCGTCTTATTTTTTATACTTCCTAAAAAAGCAAACCTACAAATTCAAATTACACATCCATCGACAATGCGGCATTGTACAACTAAACTATAAATACCAATACATATTTAGCAAATTTAAGATGACACAATAATAGAAATTTCGTACATGCTAACCGCTCATCGAGATAGGGACAAGATGAAAAGTTATTGTAATCATCTATCTTTAATATTCATAACACCATATGCAAAAGTGTTTTCTTACATTTGATCATGTAGAGTCCACTCAACCAAAAAATGAGATTCACACCACTTAACTAGCAAATCACCGTAGCAACTGCAGTACGACTCTACTCTTCAAAAACTTTTACCATTTGACATAAATTAAAAAGTAAAGTGCAGCTGAAATTCATTAGTAAAATACAATTAAGCCATAAAAAAATTCAAAATACTTAATATAAACCATGAATATATAACTTCATATCGTGTTAATTCACTTGAACTTCTAAACACCTGAAAACAAAACAAATGACACATAATTAATACTCAACAAAAGTTTTAAATTGAAATTACTATTAGTGCTATTGATAAAACATTTCAATAAAATATAATATAACAGACATTTTACTTAGGTTTGAATAAATAAAAGAATTATAAATAATACAATATAATATAATATAATATAATATATAAGGTTGGTCCAGGATTGGACCGACCCAAAACTCTTAAGACCAAGGATCAACCCGTATAGTGTTGGTCCTGAAATTTTAGGACCAAGGATCGACCCAGTCCCTTTGGGAACCGGACCAGGACCGGCAGGGTTGGGCTGATCCAGGGTTGGTCTAAGGTCGACCCTAGACCGCTGCTCACCCCTAGTCATGAGGCTTCATCTCCAAATCTGGGTGCCCATGCTGAAATGCCATCATCTGTAAATTATCCTCCAACCGAACATGCAGAAGCTAGCACTTAGACTAATAATTCACCAGACTTTCAAAGACTGCTTGATATTCTTATAGAGATGCGAGGCCAGATTTATGCCCTGGGATGCAAAGTTCAGAACTTGCAGAATACATGTCAAGCCTCTTCAGTTTCCTTGCATGATTAAATTCATGCCCTTGCTCTTCAAGTTCAAGCAAATGCCAAGGGTGAAGAAGTGGCTCAACTGAAGGAGGATTTGAAGAAGCTGGAAGAGATTGTCTAGTTGATGGGAGATTTCCAGCTCATTTGCATTCCAAAGCAATCCTAATTTCATTATTTTTTTTTCGTCTCTACCTTTTTACCGTTGACAAAAAGGGGGAGATGGTGCGATTTGACTATTTGACTTGATTTTTGATTGACTTTACCTTTTTTGGATGTTTGGTTGTGACTAGATTTAGATTTGGTTTATTTGATCGTTTGCTGCAGTATCTTAAGCACTGTTGCTATTTCATGGCAAAGATAGATTGTTTATTTACAGGATTAACTTTCTTATTTCCTGTGGATGCAAATCTAATGCTATCTTTATTAAGCCAATTATCTTTTGTGAAATATCCATGTTTGCTTGAGTATTGTCTTGCAGGTCAAATATATCCAAATCTACAGGAAAGTTTTGTCACCATAAAAAAGTGGGAGATTGTTGGAGAAAACTTCCGCATTTATTTTGAAGCTGACAAAACCTTTCCATCAGTCTAGTCTGAAGACTTGCAGATTCTTTCGTCAAAGTCTGAAAACCATCGGACCACCAGACTCAAGATTCAAAGTCTACCCTCATTAACAGTTTCTAGATCGTCGAAGAAAACTTATCTAGAGTTGAGTATTTCTTTGAGGATTTGATTCTATCGACTGAAGAAGATTTCTCGGCTGGATATAGCATCTCAGAATCTATTATTCGTTTTGATTCGGGTAAGTTAGATCTGTTGATTGGCGAAGCATACTTGGAAGGTTCTACTTATGGAAACCTAGATCCTGATTGTATGGGCAAGTAGGATTGGTGGGCTATCGTCATATTCCTTAAATAACTCGAGATTTCCCTAATTGATTATGTCCAACGGGTAGATTGGAAGAGCTCATTTGGAAAGTGCCAATAGTTATGAAGGCATGGAGGAGTATATAAGGAAGATGTTCTAGTTATTCAAATGTGTGCTCGATAGATAAATTCCAAAGTCTGAAACTCCTTGTTCTTTGACAATTCAATTGTTGAGTGTAAACTTGTACTCAAAAGAGAGTTTATACATTTGTGAGACCTTGAGAAGGTATAGCAGAGTCTCCACACTGTGGAATTAAGGACGTGATACTGTAACGACTCTTTTGATTCATAGTGAAATCCAACCGGTGGGCTGTTAGTATGGGAGAGTGGACGTAAGCTTGGATTAAGCCGAACCACTATAAATCATGTGTTCTTATTCTCTTCCATAAACTCTTTTACTTTACTCATAACTTTATTTAATTGCTAGAGTCTCATTTCTATTTTAAAGTCTACTGTTAAACAGACTCAAGTTGAAAATAAAGTTTTAAATGGTCCTTTGCAAAAGTTTGTTTTTGCACATATTCACCTCCTCTAGGTGCTCATATTAGTATTCTCAAAAACCGTCTTGCAGTCATCAATCCATGTCAAATATTCATTCTTCACATTAGATCTGTGTTGCATCATCTATCATATGTGTTGACATGCAAATATCTTAATGGAAGTTAGATTTGGCTCGGGGATACCAGTTTGGGATTTTTGTGAGATGAAAGTTACTTTAGGGTAAATGAATCATGAGATACCATTTTGAGAGTTTTTGTTATATGGATATTAGTTGGAGATTAATATGTCATGTAATATCAATTTGAGATTTTTTTTTGAGCTGCGAATTAATTTGGGGTATATGTGTCATTAGGATATCAATTTAAGATTAAAAACAAACAAACACACACACACATATATATTGCTTTACAGTTTTCAAAGATTATTTTGAACGGAACTAAGTCAAGCGGCATGGGGTTTCGTCCATAGCCCCCATGAGAAATTGCTTTTATTATTCTTTTGCGGGTGTGTTTCTAGACATTTCACTCTTTGGCCAGAAATGCTTGGAGACCTAACAAAATGATATCACTCCAAGCTTTCTTGGTCACGTGGATTTAACGTACCGTAGATTTTGCGGCTGCCTTTAATAACGCAAAATGACATATCTAGATCTTAATTTAAATTTGATGGGGCTTAGTTGTCACCGGCCATAAAATTTCAAAATTTCAGGTCCCTTCAATGAGGCAAATTTTGTATGTTATCCCAAGAGTCTTATGATGTGTTGTCGCCCACAATGACTTTGATTCGTTGTAGAGCGACCGCGGGACAACCATTGTGTCGTGTCTTTCATTTCGTCGCACCTGAGAATCCGAGTGATTTACTTTTTATCTTGCTTTTCTTTATGGGCAATGCCAAGTGATAATGGGGAACATATCGAATGATTTCCTAACATCATGTTCACCTACAATGAATTATGGATTTTCTTCATCAGCATATCCTTGCGTATTTGAAATGACTTGGTAATTTTATTTTATCCGAGTGCCCTAGCCCTAGCGAGATTAGTACGCTCAAAAGGATTTAGCAGACTTGACAGTCGAACCATTGGTATCTCTGGTAAGAATTTTTCTTATCTGGATTATATTAATTGAGATTGAAATTTATCGTTTTAGAGGATTTGTCTAATTGAGTAAGATATGGTGGATCAATAAACAAAAGCTTAGACCCTTAATGTTTTTATTCCTAGTGCTTGCATTGTGCATCAAGCCTTAAACATCAAGCCTCAAACTATCGTTCACCTGATATTGGGATTATCAAGACTAATTACAACTCCCAAAAGAGTGAAATATCAAGTATAAATTAGTTCCAACATTTGATGCATGACAAGTTTGTAGATTAGTTTTGAGGAAAAAAATGAATAAATAATTTTTCAAAGAAATTACTACCAAAAGAAAACGTTTATGAGATAACTAGTATAAGCACCTAGAGGGGGTGAATATGAGCAAAAACAATTTCTCGTGATATGTGAGCAATATTGGCTAATAACAATGAAGCTCGCCTTTTTGTTATCACAAGTAATTATGATCAAAGTAAAACAGAGAGTAAGGAAGAGAAATGAACACAAGGTTTATAGTGGTTTGGCTTATTCCAAGCCTACGTCCACTCTTCCGCACTTATAGCCCACCGGCTGGATTTCACTATGATCAAAAGAGTTATTACAACAAAGTTCTCATTGATTCCACAGTGTAGATACTTTACCACACTTCCTCAAGGTTTCTCTAGAATATAAATTCTCTTTTGCGTACAAGATTTCGCTCAGCAAATGAATTGACTAAGAACAAGGAGCTTCAGACTTTGGAATTTTTCTATCGCGCACCCACTCGAACAACTGGAACGTTTTCCTTTTATACTCCTTTATGCCATCATACCCGTTGGCACTTACCAAAGGAATTCCTCAAATCTACCCGTTGGACGGAATCAATTAGGAATATCATTCGAGCTATTTAAGGAACATGTCGATAACCCATCAATCATGTTCGCCCATACAATCAGGATCTCGGTTTCCATAAGTAGAACCTTCTAAGTATACTTCGCCAATCATCGGATCCTTAATCAATCTTGATTCGAATAAAGGATTCTGTTATGTCATATCCAGCCAAGAGATCTTCGTCGCCGATAAGATCAAATCCTTAACGAAACATCCAGTCTGGATAGACCTTCTTCGACAAACTAGAAACTGTCAATGAGGATAGACTTTGAGTCTTAAGTCGGCAGTCCGGAGGTCTTTAGACTTTAAATAGTAGAGTCTCGCAAATCTTCGAGACTAGATCAAGGAAACGTTTTGTCGCTTCAAAACACTCTAGGAAGATTTCTCTAACAATCTCCCTTTTTTTGATAGTGACAAAACTTTCCTGCAGATTTGAATAACTTTGACCCGCAAAACATTACTCAAACAAATATGGATATTTTATAAAGATAAATGGCTTAATGGTAACACTAGAATCTGCAACCACATAAAATAGGTTAGTCTTTCATGTGAGTAAAGCCATTTATAAGATATCAATAGTACTTAATATAAGCAGTCAAATCCAAATCCCAAATTCATTCCACATCCAGACACACAAGTCAAGTCAAGTCAAACATCAAAACAAACCAAAAGTCCAACAAGTTTAAGTTCAAAGTTTTCATATCTCGCATCTCTCCCCCTTTTTGTCAACAGAAAAAAAAGGTTGAGATGGAAAGAGAATGAAATCAAGATTGCTTGGGAACACGAACAAGCTGTAAATCTCCCATTGACTGGACAATGCCTTCCAACTTTCTCAATTCTTCCTTCAGTTGAGCTACATCTTCACCCTTAGCATTTGCTTGAATCTGAAGAGCAAAAGCTTGGATCTGATCATTCAGAGAAATGAAGAAGCTTGGCTTACAGTTTGCAAATTATGTACTTCGTATCCCAAAGCATATATCTGACCCCGCAACTCTAAAAGAACATCGAGAATTCTGCGAAAATCTGCTGAATTATCAGTCTGCGTACTAGCTTATGCTCGATTAGATGGAGTAAAGGCAGACGATGGCAAATCAGCATAGTTACGCAGATTGGGTGATGAAACACCATGTCCCTCCTCAGGAAATTGAGAGGCATAAATGTCCTCTAGATTTGCTGGAGATTGACTTACTCCTTCACTGATCGCAGGATATGAGGACATTCCTCTTTTCTCACGATCTCCCCCTGTTTCCATTCCTTCAGGTGGAGAAGAGTGTTCCTCATGTTCTCCTTCCTCTTGATCTCCTTTCTCTCCTTTCTCCTCTTCTTCTTCTGCTTCAATTCTTTCCTCCTCAGCATCTCTTTCTTCTGCTTCTCTCTCCTCTGTTTCTTTCTCCTCTGCTTCTTTCTCCTCTGCTTCCAAATCTTCTCGTTCTCCATGTTGGAGAAATCTTTCTAGAAGATTTTGAAGCTGACAAAACGTTTCTATCAGTCTAGTCTGGATATTTGCAGATTGTCTGTTTAAGGTCTGAAGACTTTCTGATCATCAGACTCAGAACCCAAGACTCAGAACTCAAGACTTAAGACTCAAGACTCAAGACTTAAGACTCAAGATTATTCTCATTGACAGTCTATCTGATCCAATGTCGAAGGAAATCCAAAACCGAAGAAAATGATTAAGGATTTAATCTTATCCTCTGGAGAAGATCTTTTGGCTGGATAAATATAACGGATTCTTTGATTCGTACCTAGATCGATTGAAGATCCGATGATCGACGAAGTATTCTTGGAAAGTTCTATTCATGGAAACCAAGATCCTGATTGTATGGGCGAACAGGATTGATGGGCTATCGTCAGATTCCTTGAATAGCTCGAATGATCTTCTTGATTGATTCCGTCCAACGGGTAGATTGGAGGAATTCCTTTGGTAAGTGCCAACGGGTATGATGGCATAAAGGAGTATAAAAGGAAGACGTTCTAGTTGTTTAGGGAGTGTGATCGATAGAGAAATTCCAGAGTCTGAAGCACCTTGATTATTAGTCGATATAATTTGAGCGAAATTGTACACACAGAGAGTGTCTATACTTGGAGATATCTTGAGCGAGTGTGGTAGATCATCTACACTTAGAAATCAAGGAAGATCAACGCTGTAACATCTCTTTGTTCATAGTGGAATCCAGCCAATTGGCTGTCAGTGCAGAAGAGTGGACGTAGGCTTGAATCAAGCCGAACCACTATAAACCGCGTGTTCAATTCTCTCTTTCATTTACTGAGTCTTACGTTAATTGTTATCTGTCGCAGATTCTTTTAACTGTTTAAGTATTGTGCGAAAAATCGTTTATATACCTATTCACCCCCCTCTAGGTACTAGCACTAGCTATATCAATTGGTATCAGAGCCCGTGTTCTTACTTTATTTGAAGTGTTTTACTTCGAGTAAAAGATCCATGGCTAGTATGCGGCACCGTGGCTGGTGGAAGGGCAAAGCAATACCCGCACCACCCTACTTTGATGGAAAGGATTACAACATCCGGAAGAACAAGATGAAAGCCTTTCTACGATCAAAGGATCCTCTCGGAATGGGACGTTGTGGAAAAAGGGATCACTCCTACTTTGCATCGGTCTACGAAAGAGGGAAAGAAACAATTGAGACCAAGTGGAATGACTCGGGAAGAAATAAACAAGAGACAAGCACTCGATGCAAAAGCAATTTACTCTTTATATTGTGCTTTGTCACCAACTCGAATATAACAGAATATCTTCTTGTGTTACAGCAAAAGAAGTATGGGACAGATTACATATCACCTATGAAGGAACAGATCGAGTGAAGGAGACCGAATCAACATTCTCCTTGGTCAATATGAATCCTTCAAAATGAAACCAGGAGAATCTATAACCGACATGTTTAGTCGTTTTACGAGATATTGTCAATGGTCTTGAGAACCAAGGACAAAAATTTCTGATCCCATGAAGGTGAACAAGCTACTGCGTGGACTCTCTAAGGATTGGAACCATATAAAGACTTCAATAAGGGAGACGCAAAGAATTATGCCACTATCTCTCGATGAACGATTGGAACTCTTCATCTTATGAAGTGGAACGAATTAATGAAGACGAAGATCCAAGAGGTAAGAAATCCATTGCATTAAAATCAAATGATGATTCGATGATGCAGATTCGAAGATGATCTAGACGACGAAGAGCTTGCTCTTATGATAAGGAGATTCGAAAACTAAACGAAAAAGGAAGAAGATTCAACACTAAGAAACAAAGTTTTCAAAGGCACGGACCAAGTCTCTGATGATGAGGAACCGAACAAAGATGTAGTTTGTTTCGAATGTAAGAAAAAGGGACACATAAGACCCAATTGTCCTCTTCTGAAGAAGAAGAAAGGAAAAGCTGAAAAGTTTCGAAAAGCACTCAAAGCTGAAACTTGGAGTGATACGAGTGCGAAGAAAGTGATGATGAATATGCCAATCGTGTCGATGGCATAATCGGACTCGGACTCGGATTCGGATCGGACTCGGAGAGTGAATTTGAGGTAAGTGATTTTAAAATTCTGTCAAAGTCTCTAAATACATTGATGAACTGTGTTTTAGTCTTAAGACCTCTCTCAAAAGAATTTCCGAACTTAAAAGGGAAAACTTAGCTTTAAAACAAAAAGAAAACATTTTAGAAGAAAGAGTTAAAAGTTTAGACTTGAATGTTTCCACTCTTAAAGAAAAAGAAAATAATCTCTTACAAGAAAATGCTTTTCTGAAAACTGACTTATCAAATATTTCAAGGAAATTTTCTATAGGATCTGAAAAACTTGAAAAAGTTCTTTCGGTTCAAAGACCTTACTTCAATAAGTCCGGTCTAGGTATGACAGCGAAAACAATTCCCTTGATTGATTTTCCCAAAGTAAAAGAAAGAATTAAGAAAAGACTGTCGAAAGAGGCTTACAAAAATCATTTCAAGAAAGTTTTTGTAAAATCTGTAGGTCGAAATGCTCTAAAATGTTCAAAGTGCAATAGTAAGGATCACTTTGAAAAAGAGTGTCCTATGATTTGGAAGCCTGTTAAGAAAGCATGGCCTTATAATGTTTATCCTACTAACGCCAAAGGACCCAAGAAAATTTGGGTACCAAAGAAGGTTTGAGACTCTCTTTTGATTGCAGGTCTCCGTCAAGAAAAAGGAAAATTGGTATCTTGATAGCGGATGTTCAAGACACATGACAGGAGACTCAAATTGCTTCATAAAGCTTATTCAAGTGAATGGAGGAAAAGTTTCGTTTGGAGGAAACAGCAAAGGAAATATTGTGGGATTTGGAACTGTCAAAATTGGAAGTCTCACAATAAACAATGTTTCTCTAGTAGAAGGACTCAATTACAATCTTCTCAAGCATTAGTCAATTATGTGATACTTGGATTCAAGATTTTCTTCCAAGAAGGAACATGTTACGGAATCGCAAAGACTCTACTCGCCTTTCAAGGGTCGAAGACATGGAAATATCTACCTCCTAGACGTAAAACCAAATGAATCGCATTGCTTAATCTCAATTCAAGACGAAGCAAGCTTATGGCATAGAAAGCTCGGTCATGTCAACATGAAGCAATTGGCCAAAATCTCATCAAAACAGCTTGTTCGAGGACTACCCAAATTACCATATCAAAAGACCAATCTATGCACACCATGTATTCTGGGAAAACAGGTAAGAAATTCATTCAAGCCAATAAATCATGTCTCTACTAATCATGTACTGCAGTTGCTGCATATGGATCTCTTCGGACCAACCAGAACCCAAAGTATTGGAGGTAAGAAATATTGTCTAGTAATTGTAGATGATTACTCCCGTTTTACTTGGGTATATTTTCTTACAAGTAAGTCAGAAACATTTTCGTATTTTGAAAAATTTGCTAAAAAGATTCAAAATGAAATTGGATGTGTTATATCAAGTATAAGAACAGATCATGGAGGTGAATTTGAAAATCAAAATTTTACAAAATTTTGTGATGATTCAGGATTTAAACATGAATTCTCCTCTCCATATACTCCTCAACAAAATGGAGTTGTGGAAAGGAAGAATCGATCTCTTCAAGAAATGGCTAGAACTTTGTTAATTGAAAGTAAAATTTCCTCACGATTTTGGGCCGAAGCTGTTTCATCAGCATGCTATATAATCAATAGAGTCTTCCTAAGACCTATTCTTGAGAAAACCCCTTATGAATTATTCAAAGGTAAGAAGCCTATTGTTTCATACTTTCATGTATTCGGTTGCAAATGTTTATATTGAAACATGCAAAAGATCAAGTTGGTAAGTTTGAAGAAAGATCGATGAAGGCATCTTCCTTGGATATTCTACATCAAGCAAAGCCTACGAGTCTATAATAAGAAGAGCCCGCCCGTGGAGGAGTCAATGAACGTCAAATTTCAAGACTCTACGCAAGATGAATCCAGTCAGACTCAGCATGAAGAGTCTGAACCTACTCCAGACTCTCAAAAGCTTACAACTCAAGAAGCTTCTCAGACTCTGGAGGATCAGCATCAAGCTACTAGTGAAGACTCAGATAAAGAAAGAGATCATAAACCAGTCAGATCAACCAGTAACTGGAAGCATAAATCCAGTCATCCTAAAGATCTCATTATCGGAGAAATTAATGAAGGAATTCGTACCAGATCCAAAAGGCGTGAAGAGTCTAGTGCTGTAGCTCTTATTTCTGAAATTGAACCAAAAAGCATAGAAGAAGCTTTATCTGATGAAAGCTGGATTGAAGCCATGCAAGAAGAGCTCAGACAGTTCAACATTAATGACGTTTGGGATCTGACATCTAAACCAAAAGGTAAAACTGTTATTGGAACCAAATGGGTGTTCAGAAACAAGATGAATGAAAAAGGAAAAGTCGTACGAAACAAAGCAAGACTCGTGGCCAAAGGATACACGCAAGAAGAAGGAATAGACTATGATGAGACTTACGCTCCTGTGGCAAGGTTAGAAGCTATTCGTTTATTACTTGCGTTTGCTTGTTACAAAAATTTCAGGTTATTCCAAATGGACGTCAAAAGCGCTTTCCTAAATGGATTTATCCATGAGGAAGTTTACGTGGAACAACCTCCGGGGTTTGAAGACCCAAAGAAGCCGGACTCGGTCTTCGGACCGAAAAGGCTCGTATGGTTTAAAACAGGCACCTCGAGCTTGGTACGACAGACTAAGTAAGTTCTTATTAAAGAATGGTTTTGTCAAAGGTAAAGTTGATACTACTTTATTTATCAAAAAGGAAAACAATAGCTTTTTACTCGTTCAAATATATGTGGATGATATCATATTTGGATCTCCTAATGAAAGTCTGTGTAAGAAATTTTCAAAGTCTATGCGGATGAGTTTGAAATGAGTATGATGGGAGAATTAACATTTTTCCTTGGTCTTCAAGTAAAGCAACCGAAGGAAGGAACTTTCATTTGCCAAGAAAAATATGCTAATGATCTTGTCAAAAGGTTTGGATTGGAAAATTGCAAAAGACTGATATACCAATGTCAAGTTCGTTGAAGATAGACAAAGATGAAGAAGGGAAGAAAGTTGATCAAAAGCTATACAGAAGCATCATCGGTTCACTTCTTTATCTTACTGCTTCTAGACCTGACATACTGTTGAGTGTTTGCATCTGTGCTAGGTTTCAATCAGACCCTAGAGAATCTCATCTCAAGGCTGCAAAACGTGTTATTAAATACGTTGCCTCGTCTTCAAGCATCGGTCTATGGTATCCTAAGAAGGAGACTTTAATCTTCCGGGATATTCGAGACGCAGATCCGGCTGGTTGCGAGTCGATAGAAAGAGTACTTCGGGGAACTTGCCGGTTGCTTGGAAGCGGGGGCGGTGTCTTGGTTTTCAAGGAAACAGAGCACCGTAGCTCTCTCTACAACGAAGCGAGTATGTAGCTCTTGGAAGCTGCTATTCGCAAATTCTATGGATAAAACAACAGCTTCAAGACTTTGGGATTGAAGACTCATGCACAGAAAATAAGATGTGACAACACCAGCGCAATCAATCTCACCAAAAATCCAATACTTCATTCAAGAGCAAAGCATATAGAGATTCGACATCATTTCATTAGAGATCATATTCAAAATGGAGAAATCTCAATTCAATTTGTTGATTCGAAAAGTCAACTAGCGGATATATTCACAAAGCCTTTGGAGAAAAATCAATTCGATTTTATCCGTACCAGACTCAACATTTTGAAGCTTGAAGAGGTTAAAGTCTGAAGAATCTCCATTTCCTATCAATCAGACTCTAACCTTCAGACTCTAAATACTCAGACTCAGACCTTCATTGTATAGACTGTAAGTTATTTTTATCTCGAAAAGGTACGATTATTCATTCAGTTATAATTGATTGATACCATCTTTAATTTCCGTAAAAAATTGGAAACATGCCTTTTCAAAATGAATAATTCTTTTTTAAAAATGGCAGTTACTATTTTTTAAAGAAAGACGACTGTTCACTTTCCTTCGTACCGATTGATCTTTCCTTTTCAAAACTGAGTTATATATACACAGTTTTCTTTTTTACTCGATTCTCAAAACCCTAAAAGGCATTCTCCTCTCAATCCTGTTTTCTACTTCGTGTTCATTCTCGAGAAAGTTGTCATTTTTCTTGGGAAAGCGAGTGAAGGAATCTTTCAACGACAAGAAAGAATGTCTTCTTCGAGAAAGTCTTCAAGGATCGCAAGCAGGGGACCACAGAGAATGAAGGAGGGACCTACGCACTTCGATCTCACCGAGGAAGATGATTTGTCGGGACAGCAACAGAGTCCTTTTCCTTCTCCACCTCATCACTCACCATCTACCCCACAAGATGCGAGTCATCAACAGGAGGAAGAGATACTAGAGGACATAGAACCTGTGAGAGCTCAAAAACCCTCTTTTATTTATAAGCTCTATCGTGCGCTGAAAGCTACTGGTTCTCCTCTGAGTTATATAGATGGGTTCCTTAAAGATAAGAATTATGGGAATGAGTACAAATTTTTGAAGCGAATGGAGGAATTGGGAATTGCTCCCAAAGGAAAGGCTGAAGAGGCACTTGCGAATATTCCAAGTGACCCTCGTGTTGCAGGATCGAATCCCACTGAAGGGAACGATGACGATAAAATGTTCAGTGATTTTCAACCGAGAATGGGTATTGCTGCAAAGGTGAAGGGAAAGAAAATGGAGTTGTTTAAATCAAAGGAACAGGAGAATCTGTTCTTGATCGTTAAAACGAGGGGTGATAAACCCTAGGAGTGTTGATTTCGATTTCTGGATGCTTTGTTAATGTGAACTTAAGGGAAAAGTTCAAACTGCTTCAACTTGAGCATTTTGCACCGATACCACGACGGTTATGCACACTTGATCGCATATTTCTATTCGAATCTCGGCTTTCTAGATGCGAATAGAATATCATTCAAAGTGTTCGAGATCGGGACTATGTGATAGATGCAGACATGTTAGCGGACATAATTGGTGTTGAAAGAGGACGTTATCAACCAATCAAAGTCTCGATTGCTCGTGCTACACTGGAGCTTGTCAAAAACAGAGATACAGAGGCGAGAATTACCTACTCGAAGATGAGTGCCATCAATATTGTGCTGCACAAAATTGTGATCAATTGCATCGAGCCTAAGTCTACATCAAAGACGATGTATCTAATTCGGAGGCAAAATTGATGTATGCAATCAACTCAGGGAAGAAGTTCTCTCTCCCTCATACTATTCTCTTCCATATGTACAGAGCAATATCGAAGAACAAGGGACAATTGCCTTATCCAAGTCTGGTGACCAAGATCTTCAGACACATGAATATTGAACCGCCACATACTCTCTGTGTTCGATCGTGCGATAAAATGGTGGTAGGTCTGAAGATGTTGACGAAGATGCGTCTGAAAGAACTTAGCAAGGAAATGGCAAAGTTCAAAGTGAAGACTCCACTCTCTTCTGCATCAAAGAGAAAAGGGAAGGAGCCCATTGGTGCTCCATCCAAAAAGAGAAGATCTCTCCTCTTGGAGGATGAAGAAGAAGAGGAAGATCCTACTATCACTGCACTGGTAAGGACTAGACGTTCTGTACCTCGATCAACGGAACTTCAGTCCAAGAAAAGAGAAGAAGAAGGGCAGCGAGAGAAAGAGAAAGAAGCTGACGAAGAAGAGCAGCAAGAGAAGGAGATAGAGGCTGAAGAAGAAGAAGAGCAGAGAGAGCAAGAAAAAGAAGAAGAAGAAGGGAAAGAAAAGTCTGCTGCTGAATCTGGAGAGAAGGAAATAGAAGAGCATGATCATCACTCCTTCCATCTTGATGTCTTAGAGACAGGGGGAGTTGGCGAACAAGATTCTGATGTCTTAGAGACAGGGGGAGTTGGCGAGCAAAGGTCCTCACCTCATGCTGCCATCAGTGAAGGTCTAAGACAATCACCAGCAGCTCCTGAAGAGTTTCAGGCTTCTCTATTGCCTGAAGAAGAACACGATACATCATCAAATCTGCAAGGTTATACAGAAGCACCATCGTCTGCATTCACTCCATCTGAGAAGGCAAATGCTAGTACGCAGACGGACAATTCAGCAGATTTTCATCGTATTCTTGACATTCTTCTGGAAATGCGGGGCCAAATCTATGCTCTGGACTATGAGATTCAAACCATCAAGAATGCTGGACAAGCATCTTCAGTTACCCTGGAGGACAGAATGAAAGACCTCGCTCTACAGCTTCAAGCAAATGCCAAAGGAGAGGAGGTAGCTAAATTAAGGGAAGACCTGAAGAGGCTAGAAGGCATAGTACAGTCCATGGGAGATTTCCAGATCGTGCGCATTCCCAAGCAGACCTGACTCTTTTCTCACCTTTTTACTGATGACAAAAAGGGGGAGAAGAAATTTGAACCAACCAACTATCTTTTAATCTTTGATTTTGATTTTGTTTTTGTGGTTGTGAGTTTTTAAGTATGTTTTGAGTATGACTTGTGTGGACTGAATTTGGCTGTGGATGTTGATGCTTGACTGTTGGCATTTATATCAAGTGTTGTTATATGGTATTACTCATGAAAGACTAACCAATTTTCTGTGGATGCGAGTCTGGTTGTTTTATTAATCTTTATGAGATAGCCATATTGCTTGAGAAATGTTTTTGCGGGTCAAGGTTGTTCAAATCTACAAGAAAGTTTTGTCATCATCAAAAATGGGGAGATTGTTGGAGAAATCTTTCTAGAAGATTTTGAAGGCGACAAAACGTTTCTATCGGTCTAGTCTGGATATTTGCAGATTGTCTGTTTAAGGTCTGAAGACTTTCTGATCATCAGACTCAGAACCCAAGACTCAGAACTCAAGACTTAAGACTCAAGGCTCAAGACTTAAGACTCAAGATTATTCTCATTGACAGTCTATCTGATCCAGTGTCGAAGGAAATCCAAAACCGAAGAAAATGATTAAGGATTTAATCTTATCCTCTGGAGAAGATCTTTTGGCTGGATAAATATAACGGATTCTTTGATTCGTATCTAGATCGATTGAAGATCCGATGATCGACGAAGTATTCTTGGAAAGTTCTATTCATGGAAACCAAGATCCTGATTGTATGGGCGAACAGGATTGATGGGCTATCGTCAGATTCCTTGAATAGCTCGAATGATCTTCTTGATTGATTCCGTCCAACGGGTAGATTGGAGGAATTCCTTTGGTAAGTGCCAACGGGTATGATGGCATAAAGGAGTATAAAAGGAAGACGTTCTAGTTGTTTAGGGAGTGTGATCGATAGAGAAATTCCGTAGTCGAAGCACCTTGATTATTAGTCGATATAATTTGAGCGAAATTGTACACACAGAGTGTCTATACTTGGAGATATCTTGAGCGAGTGTGGTAGATCATCTACACTTAGAAATCAAGGAAGATCAACGCGTAACATCTCTTTGTTCATAGTGGAATCCAGCCAATTGGCTGTCAGTGCAGAAGAGTGGACGTAGGCTTGAATCAAGCCGAACCACTATAAACCGCGTGTTCAATTCTCTCTTTCATTTACTGAGTCTTACGTTAATTGTTATCTGTCGCAGATTCTTTTAACTATTTAAGTATTGTGCGAAAAATCGTTTATATACCTATTCACCCCCCTCTAGGTACTAGCACTAGCTATATCACTCCAGTCCTCCGTTTTGAGTCTTTCTCTTGATGTTCCATTGATTCTGGAACTGAACGACTCAGGTTCTTCAATGCCATAGCAGAAATGGTGATGTCATCCTCATTATCTTCATCCTCAACGATGAGAGCTCTTCTTTTCTTGGATGAAGCAACCATGGGCTCCTTCCCTTTTCTTTTTGCTGCTGAAAAGATTTGATGAGTCTTGGCAGGGGTTGTCTCCTTGAATTTCTCCAACGCCTTGTTAAGTTCCTTCATACGCATTTTAGACACCATTTTCAATCCTACCACCATGTGATCACAAGATCGAACATAGAGAATTCGTGGAGGCTGAACATTCAAATGTCTGAATAACTTTGTCACAAGAGCTGGATAAGGAAGTTGACCCTTATCCTTCACCACTGCTCTATACATGTGGAACAAAATAGTGTGAGGAAGAGAAAACTTTTTCCCAATGTTGATGGCGTACATAAGCTTTGCCTCTGAGTTTGAAACATTAGTCTTTGAAGTAGATTTCGTTCTGAGGCAATTAATCACAATCTTGTGAAGCAGAATGTTGAATGCACGCATTCTTGAGTAGGAAATCCTTCCCTCTGTCCTTCTATCCTTAACAAGTTCCAATGTGGCACGAGCAATAGACACATTGCTAGGTTGATATCTCCCTCTTTCAACCCCAATCACATCAACCAACATATCTACATCCACCATATAATCTTGATCTCGGACACTAAAAGAGAATCTATTCGCATCAAGGAAACTGAGATTCGAATAGAAGTATGCAGTGAGTTCAGCATAGGTTTCTGTAGGTTCAGAACAAAACTGCTCAAGTTGAAGAAGACTGAATTTTTCCCTCAAATTTACGTTCACAGAGTCAAGGAAATCAAAATCTACACTTCTAGGGTTTATCACCCCCTCTTCAACAACTTAGTGTAAAGATGCTTGTGTTCCTCCGAACGAAACAACTCTGTACTTTTGCTCCGAATACTTGCTGCAACACCCATTCTCGGTTGAAATTGACTGTACAACTTGTCATCATCATTTCCATCTGGCTGATTCACTCCTCCAACATGCGGATCACTTGGGATATTTGCAAGGGTTTCTTCTGCCAACCCCTTAGGGGCAACTCCCAAACGCTCCATATTTCGTAAAAAGATGTACTTATTACCATACCCTTTGTTCTTAAGAAACTTATCGATGTAGTTCAATGGAGTACCGGTCCTCTTTAAAGCACGGTAAATCTTATAAATAAAAGAGGGCTTTTGAATTCTTACAAGATATGCGCCTTCGACGATTTCTTTCTCTTCTCGATGACCAACATCCTGTGGACTAGATGGAGGAGATGGACGCTGCTGAAAATGTTGTGGGCTTTGCTGCTGACTAGGAGTCTCTTCTTCCTCGGTGAGATCAAAGTGAGTAGGCCCCTCACGCATTTTCTGCGGTCCCCTGCTTGCGATCCTCAAAGACTTCCTTTGAGACGACATCTTTCACAGTCTTCGGAAGATTCCAAACTTGTTTTTCCCAAGAAAGATGACAACTTTTTGAAGATTAAATAAGAGAAGAAGACACAAGTGGAAGATCGATGCTTTTTAGGGTTTTTGGAGTAAAGCGAAGAAGAACCGTTTGTATATAGGATAGTCGAAGAGAGGCATTCGAAACGTCATAAAAGTAAGTAAAAAGATGCCTTTTAAAAATAACTGTCTTTTTCAAAAATTAGATAACTGCCATTTAAGATTAACTTCATTTTCGAAAAAAAATTGCGATAATCACGGAAATAGCAAAAATTAACTATGGACAAATAATCGTACCTTTTCGAAATTTAATCTGAGAGAGAATAAAATAACTTACAGTAAAAAAAACTCGATTGTCTGAGTCTGAGAGTCTCTAGACTTTAACCTCTTCAGACTTT
Source organism: Eucalyptus virginea (assembly GCA_014182375.1). Taxonomy (NCBI): domain Eukaryota; kingdom Viridiplantae; phylum Streptophyta; class Magnoliopsida; order Myrtales; family Myrtaceae; genus Eucalyptus; species Eucalyptus virginea. The sequence goes on from CM024520.1 coordinate 26,286,961, forward strand.
AAGATGTTGAGTTTGGAACGAATAACCTCAAATTGATTTTTCTCCAAAGGCTTCGTAAATATATCCGCCAGTTGACTTTTTGAGTCAACAAACTGAATCGAAACTTCTCCATTCTGAACATGATCTTCAATGAAGTGATGTCGAATCTCTATATGCTTTGCTCTTGAGTGAAGAATTGGATTCTTGGTCAGATTGATTCTGCTGGTGTTGTCACACTTAATCTCCGTGCGTGAATCTTCAATTCCAAAGTCTCTTAGCTGTTGTTTTATCAACAAAATTTGTGAACAACAACTTCCAAGAGCTACATACTCTGCTTCAGCTGTAGAAAGAGCTACTGTATTTTGCTTTCTTGAAAACCAAGACACTGTCCTGCTTCCAAGTAGTTGATAGGTACCCAAGGTGCTCTTTCTATCAACTCTGCATCCGGCTAGGTCTGCGTCTGAATATCCATGAAGAGTAAATTCTCCCTTTTTAGGATACCAAAGACCAAGGTTTGAAGTAGATGTAATGTATTTGATAATGCGCTTTGCGGCACTTAGAAGAGATTCTTTAGGGTCTGCTTGAAATCTGGCACAAATGCAAACACTAAAAAAATGTCGTCTAGAAACAAAAGATAAAGAAGTGAACCAATGATACTCCCGTATAGTTTTTGGTCAACTTTCTTTCCTCCTTCATCTTTGTCTATCTTCAAGGAACTTGACATTGGTATGTCGGTCTTTTTGCAATTTTCCAGTCAAACTTTTTGACAAGATCATTAGCATATTTTTCTTGATGAAAAAAAGTTCATTCCTTCAATTGTTTCACTTGAAGCCCGAGAAAGAAGGTTAGTTCACCCATTATGCTCATTTCAAATTCATCCTACATAGATTTAGAGAATTTCTTGCACAGACTTTCATTAGAGGATCCAAAAATAATATTATCTACATATATTTGAACAAGCAGAAAACTTTTGCTTTCTCTTTTAATAAATAGAGTAGTGTCTACTTTACCTTTAACAAAGCCATTTTGAATTAAAAACTTACTCAGCCTGTCGTACCAAGCTCGAGGTGCTTGTTTTAAACCATATAAGGCCTTTTTCAGTCTGAATACTGAGTCTAGTTTCCTTGGGTCTTCAAACCCAGGTGGTTGTTCCACATAGACTTCCTCATTGATAGATCCATTCAGGAAAGCGCTTTTTACGTCCATTTGGAATAACTTGAAATTCTTATAACAAGCAAAAACAAGTAATAATCGAATTGCTTCTAACCTTGCTACTGGTGCGTAAGTCTCGTCATAGTCTATCCCTTCTTCTTGCGTATATCCCTTGGCCACGAGTCTTGCTTTATTTCTTATGACCTTTCCTTTCTCATCCATCTTGTTCCTGAAGACCCATTTAGCTCCAATAACAGACTTACCTTTCGGTTTAGGAGTCAATTCCCAGACATCATTAATACTGAATTGCCTGAGCTCTTCTTACATAGCTTCAATCCAGCTTTTATTAGATAAAGCGTCTTCTATGCTTTTGGGTTCTATTTCAGAAACAAGAGCCACAACATTAGACTCTTCACGCCTTTTGGATCTTGTGCGAATTCTTTCATAAATGTCGCCAATAATAAGATCTTTAGGATGACTGGACTTATGCTTCCAATTACTGGTTGATTTGTCAGGTTGATTATCACTTCCTTCATTTGAATCTTCAACAATCATTTGTTGCTGGTCTTTAGAAGTCTGAGTTGCTTCCTGAAATTTAGACTTTGTAGAGTATTCATTGATTCCTCCATAGATTGAGTCTTCTTGTTGTAGACTCTATACGCTTTGCTTGTAGTTGAATATCCAAGGAAGATGCCTTCATCTGTTTTCCTAATATGCATGGTGTACATAGATCAGACTTTTGGTATGACAGATTGGGTGAACCACGAATAAGCTTCTTTGCTGAAATTTTGGCTATTTGCTTCATATTGATATGCCCAAGTTTTTTGTGCCATAAATTTGCTTCGTCTTGAATTGATATTAGACATTGCGATTCATCTGGTTTGACATCCAAGAGATAGATATTTCCATGTCTTCAACCTATGAATGACTGAGTAGAATCTTTACTGGTTCCTGAGCATATTCCCTCTTGAAAACTGATTTTGAAACCGGTATCGCATAGCTGACTGATACTGAGCAAATTGTAGTTAAGTCCTTCCACTAAGGAAACGTTGCTGATTGTGAGGTTTCCAATTTTTACAGTTCCAAATCCCACAATTTTTCCTTTGTTATTTCCTCCAAATTAGACTTTTCCACCATTTACTTGAACAAGCTTTATGAAGCAATTTGAATCTCCTGTCATATGTCTTGAGCATCCACTATCCAGATACCATTTTACCTTTTTCTTGATAGTGACCTCAAATTCACTGTCTGAATCTGAGTCTGTCTCGGAGTTTGAGTCTGAATCCGATTGTGCCATCAAACATATATTGGCATAATCATCATCACTTTATTCACACTCTGTATCACTCCAAGTTTTTGCTTTAAGAGCCTTTCAATACTTTTCAGCTTTTCATTTCTTCTTCCTCAGAAGAGGATAGTTGGGTCTAATGTGTCCCTTTTTCTTACATTCAAAGTAGACTACATCTTTGCTTGATTCATCATCCTCAACAGACTTAGTTTGTTGCTTTTGAAAACTCTGTTTCTTTGGATTGAATCTTCTTCCTTTTCTGTTTAGCTTTCTGAATCTTCTTATCATGAGAGCAAGCTCCTCATCGTCCATATCGTCTTTCAGAATCTGTAACATCAGAATCATCATTGGATTTTAATGTAATGGATTTCTTACCTTTAGGATCTTTGTCTTCATTGATTCGCTCAACTTCATAAGATTGAAGAGTTCCAACCAACTCATCAACAGATAGTGGCATGATTCTTTATGTCTCTCTTATTGAGGTCTTTATGTGATTCCAATCCTTGGAGAGTCCATGCAGTAGCTTGTTTACCTTCATGGAATCCGAAATTGGTTGACCTAGATTTTCAAGACCATTCACGATTTCTGTAAAACGACTAAATATGTCAGTTATAGATTCTCCTGATTTCATTTTGAAGGCTTCGTATTGACTGAGGAGAATGTTGATTCTGGTCTCTTTCACTCGATCGGTTCCTTCATAAGTAATATGTAATCTATCCCAGACTTCTTTTGCTGTAACACAAGAAGATATTCTGTTATATTCAGTAGGTGACAAAGCACAATATAAAAAATAAATTGCTTTTGCATCAAGAGCTTGTCTCTTGATTATCTCTTCCTAAGTCATTTCACTAGACTCAACAGCTTCTTTTCCTCTTTCTGAGACAGGTGTAGCTTTAGGAATAATTCCCTTTTCTACAACCTCCCATTCCAGAGGATCCTTTGATCTTAGGAACGTCTTTATTTTGTTTTTCCATATGTTGTATTCCTTTCCATCAAAGTAAGGTGATATGGTATTGCTTTGCCCTTCTATCAGCCCTGGAGCTAACATACTAGCCATGGATCTTTAACTTTGAAGTAAAACACTTTAAATAAAGTGAGTATACAGGCTTTGATACCAATTGAGATAACTAGTATAAGCACCTAGAGGGGGGTGAATAGGTGCAAAAACAATTTCTCGTGATATGTGAGCAATATTGGATAATAACAATGAAGCTCACCTTTTTGTTATCACAAGTAATTATGATCAAAGTAAAACAAAGAGTATGGAAGAAAAATGAACACAATGTTTATAGTGGTTCCGCTTATTCCAAGCCTACGTCCACTCTTCCACACTGACAGCCCACCAGCTGGATTTCATTATGATCAAAAGAGTTATTACAACAAAGCTCTCCTTGATTCCATAGTGTAGATACTTTACTACACTTCTTCAAGGTTTCTTTATAATATAAACTCTCTTTTGCGTACAAGATTTCGCTTAGCAAATGAATTGACTAAGAACAAGGAGCTTCAGACTTTGGAATTTTTCTATCGCGCACCCACTCGAACAACTGGAACGTCTTCCTTTTATACTCCTTTATGCCATCATACCCGTTGGCACTTACCAAAAGAATTCCTCCAATCTACCCGTTGGACGGAATCAATTAGGAAGATCATTCGAGCTATTTAAGGAACATGTCAATAGCCCATCAATCTTGTTCGCCCATACAATCAGGATCTCGGTTTCCATAAGTAGAACCTTCCAAGTATACTTCGCCAATCATCTGATCCTTAATCAATCTTGATTCGAATAAAGGATTCCGTTATGTCATATCCAGCGAAGAGATCTTCGTCAGTCGATAAGATCAAATCCTTAACGAAACATCCAGTCCTGGATAGACCTTCTTCGACAAACTAGAAATTGTCAATGAGGATAGACTTTGAGTCTTGAGTCTAGCAGTTCGGAGGTCTTCAAACTTTAAATAGTAGAGTCTGCAAATCTTCAGACTAGACTGAAAGAAACGTTTTGTCAGCTTCAAAACACTCCAAGAAGATTTCTCCAACAGTTTATTGTTCCAAAAACAAGAAAATCGTTTATTGCTTCAAAAAGAAGAAAATTAAAGGAAGGTATAGCTGGAGTTGGACATTGTATTATGTCAATCGCGCAAGGCTTGTAGAACATAGAGTTGAAAGCAGACAAAAAAGTTCCAGTTTTCCTTGAAGAAATTTCAGACCGAGAACATGCGGGGAGTGTACCCCCGACCCTGGGGGCAGAGACGTTGCATTTGACACAGCTTTGTCCAAGGCCTTCGAAAATATATCGAGGTGTTTGGCAATGAAAATGCGAAGGCCTTTGACAGAAAGCCAGCATTCTCAAAGGTCTTTGCTCTAATGCAATTCTCCCCTAGCACTGACAGTTTATAAATACTGCATTCGGAATTGATGAATTCTTATTTCTAATTTTGTCCTCACTAAAATTATCTAGATTCCACATTTACCCTCACTTTCATTTTCCTATGCATATATAACTAGCAGTCCGTGTCATCGTCATCGAGCCCAATATGACTATCATATAACCAAATTTGGCTCCAGCTAGTCAGACTTGGCATTGGGTCGTGCAACCTCGAGGTTGTGTCAATAGAAATCGCATAACCATGACGTGAGGCTGCTGGGGTTGTGTGACCTCTAGGTAGCGTTGGCAAAGGTCGCACGGCCTCGATGTGGAGTCATTAGGGTCTCACAACCTTAAGTAAAGTTCACCTTTGGTCGTTTCACCTTGGTGTTGATGTCAAGCAACCTTTGAGGTCTAAGGTCGCACAATTTGGATTCACGGCAACACAGTGCATGAACTGAGTCATATGATTCATAACATCATCCAGTTTCTTCCCTTTTTCAATTTAGATTAAAAAATTACTTTTCAAATTAAATTTCAAATTCCGTAAAAGAAATTCTTCACCAAGCATTATTTGTATTTTGTGAAATCTTTTTTGATCTTAAGTTGTTTTTTTCTTCTTCTTTTTTCGAAATGCTCTCTCAATCACGCTGGTAGTCGTCGTACCAGCAACACGTACCCCATTGTAATGTGAACGCTCGACCAAGTCAAAAAGTGTAATGCATGCATCGATTGCTTGCTTCCTGGGAATTGTACCGAGTGTCGTCACGTCGCTTGCCGTCCACTGCGGCTCGATTCGTTGTAGATAGACCGCGGGACGACCTTTGCGTCGTGTCTTCATTTTATTACTCATGAGAATTGGACTAAGTTGCTTTCGTCTTTTCCTTTTTCTTGGGCCATGCCAAGCAATAATGGAGCAAGTATCGAATGACTGACCGTTAAGAACGCTGCCCCTTTTCTACGCTGAATAGCATCCAAGTCTTTGGAGCAATACGAGATTAAGTGTAGGTGATTTAGTCTACCTGATAACGTCGGTTATGTTATGTAGAATGATCGGAGTCGACATCATGATTTCCAATAAAAAAAATAATTGAAAGATTATATTGACAGATCATCAAAAAATTTAGAACTAAATTGATCAAATTGAAAGATTTAAAACTGAATTAGACATTGTAAAGTCTGTTTAAAACTTTTTTTTAATTAATTTCCCCATCATATGTCCGCATTGTGGTATACGCATTGCTCAAGTGCATGGGATGGCTGCTAAGCGAATTTTAGGTTATTTATAGTGCATTCGGTTTGCATAAAATAAATGATCTGGACAAATAATTTCTTAAAAAATGATCGCTCGCATCTCTTCCAAAAATGATCGAACAAACTATATTTTCATCGTCCATGAAAATCTTTAAATATATATTAGTAAATACATTTTTCATCGACTAATTATTTTAAAGTAATATTAGCAATTATTTTTTGAAAAATATCTTCTAATTTTTTTTTTTAACGAAATAAACAGTCTTAAAGGGCACAATCGATCCGGGCTTTCCGACTAAGTGATCCTCTTGTTTCACTCTTCATGCCTAAAATGCAGACTGGGCTTGTAAGCTTGATGACTGTTGATATGTGAGTGGACTTGCCTTGTAGCTCGTTCCAGAACATGGTCTGAATTAAGAGCCCTCTTGCCAACGCCACTGCTAAGATAATCTGGAAACACTCTCCTATCGGACTGCGGTCTACATCTTCGACAACTTCCGATTCTCGGGTGTGACAACCTTTCAGCGATTCATCTTGCACCCGATCACATCTTTCATGCTCGAACTAAGCACACAGAGATCGGCGATCGATCGTGGGCGAGCTAACTGTTTGATCTATTAGCTCGATGGACACTTGCGTATGCTCTTACTAAACACTTCATTAGTTACGAGTGGCTTAGAGAAGCAAAAGAGCAGATTGTAAAAAGTATTCCTGTCTGGTGGGAGGGATTAAGATCAAGAGAGATTTGGAGGGATTACATTCTCATGTTTCCTTACATACTTTTTCTTGCTGATTTTATTTATTTTTATTTACTTTTATGTATTTTCTTCTCTTGACTTGGTGGGTTCTAACTCTATATGAACAGTGCATCTCAAACAACATTTCTATTTGTTTTCAAACAATTTTGGTATCTTTTCTGTTAAAATAAAATGAACTTTTGATGATAGTGTGTGTATGTGTATATTTTAATAAGTGTTCTAGAATATGAATGGACCGGTGATGGTGCTAAACCTTTGACAAGACAAAAGCATTGTAATTAAAGTTTATTTTCATCTATTCTATGTAAGAAGAGGCATAACGAGAAGATGATCATAAAGGCATAATTGCATTCCAACATCACTAATTTTGCAATAACAGTTGGAAATGAGCTCATCCATGTCGTTTTTTTTTTTTTTTTTTTTGTCGGAAATGGAAATATTTCATTAAGTAAGCAAATATGAAAAGCCCGGTATATGGGCATCATTACATAAGAGGTCCAACAAAGTTTGTGAAGGGAACAAGACCCAATTTAGAGATAAATGATTTTTCTTTTGGGCTTTGGCAACCCAATCTGCAACAGTATTGGCCTCTCTATAGCAATGGGTTATCCGAACATTTGAGAAGGCCCGTAGTTTTTCCTTGCATTTGCTAACAATAGGTTGGACTTCCCAACTCAACTGATCTGAACTGTTTATTGCTTGGACAAGTTGCGAACTGTCTGACTCAAAGAAAAGTACTTCGTGTCTTTTGGGGTAGAAAAAGTTAAAGGCTTCCCATAAAGCTAGGGTTTCAGCCATCAAGGGAGAAGATGCTCTCGTCGCTTTAAAAAGCCATGAAATGAGAAAGGTGGGTTCATAATCAAGGGCCCAATTTGAACCGAACTAGACCGGACCGGACGGAAATAATATGGAGCATCTGAAAGAAAGGGTAAGCAAGGTCGGATCAAGTTATCTGGACCGCAATGACCGGGCCATCGATTCTTCGACAAAAGGAGGGACAAAACGTGCACAACTGCAGTCATATTCAAATCCGAGAGAGATCACCCCATGATCTCACATCTCCATACCCTAGGTTATCGAGTCAAGTATAAATAGCTTAGAAATAACTATTATTACTATTTTTTTTGCATACATCAACTATAGTTTTGTCAAATTCATTCCTCGTTTTAAAGTTCAAACTTACTTGAGCATGATGTAAAGGGGATTGGCTGCTAGGGGAACGAGGGCAATAACCAAGTGACAAACGCCGATGGCGGAGGTCGACAGCACGACTGATGATGGTGGCTTGGGCGGAAGACCTGCAGAGAAAGAGGGGGACGGTTTCTGGCTGGGAGATATTAATGATGCTAGCATGGGCACAAAACGGCTTGTACTTCTGTGCATCTAGTGCACAAAGTAGATACGACTAGAGAAGGAGATGGCGAATTGTATCCAATATGGCGAATCTGTATCAGATATGTTCTGCAAAGTTTTCTGACTAATGAGTTAGAAATATGGTCATAACAGCCACTTTTTTTTTTTTTTTTTTTAATGAAACTTGTTCGTCGGTGATATCTACAGTTACAACCCAATAATCATGACTCTTCTTTGCAGGTACGTCATTTAAACGCACTCTCTTGCTCATGGCAGGGATGATTCACATCCAAACTAGCTGGAATGACGATCTTCTATTCAGTCATGCGAATGTAGCGCTTAACAGCAATTGGAGCACGATCCGCCAAAATCAGCATAGATTAGGTGCTATTGATGGAACATGGTAAACCTATCTTTCTCCATATGGACATGCCGCAGGCACATAGAAATGTGGGTGGAGGAAGCCTCAAAAAGTGAAGGCCGAGCTTGAAAAGCATCAACTTGTGTTCCAATTCTAGTCCAATCTTCTTCTTTTTTTTTTTCTTTGTCCTCGTTAAAAACATCAACTTGAGATCGAATCCTAATTTTGGTTCAATTTATTTTTGGTCTGATAAAATAGCACCAACTTTAACTTAAGTGCGAATTTTGGCCCAAACTTTTTAAATCTTATGGGAAAAAAAAAAACAACACTAACTTTTAGTTGGTTGTCAATCTAGCTTCCATCAAGTTACTATACAAGGGTGCCATCAAATAATCAACGTGCCATTCTACGTCTAATCAGCAACTCATAGCCATTGCTGCCACGATAATTTGAATAATTTCAAATCAAGCAAGAGGAGGAATCGTGACAATTCAAGTTTGGATTTTGGCGATAAAAGTCAATATGGACGGAATAAATAACTTATCCAGGGTAAACAAGGCATGAACAAATGGATCCCTGTAACCAAGCATGTCTAGAAATTAAGAAGAAGGAAACTTTGAACTTGTGATTGGTGGAGCTAGGATAAGGACACTGTAAATTCCATAACTTTTATACAGTCCTCACTTGAGTACCATAATTTTTTAATTGATTATTTGAGTGCTATAATTTCTAAAGAAAATATGCTCATTTTCAATTGATCACTTGTGGTGAATGTTATTTAAAATATATAACATTCAAGTAATTGATTGAAAAGTTACATGACACTCAAATGATCATAGAAAAAAAAGACTATAACACTCAAATGAGCTATGTATATAAGTTTTAAAAAATTAATGGCACTTAAGTGAGTACTATGCGTAAATTATGACTTACTTTTCCCGTAATTGAGGAATTCTAAAATAGGGGAAGCTATCGGATTGTGTACGATTCTCCCACATTAACACAATTGTGAGACGCCAAGTAAACGTGAAATAACATGTGGATCTTTAAAAACATCTTTCGATGGAAACTTGATAGTGGCCAAATTTGGGTTTGAAAAAAATTGGGCTAGATTCGCACCTAAGCTAAAGTTTGTACTTTTTATGAGACAAAAAAAGTTGGGCCAGAATTACCAAAAAAAAAAAAAAGTTGGGGTAAGAATTGCAAACTAAAACTAAAGTCGGTACTTTGATTTCTGAGTGGTCTTACCCTTCACCTACATGGAGGGTAAAACCCGCGCAATATTTTCTATCCAGAATGACTCCAAACATGAGAAAATATTGCATACCTTAACAATGCCACGTCATCCGTGCTCTGAACCATTCACGCGTCAACACTTGTCTTCGGGGCCCGCCACGTCTGCTCTCTCTTCTCTCCATCTTTTTGCGCTTCTTTCTCTCTCCTCTCTCTTCTCACTCTCTCCCGAATAACTCTCGGCTGGTGGCTCGGCTCGGCTGGGCTGGCAGAAGAAAGGTCGACTCCCGTTTAAAATTTCTCTCTCCTCACTTAAATTTTTTGGGTTTTGTTTCTCTCTCCTCATGGCAGAGCAGACATGAGCTACACTTCCTCTATTTCCTTCTCAGTGAGATGACTAGTAGAAACACCTAGAGGGGGGTGAATAGGTGTAAAAACAATTTCTCGAGATACGGAAGCGATACTAGGCAAATGATAGAAAGGGAATTCTCTTTTCGTTAACAAAATGAAATACGATCAAAGTAAAACAGAGTGTAAGGAAGAGAAAGTTGAACACAGGGTTTATAGTGGTTCGGCTTATTCCAAGCCTACGTCCACTCTTCCGCACTGACAGCCCACCGGCTAGATTTCACTATAGACAAAAGAGATGTTACAGCACAGTCTTTCCTTGATTCCATAGTGTAGATATTCTACCAACTTCCTCAAGGATTCTCACAAGTATAGACTCTCTTTTGCGTACAAGATTTCGCTCAAATGAATTGACTAAACAACAAGGAGCTTCAGACTTTGGAATTCTTCTATCGCGCATATCTCGAACAACTTAGAACGTCTTCCTTATATACTCCTTTATGCCATCATGCCCATTGGCACTTACCAAAGGAATTCCTCCAATCTACCCGTTGGACGGAATCAATTAGGAAGATCATTCGAGCTATTAAAGGAACATGCCGATAGCCCATCAATCATGTTCGCCCATACAATCGGGATCTCAGTTTCCATAAGTAGAACCTTCCACGAATATTTCGCCAATCATCGGATCCTTAATCTTCGAATCAATCTCGATCAATCAAAGGATTCCGTTATGTCATATCCAGCCAAGAGATCTTTTCCAGTCGATAAGGTCATATCCTTAATTAAACATCCAGTTCTGGATAGTCTTTCTTCAAGGGATTAGAGACTGTCAATGAGGATAGACTTTGAGTCTTGAGTCTGGCTATCCGGAGGTCTTCAGACTTTAAATAGCAGAGTCTGGAGATCTTCAGACTAGACTAAAGGAAACGTTTTGTTAGTATCAAAACACTTCACGAAGATTTCTCCAACAATCTCCCCCTTTTTGATGGTGGCAAAACTTTCCTACAGATTTGGACAACTTTGACCTGCAAAACATTTCTCAAACACATATGCATATCTTATAGAAATAAATGGCTAAATGAATAACACTAGAATCTCGCAACCACGTAAAATAGGTTAGTCTTGTATATGATAAAGCCATCCGTAAGATATCAATAGTAGTTAATATAAGCAGTCAAGTCCAAATCCAAATTCAGTCCACACATCCAAACACACAAAAATAAAGTCGTAAAGTCAAACATCAATCCAATCCAAACAATTAAATCCAAATGATTAAAAATTCAAAGTTTTTCAAATCTTGCATCTCTCCCCCTTTTTGTCAGCATTAAAAAGGTTGAGATTGAATAAAGTCAAGATTGCTTGGGAACGCGAACAAGCTGGAAATCTCCCATAGACTGAACGATGGCTTCCAGCCTTTTCAAGTCTTCCTTCAGTTGTGCAACCTCCTCACCCTTGGCATTGGTCTGAATCTGAACAGAGAGGGCTTGGATCTGATCATTCAATGAACCCGAAGAAGCTTGACTAGCATTCTGCAAGTTTTGAACCTCGCATCCTAGAGCATAAATTTGATCTTGCATCTCCAAGAGAATATCCATAATTCTGCGAAAATTTGCTGCATTATCGCTCCGAGTACTTGCTTCGGCATGATCTGATGGAGTAAATGCAGACGATGGTAGATCAGCATAATCACGCAGATTTGGCGATGATACATCATGACCTTCCTCAGGAAATTGAGAGGCATAGATGTCCTCTGGATCTGCTGGAGAGCGACTGACTCCCTCACTGGTAGCAGGATATGAGGACTTTCCTCTTTTCTCTTGATCTCCCCCTGTGGTTATGCCTTCAGGTGGAGAAGAACGTCCCTCAGGTTCTCCTTCTTCTTGATCTCTTTTCTCTTCTTCTTCTTTCTCAACTCTTTCCTTCTCAGCATCTTTCTCTTCTTCTTCTTTCTCCTCTCGCTTCTTTCTCTTCGCTTCCTTCGCCCTCTCGTTCCGATTCCTGTCTCTTGAACATAACGATTTAGATTCTTCGAGCAGAAATGGTGATGTTCTCCTCATCATCTTCATCTTCAACGATGAGAGCTCTTCTTTTCTTGGATGGAGCAACCAAGGGCTCCTTCCCTTTTCTTTTTGATAAAGAGGTTTGATGAGATTTGACTGAAGTCTTCTCCTTGAATTTCTCCAACGCCTTGCTTAGTTCCTTCAGACACATTTTGGTCACCATTTTCAGTCCTATCACCATATGATCGCACGATCGAGCACAAAGAATTTGTGAAGGCTAAATAACTTCATTACAAGACCTGGATAAGGCAATTGGCCCCTGTCTTTTACCATTGCTCTGTACATGTGAAAGAGAATGGTGTGAGGAAGATAGAACTTTTTCCCTATAATGATCGCATACATCAGTTTTGCCTCAGAGTTAGACACATTAGTCTTGGAGGTTGATTTCGGTCTGAGACAGTTGATCACAATTTTGTGAAGCAAGATGTTGTTCGCACGCATCCTTGAGTAGGTAATCCTCCCTTCGGTACTTCTCTTTAACAAGCTCCGGTGTGGCACGAGCAATTGAAACCTTGATGGATTGATATCTTCCTCTTTCAACCCCAATCACATCTCGCCAAAGATATCCACATCAACCACAAAGTCCTGGTCTCGACATCGAAAGATATTCTATTCGCATCCAAGAAACTAAGATTTGAATAGAAATATGCAGTTAATTGAGCATAGCCTTCGTGGTATCGGAGCAAAATTGCTCAAGTTGAAGCAGATCGAACTTTTCTCTCAAGTTCACATTCACAGCATCCAAGATTTCGAAATCCACACTCCTAGGGTTTATCACCCCGCGTTTCAATAATTTAGAGTATAGATCTTTCTGTTCCTTTGATCTAAACAACTCCGTTCTTTTTCCTCAAACTTCCGCTGTAACACCCATCCTATGTTGAAATTCGCTAAACAATTTATCTTCATCATTTCCATCTGTCGGATTAAATCCCCCGACACGTGGATCACTCGGAATGTTTGCAAGAGCTTCCTCTGCCTTCCCTTTGGGAGCAATTCCCAAATTCTCCATTTTTTCGCAAAAAGATATACTCATTTCCATATCCCTTGTCTTTAAGAAAATCATCTACGTAGTTCAACAGAGTAACAGTGCTCTTCAAAGCACGATAAAGCTTGTAAATAAAAGAGAGCTTTTGGATTATTACAGGATCTGCATCGTCAATGATTTCTTCCTCTTGTTGATGATCAACGCCTTGAGGACTAGATGGAGGAGAATGACGCGGTTGAGAATGTTGCGGGCTCTGTTGCTGACTCGGTAACTCCTCTTCCTTAGTGAGATCGAAATGAGTAGGCCCCTCACTCATTCTCTATGGTCCCCTGCTTGCGATTCTTGAGGACTTTCTCAAAGAAGACATCTTTCTTTGTCGTTGAAAGATTCCTTGCTTGACTTTCCCAAGGAAAAATGACAACTTTTTCGAAGATTAAACAAGAGAAGAAAAACATGAATGGAAGATCGATGCTTTTTAGGGTTTTAGAGTTTTAAACGAAGAGAAACCGTCTGTATATAACTCGGTCGAAACGAGGGAATGCCAAATGATGTAATGGAAAGTGAAAAGGTTTCTTTAAAAAATAACTGCATTTTTCCGCGAAAATAGTCATTTCAAAAAATAACTCCTTTTTCGAAAAGGAAACGTTGCAATAATTACGTCGATTAAATATAGCAATAATCAAACACAGTAGACGATCGTACATTTTCAAGATGAGATTTGAGAGAGAGAGAGAATAACTTACAGTCAATGTCTTGTTTGTCTGAGTTTGAGAGTCTCTAGACTTTGATTTCCTCATACCTCAAAATGTTGAGTCTGGAACATATGGTTTCAAATTGATTTTTCTCCAAAGGCTTTGTGAATATATCCGCCAGTTGGTTCTTTGAATCAACAAATTGAATTGAAACTTCTCCATTTTGAACATGGTCTCTAATGAAGTGATGTTGAATCTCTATATGCTTTGCTCTTGAGTGAAGAATTGGATTTTTGGTAAGATTGATTGCACTAGTGTTGTCGCAATTAATCTCCGTGCATGAATCTTCAATTCCAAAGTCTCTTAGCTGTTGTTTTATCCACAGAATTTGTGAACAACAACTTCCGAGAGCTACATACTCGCTTCGCTGTAGAGAGAGCTACCGTACTCTGCTTCATTGAAAACCAAGACATTGTCCTGCCTCCAAGTAGCTGATAGGTACCCGAGGTGCTCTTTCTATCAACTCTGCATCCAGCTAGATCTGCGCTTGAGTATCCAAGAAGAGTAAAATCTCTCTTTTTAGGATACCAAAGGCCGATGCTTGAAGTTGAGGCAATGTATTTGATAATACGCTTTGCAGCACTTAAATGAGATTCTTTAGGGTCTCGCTTGGAATCGGCACGTATACAAACACTAAACAAAATGTCGAGTCTAGAAGCTGTAAAATAAAGAAGTGAGCCAATGATACTCCTGTATAACTTCTGATCGACTTTCTTTCCTCCTTCATTTTTGTCTATCTTCAAGGAATTTGACATTGGTATATCAGCCTTTTTGCAATTGTCCAGTCCAAATTTTTTGACAAGATCTTTAGCATACTTTTCTTGATGAATAAAAGTTCCTTCCTTCAATTGCTTTACTTGAAGTCCGAGAAAGAAGGTTAACTCACCCATCATGCTCATTTCAAATTCATCCTACATAGTCTTAGAGAATTTCTTGCATAGACTTTCATTAGAGGATCCAAAAATAATATCATCGACATATATTTGCACAAGCAGAAAACTCTTACTTTCTCTTTTAATAAAAAGAGTAGTGTCTACTTGACCTTTAACAAAACCATTTTGAATTAAAAACTTACTCGATCTGTCGTACCAAGCTCGAGGTGCTTGTTTTAAGCCATACAAGGCCTTTTTGAGTCTCGAATACGAGTCCGGTTTCCTTGGGTCTTCAAACCCAGGTGGTTGTTCCACATAGACTTCCTCATGGATGAATCCATTTAGGAAGGCACTTTTGACATCCATTTGGAATAACCTGAAATTTTTATTACAAGCAAATGCAAGTAATAAACGAATTGCTTCTAACCTTGCTACCGGTGCGTAAGTCTCGTCATAATCAATCCCTTCTTCTTGTGTGTATCCCTTGGCCACGAGTCTTGCCTTGTTTCTTATGACTTTTCCTTTTTCATCCATCTTGTTCCTGAAAACCCATTTAGCTCCAATAATAGATTTACCTTTTGGTTTAGGAGTCAATTCCCAGACATCATTAATTCTGAATTGTCTGAGTTCTTCTTGCATAGCTTCAATTCAGCTTTCATTGGATAAAGCTTCATCTATGCTTTTGGGTTCTATTTCAGAAATAAGAGCTATAGCACTAGACTCTTCGCGCCTTTTGGATCTTGTGCGAATTCCTTCATTAATGTCGCCAATAATAAGATCTTTGGGATGACTGGACTTGTGCTTACAGTTGCTGCTTGATTTGTCAGGTTGATGATCACTTTCTTCATTTGATTCTTCAAAAATCATTTGTTGTTGGTCTTTCAGAGTCTGAGCTGCTTCTTGAGATTTAGATTTCGTAGAGTCTAGAGCAAGTTCAGATTCTTCAAGATGAGTCTGAGTGGATTCATTTTGCATAGAGTCTTGAAATTTGACATTCATTGATTCTTCCACAGTTTGAGTCTTCTTGTTGTAGACTCTGTACGCTTTGCTTGTGGTTGAATATCCAAGGAAGATGCCTTCATCTGACTTTTCTTCAAACTTACCAACTCGATCATTTGCATTTTTCAATATAAAACATTTGCATCCAAACACATGAAAATATGAAACGATAGGCTTCTTTTCTTTGAATAGTTCATAGGGGGTCTTTTCTAGAATATGTCTTAGAAAAACTCTATTGATAATATAACATGATGTTGAAACTACCTCAGCCCAAAATCGTGAAGAGATATTGCTTTCAATTAAAAGAGTTCTAGCCATTTCTTGAAGAGATCTATTCTTCCTTTCCACAACTCCGTTTTGTTCTGGAGTATATGGAGAAGAGAACAAATGCTGAAAACCAGATTCATCACAAAATTTTGTAAAATCTTGATTTTCAAACTCACCTCCATGGTCTATTTTTATACTTGAAATAACATACCCCTTTCATTTTGAACCTTCTTAGCAAATTTTTCAAAGTAAGAGAAAGTTTCAGACTTACTTGACAAGAAATATACCCAAGTAAATCGTGAGTAGTCATCCACAATTACTAGGCAGTATTTCTTACCTCCAATGCTCTGTGTTCTGGTTGGTCCAAAGAGATCCATATGCAAAAGCTGCAGTACACGGTTAGTGGAAACTTGACTTATTGGTTTAAAGGAATTTCTTACTTATTTTCCCAATATGCATGGTGTACATAGATCAGACTTTTGGTATGATAAATTTGGTAGACCACGAACAAGCTTCTTTGCCGAGATTTTGGCTATCTCGCTTCATGTTGATATGCCCAAGCTTTCGTGCCATAAGCTTGCTTCGTCTTGTATTGAAATTAAGCATTGTGATTCATCTGGTTTCACATCCAAGAGATAGATATTTCCATGTCTTCGACCCATAAATAACTGAGTAGAGTCTTTACTGGTCCCTAAACAAATACCCTCTTGAAAGTGGATTTTGAAACCGATATCACATAGCTGACTGACACTGAGCAGATTGTAGTTGAGTCCTTCAACTAAAGAAACATTGCTTATTGTGAGATTTCCAATCTTTACAGTTCCAAATCCCACCATTTTTCCTTTGCTGTTTCCACCAAATGAGACTTTTCCACTATTCACTTGAACGAGCTTTATGAAGCACTTTGAATCTCCCCGTCATATGTCTTGAGCATCCATTATCCAGATACCATTTTACCTTTTTCTTGATAGTGACCTGCATTTAAAAGAGAAACTCAAACTTTCTTTGGTACCCAAATTTTCTTGGGTTCATTGGTGTTAGTATGATATGTAGTTTCTGCCCAAACTTTATTGACAAGTTTCCAAACCATAGAACAATCTCTTTCAAAATGATCTGCACTATTGCACTTTGAACATTTGAGAGCATTTCGACCCACTGGTTTACAAAGGTCCTTTTAAAATGTTTTTTGTAAGCATATCTTGTAGGTCTTTGTTTGATTCTTTCTTTCACTTTAGGAAAATCAATTAAAGGAATGGTTTCAGCAGTCATTCCCAAGCCCGATTTATTGAAATAAGGTCTTTGAACAGAAAGTATTTTTTCCAGCTTTTCAGATCCTAAAGAAAATCTTTTGGAAATATTTGAGATATTATTTTTCAAGAATGCATTTTCTTTTAAAAGATTATCTTCACTTTCTTTAAGAGAAGAAACATTCTTGTCTAAGCATTTCACTTTTTCTTCCAAAACATTTTCTCGTTGTTTTAGAGCTGAATTTTCCTTTTTGAGTTCGGAAATTCTTTTAACAGAAGCCTTAAGACTAAAACACAATTCATCAATGTATTTTGAAACTTTAATAGGGATTTTGAAGTGATTAACCTCAAATTCACTTTCTGAGTCTGAATCTGTTTCGGAGTTCGAGTCTGAATCCGATTGTGCCATTAGACATATGTTGGCATAATCTTCATCACTATCTTCGCACTCTGTATCACTCCAGGTTTCTGCTTTGAGAGCCTTTCGATACTTTTCAGTTTTTCCTTTCTTCTTCCTCAGAAGAGGACAATTGGGTCTGATGTGTCCCTTTTTCTTACATTCAAAGCAGACTACATCTTTGTTTAATTCATCATCTTCAGCAGACTTGGTCTAATGCTTTTGAAAACTTTGTTTTTTTGAATTGAATCTTCTTTCTTTTCTGTTCAGCTTTCTTAATCTTATTATCATGAGAGCAAGCTCCTCATCATCCATATCGTCTTCGAATCAAACATCGAATCATTATTAGATTTTAATGCAATGGATTTCTTACCTTTAGGGTCTTTGTCTTCATTGATTCGTTCCACTTCATAAGACTGAAGAGTTCCAATCAACTCATCAACAGATAGAGGCATGATTCTTTGGGTCTCTCTAATTGAGGTCATTATGTGATTCCAATCCTTGGAGAGTCCACGCAGTAACTTGTTTACTTTCATGGGATCAGAAATTGATTGACCTTGATTTTCAAGACCATTCGCAATATCTGTAAAACGACTAAACATGTCAGTTATAGATTCTCCCGATTTCATTCTGAAGGCTTCGTATTGACCGAGGAGAATGTTGATTCTAGTCTCTTTCACTTGATCGGTTCCTTCATAAGTAATGTGTAATCTATCCCAGACTTTTTTTACTGTAACACAAGAAGATATTCTATTATATTCAGTAGGTGACAAAGCACAATACAAAGAGTAAATTGCTTTTGCATCAAGAGCTTGTCTCTTGATTATCTCTTGATTATCTCTTCCTGAGTCATTTCACTAGACTCAACAGCTTCTTTTCCTCTTTCTGATACAGATGCAACTTTTGGAGTAATTCCTCTTTCTACGACATCCCATTCCAGAGAATCCTTTGATCTTAGGAACACTTTCATCTTGTTCTTCCAGATGTTGTAGTCCTTTCCATCAAAGTAAGGCGGTTTGGTATTGCTTTGCCCTTCTACCAGCCCTGGAGCCAACATACTAGCCATGGATCTTTAACTCTGAAGTAAAACACTTCAAACAAAGTGAGTACACGAGCTCTGATACCAATTGAGATGACTAGTATAAACACCTAGAGGGGGATGAATAGGTGTAAAAATAATTTCTCGAGATACGGAAGCGATACTAGGCAAATGATAGAAAGGGAATTCTCTTCTCGTTAACAAAATGAAATACGATCAAAGTAAAACAGAGTGTAAGGAAGAGAAAGTTGAACACAGGGTTTATAGTGGTTCGGCTTATTCCAAGCCTACGTCCACTCTTCCGCACTAAAAGCCCACCGGCTAGATTTCACTATGGACAAAAGAGATGTTACAGCACAGTCTTTCCTTGATTCCACAGTGTAGATATTCTACCACACTTCCTCAAGGATTCTCACAAGTATAGACTCTCTTTTGCGTACAAGATTTCGCTCAAATGAATTGACTAAACAACAAGGAGCTTTAGACTTTGGAATTCTTCTATCACACATATCTCGAACAACTTAGAATGTCTTCCTTATATACTCCTTTATGCTATCATACCGGTTGGCACTTACTAAAGGAATTCCTCCAATCTACCCGTTGGACGGAATCAATTAGGAAGATCATTCGAGCTATTAAAGGAACATGTCGATAGCCCATCAATTCTGTTCACCCATACAATCGGGATCTCGATTTCCATAAGTAGAACCTTCCACGAATATTTCGCCAATCATCGGATCCTTAATCTTCGAATCAATCTCGATCAATCAAAGGATTTCGTTATGTCATATCCAGCCAAGAGATCTTCTCCAGTCGATAAGGTTATATCCTTAATGAAACATCCAGGTTCGGATAGTCTTTCTTCAACGGATTAGAGACTCACAATGAGAATAGACTTTGAGTCTTGAGTCCGGGCGTGTGGAGGTCTTCGACTTTAAATAGCGAGTCCGGAGATCTTCAGACTAGGCTGAAGGAAACATTTTATTAGCATCAAAACACTTCATGAAGATTTCTCCAACACTCAGCGCATCCCACCGCCGCCGCCTCCGCCCTCCGCCTTCGCCTAGTCATCTACCTTTGGCACGTCGCCTCCTCTAAGAGCCCTACCTATCGCAGCTGCCTCCCTCCGACGAACTCGTCATCAACTATAACTCCGAGCCGCCGCCACCGATGGCATCCTCCGTCTGCTCGTCCTCCCCTTCCCTCAGACCAAAGATGCCGTCGGCCTCCGTCGCAGGAGGGAGGCGGCCTCGATCTTGTTCCCAAGCGATGCCAAGCTCCCCGCCGTCGACCAGGTGCTGTCCCTGTCACTAGCCCGATCGGTCGCGAGGGAAATCTCGGTAGACCTGGGCAGGGTCGACGCCTTTCTCTCTCCAGTCGACGGCCAATTTCGCTCGCCTCTCTCCGTCCCCCAACTCACAACCGAGAAGCAATTGCTTCGCCTTCTCGTCTAATCTTCCGTCAATGACTTGCTTTCTGCTCTGCTCGAAGCGGTCGCTTGGGAAGCCCTAAATCTGCGTCCGCAATTTAGGTTCGATTTTTTTTCCTAAGTTTGTATGGTTGCATCTTTGTTTTGGGGGAGAAAGTACTTAGAGCTTCTGATTCTAAGCGCAGCAACGCGAGAAAGCTTGGCCTCTCCTACATAAGCGAACATTTTATGGATGAAAGTGCATCGTTTGCTGTAATGTTGTTCTTACATAAGTGATCATTTTTTAGCTACTTTGATCAAGTCTGGTTTATGATCAGTTCCGAGGCAAATGACTTTGCAAGATGGGCCACTAGTGTGTTTGCTTATGAAAGCATTGTGGATTCAAATGATCCTTTCTTTAATGTTGTTATTGAGATGACTAATGTTGGTCACGGTATGTTGTTCTGTTCTGGCTATTCTTGCTTCTGGGTGTTTCTCTATTTTTCTTTCAGGTCATTTGCAAAAAACCATTCTCACCAACTTAGGGCTTTGCTTATTCCCTTTGGTAGAAATTCGGTCGTGTAAGAAAGCCCAGATTATGAGGCTTGAAATTCTAATCATGTATTGCACCAAAAAGCAGAGCACACGCAAGATATCATGGGATTGCTCTTTAAATACATTGACATCTTACACCAATCTGGCATTTGCGAGTGGATTTATGACAAGGTATGGATCCAAAATACCTATTGTTGACACCTAATTTTGGAAAAATAAAATTGCATTTTGAAAAGAAAAAAATAAAATGGGGAAAATTGATTTGATTGAGTATGCATGGAAGTTTGAAATTTTGATGAGTATTCAGATTTTGATAAATGTAGAAACAATTGAAAAATTAAGCGAACAAAGGGCAAGGATTTTGATAAAATGGAAGGAATCGATGCAAAATCGAGCTGATCGTGAAATCATGCTCCGATTTGCATCCATGATTTAATGCAACAGAAGATGGAAGTTTAAAATTTTCCATAGAAAGCGGCCGATCAGAACCACTATAAAAAGGAGTTGACCTGCACAGGGTTTGAGGGGTGCGAAAAATTGGGAGAGAATTGAAAAGGAATCGTGAAAAGAATTCGTGCAAAAAGGTGCAGAGAAAGAGAAAATATTGGGTGGGTCTTACCCTCCACGTAGGCGTATGGGTAAGACACTCGGCGATCGACACGTGGCTCCACGTGGGCGAGGACGTCAGGCGTTCAAAATTTGCGCGGGCCGCGAGTGGGGCCCACCACTTTGACGCTCCCTCTACTCTGCTCTCCTCTGCGACGCCTGCGCCCTGTCGAATCGTCCTCTCTCTCCTCTCTCTCTCTCCCCATTCTTCGTTCCGTTTCGTTGCGGGGGAGAACAAAAGTTGCACAGCTGCTTCTCTTCCCCCTCCTCTGCTCTCTCTCTCTCCATTCTCGACTCCGACGCCCCTCAAGCCAGTTGCCTCCGTCGCCCCCGACTTCGATGCCGACGACGCCGCCTCCGCCCCGACGCCCTCTCGCGACTCCGACGTCCCTCAAGCCGGTTGCCTCCGTCGCCCCCGACTCCGATGCTGACAACGCCGCCTCCGCCTCCGCCTCTGCCCTCGACGCCCTCTCGCGACTCTGACGCCCCCGACTCCGACGCTCCTCAAGCTGGTTGCCTCCGTCGCCCCGACTCCGACGACGCCGCCTCAGCCCTCGACGCCCTCTCGCAACTTCGATGCTCCTGACTCCGACGCTCCTCAAGCCGGTTGCCTCCAACGCCGACGATGCCGCCTCCGCCCGACGCCCTCTCGCGACTCCGACGCCCCCGCCCGACGCTCCTCAAGCCGGTTGCCTCCGACGCCGACGACGCCGCCTCCGCCCCGACGCCCTCTCGCGACTCCAACGCCCGACTCCGACGATCCCGGCCGGTTGTCTCCGACGCCGACGACGTCGCCTCGCCCGACGCCCTCTCGCGACTCCGTCGCCCGACTCCGACGCCCCTCAAGCCGATTGCCTCCGACGCCAACGACGCCGCTCCACCTCCGCCTCGCCCCGACGCCGACGACGCTGCCTCCACCTCCACCTCCACCCCCGACGCCCTCTCGCGACTCCGTCGACCCCGACTCTAACGCCCCTCAAGCCGGTTGCCTCCGTCGCCCCCGACTCCGACGCCGACACCTACCTCCACCTCCGCCTTCGCCAACGCCCTTTCCACCTCCGCCGAAGCCTCGACCGATTGTTCGGCTGGGGACTCTGCTCATATCTCACAACGTCCTCGTCAGGTACCACAGTAGCTTCTCGGTCTTTGATTATCTCTACTCGTTGTTATTCAGGCGAATCTGTTTTGGCGACTTGAGCGCGAGCTCACGCGCTTCTTCGACCTTGTGGACTTCTTCGCAGTGTCATTTGCTGCGTTGCTGGGGTCCTGGCTCTGCTTTTGCTGCCGATTCTCACCAAGAATACCTACATTTCAGAAAACACCCTCATGTCAGGTCGATACTCGTTCTTTCTCTGTGAATTTAATTGACTGATACCAGTTTTCGTTTTAGATTGTTGTGTTCTTCCTTTTGACCTCCTCCGATGTAAGATGCAGCACTACATTTCTCTCCGTCGTGCAATTAGTGAATAGCATACTCTAATTGAGGAGAACGCTCTCTCTCCTCCACTGGTTGCCCGCCGACGCCGACACCAATGCACTCTCTCCTCTGCTGGTTGCCCGCGACGCCAACGCTGACACCCACCTCCACCTCCGCCGACACGTGTCTCAATCATTTGTTCTAATATTCTATAGTTCTTTGTTTGACAAAGGATACTGTTGTTGACGCTGGAATATTCGATGGATCATTAGGTGTTATCTCAGCAATATCTACATTGAAGGTTCTGAATGCCCGCGGAAAGTTGGGTAATCTATTGCGGCCTGTCGAGGTATATGAAAATTTTGCTGCTTATTGTTCTTGAAGCTTCATTCATGCCTTTGGCCATGTACTATTTTGCCTATAGAGTGGGATTCTTGCATCATTATTCAAATGCCCATCATTATGTATGTTTGAGTGGGATTGTCAAAATATTCAGTTCAGTGGTCAAACCAAAATTCTTTCTCATGGTGCAAGAGAGATGGATGGTAATCCAGAAGAAGTTCACTCTTTGACTCCACGATTGATTAGACGGACCTTGATTAGATCATTTATTTCCAGTAGTCATGCTCTCATGTTTATAGTTTTGCATTGAATGCAGCCAACTATTTATCCAAAGGTCGTTACTGATTTCTTGTATCTGTTGCTACCTCAATGATGATGGGACTGACCATATCTGAAATCTAATCAAGCATCACCTCAGTTATTAGAAGGGAACTCTTGATGAATTATTTCTACTTTGAAGACATCCTCAGTTAATTTGCACGTGTAAAGTTATCGAATGGTTGAATTAGAGGTAATTCTTTACCCATACAATGTAAAATATATTTTGTTTTCTTTTGATATTTTTTTATTGATTATTTATTGTTCATTTCGTTGCAGCATGAAACTTCCCATCTTGCACATGTAATGTGTGATATGGAAAATGATTTTGAGTTTGCCATCGGGATGGTTTTTTCTAATGAAGTTGAAGCGTATCATAAGTATGTGGCTTATGCAATTGGTAAAGGATTTGAAGTGAGGAAGGGTCATACGGTTAAAAATACAAAAGGAGAAATAACCCGACGAACATTTTTGTGCAATTGTGAGGGCCATTCTGTCACCTCATCTGATCAAGAAAAGAAATTTCAGAGGGCTGAAGTTAGATGTGGGTGTCCTGCTCATATCAAATTTAAGGTTGATAATGGTGTTTATGAGGTTATAGCGTATGTTTCTGAGCATAATCATGCATTTGTACCGGAAAATCAAAAGCATATGATTAGATGTTGAAGGATGATATCTGATACTTGCAAAGGTGTTTTAACTGACATGATGAAAGCAGGCATTGGTGGGACTTCGGCATATAAGTTCTTAGCAAATGAAGCAGGTGGAAGAAAAAATTTGGGTTTCATTCTACGTGATTGTCAAAAAAAATTACAAACAGAAAGCTATAAGATTATGGAAGGGGGAGATTGTCGACAACTTTTGAATCATTTCCATCGCATGCAAATGCAAAACCCAATGTTTTTCTACGCTGTACAAGTAGATCAAGAGGGTAGATTGACAAATTTATTTTGGAGAGATAGTTTGTCTAAATTTGATTACGATTGCTTTGGTGATGTGGTAGTGTTTGATTCCACGTATCGAACTAATAGATATAGTTTGATTTGTGCACCTTTTGTTGGGGTTAATCACTATTGGAAAAATACTCTATTTGTTTGTGCATTTTTGTTGGACGAGACGGCGGAATCATTCATTTGGTTATTTAATGTGTTTTTGGAGTCTATGGAAAATAAGGCTCCTAAAACCATATTCACTGATCAAGATCAAGCTATGGCAAAAGCCATTAGAATGGTGTTTCCGAATACGCAGCATCGTTTATGCACCTGGCACATCATACAAAATGCCATTAAAAACATTCCACAGTTTTACCGTAAGTCGGATTTTAGAGATAAGTATTTTTTTAGGCTTATGTATAAATGCAAATCGGAGGATGAATTTGAATCTACTTGGATGGAAATGGAAGAGGAGTGGGATACTCAGAACAACAATTGGCTTAAGAGATTATACGGCCTTAGACATAAATGGAGTTCAGCTTTTGGTTGTGATATTTTTTCATGTGGTATAAGGTCAAGTCAAAGAAGTGAGAGCACTAATAATGTCTTCCAGCATATTTCGAAGAAGACGTCATCTCTTATACAATTTGTCTACTATTATGAAGAGCAACTGAAGCACATGAGAGAAATTGAAATTCAAGATGATTACAGATCTCGTGGGAAGCCCAGAGTGGAGGTTTCGTCTAATGAGCTCCTGAAACATGCTGCTTCAGTCTATACCCATACTATTTTTCATAAGTTTTATAAAGAATTAATGGAATGTCTCTCTGAAGATGTTTCAGGTACTACATTTGATGGATCGGTTTATTCATATACCATAAGGTGTCGACATGAATACCTTGTCAAATTTAACCCTGTAGAGTTATCAATTTCTTTTGAATGCAAATTATTTGAGTCAAAAGGGTGGTTGTGTCGCCATGCATTGTACGTGTTGAATCAAAATAAATCGATAGTTAAGAGCATTCCATCTCCCTATATTTTGAAAAGGTGGACTAAGGGTGCCAAAGAAGGGATTGTGAATGATGAATCTTTGCCACCTGGTCCGTCTACATTTAATCGATTTTGCACATTAATGCAAGAATCTTTTGAGCTGATGAGTTTGGGAGCCAAGGATGTAAACACTATGTAGATAGTGAGGGAGAATATGCAAATAGCGAAGGGTCAAATTTCATCATACAATTCAAGTATGGCCGTGGCTGATGATGTTGGTGATGATGGTGATAATGAGGCTTCTTTGTGCGATATCTCGATATTAGACCCCCATCAAAGGAAAGGAAAGGGAATCAGTTATGGAAGACTAAAAAGTTCAACTGAGAAAAAGAAGAAAAAATCTATCAAAGGAATGCCCCCAATGCAAATAGACAATCGATGTAACATATTATTTTGGTTAATATGATAAGTTAAATTTTCTGTTTATGTTGCATGATTAAATTTTCTGTTTATGTTGCATGAAGCTACTTAACATTTTGTTGCTTTCTAATGTAGAGTTGGTTGTTCAAGCAACACGTAGTGAAAGTCATTTTCCAAATTATTTGAGAAACGAAAATCAGTTTCAAAGTATCCTTTATCCCAGCAACATTGGTGGTCCTACCATGAATTTTCATAATCAAGTATGTAGCTAGTTTGGTAAAAAAAATTGTATAGATGCAGCAACCACCATACATCATGCCATCGGAGATTATGATTTTGCCAATTTCCTAATCAGGTATTGAATAGCTATGTATAAAGAGTTCAATTGGTGATCAATCAATTTGTATATTTTTCAAGTTACTATGCCTCTTTATAATGGTAGAAAACACTTTCTCAAAAGTTACAATAATTATGATAATTTAATTGCATTATGGTAAATGGGTCATTTTTTTTTTTTAATGTAGATGCAATCATCATATATCATGCCGCCAAGCAATTTCAATGGATTTTCTCCATTCACTACTCAGGTATTTATTATGAATCATTTTATTTGTTAGTATTATTTCAACTTTTTGTTACAATTGTAATATTTACTATTAGTAGCTTATTTTTGGATAGATGTTGGAGTACAATAATAGATCTCATGGAACAATTTTGAGTCAGGTACAATTTACTTTTTATTGATATGAGATTATTTACGACATTTATCTAAGCATATTATTTAGATAAATATTAATATATTTGTCATTTACTTGTACAGGGGTCATCAAACTCTTTTCAACATCTTGGGATGAATGAATCCGGAGGCCCCTGTGAAAGCACAGATAATGCACGGTCGCAACATAAATAGCCTAGAGGAACCGTCATATAGTATAGTGCTTGTGCTGTTTACAAGTCCAGCAAAAAGGTAGCTAATAGGTCTGAGCTGAAACTTCCATTGATACAGATAAATGTAACCTCTTCCTTTTTTTAATCGGCACTACCTGTCCCTTCTCAACTTAGCCGTAAAATATGACTCCTTTTCAACTATTTCTACTATTTTTTTCATCATGCTACTTGTAACATGTTGGTTCCTAGTTCCTTTCCTTGTGGCACAGAAAATCCTATTTTTTTATCACTGCTTTTGATTCTGTCCATGGATGTCAAACACTCTCACAACTCTATTTACTTGATGATAGGAATTGATATCTGACACTAGTGTCTGCATTCTCAGAATGAATTTTAACTCCTCATTCATGTGGCAGGTGGATTACTCTGGATTTATGACGATAAATCCTCAAAGGTTTGGACAAAAGTATGTTGGAAAGGTAAATGCATATTAGAAGGTGCACACGGTGTAGTCTTTGACAGCGCTACCAAAAAAGGAGTAATGATTTTTCTTTTTGTAGGTTGCTAATCCTCAAGATATTTTAATCTTCTCTAAGGCTTCAAGAAAGGGTCGGATTGAAAGTGGTACAGATCTTTTGACAAGTGGAGTTCGATGATTTTTCTTTTTTGGGTCAAAGAGTTGGAATTTAGTAGGCTATGTTTTTGGCTGTATTTGTCCTTCTTTTTCCAAGTCAATATTTGTATGCCTTTCTTATTGCCTTTGAATAAAGAAATGACTTGTCAAATGTATAATACCTATGGAAAATTCTATTTATTCACCCTCTTTAATTGCAAGACATAATTATCTTCTAAAAAATAATTGTATTAGTAAAGCTTTGATTCTGAAGGGTAATTGCATTTAATTGAAGTTGTTAGCGACCAGACCATAAATTTTCAAAATATGCAATTACTGTTTCACACATGATGGCTCTGTTTTTTTTTTACTTGTTGAAGGAATGGACGATAATGAAGGACATGCTGCATGATTTAATTGTAGCAACCTTGCGTTATATGAGAGATGAGAAAAAGTTGCAACCAACTCCCTCAAAAAAAGAAAACAAAAATGTACGATATCACCCTTTTGTGCTGAAATCAAAATTCTTGCATCCATCTCGCACCATTTTTCTGTGAATGAATTGTACATATATTTTAGGCGTTGGTCTTATGTCTATAATAGATCACTATTGTCTTCCCAGGTTTGGCCATGTGAATTATGAAGACCCTCACTTCAATGTTGGCTTGCCAGTCTTCAGCATTCATGGAAATCATGATGATCCTACTGGAGATGAGTGGCCAAATGCTTGGTTTGATAACTTTCTGCATGTTTTTGTGTTTATAAATTATGGACTTGCAAAGTATCCATTTTACATGTCTGTCATGTTTGTGGAAAGGTGCAAAAGCCTAAGTTCTCGTCTCAACCGAATGGCGAAGTAACAGCAAATTTTCCCTAAAAAGTCGATCAGGCGATTGTTTATAATGTACAGCATTGGGCCTCCATATTGTAAATATTTGTTATAATGCTGGACATATTGTTTTAAGATTTTTTGTGGCCCCAACATCATCAAACTTCTGTCCAGGCTTCTTTTCAATTAAGAGAAAATCAGAAAGAGCTTGAAAAAATTGTCCTCTCGAAAAGATACATGCTTCCACATGTGATACAAGAAATGGGACTTTAAGATGCCCTGTTCGTTTCAATGAATTGCATGTATTCGTATTAGAGATTACTATTTGGTGTGTATATCTTTCATAGGATCGCAGGTTGCTGTGTTGTGGTATGGTGATGGTTGGACTGAACGATCATCCTTGGTCACTTAAACATTTTTATAAAGTGCGCTTGCATTTTATTATTATTTTTTTTTTAGGGTTCTGCCAGAGTTCACTTCTCAAGTTTACAACCAGTCTACTGATCAAGAGTGCATTCTTAGTTTAAATGTTTTCGTGGGGGAAGGTAATATTTCTGCAAGCTAAAGACAACCACAAGTCTCGCGATCAAAAGTTCATTCTTATTTTAAATGTTATGTTTCTATTATGCTTCGTGTTGATACTTTTTGTTTATGAACATGTGCAGAACAAAATTGCTAGGGATTCCGACACCTTGAAATGCGAGGAGGAGGATCTAATTCTTAAAGTCGGCGAGTGTTTGGAGGCAAGAAGTTATCTATTGAGACTTGTTATCCTTATAATGTGGTGAATTTAGTCTCATCCAACCATTTAATGTGTGGAGTACTTCCAAATTTTTGGGGGCTTTAGCTCATTTGCTTCAATCTCGTAGTCGCTTTAACTTTCGCTATGATTGTGGCTGTTGTTAGAGTAAAGTAGGAATTTCTTGTATATCTTTCGTAAGGTCTTTCCAGCCCGCTTCTGAAGGGCATTTCAATGAGAGAAACTAGGAGCTTGGATACGCTCGAGCATTATTTTTGCCTGTTGGTTTTAATTCCCGTTGACGATAAGCTGAAGTTCTTTTTAACTCATCTTCTTCCTGCCAAGTGCTGCCTAAAGTAAAGATTGATGCTTAATTGACTTTTTTCTTTATATTCAGGAACGTGTTAAGGAACGTTCTGTACATCCCAGTGACACCCCACATGGAACATCCAGTGCACCTTCTGTGGAGGTAAATCTAGTTGTAGTGCTGATTATCCTTCTTGGATTCTTATGAGTTTCTTTGTGAAGTCATTAACTGCTAAATTTTTCACGTTAAATTCTGCCCAGGCTGCTAGAAATAAGAGTGCTGCAGGAATAGGAAGCACAGTTTCTTTTATCGATGATGAGGACACAGCAGAGATACTTGGCTCAAACTCTGCCACTAGAGGCCGGAAAGGATCAATGGGAGTTTCTAGATCCTCCCGTGCTACTTCAGATCTAGGAAGAGGGAAAACTTCTACAAGAGGAAGGGGCAGGGGAAGAGGATCTGCTAATTTGAAGCAAACTACTCTTGATTCAGCTTTGGTATCTCGCCATCGTGAAAGGTTAGTAGTGGATGTAGTCATGAACTCGAGCTTACGGATTAAAGTTGTCAAACTCAAATGTCCCATATCCTGAATCAACTAGCTAAAGATTATTTGCATTCTCAAGTGATCTGGCTTTGCAATTGAAGTGCTTTAGGGAAATAATCAGCATTAGCGTCTGGTGTAATATGTGGATACGGTAGGCTCTCAGATAGTGATGAATTGTCTACATGGATTAAATTAAAATATGGTATTTTCAAATGGCAATCTGGATAGTCATTTGTTGAGATCATTAAATTGAATGTGCAGAGCTTTTGTACTCAGAGAACTTGGATAGAGTGCAATGTAGTAATCTGTGGACAAACTAATACCTGGAAAAGTGCCAGCATTATAGCATATAAGTTATAGCTCGCTCACTGTGTGTGTATGTGTATGATGACCGGCTTCCTATGGCTTAAATTAAGCTTTTGAAAGAACAAGGATGTGAAATTGACCGATGTCCGTAAGCATCTGTATTGAGTCTGCAATACCCCCAAAACTTCTTGTTTACATGGGTTTTTAACTTTAAATAATGGGATGCCTTTCTTGCCGCCAGTGGTTTATAAAGCCATGTATAGGGAGGGAGAGATGTTAATGTTGATGCCTATATCCCTGTGAGTCCTAGGAGCTCATCTCAATTCCTCATCTCGTCACTCTCTCTCTCTCTCTCTCTCTATCTCTCTCTGACTCCTGTTCTTGTTCTTGCTCTGTTTCGCAACTGTTCATTTCCTTCTTTGGTACTTTGCTTTTCTTCTTCCTTCTCTGTCGCATGTAACGCAGATCCCGTTGACATTTGACCCCACCTTCGTCCATTTCGCTCTTCTCCGTTCTCTTCCAAAGTAATTCGCAGAGGATCTGGTTGTTCTTGGGTGCAAACTTCGTTTCTTGTTCTCTTCTTGCTCCTAGCTCCGCAAATTCAGTTGACCAGCCATTGCTTATCACAGTTAGATTTTGTTTGAGCAAGGAC
This sequence comes from Eucalyptus virginea, assembly GCA_014182375.1. NCBI lineage: Eukaryota > Viridiplantae > Streptophyta > Magnoliopsida > Myrtales > Myrtaceae > Eucalyptus > Eucalyptus virginea. The sequence continues at coordinate 26,317,542 of CM024520.1, forward strand.
TAGATGGGTTGTCACAAATTTACTGATTCTTGGGTGGTATCCTCAGATTTAGTTGCCCCTCGGCAACAGAGTACTATCACTTCGATTGCACTCTGCATTCTTTATGTTTCGTCTGTGGATCTTGGTTTGCTAGTTAGGTTCTGCTTTAGTCAAAACTCAGGTGGATTTGACGCTATATACTTTGGTGGGCGTCCATTTCAATGAAGATCTTTCGAGTTCTAACTTTTCCTTTTGTTGCCTGTTCTCTTTTAATTGTGAGTTTTTCTTTTTGAAAGTCAACAGTTATTCTGAAGAGAGAACATCGATGAATAAAAGTATTATCGACAGCTGAATTGGGGAATGCCTCTCATCTCAAGGAATTATGAAATCACATGAAGCGTGTCCAATTAGTTTGCTTTCCTTGATTATCTGTGGTTTCTTTTTGCTCCACTTCAGATGAAGTTTGTCTCGTTCCCTGAGTGTAGCTTAGACTACCAAGACTACACTCCCTGCACGGATCCTAAGGTATGAGCAGACCAAATAGTTTGTTGTGATCTGATCTACCAGAACGAATCTAAGATATGTGGTTTTCTTCTTTTGGGCACAGAGGTGGAGGAAGTATGGCATGCATCGTCTGACTTTCATGGAGCGCCATTGCCCGGCGGTTTTTGAGAGAAAGGAATGCTTGGTCCCACCACGAGAAGGGTACAAGCCGCCGATCAGATGGCTAAAGAGCAGGGACGAATGTTGGTATAGGTAATTGTGTTTCCTCAATCATACTAGAAAACAGAAATTTATGAATTCATGACACAATAGTGAAAATGGATATGTGGATCGGGTCATAGGAACGTGCCATATGATTGGATCAAAAGAGATATCAAACCGAACCGCCGAGAAAGCAAGGAGAGAAGTTTCTTTTCCCGGTGGCGGTACGATGTTTCCCAAGGGTGTGAGTGCTTATGTTGATTTGATGCAAGATCGATCCCGGTATGAAAGATGGCACAGCTTCGAACACCCATTGACACGGGTTGTGGGGTGAGTTTGTACTTACTCATGAAGGGGAAAAGAATTGTGGTACTTTTTTTAATTAGCATTTCGAGATGTGCATATGCTTCGTGGTTTAATAGATTTGGCACTTTCGTTCTAGTGGTAGTTTTAGCTGATGCCTACAATATCTTTAAATTGTTTCAGGTTGCAAGCTGGGGAGGCAATTTGTTGGATCATGGGATATTAACCGTTTCTCTTGCCCCTCGGGATAATCATGAAGCTCAAGTCCAATTTGCCTTGGAACGGGGGATTCCGGCAATACTACGCATCATCTCTACGCAATGGCTACCTTTCCCGTCAAACTCATTCGATATGGCCCACTGCTCAAGATGCCTTATTCCGTGGACTGAATTTGGTAACTCCTTTTCCTGATGCGTTGAATCTAAATACCAGGAAGAATTGGATGTCGGGTATGAGATCTCTTTTCTTACTTATGAAAGTGCATTGGTCACGGGTGGATTATACCTCCTAGAAATCAACGGGATACAAGCGGCTGGAGGTTTCGGGTCCTCTCAGACCACCAGTCAACTACCAAAACCGCTGGCGTGGATGGAACACCACCGTGCAGGAACATAAGTCGATTATGACAGACCGTGCGCTTCTCACCTCAATGTGCCTCAAGCTGTATAACAAGAAGGATGACATCGCCATGTGGCGTAAAACCTCAAACAGCGGTTGCTACAAACGCCTTGCGAAACCCGATGCCTACCCATCGAAATGCGATGACAGCCTTGAGCTGGACTCTCGCTTGGTATACTCCGCTCCATCCTTGCGTGGTTGTTCCGGATCCAAAGCTCAAGAATATCAGTCTCAAATCCATCCCCAAATGGCCTGAGCGCCTGCACGTTGCACCTGAGCGCATGTCAGAAATACAAGGAGGAAGCGCGAGTGCTTTCAAGCACGATGATAGTAAGTGAAAGGTGTGGGCAAAGCACTACAAGAAAGTACTACCTGCACTTGGACTGATAAAATAAGAAATGTCATGGATATGAACACTGTCTATGGAGGTTTTGCAGCTACTCTGATTGATGATCCATTATGGGTTATGAACGTTGTCTTGTCCTAAAGTGCCAATACTCTTGCCATCAAGCATTTATGTGTGCGTTATAATTGTGTACTAATATATTTTTTTGAACATTCAAATCTAACATTCTTCATTTTGACTTAGGAGTGTACGTCAAAGCTTAAATTCTAAGCCCGATTATGAGTCAATGCGACATTTGTCCATCATTACGACATCATACTATCAACTAATCAACGACTAAATTGTGGAGAATGATTGATAAATCCGTCATGTCCTACTCCTTTGGCACTTGAGTTCACTACTAAATATAAGAATTAGATCCAAATATGATATGAATGTGGAAAAAATGTCCGCTCATTTTTTCATGCCCTGCAGCTTCACTACTAATTCACATCTTGGTGCTACTCATCAGCATTGTTTAAGTAAACATCAGTATGAAAACTTTCTAATGAAAATAAGTATTGGTGGACATTGTTATATGAAACTCCATAAGCATTGACAAATAAATATTCACGATACATTTTATAAAATTAATTTATTAAAATACGAAATATTATCATCAATTGACTAAATAAGTAAACACTTCCAACCATCAAATAGATTTTTAAGTCCTCCTTGTTCTCTGCAATCTCATTGAACATCTCAATGCACTTCTTGACAAGATTTTTCCTGATGACCTTCAGAATCTTGTTCTGTTGCAGCATCTCACGAGAAATGTTGAGGGACAAGTCATCGAATCGACAACTCCTTTCACGAATCCAAGATACTGGAATGAGCTCCTTGCAGTTGTCCATAATGAAAGATGGGATATAATACGCGGAAATGACAGGATCTTGCAAATTACGTCAATGCAAAATCACCAGAGAAATAAACGAGAAAATCAGGGACACCAGGAATTTACGTGGTTCGGTCCGAGTATCGGTACCTACGTCCACGGGGAGAGCCAGCAGCAAATAATCCACTAAAATCGGAGAATCAGAGTTTACAATCGCTCAATCGCTCAAATATTTCCCGCACCTAGATTTAACCCCAAACCCTAAGTGTATAAATAACAACTCGCTTGGGTATAAACTCACGGCACAAATTACTGCGCTACAAAACTCTCTACGTACGGCTTCGCGAGGCTTCAAGATCTTTCGGATCTTCTTCAAGCGAAGTGGATCTCACGTACGTAGGCAGAGACTGCAGCAGCGTTTTGCTTCGTGCGGCTTCTTGGATCCTTCGGCGGCCGCTTCTCTTCGGAAGAAAAGAAAAGACCTCAAACTCGCAGCGAAAAATTCTGTTTCCTTTATACGTGTGTGCCCAGGTCAAACTTTGACCTGGGCCCACCACAATTTGTATTTCACGCAGCAGAGTCTCTATGTGCGTGGACTTCACGCCAAAAAGAGTTCGGTGCGACTTGCCTTCTTCAGCGCGTGGACTTCATCTGCACACCTTTCGATTTCGCAAGCTTCCGCAAGAACAAATTTTCCTTCAATTTATATTTTATATTTCCTAATTTTGTGATCCTTCGCAAGTCCAGCGAATTTCAAAACTCGAGTCATAAATTTAACAATTCTCCACCTTGACTCGATGTTTGAAGCCAAGTTATAGTGCTCATCATCCATACTGCTCTCCCAATGCCCCGACGGGCGCTCACTCTCCACAGACGCCAATAGAGCTCAAGCTCTGCTTGAGCTTCGTCACAGGAACAGACTTAGTCATTATGTCTGCCGGGTTATCTGCTGTAGCAATCTTTTTGACAATAACAACACCCTTAGCTAAGACATCTCGGATGAAGTGGTACTTGATGTTGATATGCTTCGTTCGCTCGTGATAAACTAGATTATACGCCAAATATATCGCACCTTGGTTATCACAGTGTATATCCACACTTTTCTGTTCTAACCCAAAGTCCAAGAGCAAACTTTGTAACCATATCGCCTCCTTCGCTACAAAGGTTAGTGCCATGTACTCTGCCTCAGTTGAAGACAAGGCAATGTGATCCTGTAAGGACGCTTTCCAACTAATTGCACCACCTGCTAGCGTAAACACGTACCCTGCTAAAGATTTGCGATCATCCAAGTCACCGGCATGATCCGAATCCACAAAACCAGTGGTCTCACTGCCATTGCTGTTCCTCCGGTATACTATACCCACATCTGTTGTCCCCTTTAAATATCTGAGAATCTACTTCACAGCTTCCCAATGAGCTTTACCAGGATGCTTCATATAGCGACTAACTATGCTCACAGCTTGTGAAATATCAGGCCTAGTGCACACCATAGCATACATAATACTACCCACGACACTAGAATAAGGAACACGAGACATAAGCTCCTCCTCCTCAGTCTGCGGTGATAATTTTTCTGAAAGTTTAAAGTGCTTCGCTAAAGGTGTACTTACAGATTTCGCCAACTGCATGTTAAAACGTGCCACGATCTTCTCAATGTATTTCTTTTGAGACAAACGTAAAACTCCCGCACAAACGTCTGTCACGCAAAATCTCCATACCCAAAATTTTCTTTGCTGCACCTAAATCTTTCATCTCAAATTCAGCATTCAACTGCCTCTTCAGCACATCAATATCAGACATATTCTTAGCTGCTATCAGCATATCATCAACATATAAGAGTAAATAAATCAAAGAACCATTTTCCAATCTCTTAAAGTAAACGCAGCTATCCATCTGACTCTTCAAATAGTCTTGACTAGCCATGAAAGCATCAAAACGTTTATACTACTGCCTAGGAGACTGTTTCAGCCCATACAAAGATTTCTTTAACAAGCAAACATGATCTTCCTTACCCGGAATAGCAAATCCTCAAAGTTGCCTCATGTAAATCTGCTCCTCCAACTCACCATGAAGAAACGCAGCCACATCTAATTGCTCTAACTCGAGATCCTGCGAAGCAACTAAGGCAAGCAAAACACAAATAGAAGTATGTCTTACCACAGGAGAGAACACCTCATTGTAGTCAATGCCCTCACACTGTGTATATCCTTTCGCCACAAGTCTCGCCTTATACCTCGCTGCCTCAACACCGGGAATGCCCTCTTTCCGTTTGAAGACCCATTTACTTCCAACAATCTTTTGGCTCTTTGGTACTTTGACCAGCTCCATGTCTCGATTTCGATGGAGTGATTCCATCTCTTCACTCATAGCCCCTAGCCACTGCGATGACTCCGAACTAGCCATCACCTCAGAGTAAGACGAAGGCTCATATGTCTCCACCTCATCACCTACAGTCAATGCATAAGCATTATATGTATAACCATAACGTACCGGTGGTTTAATTTGCCTCCTCTCTCTATCTGCGGCTATAGTCTGCTGCGGCTTTGCTGGTTGTTCACTATCACCGACTTCAGGAATTGCGGCTTCATCTCAGCCTCAACCTCTCGTTACCTTCGAGGTCTCCGAAGTCTCCACCCGAGGCTCCACCTCACTTATGACACCATGATTTGTCTTCTCTGCTGGTTGTGTCTCAGAACTCCTCTATTGAAGCATTGCAGTCTCGTCGAAGATTACATCTCTGCTTATTAGAAAACCGAGTGATCTGGGACCGGTGCACCACAGCCGGTAGCCTTTCACCCCTTGTGCATAACCCAGAAATATGCACTTCTTTGCCCTCAGCTCAAGCTTACCATCACTTGCATGAGCATACGCAGGACATCAGAATATTCGTAATCCGGAATAATCAACAGTTTCCGACCATACTTCCTCGGAGTCTTCCACTCGATAGCGGACGATGGAGATCGATTTACTGTAACATGACATGTTCACTTGCTTCAGCCCAAAATTCCTTGCCAAGTCCTGCATGTGAAAGCATGCATCGAGCTTGCTCAAGCAAGATTCTGTTCTTCCGTTCCGCCACACCATTCTCGCACAGGTGTCCTGTGCACGTGCGGTGTCTTACAATACCTTCTTTCTCGCAGAACTCGGTAAAATCTTTACCACGTAACTCCATGCCATTATCGCTCTCAGCACTTGATCTCGCTTATCTCGATCGCTTCTCAATCAATGCCTTAAATTTCTTGAACCGATCAAACACTTCATATTTGTGCTTCAGAAAGTATACCCATACATTCCTTGAATAATCGTCGATAAAAGTCAACATATATTGGGCACCTCCTTTTGAAGGAACCGAAGACGAGCCCCAGACGTTTGAATGAATATATTCAACAGGTCGTTTGGTCGAATGAATAGCTGTTGTAAACTTAACTCGGTGTTGCTTCCCATAGATGCAGTGCTCACATAAGTCCAGATTTCCTGTATTCTGACCACTCAACTACCCCCTTTCATTCAGCATCGTCATACCTGCCTCACTCATGTGCCCTAAACGCATATGCCATAACTGAGTCAAGTTAGAGTCTGACTCACCCGATGAAACAAAGAAGACTTCCAGTCACGGTCTCTCCCAGAGATGATAGAGAGTATTCACTTTCTTCCCTTTCATCACCGTCATGGCACCTCGAGAGATCTTCGCACTCCACCTTCAGCGTGTACTTACACCCGATGTCATCGAGTGTCCCCAGAGAAATAAGGTTCTTCTTGAGCTCCGGTACATGCCTCACATCTGTCAATGTGCGAACCACCCCATTGTGCATCCGGATTTGGATTGTCCCTATCCCCACAACCTTACAGACTACATTATTCCCCAAAAGAACCCTACCACCATCTGCAGCTTGGTAAGTAGTAAACCAATTCTTATGAGGCATCATGTGATAAGAACACCCCGAATCTAGCAACCATTCGTCTCCTGACGAAGTAGCAGTCACACATAAAACAGCTTATGCATCCCTATTGCTCCCTTCAGCAACGTTTGCCACATTGTTTGCGGCATTCTGCTTATCAACTTTATTTCTCCGCTTTGGACAATCTCTCCTGATGTGCCCCTCCTCGTGACACTCAAAGCACTTCACGCGTCCCTTGGACTTTCTATTGCGTGATTTTGATCTGCTTTTACCTCTCGCTGCTACTAGGCTCTCGATGTTGTTCTCTACCTCGAATCGTCGCTTGCGCTGCTCCTTTTGCTGCACCGTCATCTCGCAACTTTCTCTCGCCACTCCTTAGAGAATAAGGCGGACTTTACCTCCTCTGAGGTAATAGTAGTACGCCCTGCAATAGCGAATCAAAAAAGTGCTCCCATGACTCTGGTAAAGAGGCTAACAACATCATGCCCTGTTCTTCATCATCAAGTATCTTACCGACGTTCTTCAGATCCAACATGAGTTTATTAAATTCATCTAGGTGGGTTCTGATAGACGTACCTTCAGTATATCTAAACTGAAACATCTTCTTTAGCATATACAAGCGATTGTTCAAACCTTTCTTCACATAGAGTGCTTGAAGTTTTGCCCATAAAGCTGCGGCATCCTCCTCCTCAATAACCTCTAGTAAGACCTCATCCGACAAATTTAACAGGATTATGCTCTTTGCTTTTTGCATAAGCTCTACCCTCTCTGAAGTTTTCATTATAATCAGCAACTCATCTTCACCATCCAGTGCCTTGGCCAAACCTTGTGTTGTCAATAAAGCCCGCATCTAGATGCTTCATAATACAAAGTTGTATCTCCCATCAAACTTCTCAATCTCAGATTTCCTCTCATACATAATTGCAATAACAGAATTTCCAGATAATAATCAAACAAGCAAAAGCCCCAAATCACAATCAAGAAATCCAACCCCACGCTCTGATACCAATTGATGGGATATAATACGCGGAAACGACAGGATCTTGCAAATTACGTCAATGCGAAATCACCAGAGAAATAAACGAGAAAATAAGGGACACCAGGAATTTACGTGGTTCGGTCTGAGTATCGGTACCTACGTCCACGGGGAGAGCCAGCAGCAAATAATCCACTAAAATCGGAGAATCAGAGTTTACAATCGCTCAATCGCTCAAATGTTTCCCGCACCTAGATTTAACCCCAAACCCTAAGTGTATAAATAACAACTCTGATTGGGTATAAACTCACGGCACAAATTACTGCGCTACAAAACTCTCTACGTACGGCCATGAGGCTTCAAGATCTTTTGGATCTTCTTCAAGCGAAGTGGATCTCACGTACGTAGGCGAGACTGCAGCAGCGTTTTGCTTCGTGCGGCTTCTTGGATTCTTCGGCGGCTGCTTCTCTTCGGAAGAAAAGAAAAGACCTCAAACCCGCAGCGAAAAAATTCTGTTTCCTTTTATACGTGTGCCCAGGTCAAAGTTTGACCTGGGCCCACCACAATTTGTATTTCACGCAGCAGAGTCTCTATGTGCGTGGACTTCACGCCAAAAAGAGTTTCGGTGCGACTTGCCTTCTTCAAATACGTGGACTTCATCTCGCACGCCTTTCGATTTCGCAAGCTTCCGCAAGAACAAATTTTCCTTCAATTTATATTTTATATTTCCTAATTTTGTGATCCTTCGCGAGTCCAAGAATTTCAAAACTCGAGTCATAAATTTAACAAAAACCCTCCTAACATAGAGCTTGATGTTGTTCATCTTCTTGCGAGTATCGAAGAGGTCGAACGGAGCACGTTTTGGGACGAACAAAATAGCCTTGAATTCAAGCTGCCCTCAACAGAAGTGCTTCACGGCAAGATGGTCTTCCCAATCATTGGTCAAGCTCTTGTAGAAGGAAGCATACTCCTCCTTGGTGATCTCCTCTCGCTTTCACAAAGATGGGTTTCGCTTGTTGATGAGCTGCCACTCATGAGAAACGCCCTTAATCTTCTTCTTCTTGGACATCTTTTCTTCCTTCTCCTCATTGACGTCCTCAACATCTCCTTCCTTTTCCTTCTCGGGCTCATCATCCTCATCATCACTGATCTCTTTCTCGGTTGTCTTCTCAGTCCATAGATAGATGGGGTAGCTAATGAACTTGGAGTGCTTCTTCACAAGGTCCTTAATCCTTCTTTCTTCCAGGTACTCCAGCTGAGGAAAACAGAGACTTGACGCTGTTAGCATCATGTATCATACAAAACCATACTAAATCTTTTCCACCAATTCATAAAAGCAACCATAAATGAACTCACCTGGTCCTCCTTAAGGAAGAGGGTGATATTGGTCCTTTCCGCCGAGTTCCTCCCCACTCACATTTCTCGTAAGGTGAAGGAACCAGGCCCGGGACTCCCCCCCGTGATGTACTTGCTCATCATTGGGCTTAGTAGTCACAATGACTTTCTCAGCCACCAAATAAGCAGAGTAGAAACCGACACCAAATTGACTGATCATGCTCTCATTAGCTCCCGCCTACAATGCCTCCATGAATTCTTTCGTCCTCGACCTCGCAATCATACCCAGGTTGTTCACAAGATCTATCCAATTCATCTCACAACTTAAATGAACTCAGCGTAATGATTCTCAAGTTATCGAATAGGAACATAGCCATAGCCAAAAGACGCGAGCAAGAAAATTGATCAATCTCTATCAGCCAATTACATTACCTGCTTTAGTCATGCCAATGCCGCTGTCAACGATCGAAAGGGTCTTGTTGGCCTTGTCCGGCACCAGCCTAATGAACAGCTCGAGCTGCGCATCGAGCTTGCTCTCGTCAGTGAGGCTCTCGTATCTAATCTTATCCAATGCCTAAAGCGCACACAAACCGATAACAAATCAGAATCAATATATCACCTTCAGCATCACAATATTGCATTTCGATCACGATTATTTCTCAACAATGGCTAAGGCAGAGCCATCCAATCAACTAAAAATGACACTCTTAAGTCTTCGCCAGGCATTGAACATGCACTTGGCAAACATAAATCTCTCTGATCTTCAAGCCTGCCAGCCATTACTAACACCTATCAGACAAAAGACATTGAACAAGTCAACACGCATCGTCCCAACCATTTCTGATGCAGACTTCGCCTCTGCTGCAACATCCTTAGGTGAGAGCCCAGTTGCGGCTGCAGCTCCAGTGACCTTATATTGACAAAATGAAAGCAAAGAATCATATCAGTATTCTTCACTTTCACTACTCATAAACGTAGGCCAAGAAGTGTGGAGTCTCTCAACAACAATGAACCATAGATATTGCCGATGCATGGAAACTTCAAGAATAATCTGAAAGGGATGTCCTTCGACTTTCTTAATTAAAAATTCAAAAACTTTCTACAAATTGATTTGCCAAAAACAGGAGTTTCCTAAGTTAACGATCTATTACAAGAAGAAAATATGAGAGTTTTTAAAGTTGACGTAGTCACTTGAATAGATAAAAGTGATGGTGGCAAAAATTAAGGATACAAGCGTCGACCATGAGAAGTGGGGAAGGAAAAGATTCTTGTTTAGTGCCAAAAGGGACATTTAAAGCACAACCTTTCAGAGAGAAAGAGACCACAAACCTTGTGAACTAGAATAGTCCCTGCCAATCCTCTCCTCCCGACTATGCCTCGAAGGGGAGGTAAAGCACAATCATCTTTAACAATCACCATCTGCAATAAGGCATAACCTTTTGACACCAGTCTCCAGCATATGTTAAAATCACAATCACATCTAGAAGTAATTACGGGGGAAGTACCTCAACCATGTAACCTTCAGATTTAGCCAGCTCAGCAGCCAATCCAAAGTTCAAGCGATCACCTGTATAATTCTGCAAAAGGGAGATTGTAATCCTTCTTCGTTAGATCTTCCGTTTTGGACGATGTCAGCACAGGGAAATAAGTATTTGTGGTCTATACGGCTGTTAGAACTGCATAAACTCCCGGAATTTCCGTGGCAATGAAAGTGCCGTTTACAAAATTTTTTGTTTTTCCTTGTATACACAAGTTTACATGTATGCCAAAATACTCTATAAGGTGGTAGGATAAAGTAAAGGAAGTACCTTGACAATAAGTAGACACCCCATTGGACCAATTCATGCTCGTATGCTCAAAATATATACAATAGAGCAAAATAAATCTCATAGACAAGGAGACAAAACATAAAGCCTCACCAAACCGAGCTGTTGGAGATGGGAGTTTATTCTCACCTTCCTTAACTAACCAACACAAAACTAATCAAATATGAGATACCATTGTTACCTTAGCAGAGAGACAAGACAACCAAGTATTCCAAATATTATTTCCATGGAAGTCCAGAAAGACAAAATGCTGACCGCAAGAAAAGACTCCAACCAGATAATGTACATCGCAATTAATTTTCCTTTTATTCCACAACTTGAGACAAAAGCAGCAAAACTCAGAGAGGATGAAGGTACCAATATTCCTTGCAATTATGCTCAAGCATATTAGTCTCAACGAACAATGATTAGATAAACAAAGTAGCTTTTCCACCAAAAGCATCCATGCTCCGCATCCCCGCAAAGTTACAACCGGCATCGAAATGTAATCCAGAGATTTGCGCTTAATGTATTTCAAATCCTTTCAGCTTAAGAATCAATCCAATGGAAGAGATGCTCTACAATTGCTGAGAGAGACCCCATGTAAAAGCATCCACGATGAAGAATACATATCAGAATACCTGATTATTTAAAGGGTGAACAAGATGCTCAAAATAAGTTACCACATAGTAAAATTAGCAAGGGCACGCATCAATTTGTAAACCCAATTCTTCATACACTAAGTTGACATTTTTGTTGTTAGATAAAATAGATTCATTATGCCAACCTATTCTAAACTATCTCTACATTCCAAATGCCCTCTTGATATCTTTTCTCGTAGCAATTTTATCTCTTTCATTAATAATAACTTCCCAAAGCATCCCTTTAGATGCATAAATCTTCACTAGAACATTACGAATATTTTCTCGGTGCACATATCAAATAGCTTCAGGAGAACAATGAAATAATCAGTACAAATCTCTATTAAACCACAGCCCCCCACCTAAGAAAAAAAGGAACACCAACCACCACCACCACCACCAAAAAGGTAAGAAAATGCAATATGTGAACCTCTCAAGTGAAGTAACCAATTGTGAGTATTAATATATCAGGCAATATTGACAAATATCAATTCAAGCACCAAACTGACTAAAATGTGAAGCATCTCCAGCTTCAAACAAACTTTTCGTGCATGTGTGCACAATTGGACCGAGAGAGAGAGAGAGAGAGAGAGAGAGAGAGAGAGAGAGAGAGAGAAGCACTTAATATCTTCGTAGCTCTGCAATTAGATAATGCATTTAGTTAGACTTAAAACATCATTATACATGAAGACAAACTTTATTATAAAAGCACTTTAGCAAACATAAGTATATGAGATTTTTTTCTCCTATGAAATTGTCAAATGTGATTGTCAAGATGGAATATCCAATTTATTAAAAAGTTCTAAGAAAACTAAACTTACAATATTTAGATAATTCATAGATCACCGCTTCACGTCCCATATCATCTATTGCACGTACATCCACCGTGAATACCACCTGCCACCGGGCAAATTAAATCACTCCACATGGATCAAGAATTCTGAGCTATCTTTAGACAGCCTTGCTATAATAACCAGAAGGCAGATGAATAATTTCTTACTTGGCCTGGAATGACATTACTTGCACTTGGCCACGATGATATCTCTCCAACAGTGCAAACAAGTGAAGTGGAAAGTGACTGCACTGTCGTATCCTTGTAGTGACCATTGAAGGAGAGAAAATCTTTAGGACATTTACAAAGACTTTCCAGTAACACAATGAGTTCAGCTGCAGCTGACATAGGGTCCTGACGCATAGACATTGGAACCGTACTAGCATGCCCCTGAGAACCTCTGACAGTTACCTGCAAAATATTGTCAAAAGGTAGAGAGCTTCACAGTCTATAATGTATGCATTCTTCTGGAAGTGTCACTAACAAAACTCAATAACTAAACATAAGACATTGCACTCTGGCATATGAATAATCCATAGGAATATGGCCCAAGAAGAGATTTTCCTAGGGTTAACTGTTGAAGGCCTATTGCCTCTCATCGTATTGACAAATTAAGCAACTTAGATGGATGATGCGAAGGCTAAGTGTGATCCTATTCCCAATATAATGCACACCATTAGCTATAGCAAAATCGTGTGAAGAAATTACCTCTAACAGAAAATAGAAAACTCTCACAGGCGTTAACCGATTCCCTTACGCAACAAGATCTTCTAATATTAACTAATTAAACAGGGTGCATGGTTAATTTCAAACATCCATTATACCTTCAATCTTGTCCAGCTATTCCTTTCACCACACCGAGAGGCAAACCCCTCAATTAGAATGATAATCTTAGTATCAAGGAAAGAAATAATTGGCATGGGATACCAAGAGGGTACCAGCCATGGACTTTGCAGACTCAAAGCATAACAAGAATGTGGCTAAACGCTTTATGAATGCTGCAGCCTTCTCGCATGTCAAGTGAGTGCCTATCATTGCACAAAGATCATCTTTAGAGCTTCAGCTAGCACCTCACCCCGATCTCTACTTGAGACATCACATATCAATGAGTAACCATACAAAGGGAGAAAGACACTATTGCCAATCTAGTTTGTTCATTATAACAAAGTCACTAATGCTTGCATGACTTTCTCTGTCATTGCCAAACATCTAGGACTGCAGTTATAAAGAAAATCATGTGAACAAAAGTGCATGAGCAGATGAGTCTAGAAAACCAGCTTGACAGAAAAGGATATGATCTCTCGCCGGACATCGATATTAATTACGTTAAAAGTGTTGTGGTCATGAGAAATAGATCACTATTTCATCTCCAAACAAAGTCATCTGCATTTAGAGCTATGGTTTATAATAAAATCTGTAACCGAAAGTGCATGAGCACATGACCTCAAAAACAAACTTGACAGCAAGGTACCGAGCACCCAACATAGAAGTGCTAACCTTCCAGGGCTGTATTCAAGTATGAGGTTGTATAGCTGAACAAAAAAATCTTGCAAATCAACGTTCAAAGCATTGAGATTGTTCCTCATTACTTTAAAAGCAATGATGCAACAGCAAAGTCTTTCCGAGACGGTACGCATTTTCCTGAACTGTCCGATTTTCCACAAGAACATGCAAGCTTTTTAAGGTAATTCATGAGATCTCCAATATAATCCAAGTCAATCGGTGAGAAAATTTTCCTAGACCATCCAAACATGGTCCAAGGAGTGGGTGAGCCTCAATCACATGAGTTGTACCAAGATCTCCATTAGATCTGTAAAACCAACAGAAAGAATGAAGTGATCACGTATCCCGTTAGATACCATTCACAAAGACAATTTCTAACTCAACTTTATGCACATATTTTAGGTTGATTATAGAGAAGATTAAATCAACACAGAAATGGACAGCATCACTTATAATTAAGAACCACACCTTAAATTGGTCCTATGAATTTTTTTCATGTCAATCAAGACTCGACCAATATTGAAACCCCGCCAAAGATCTCGATAAAACATTTGCTTTGATACGGTACTACGCACCAAGACCAATATGCCCTACCATGTTCGAATATTTCACTATAGTGTCAAAACCATTCAAAATGACAAATGAAATCACCGGGCACAATTGACTGCATAGTATGCTTCGAATACGAAAATATATCTCAAATACGGCAGAAAGTGTCTCGATCGCATCCTTCGGCGCTCCATAATATCGGATCGAAGCTAGCTGCTTTATAATCAGCAGCAACCCGTTTACACCACCAAGCACCTCAATTTTATGATATGAAATTAAAAAATCAGAGAAAGTAGGCGCTTGTTGCATAAGAATCCCTACCTCTTCCCTCACTTTCACAATATTAGTAGTCAACTATGAGAAGAATGTGAAATCGACTTAACAAGAGAACGTTGCAGGAAGAAATGCTGATTTTCCAATTTAGTACACCTATGGCTTTTTTTTATAAGGGCCCTCGGAAGTGGAGATCCTCAAGTAACAGGACCGTAGTAATATTGCAACAACAAGCATAGCTGCAGTTTTCGATTTTACCAGTATGAACTAGTTGTTAAGGAAGACGACGGCAATCTTCACTCCTATTTCTACCAAAGAACAATTCATCTTCTTATCGTGGAATATGCCTTGAGTTTCGCTCAACTGCAGGTAAATAAAATATGGAATAGTGGCCGAACAAGAAGGTGAAGTATGTACAAGGATCGCTTCTACCGATCCTCAACATGGCAATACTTATTAAGCATGGCTGTAATTGAGTTCACTTGGGGTAATACCCGTAAGCAATTTTGTAACATCTAGTACAGTAAGACAAAGTAAAACATCAATCAAGGCTTATTTACAAGTGACTTGGCAATGATGAGCTTCCTAGGTGAAGGCTTGGTTTGAAGCATGGCGCTTTCATGATTCCGATCCGAAGTACGAGACCATGAGAAGACCGGATAACCCGAAATAGCGAAAGCATTCTTTATTAAAATGTGTTTAAATAATTGGACACAAATACTTCATATTTGATGAGGAGATAGATTAACAACCTTATTCTGGTCAAGATCCCAAAGATTTAACTTGTTTGTCATCACCAACGAGAGAACATATAAGTATGCTTACTACTCACCGCAAGGCCTGTAATTTGAATAAGGTATAGAGTTGGAACCGCGTCGAATCTGAAAAGTAGCTAGCCAAAACAAGTTCAAACTGCTAATCATTTATTATGTCAAGCACTCACCCCTAGTCCCCATTCAATACGTCCCGTCGCCGTTAGCTTCAGCCTTCCGCTTGCTAGATCCCATATCTAGGAAAAGAATATCAATATAGAATGCTTAAATGCGCAGATTTCACAAAAAGGGAAGTTGATGAAGAAAGCATATGGTCAACCAATGCATGCAAAGAAGAGAAAAAGAGTCAACTTAAGATCCCCTCTCGGTTGGGGGCATTTAGAATTCATCTCTACAATGTCAACGCTCATCTATTTCAAAACTTTTAATAGCAATTTCCATCTCAAATTGTACTTTATACAATTAAATCACAGAGATCATGCAATTCGAAATAACATTAGAATTAAGGATACAACTTCAAAAAAGTTTTAGAACAAAATGCTGCCATAGAAAAGAGTGATCAACTTTCCGGCGACTCAATGATTCTAACAATCATCTCATTCAACTAACCAAATCATCTCATTCAACTAACCAAAAGAACTATACATAGAAATTTAAATTAGCAAATGGTAGCAACCAAAGAACTAGAAAGTGAGCATCTATGATCAACAAATTTTACAAACAAAAGAAGACCAAGAATCATCAAAAAGCACAATTGTAAAAGCTTAATACCTTAATTGTTCGATCTGCAGAGCCAGTGTAGAATCATTGATTACTAGGATCAAATGCAATAGATCTCACCCATCCCAAATGCCCACTTATGACCTTGCACATACAAAAGGGAGAAAACAAAACACATAACAATCCAAGTAAGCGAGCAAATAACTGCAGATACGATAACATGGACAAGACACAGCTGTATGATAAATTCAAATGTATAATTATCACATGACACCATTACTATTATCAAACAAAACAAGAACTTTCTTCTAGCTGCCAGAAAAATTAGGCCACAATTCTCACCCCGTAGTTCTTCCATGGAGGATGCCACACAGACGTGGCCACTTGCTTGGAATTCTTTCCATAATGGCTGAGGTAGACAAATTCCTAAAAACAGAGTGAGAGCATGAGGCCAAACTAGATTAAGTACCTTAGAGCAGAACTTAAGATGACTCGATCCTTGAATGCATGAGTCGAATTATGAGAATCCATGAAACAACTTTTCAGAAACCATTAAGAAATGTTCTGATGTTACTTCGGGGATTGTGCAAATAGATGCATGTCAACGTATTAAAAAAGTAACAAGAATATAAAAGTCCTATTTTGACCAAAAATATAGGATACATAGCCTATCATTGCCAATAGCATACATTACTCAAGAAACTCAGAAATGGGGATTCCGCCCTATAGCCATAAGAGATAATCCCGTGAAAACAGGAGTGACTTCCGTATCCCCTTAACCGTAGCAAGAGCACGGTCCTCAATCAAGAACAAAAGTACGAAAAGTTTAACAAATGCACTGCCTCTGGCCATGGTATGGACGCAACATGCGAAAGGCACTGGTGACAAGGCATGGAACCATAGTATCTCATCTTCTCAATGCGCCGTAGTTTCTCGTTACCTAGGAACCGAAAACAGCCGTTCCTAACCGTAAAGCATTGACATTGCAAACAGCTCTCCATCTTATCCACCTTAATGAGGTCCATTCAGATAAAGAGACGAACATAGAATTTCAACTGTAGTTTTAGATGCATCATATAGGGAGACAATGGAGCTTAATGAGTGAAACATTTTCATCCGTACTTATATCTATCTATGGAAAAAAACTGTAGTTACAGAAGCGTCACATGAATCAGGTTCTTCATTCATTTATGTATCTCCATAAAGTGAAAGATTGGAAAGGACATGCCATTAAAATATGAAATCACTTGGCATGCTAATGACAGCCTCATGGGCATCTAGGACATACAATGTACAAGTTTCATCATTTTTTAAATCGTCCTCATCATAAAGAATGCTTCGCAGCATTTTTACAGCCCCGATGCGAGGTGCTGTACCAAGGAAAAAAAAACAGAATTATCCCAAGTACTGATATAGAGGACAGCAGATTCAATAAGTAGAACATTGAGAGCTAGTATAATTCATCTACTATCTGCACACAAGACATAGATCTTCCATATACATGACTTTATAAACCACTGGCAGCAAGAAAGGCATCCCATCATTTAAGTTAGAAACCAATGTAAACAAGAAGTTTTGGGGTACTGCAGACTCAATATAGATGCTTACGGACATCAGTCGATTTACTAATGCTTGTTCTTTCAAAGGCTTAATTTAAGTCATAGGAAGCCAGTCATCATACACATACACACACAAAGGAGCGAGCTATAACTTATATGCTATAATGCTGGCACTTTTCCAGGTATTAGTTTGTCCACAGATTACTACATTGCACTCTATCCAAGTTCTCTGAGTACAAAAGCTCTGCAGATTCAATTTAATGATCTCAACAAATGACTATCCAGATTGCCATTTGAAAATACCATCACTTAATTTAATCCATGCAGACAAATCATCACTATCAATGAACCTACCGTATCCACATATTACACCGCACGCTAATGCTGATTATTTCCCGAAGCACTTCAATTGCAAAGCCGATCAATTGAGGATGCAAATAATCTTTAGCTAGGTGATTCGGGATATGGGACATTGGAGTTTGACAACTTTAATCCGTAAGCTCGAGTTCATGACTACATCTGCTACTAACCTTTCACGACGGCGAGATACCAAAGCTGAATCAAGAGCACATTCACTTTCAGGCCGTTGATCACAAGCGAGCGAGCGGAGAAAGGAATCGGAAGCGGCGCTCACCCGGAACAGCGAGACGCGACGGAGTTGGCGACGGGGGAGAGGAAGGGAAGGGGCCTGAGGGCGGAGGCGGAGACGGAGGCGGTGTCGTCGGAGTCGGGGCGACGGAGGCAACCGGCTTGAGGGGCGTCAGAGTCGGGGGTGACGGAGTCGCGAGAGGGCGTCGGGGGCAGAGGCGGAGGCGGAGGCGGCGTCGTTAGCGTCGGAGTCGGGGGCAATGGAGGCAACCGGCTTGAAGGGCGTCGGAGTCGCGAGAGGGCGTCGGGGGTGGAGGCGGCATCATCAGCGTCGAAGTCGACGGCGACGGAGGCAACCGGCTTGAGGCTCGTCGGAGTCGAGAATGGAGAGAGAGAGCTCGTCGGCGAGAATGGAGAGAGAGAGCACTTGAGGGGGAAGAGAAGCAACAGCGACTTTTTGTTCTCCCCCGCAACGGAACGGAATGGAGAACGGGAGAGAGAGAGAGGAGAGAGAGGACGATTCGACGAGCGCAGCGTCAAGAGGAGAGCGAGCAGTAGCGTCAGAGTGGTGGGCCCCACACGCGGCCCGCGCGAATTTTGAACGCCTGATGCCCTCGCCTACGTGGAGCCAAGTTTCGATCACTGAGTGGTCTTACCCATACGCCTGACGCCCTCGCCTACGTGGAGCCATGTGTCGATCGCTGAGTGGTCTTACCCATACGCCTACGTGGAGGGTAAGACCCACCCAATATTTTCCCGCAGAGAAAAGTGGGGGAGGTCAGAAAGCAAAAAAATTTCGAGAGAAAATACATGTGAAAAATCTTCGTCCATCTTTAGTCAACAAAGAAAGCCACTTACCCTTTTCTTAAAAAAAAAAAAAAAAAAAAAAAAAAGGTCAGCAAGAAGTGCGAGAAGGGACGTGAGAAGAGACGTGTGAAAAAAAAAAGAAAAAAAAAAGCAAAGCTTGTCTTCTTCGTGCGTCTCCTCGCCACTACTTGTTGACCGCCGCCCCTGCCCTTCGAGCACGACCAGCAGCACCCGCTGCCGACGTTGCCGGCGCCGGTGGTTTGAGCCTCCCTCTGCCGGTGACCCCCGAAGCCCGCTCGCCGCTGCACCACCGCAAGCACCTCCACCGCTGCTGCTTCGCCAGCCACAGCCGTCGGATGCCATTGCTCTTGCACCCCCGCGCCACCCGCCGCCGGCCTCTCGTCCATGAACACTGCGCTAGCCACCACCCGCACCATCGCAGCTCATCCCCGAACGCCGGAGCGGCCCGCAAGCTCGCCCTATCGCACCAGTCTCGCCGCGACATCCAGCCCCGCACCGGTCCCGCCACGACATCCAGCCCCGCCGGTCTCGCCGCTTCCACTCGCGCATAAGCCCGAGCCCCGACGCCGCAATCTATAAGGCAGCCGCGCGCTGTCGCAACCCGACGCCGCTCGCAACCCGATGCCGCTTTGCTTCCATCCGTCTCGCCGCTTCGACCTCGCTACGCCACCGCGTCGCTCGCCTCGCCCAAAGACCCAGTGCCTTCGCCGCCCATCTCCACTCACCGGACGCTGCGCCTGCGCACCCGACGCCGCGCCTCCAAAGCCTGAGGCTTGCTTCGCTCCACCGCCGTTCCGCAGCAACCGAGCTCTCACCGTTCACCACCGCCGCTGCAACCCGCGACCCAGCTGCTGCTCAACCCCCTCGCACCGGCCACCGTCTGTGACGCCGCTGCAACCAAGCAACACCACCAGAGCCCGACGCCACGCCTCAGCGACTCGCGACTCAGCGACCAGACGCTGCCTTGCCCGCTGCTCACCCACGCCGATACGCGACCCACCTCCACCGGTCTCTGGCCAGCCTCCGCCCAGCAGCACTGACGCCACCAGTACGCCCACTCGCCCATCGACGCTGCTGGTCTGCTCACCAATCACACTGCCTCTTCCCTGTTTTAGGTGGCTTATTGTTACTTTTTTATTTTTATTTTTCATGTTATTTTTCTATTTATTTTGTTTGATAGCATTTTTAGTTTAGCTATTTAAGTTGTAATATCGAATGTTAGTCTTTCAATTTTGTAGACATTATCCATAGGGATTTCGTCCTAATTATTGTAATTATTAATTTAATCCAAGAGACATCGGATTATTTTTTTAATTATATTAATTTTTGGGCTTTTTAATTGAATTTTAATTGTTAAATCATTATAATCATTAATTTGATCTGTAAGACTTCGGATCAAATTTTTAATTATTTTGATCTCTTTGTCGTGATGATTAGGGTTAGAATAATCGTTAATTTGACTTGTGAGACAATAAATTATTTTTTTGATTATTTTAATTCTTTATTTTTGCTGATAGTTTTGATTTTATATTTATTTAATAATTACTTATCTTTAAAAAAAACTAAAAAAATAGAAAATCAAAAAATCAAAATTTTGCGTGAGCATATAGGTTTAGTAAATTAAACATATAGGTTTAGAAAATTAGAATTTTCTTAGGATTACATTTTTTTAGGATTGCATTTTTTAGAAATAAGTTAGGTTGGACCTAAATTAATTTTTTAGATAATGTTCACACATTTTAATTATTTCATTTTTCAAAAATAATTTTTTAAGATAGGATAGGGTTTAAGTCAAATTAATCCATAGAATAGATTAGAAAATTATCCCTTTTTAGATAGATTAAGTAGGGTTTTCATAAATTCTAAACTTCAATAAAAAAATACAAAAATACAAAAATCTAGGTGCATGTTAACTAATTCGCATAATATGATCATTTAATTAGAATTTGTTAGTAAAGTTAGGTCATAAGATGCATAATAACTAGTTTGCATAATAGGCCAATTTAATTAGAATTTGCACATTAATAAGATTAAGTTATTTAGTTTTAAAATGCAATTTATATAAGAATTCTAATTTTTAAGAAAATCCAAAAAAAAATGATTGTTTGCTTTGTGTGATGCAATTTATTTATTTGAATGTTTTAATAATGGATGAGCACTCGTGTGGTCACCACATTTGCATGATAATGATTTAGCTTAAAATAAATCCAAGCTGCCTGCAAAAATGTTTTGAAAATTAAAAGAAATAGTACCGAAAGAGCATTAGAAAATTCTAGTGCAACCAAGTCCCCGTACCCTTAGTCTTTGGTTCGTAGGAGTAAAATAAATCTCCATTTATTTTACTTAGGTGTCTAATCGACCTACCATAAACCGATTAGTGGCGACTCCTAGATAATAACCTCTTGCATGTTAAATGTTTAAACCTTAAGTCGTGAATTGGTATGGGCTTGGGAGAGCCCGAGCTAAGTTTAAAGACTTAGTAGTCCATTAACCTACTTTTAGGTGGTGCACCAAAAATTTAGGTCACAACACCTATTTAGGACTATGTGTTGCAAATATGATAAGTTCAGGATACTACCTGTAGCTCATCCTATGCAAGAGGATAACCATATGCTCTCTGGACTCTTTGATGGTCGCCTTGCAATGCCTTTACCTACATTTTGTTTGTGGAATCACTTAGTCAAGAATGAGAGAAGCGACTATTGGGCTAAATTTTGGACTTTCAAAATTTTGTTGTAATTGGCAAGAGTTGACCCTTCTTCATCTCATACCATTCTTTTAGTGTATTAGGGACTGATAAGCATCTTCGTGAAAATAACTAAAAAAGACAGCTGAGTATCTGGAGTGCAGGTTCAATATGTGCCTGATTTCCTATAAGTTAAGAAATAAGTTGCATAGTTCTCTATTATACTTGTGTCAATTTCCTATCTGCGACCTCATTTTGTCATGCATGATTGCCATCAAACTAGTTTCATTTTCTATCAATAACTGCTGATTTCTGGTTAGTTTTAGCACATTCATCAACTGAGGTAAGAGTGGAATGATATACAATGCCTGCATCAACCTATAGATTTTTTGCTTGTGGCTATTGGTTAGTCATTTGTTTTTTCTATCCCATGCCAGTATATAGATACTTTATCTTGCTACAGAAGGCCCCATCCCACTACCCATCCAAGGTTTCTTGAATGTGTTATAAATTATTCTGACTATCTGATCTGCCTGCCTGGGTGAAAGAATCAGCTTCTTTTATGTAGAGAGTTCTGGCCATAGGAAAAAAATACACACATATATATGTACATTTATTATTTGTGTGTGTATTTACATACATATACAAATTGGGCATTGATTCGATGCAGAAATATTTCCCTTTTCACATCCTTGTTCCTCCAGTAAGTGGGGTTCTCCATTTACAACATGCTCACTCTTTTTCTGATTTTCTTAAGCTAGAAGTCAGTGGCTATTATCACAAGTTGCGGGTATTATTGGATACCATCCTGAAAGCAATGGCAGATTTTACAGTGAAGCCAGAAAGATTTTCCATGATCAAGGTAATCATGAAATTTATGCTGCAGAAAGAAGCTTATATCAGTTCCTGTGTATCAATAATCTTTCATACGCTTGGTTGAGGAAAGCTAGATAAGTGCAGGCCAAAAGCAACAACTACTTTTTACATTTTTTTGACTTTTGTTATATGATCTATCAAAACATTTGCATTGGTTCCTGTAAGGACTGCAAAATAATTTTTTTTGTGGGGGGGCGTCGGACTACGTAACAATAGAAGAAGCATCCTGTTATGTGGGTTTTTTATTGGTGGAAATTGTGGATACTTCTGCTAATTGATCTAAAAGCTCAAGCTATTACGTGAAGGAGTATTTTACTATTTAAATGTTTCAACAACCCCACATGCATAGGCTAAACTTTGACCTAAGACCGAGGCGTAGAAATTGACTACGATCGAGGGGCTCACGAAAGGTTTATCAGGACCTATTATAATACCATTTTGAAATTGCAGGACCGTATAAGTTCAAGCTATTAGATGGAGACATAACTTAAAATTTTAAAATTCTAACAGGTTTAATGTATTGAAATACTTTAAGAAATGTTGATATTATCTTTGCCTTATTCATACTGTCAAAGTGCATCTTGGCACAAAGTGCCATAAACTTGACAATCCATGTTCTCTTCGAGATCAAATAGCTTGAAGAAAACCAATTCATTGTGAATTCTGGTCAACTTTTCTCAAGAAGCTTCCACGACATTAGGCAGAAATGCCAATCATTTTGCAAAGTAATGTTTTTATCCGGTCATATTTGATATCTAATCGAAATCTCCTTTAATTTAGTTTTTATTTTAATCTAATTTAATTTGTTTTAAAATTTCAATTTGGACAAAATGACATTGTTTTAGTCTTGTTATTCTTGTTTTAGGGTGCGTTTGGAATTAACTTTGCAAAGGGTTTTGGGCTTCTAAAGATACTCGGGCTAAAGCTGGGGTGTTTGGGAACAACTTTGAAATTCCCATTAGGCCAAAGCTGGCCTTCTCAAGGCTAAAAGCCCAAGGCAGGTGTGAGGGTACCTTGGGCTTTCAACTTTTTCGGCATACAAGTGGCACTGTTCATTTTTTTTTTCTTCCAAAACTATCTTCACTTACTTTCGATTTTTCCGGTTTTGCCCTCGTCATTGTATTGTTCATCTTCTTCTCCGTTGAGCTTAGCCAACGTGTTGCTCGAAGCTGTGAGCGATTGCTGATGGCTCGGCATGGTCGCGGTGGCCTAGGTGACCATCGCTAGGTCGCGGCGAGGTTTGGGTCGCCGACCTCGCCGCGACCCAGATCCGGGAGGCGGCGAGGTCCTCCCGCGACCTCGCCACCCCGCATCTTGGTTACGGTAATTGCCGGAGGTCGCGTGACCTCGCTACGACCCAGATCTAGGGGCGGCGAGGTCGCATGACCCCAATGTCGTGACCCAAATCTAGGGCGGCGAGGTCACGGGGACCTCACCGCCCTAGATCTGGGTCGTGGCGGGGTTGCTCGACATCCAGCGACCCTATGTGATGGTCTTTGTGGTTGCCCGATGTTCGGCAACCCTCGCCGGTAGTCTTCAGTGGACGTCTCATGCGGCCACCGCCCTTGCCGGTCAATTTTTTTATTTATTTTTCTTTTGATAATTTTTTTTATCACCAAAGCCCTTTGTAAATGTAATTCCCCCAAACACCATTTTGCTCAAATGTACTTCAAATGGGCTTTCAAACTACAATTTACCAAACACACTTTGCATTTTGGAAAATACCTTTAACTCAAAGGTCTTTGCATTTTCCTAAAGACTTTCCCAAACGCACCCTTAGTCATGTTAATGCCACATAGGAGAGAAAAAAATTATATATATATCGATATTTTTCGTTAGTCAAGTTGAATGGAGTTAATAAAAAAATTTTGATTTTATTTTTTGAAATTTTTAAAATTTAATTATATTTTTATGAGAAGCTGTGAAACCTCCTAAGGCACATATCCCTATATTTTAAGTTCCCAACGGGAGTGCTCCGTGAGAATTTTGCCCGTCATCAGTCAAGTCTAGATTTTCAACGTCGGTCAAGCATGGGTTGCTTCCTCAGAATTGCACTGCGTGGACCTTTCAGCAACCTCTGAGGGTCAAAAGGGAAGGCTTGGGATGCCAGTCTTGCCATGTCGTCTACTAATGGCTTTTGATTCTTTGTACATCGACCGCTGGGACAACTTTTGTTTCGTGTTTTTCATTTCACCGCCCAGGGAATCCGAGTAAATTACTTCAATTTTCTCTTCCTTTTTGGAATATGCTAAGTAATAAAGGAGAACATAACAAATGACTAACAAAGTCACGTCAACTTTCAATTTTTCATGACACTGCCTTATGATGATGAATTATGATTTTTCTTTATTCGCATATCCTTACGTATTTGAAAGACTTAGCAAACGAAAATATCTTCCAAATGATCTAATTTACTGAAAGTATTTAACGGAGGTAATTAGTAAAATATCATTGTGGGTCTCTATACCTTAATCAAGAGATTAAAACTCCCCTTCTACTTTTGTTTTTGGTTTGAAAACATCCGTGTACTTTTTCAAAGTATCATCTCCGGTTGGTCTAGCGGCGAAATTTGCTGACATCAAAACCCATAAAACCTAACAACCCTGATCCAGAGCAGCCATAGCCGCCAGCTCAAAGAAACTCTGCACTGCCATGGCCAAGCTGGACGAAGCTTCAAGGTTAGGAAAGTATGCGTAACTATCTAAAGTCTGAGGGCTAGGGCTATGGGGCCAACGGTGCTAAAGTTGAAAGGGATAAAGTGTCATTTTCTAAGGTTTAAAATTTATTGTGCCATGGAGGTAAAGTTCAAGGAGATTTGGAACAAATACCCAAAAAAGTATTTGTGTACAAATTATACTGTTGAGGGTCAAAAAGTTGGGTCATTGGTCAATCCAAAACTCTGAAACACGCCTTTACTCCCCCCTCCCCATTAAATACCTGCCCATGTCAAACATCTTGGCCAAACAAACATCAATCTCTCTCTCTCTCTCTCTCTCTCTCTCTCTCTCTCTCTCAATCTCACCATCACACCCACGCCCCTAAAACCAACCTCCACCCCCCCCAACCCAAAATAGATATAGAATGGGCAACTGTGCGGCTCCTCAGATCACAAGAAATGGTGGCCTTGCCATGACCACTTTTCACCATAGCTGGCCATCATCATCTCCATCCACGCTCAAGGTCATTCACATGGACGGAAGACTGCAAGAGTTCCCCCAAACCATCAAGGCTTCTCACCTCCTCTCCCAGAACCCAAATTGCTTCCTCTGCAGCTCAGAGTCCATGTTCATCGACTCCATATTCCCCCAAATCCACAAAGAAGAAGACCTCTGTTTGGGCCAACTCTATTTCCTCTTGCCTCTCTCCATGTCCCGAGTGCCGCTCTCTTTACAAGAGCTCTGCATGCCCGCCATCAAGGCCAGCGCCGTGCTCGAGAGCAGTTCCAGTTCGGACGGAAGGAAGGACAAAGTTTCGTCAATGGCGGGTCATGGGAGGTGTCAAGGTCCCATCAGGTTCGATGCCAAGAGACTAGAATTGGTTCAGAGCAGCCGAAGAATTGAGTTGTGAAAGTGCAGGAGTATGAGATGAAGAGGGAATCGAATATATGACAGAAGGAAGAACTTGAAGAATATGCCAGAAACTCTTTTTTTTTTGTTCCCTTTTTTTAGTGTGTGAACAACTTGTCCTAAAATTAACAACTCTTTTTTGGGAGACTTAATATTCGTCTAATTGTTTTTAGATTTGGGATCAATCTGATTATGATTAGCCTAATAAAAATTCTTTCAATTATTAAATAGCACCATCATTCACAATCATCATCATTATCATCATCATCATCATCATCATCATCATCATCGTTTTAGATTAAAGTAGCTTTATATGGTTAAATAATGATAGAAGCCAGCAATATATGTCGTGATAAGGACATGAGAGGTGTAAAAGCGTGCGAAGCATGGAAAGATCTCGTGATATTCCATTTCTTGAACTTTTTATGTAGCCTAAGACGAGGGAATTTCTTCACTTTTATATGCGGTGCTTAAGAAAAGGACTAGAGCTACTAATCTTTCTATACTATTTGGCCCGTGATTAGGGATGGGGTTTCAGAGGCTGGGAACAGTTGATGATTTGGCCAATAAAAGAGGAAATTGAAAAATAAAAACTTCTATTCTCAATTCGATTCATGTGAAAGCTGTGATAATTGATTCTCAAATTACAATCTAATTGAGTTTAAAGTGTGACGGTTTGATTAGACAATCGCATAGATCTCAAATTTAGACTTACAATAGCAAATGCAAAATTTGCCCATCATATGTTAATCTTGTTAACCACCTTCTTTTTTGGTATTACGATGGTTGATTAATGTTTTTCCCCTTAATTTAAAGCTTGATAGAATAAATTGTAGCCTTATAGGGAGACACATAAGCACAATTTTGAAATCACGCAAGTAATAACTAATGAATTGTATTTCTCTAAAGTGAAAATATACTTGTACAAGAAAAGCTCATTTAATTAACCTACTTGTGGATGATATTAGATAGAGAGCTATGTTGTTTCCTTCGCTTTTGGCCATTGAGTTCTATGGTTTGTCATTTCATAAGTCATGAACAAGTATACAAATTAGTAAGCTGGAAATTTTGAAAAATAAGAATTCATTGGACATTATCCATATATCTTTCTTCGATCTATATTATTAATAAAAAAACTCGCATTCCTTTCATCTCACTCAAATGCTCCCATTATATGTTCATAAGTATGAGTTTACGTTGCAATGATAAATGTCTACCACTTAGTTCCACTTTTCCATATGTATAGTTATTATTTAAGTCGTTTAACTTATTTACGGAGTTTATAAGCTCTTTACATATAATTGGTTTTTCTCTATCTATAAGTTTAAGCTTTCAAGTTAAACATTGTAACATTGTATAAGAACTATGTTCTATCCCAATTTATTTCACGTGTAAAGCCTTCACGTGTAAAGGCTTCTCGTTTGTTGAATTTTCATGTAATGTTATGTCCCTATATATATATATATATATATATATATATATATATATATATATATATATATATTTATTTATTTTTTTTTTTTCGCACAAGTCCAAAAGTCTGAGGTAGAATTTAAGTGAAATATCACTTCAATGAATGTGGCCATTTTTTGTTCCCATTATACCTTGATAAGTACAATGTCTATGTCACAATAATAATTGTCTGCCACTTAGTTCCACTTTTCTATATGTATGGTTGTTGTTAAAGTCCTTTAGCTTATTTATGGGGATTATAAGTTTTTTTATATTCACATGATATCCCCCATCTATAAATTCAAACGAGTTTGGGACACCTAGAGTGTCATAACTTGGCATGGGGATACTTAAGCGCCATAACCTCGAAAAGGTACACTTAAGTGCCGGTTTCGAAGTTAAATGGAACACTTAAGTGCCACTCCGGCGAAAATCCGGCTAAATAGCTAACGTGGCAATTTTCCGGCGAGTTTGATCCAAAACGGGGTCGTTTTGCACGCCGACATAAGCGAGAAAATGCAAAAACGACGCCGTTTCGTGGCTGATGAGTAAATAATAATATAAAAATTAATTAAATTAAATTTAAACTTAATTTTATTTAAAATATTCTAAAAATTTAAAAACTCAAAAAAAAAAAAAAAAAAAGGGGAGGCTGAAGGTGGCGGTTGAGGATCGAGCCCTCGCCGTCACCGCCTCCCCACCGTTGCCGAGAAGGGCTGGTGACGGAGGGGGAGGGTCGGCCAGGGGTTGCCGCCCCCGGCCGACCGGGCGGTGAGGGCCGCGAGCCCTCGCCAGATTGCGGCCCTCGCTTAGATTTGGCGAGGGCTATGGGCCCTCGCCGCCTCCCCCGTCGCCGGAAGGGCCGGCGACAAAGAAGGAGGGGTGGCGGCGAGGGCTCGCCCTCGCCCGCCCCTTCGGCCTCCTTTTTTTTTAATTTTTTAATTTTAATTTTAATTTTTAGTTTTTAAATTTTTAGAATATTTTAAATAAAATTAAGTTTAAATTTAATTTAATTAATTTTTATATTATTATTTACATATCAGACATGAAACGGTGTCGTTTTTGCATTTTCTCACCATGTTAGCGTGCGAAACGACGTTGTTTTGGACCAAACTCGCTGGAAAATTGCCACGTCAGCTATTTGGCTGGATTTTCGCTGGAATGGTACCTAAGTATTCCATTTAACTTCGAAATTGGCACTTAAGTGTACATTTTCGAAGTTGTGGCACTTAAGTGTCTTCCCGTGCCAAGTTATAACACTTGGGCTGTTCTTCTGCCAAATTCAAACTCTTAAGTTAAACATTCTAATGTATTATCGAAATCATATTCTGTCCCAATTTATTCCTGAAAGTTTACAGAACGACATATATAGTTCGTAGCTTCTGCTTAATCTAAGATCGAGGAAAAAATTTAATTTCAGGAAAATGATATTAATAGTTCTTGAATTTTAACCCAAGGTGTAATGTGGTATCTAAACTTTTAATTTGTTTATGTAATCTTTGATAGTTCCTGAACATTCAACGTGTTCAAAGTAGTTTATAAATTTCTTTTACATATTTAATTTAATGTTGAAATTATATGAAAATGTTCAATATTGTCGCTAAACTTATACTATGAAAGGATATTATGATAAATTTTTATATAATTTAAGGATTAAGCTAAACATGTATCAAAATTCTATGAATCATATTGAACAAATTGAAAATTTAAGGACTAATTACATATTTGACTAAAATTCAAGGATTATATTGAATAAACAAATAACTTGGATATCAAATTGCATATTGAATTGTACTTCAATGACTACATTGAACAAATTTAAAGTTTAAGGACTACATTATGTCATTATCACAATCATTTAGATTAGAATGCAATGATGATTTATGTTAGTATCTCTTAAGTCATAAGTTATGGCTTCGTGAGGATGAACAAAAAAAGAAAAGAAAAAAAAAAAAGAAAGAAAAGAAAGGACCGAGGACATACATATTTCCTGCCTAATAATTGGAGTCGGGTCACAAGGCAAAGCAAGCCTTCATGCGAACGTCGCCAAGTCAAGAGTGCCCCCTATTACAAGTTTCCCATAGCAGTGCAAGTTGGATTAAGGGTTTTATGACTGAGAAGGTACATTGCTTTCTAGCAACATTTACGATAGAAAGATCTGGTCGGATTAAGACGGTGCAAAATTCAAGAAGTGGGGTCCAATTTTTCTTTTCCTTTATGACATTAAGAAATTCTCTCTCTCTCCCCCCTTCCCCTCGACAAAGCACCTGCTCCCCCGCTCCCCGCCCCTTTCGGTTTCTTCCCCTCTCCGGCCCGGTTTCTTTCCATCGCCCTCCACCTAGCCACGGCCTCTTCGTCCTCCTCGTCACACAGCCGCTGACCGGAAGGGCCCTCTTTCGCAGCTGCAGCCTTGGCGCCGGCCCTCGGCCTCACCCCCACCCTCTGTCCGGTCGTCCCGTCGGACCCGCCTCCTCTGTCCCGCGTCCCCTTTCCGCTCTCGATTCCGCAAATCCAGTCGCCGTCGCCGTCACCGTCCTCAGACCGTCCAATTTGCTCCGGTCGTCTCTCGATTCCGAAACTCCAGTTGCCATCGCCCATCTCCGTCGTTATTCAGTCCGCTCGCATCCGCGTTCATTCACCTTGAACTTCCCACCGTGATTCCTCACGAGGTTCGATCTATCGATCCCTTCCCTTCTCGCCTCTCTTATCATGTTTCGGCTTTCGTTTCGCAGATTCAATTTCGATTTCGATTTCGATTTCCGTTGCTTGTTGAAGGGTTTTTATTTCGATGAATTATTTCTTTTCAAAAATTGTCTTTTTCTATTTCTATTTCGGGATCAATTTCTGAGTAAAATAAGGTGTTTGGTAATTATACAAAATTTCTATTCTAGGAATAGAAAAATAATAGAAATGCGTTTGGTAAAAATTTATAATTTTATTTATTTTTTTTTTCTTCTTACTCAAGAACCGCCACTCGTCACCGCACGACCACCGCACGACCGTCGCACGAATGCCGCACAACCGTCGCACGACCGTCGCACGACTGCCGCACGAATGTCGCACGATCGTCGCACGACCACTGCACGATCGTAGATCGTCGCCGTAAGATTGCCGCCCACAGCCCACCAACCGCGGGTGGGGGCGGTGGCTGTTGAGCTATATGTAGTGGTCTTGTGGCGCAAAATCTGGCTCACCGGCAACCATAGCCCTTCGCCGGTCCGGCCGTCCATGCACATTCAGAAAGTGGGTCCAGTTTTTATTGATATCATTACAAATCGGATGGGACAACGACCGACCGTCCATGCACATTCACCCTCCGAAAGGAGACTAGCCGTGCATTATCGCAATCTATAATTCAATCGAAATTTTGGTGGAGTATATGGAAATGCCCACTCAAGTAGGGAGCATTTGTATCACACCTTGGTTTTCTCTTTTATTTATTGAATTAATATTACGAAAAAAACTTAAAACGATGTACTCATAATAAATTTATCTTGAACTAATCTGATGCATCCATTACAAATTTACTTTGAACTAATTTTCAGATAAATAAAAATTATAAATTAATATATTTATGATAAATTTACTCTCCTTTTAGATTAATATAATAAAAGACCATAAATTAATACAACTATAATAAATGAAGCATGAAATCTCAAATTAATATATCCATTAACTACCATATGTCATCTAATTCAATAATTTAATTATTGATGATTTAATACTTTATTTATTTTTATATTATTAAGAAAAGCAAATCAAGTATGACATTGCATGTGAAAAAGTGAGGATTGCTCGTTGGGTTCCACTCACCTTCCTTGCAATGTGGCGGATATTCCTAATGAGATAGGACATCTTTCCTCTCTAAGAGTCCTAGATTTATGTTTTACCAAAATCTGTCGAGTTCTCGAGAACAATTAACATGCTTTCTTGCCTCTTAACACTTGACTTAACGAGGTGTGATGAGATTACAGAGTTGCCTGAGCTTCCAACGAGTTTAGTCTGTTTACATGTTCAATTTGGCGCGCTGCATTTGTTCAATTTTCAAAAAGAAAAAGAGAAGAATATATATATATATATATATATATACACACACACACACACACACACATATATTATACCCATCAAAGCCCATTGCGAAGGGTTATTATTTCAATGAACTATTTCTTTTCAAAAATGATCAATTTCTTAGTAAAATAAGGTGTTTGGTAATTATACAAAATTTCTATTCTAGGAATAGAAAAAGAATAGAAATGCGTTTAGTAAAAATTTATAAATTTTATTTATTTATTTGTTTTTTCTTCTTACTCATGGACCGCCGCCCGTCGCCACACGACCACCGCACGACCACCGCACGACCGTCGCACGAATGCCGCATGACTGTTGCCCGATCGCCGCACGAATGTCGCACGACCGTCGCACGACCGCTGCACGATCGTAGATCATCGCTGTAGGAAATTTTATGTGATTGTTCTTGATGAACCCAGAAAAATTGTCTGGAAAGTTTATAGAACGACATATATAGTTCGTAGCTTCTGCTTAATCTAAGATAGAGGAAAAAATTTAATTTAAGGAAAATGATACAAATAGTTCTCGAACTTTGTCCCAAGGTGTAATGTAGTATCTAAACTTTAAATTTGTTTATGTAATCTTTGATAGTTCCTAAACATTCAACACGTTCAATGTAGTTTATAAATTTTTTGTACATATTTAATTTAGTGTTGAAATTATATGAAAATGTTCAATATTGTCACTAAACTTATACTATGAAATGATAAATTTTTATATAATTTAAGGATTAAGCTGAACATGTATCAAAATTCTATGAATCATATTGAACAAACTAAAAATTTAAGAACTAATTACATATTTGACTAAAATTCAAGGATCAGATTAAATAAACTAATAACTTAGATACCAAATTGCATATTGAATTATACTTCAATGACCACATTGAACAAATTTAAAGTTTAAGGACTACATTATGTCATTATCACAATCATTTAGATTAGAATGCAATGATGATTTATGTTAGTATCTCTTAAGTCATAAGTTATGGCTTCGTGAGGATGAACAAAAAAAAAAGAAAAAAAAAAAAAAGAAAGAAAAGAAAGGACCGAGGACATACATATTTCCTGCCTAATAATTGGAGTCGGGTCACAAGGCAAAGCAAGCCTTCATGCGCACGTCGCCAAGTCAAGAGTGCCCCCTATTACAAGTTTCCCATAGCAGTGCCGCGTGAGAATTTGTCCACTCATCGATCAAATCCTAGAGAGTTTTCAACGTGGTTGCTTCCTGGGAATTGCATTGCAATGCATGGGGAAAGAAAGAAAGGGCTGGGATGCGAGTCTTGTCACGTCGTTGTCGTCTACCGTGGCTCCCCGAAAAGTGAGGATTTTGCTCGTTGGTTCCACTCTCACCTTCCTCGCAATGTCGCGGAAAAGCAAGTCTAGTCGAAAGGTGCCTCGCAGAGGTCCTTTCCACGTACCTCCCGTCCGTCCCGTGTACCGTTGCTGTAGGAAATCAGGCGTGCAATCGTTTTGCGTTTTCCATGCAGCATGCGTAGCCAGCCGTTCGATCGACACAGAGTCTTGGACCGTTGGATGGCGAGAACACGGTGCAAGTTGGATTAAGGGTTTTATGACCGAGAAGATACATTGCTTTCTAGCAACATTTACGATAGAAAGATCTGGTCGGATTCGGACGGTGCAAAATTCAGGAAGTGGGGTCCAATTTTTCTTTTCCTTTATGACATTAAGAAATTCTCTCTCTCTCCCCCCCCTTCCCCTCGACAAAGACTCCGCTCCCCGATCCTCGCCCCCTTCGGTTTCTTCCCCTCTCCGGCCCGGTTTCTTTCCATCGTCCCCCACCTAGCCACGGCCTCTTCGTCCTCCTCGTCACACAGTCGCTCACCGGAAGGGCCCTCATTCGCAGCTGCAGCCTTGGCGCCGGCCCTCGGCCTCACCTTCACCCTCTCGTCCGGTCGTCCCGTTGGACCCGCCTCCTCTCGTCCCGCGTCCCCTTTCCGCTCGATTCCGCAAATCCAGTCACCGTCGCCGTCGCCGTCCTCGAGACCGTCCAATTTGCTCGGTCGTCTCTCGATTCCGAAACTCCAGTCGCCGTCGCCCATCTCCGTCGTTATTCAGTCCGCTCGCATCCGCGTTCATTCACCTTGAACTTCCCACCGCGATTCCTCACGAGGTTCGATCTATCGATCCCTTCCCTTCTCGCCTCTCTTATCATGTTTCGGCTTTCGTTTCGCAGATTCAATTTCGATTTCGATTTCGATTTCCGTTGCTTGTTGAAGGGATTTTATTTCGATTAATTATTTCTTTTCAAAATTGTCTTTTTCTATTTCTATTTCGGGATCAATTTCTGAGTAAAATAAGGTGTTTGGTAATTATACAAAATTTCTATTCTAGGAATAGAAAAATAATAGAAATGCGTTTGGTAAAAATTTATAATTTTATTTATTTTTTTCCTTCTTACTCACGAACCGCCACTCGTCGCCGCACGACCGCCGCACGACCGTCGTACGGATGCCGCACGACCGTCGCACGACCGTCGCACGACTGCGCCGCACGAATGTCGCACGATCGCCGCACGACCACCGCACGATCGTAGATCGTCGCCGTAAGATTGCCGCCCACAGCCCACCAACCGCGGGTGGGGCGGTGGCCGTTGAGCTATATGTAGTGGTCTTGTGGTGCAAAATCTGGCTCACCGGCGACCATAGCCCTTCGCTGGTCCGGCCGTCCATGCACATTCAGAAAGTGGGTCCAGTTTTTATTGATATCATTACAAATCGGATGGGACAACGACCGACCGTCCATGCAAATTCACCCTCCGAAACGAGACTGGCCGTGCATTATCACAATCTATAATTCAATCGAAATTTTGGTGGAGTATATGGAAATGCCCACTCAAGTAGGGAGCATTTGTATCACACCTTGGTTTTCTTTTTATTTATTGAATTAATATTACGAAAAAACTTAAACCGATGTACTCATAATAAATTTATCTTGAACTAATCTGATGCATCCATTAGAAATTTACTTTGAACTAATTTTCAGATAACTAAAAATTATAAATTAATATATTTATGATAAATTTACTCTCCTTTTAGATTAATATAATAAAAGACCATAAATTAATACAACTATAATAAATGAAGCATGAAATCTCAAATTAATATATCCATTAACTACCATATGTCATTTAATTCAATAATTTAATTATTGAGGATTTAATACTTTATTTATTTTTATATTATTAAGAAAAGCAAATCAAGTATGACATTGCATGTGAAAAAGTGAGGATTGCTCGTTGGGTTCCACTCACCTTCCTTGCAATGTGGCGGATATTCCTAATGAGATAGGACATCTTTCCTCTCTAAGAGTCCTAGATTTATGTTCTACCAAAATCTGTCGAGTTTTGAGAACAATTAACATGCTTTCTTGCCTCTTAACACTTGACTTAACGAGGTGTGATGAGATTACAGAGTTGCCTGAGCTTCCAACGAGTTTAGTCTGTTTACATGTTCAATTTGGCGCGCTGCATTTGTTCAATTTTCAAAAAGAAAAAAGTGAAGAATATATATATATATATATATATATATATATATATATATATATATATATATATATATATATACACACACACACATATATTATACCCATCAAAGCCCATTGCGAAGGGTTATTATTTCAATGAACTATTTCTTTTCAAAAATTATTTTTTTCTATTTCTACTTAGGGATCAATTTCTGAGTAAAATAAGGTGTTTGGTAATTATACAAAATTTCTATTCTAGGAATAGAAAAAGAATAGAAATGCGTTTAGTAAAAATTTATAAATTTTATTTATTTATTTGTTTTTCTTCTTACTCATGGACCGCCGCCCGTCGCCACACGACCACCGCACGACCACCGCACGACCGTCTCACGAATGCCGCATGACTGTTGCGCGATCGCCGCAAGAATGTCGCACGACCATCGCACGACCGCTGCACGATCGTAGATCATCGCTGTAGGAAATTTTATGTGATTGTTCTTGATGAACCCAGAAAAATTGTCTGGAAAGTTTATAGAACGACATATATAGTTCGTAGCTTCTGCTTAATCTAAGATCGAGGAAAAAATTTAATTTCAGGAAAATGATATAAATAGTTCTCGAATTTTAACCCAAGGTGTAATGTGGTATCTAAACTTTTAATTTGTTTATGTAATCTTTGATAGTTCCTGAACATTCAACGTGTTCAAAGTAGTTTATAAATTTCTTGTACATATTTAATTTAATGTTGAAATTATATGAAAATGTTCAATATTGTCGCTAAACTTATACTATGAAAGGATATTATGATAAATTTTTATATAATTTATGGATTAAGCTGAACATGTATCAAAATTCTATGAATCATATTGAACAAATTAAAAATTTAAGAACTAATTACATATTTGACTAAAATTCAAGGATCAGATTAAATAAACTAATAACTTAGATACCAAATTGCATATTGAATTATACTTCAATGACCACATTGAACAAATTTAAAGTTTAAGGACTACATTATGTCATTATCACAATCATTTAGATTAGAATGCAATGACGATTTATGTTAGTATCTCTTAAGTCATAAGTTATGGCTTTGTGAGGATGAACAAAAAAAGAAAAGAAAAGACAAGAAAAGAAAGGACCGAGGACTTACATATTTCCTGCCTAATAATTGGAGTCGGATCACAAGGCAAAGCAAGCCTTCATGCGCACGTCGCCAAGTCAAGAGTGCCCCTATTACAAGTTTCCCATAGCAGTGCCGCGTAAGAATTTGTCCACCTCATCGATCAAATCCTAGAGAGTTTTCAACGTGGTTGCTTCCTGGGAATTGCATTGCAATGCATGGGGAAAGAAAGAAAGGGCTGGGATGCGAGTCTTGTCACGTCGTTGTCGTCTACCGTGGCTCCCCGAAAAAGTGAGGATTTTGCTCGTTGGTTCCACTCTCACCTTCCTCGCAATGTCGCGGAAAAGCAAGTCTAGTCAGAAAGGTACCTGCAGAGGTCCTTTTCCACGTACCTCCCGTCCGTCCCGTGTACCGTTGCTTTGTAGGGAAATCAGGCGTGCAATCGTTTTGCGTTTTCCATGCAGCATGCGTAGCCAGCCGTTCGATCGACACGAGAGTCTTGGACCGTTGGATGGCGAGAACACAGTGCAAGTTGGATTAAGGGTTTTATGACTGAGAAGATACATTGCTTTCTAGCAACATTTACGATAGAAAGATCTGGTCGGATTCGGACGGTGCAAAATTCAGGAAGTGGGGTCCAATTTTTCTTTTCCTTTATGACATTAAGAAATTCTCTCTCTCTCTCTCCCCCTTCCCCTCGACAGCACCTGCTCCCCCTGATCCTCGCCCCCTTCGGTTTCTTCCCCTCTCCGGCCCGGTTTCTTTCCATCGTCCCCCACCTAGCCACGGCCTCTTCGTCCTCCTCGTCACACAGTCGCTCACCGGAAGGGCCCTCATTCGCAGCTGCGGCCTTGGCGCCAGCCCTCGGCCTCACCTTCACCCTCTGTCCGGTCATCCCGTTGGACCCGCCTCCTCGTCCCGCGTCCCCTTTCCGCTCTCGATTCCGCAAATCCGCCACCGTCGCCGCGCCGTCCTCGGACCGTCCAATTTGCTCCGGTCGTCTCTCGATTCCGAAGCCCATCTCCGTCGTTATTCAGTCCGCTCGCATCCGCGTTCATTCACCTTGAACTTCCCACCGCGATTCCTCACGAGGTTCGATCTATCGATCCCTTCCCTTCTCGCCTCTCTTATCATGTTTCGGCTTTCGTTTCGCATTCAATTTCGATTTCGATTTCGATTTCCGTTGCTTGTTGAAGGGATTTTATTTCGATTAATTATTTCTTTTCAAAAATTTTCTTTTTCTATTTCTATTTCGGGATCAATTTCTGAGTAAAATAAGGTGTTTGGTAATTATACAAAAATTTCTATTCTAGGAATAGAAAAATAATAGAAATGCGTTTGGTAAAAATTTATAATTTTATTTATTTTTTTTCCTTCTTACTCACGAACCGCCACTCGTCGCCGCACGACCGCCGCACGACCGTCGTACGGATGCCGCACGACCGTCGCACGACCGTCGCACGACTGCCGCACGAATGTCGCACGATCGTCGCACGACCACTGCACGATCGTAGATCGTCGCCGTAAGATTGCCGCCCACAGCCCACCAACCGCGGGTGGGGGCGGTGGCCGTTGAGCTATATGTAGTGGTCTTGTGGTGCAAAATCTGGCTCACCGGCGACCATAGCCCTTCGCCGGTCCGGCCGTCCATGCACATTCAGAAAGTGGGTCCAGTTTTTATTGATATCATTACAAATCGGATGGGACAACGACCGACCGTCCATGCAAATTCACCCTCCGAAACGAGACTGGCCGTGCATTATCACAATCTATAATTCAATCGAAATTTTGGTGGAGTATATGGAAATGCCCACTCAAGTAGGGAGCATTTGTATCACACCTTGGTTTTCTTTTTATTTATTGAATTAATATTACGAAAAAACTTAAACCGATGTACTCATAATAAATTTATCTTGAACTAATCTGATGCATCCATTAGAAATTTACTTTGAACTAATTTTCAGATAACTAAAAATTATAAATTAATATATTTATGATAAATTTACTCTCCTTTTAGATTAATATAATAAAAGACCATAAATTAATACAACTATAATAAATGAAGCATGAAATCTCAAATTAATATATCCATTAACTACCATATGTCATTTAATTCAATAATTTAATTATTGAGGATTTAATACTTTATTTATTTTTATATTATTAAGAAAAGCAAATCAAGTATGACATTGCATGTGAAAAGTGAGGATTGCTCGTTGGGTTCCACTCACCTTCCTTGCAATGTGGCGGATATTCCTAATGAGATAGGACATCTTTCCTCTCTAAGAGTCCTAGATTTATGTTCTACCAAAATCTGTCGAGTTTTGAGAACAATTAACATGCTTTCTTGCCTCTTAACACTTGACTTAACGAGGTGTGATGAGATTACAGAGTTGCCTGAGCTTCCAACGAGTTTAGTCTGTTTTTACATGTTCAATTTGGCGCGCTGCATTTGTTCAATTTTCAAAAAGAAAAAAAGTGAAGAATATATATATATATATATATATATATACACACACACACACATATATTATACCCATCAAAGCCCATTGCGAAGGGTTATTATTTCAATGAACTATTTCTTTTCAAAAATTATTTTTTTCTATTTCTACTTAGGGATCAATTTCTGAGTAAAATAAGGTGTTTGGTAATTATACAAAATTTCTATTCTAGGAATAGAAAAAGAATAGAAATGCGTTTAGTAAAAATTTATAAATTTTATTTATTTATTTGTTTTTCTTCTTACTCATGGACCGCCGCCCGTCGCCACACGACCACCGCACGACCACCGCACGACCGTCTCACGAATGCCGCATGACTGTTGCGCGATCGCCGCAAGAATGTCGCACGACCATCGCACGACCGCTGCACGGTCGTAGATCATCGCTGTAGGAAATTTTATGTGATTGTTCTTGATGAACCCAGAAAAATTGTCTAGAAAGTTTATAGAACGACATATATAGTTCGTAGCTTCTGCTTAATCTAAGATCGAGGAAAAATTTAATTTCAGGAAAATGATATAAATAGTTCTCGAATTTTAACCCAAGGTGTAATGTGGTATCTAAACTTTAAATTTGTTTATGTAATCTTTGATAGTTCCTGAACATTCAACGTGTTCAAAGTAGTTTATAAATTTCTTGTACATATTTAATTTAATGTTGAAATTATATGAAAATGTTCAATATTGTCGCTAAACTTATACTATGAAAGGATATTATGATAAATTTTTATATAATTTATGGATTAAGCTGAACATGTATCAAAATTCTATGAATCATATTGAACAAATTAAAAATTTAAGAACTAATTACATATTTGACTAAAATTCAAGGATCGATTAAATAAACTAATAACTTAGATACCAAATTGCATATTGAATTATACTTCAATGACCACATTGAACAAATTTAAAGTTTAAGGACTACATTATGTCATTATCACAATCATTTAGATTAGAATGCAATGATGATTTATGTTAGTATCTCTTAAGTCATAAGTTATGGCTTCGTGAGGATGAACAAAAAAAGAAAAGAAAAAAAAAAAGAAAGAAAAGAAAGGACCGAGGACATACATATTTCCTGCCTAATAATTGGAGTCGGGTCACAAGGCAAAGCAAGCCTTCATGCGCACGTCGCCAAGTCAAGAGTGCCCCCTATTACAAGTTTCCCATAGCAGTGCCGCGTGAGAATTTGTCCACTCATCGATCAAATCCTAGAGAGTTTTCAACGTGGTTGCTTCCCGGGAATTGCATTGCAATGCATGGGGAAAGAAAGAAAGGGCTGGGATGCGAGTCTTGTCACGTCGTTGTCGTCTACCGTGGCTCCCCGAAAAAGTGAGGATTTTGCTCGTTGGTTCCACTCTCACCTTCCTCGCAATGTCGCGGAAAAGCAAGTCTAGTCAGAAAGGTGCCTGCAGAGGTCCTTTTCCACGTACCTCCTGTCCGTCCCGTGTACTGTTGCTGTAGGAAATCAGGCGTGCAATCGTTTTGCGTTTTTCCATGCAGCATGCGTAGCCAGCCGTTCGATCGACACAGAGAGTCTTGGACCGTTGGATGGCGAGAACGCAGTGCAAGTTGGATTAAGGGTTTTATGACTGAGAAGATACATTGCTTTCTAACAACATTTACGATAGAAAGATCTGGTCGGATTCGGACGGTGCAAAATTCAGGAAGTGGGGTCCAATTTT
Organism: Eucalyptus virginea; assembly: GCA_014182375.1. Taxonomy (NCBI): domain Eukaryota; kingdom Viridiplantae; phylum Streptophyta; class Magnoliopsida; order Myrtales; family Myrtaceae; genus Eucalyptus; species Eucalyptus virginea. The sequence continues at coordinate 26,358,089 of CM024520.1, forward strand.
TCTTTTCCTTTATGACATTAAGAAATTCTCTCTCTCTCCCCTTCCCCTCGACAGCACCAGCTCCCCTCGCTCCCCGCCCCCTTCGGTTTCTTCCCCTCTCCGGCCCGGTTTCTTTCCATCGTCCCCCACCTAGCCAGGGCCTCTTCGTCCTCCTCGTCACACGCGCTCACCGGAAGGGCCCTCTTTCGCAGCTGCAGCAGCTCGGCGCCGGCCCTCGGCCTCTCCTCCACCCTCATGTACGGTTGTCCCGTCGACCCGCCTCCTTTGTCCCGCGTCCCCTTTCCGCTCTCGATTCCGCAAATCCAGTCGCCGTCGCCGTCGCCGTCCTCAGACCGTCCAATTTACTCCGGTCGTCTCTCGATTCCGAAACTCCAGTCGCCGTCGCCCATCTCCGTCATTATTCAGTCTGCTCGCATCCGCGTTCGTTCACCTTGAACTTCCCACCGCGATACCTCACGAGGTTCGATCTATCGATCCCTTCCCTTCTCGCCTCTCTTGTCATGTTTCAGCTTTCGTTTCGCAGATTCAATTTCGATTTCGATTTCAATTTCCGTTGCTTGTTGAAGGGTTTTTATTTCGATGAATAATTTCTTTTCAAAAATTGTCTGTTTCTATTTCTATTTCGGGATCAGTTTTTGAGTAAAATAAGGTGTTTGGTAATTATACAAAATTTCTATTCTAGGAATAGAAAAATAATAGAAATTCGTTTGGTAAAAATTTATAATTTTTTTTCTTCTTACTCACGAACCGCCACTCGTCGCCGCACGACCGCCGCACGACCGTCGCACGAATGCCACACGACCGTCGCACGACCGTTGCATGACTGCCGCACGAATGTCGCACGACCGTCGCACGACCACTGCACGATCGTAGATCGTCGCCGTAAGATTGCCGCCCACAGCCCACCAACCGTGGGTGGGGCGGTGGCCGAGCTATGAGCGGTGGTCTTGTGGCGCAAGATCGGCTCACCGGCGACCATAGCCCTTCGCTGGTCCGGCCGTCCATGCACATTTAGAAAGTGGGTCCAGTTTTTATTGATATCATTACAAATCGGATGGGATAGCGACCGACCGTCCATGCACATTCACCCTCCGAAAGGAGACTGGCCGTGCATTATCGCAATCTATAATTCAATCGAAATATTGGTGGAGTTTATGGAAATGCCCACTCAAGTAGGGAGCATTTGTATCACACCTTGGTTTTCTCTTTTATTTATTGAATTAATAGTACGAAAAAAACTTAAACCGATGTACTCATAATAAATTTATCTTGAACTAATCTGATGCATCCATTACAAATTTACTTTGAACTAATTTTCAGATAACTAAAAATTATAAATTAATATATTTATGATAAATTTACTCTCCCTTTAGATTAATATAATAAAAGACCATAAATTAATACAACTATAATAAATGAAGCATGAAATCTCAAATTAATATATCCATTAGCTACCATATGTCATCTAATTCTATAATTTAATTATTGAGGATTTAATACTTTATTTATTTTTATATTATTAAGAAAAGCAAATCAAGTATGACATTGCATGTGAAAAAGTGAGGATTGCTCGTTGGGTTTCACTCACCTTCCTTGTAATGTGGCGGATATTCCTAATGAGATAGGACATTTTTCCTCTCGAAGAGTCCTAGATTTATGTTCTACCAAAATCTGTCGAGTTCTAAGAACAATTAACATGCTTTCTTGCCTCTTAACACTTGACTTAACGAGGTGTGATGAGATTACAGAGTTGCCTGAGCTTCCAACGAGTTTAGTCTGTTTACATGTTCAATTTGGCACGCTGCATTTGTTCAATTTTCAAATAGAAAAAAGAGAAGAATATATATATATATATATACACACACACACACATATTATACCCATCAAAGCCCATTGCGAAGGGTTATTATTTCAATGAACTATTTCTTTTCAAAAATTATTTTTTTCTATTTCTACTTAGGGATCAATTTCTGAGTAAAATAAGGTGTTTGGTAATTATACAAAATTTCTATTCTAGGAATAGAAAAAGAATAGAAATGCGTTTAGTAAAAATTTATAAATTTTTTATTTATTTATTTGTTTTTCTTCTTACTCATGGACCGCCGCCCGTCGCCACACGACCACCGCACGACCACCGCACGACCGCCGCACGAATGCCGCATGACTCGCGCACGATCGCCGCACTAATGTCGCACGACTGCTGCACGATCGTAGATCATTGCTGTAGGAAATTTTATGTGATTGTTCTTGATGAACCCAGAAAAACAGGTTGCATGGTCACGACCTGATATACAGCTCTTCTATGGATCTTGTTTGGTACTGCACCGCGCATTAGACTCAAGGCAATGCAGTGTAGCGGAAATCCACCTCCCTCCCTGTTTCGAAGTAGTGCATACAGATCATTGCAATTTCTTGTTAATTATCTTGCCGTGCTAGATCTATGTTCCCATGCAATTTCTCTTGTTAGTCGTTGCCGCCCCGATTGCTCGTCCTTTTCCACCCGATCCTTCCCCCCCTCGAATCCCGTGTCGTCTCGGGTTCAATTCGATGCGATTCGCGCTTAAATTTTTTTTATTTATTTGTTTTTTCTTCTTACTCATGGACCGCCGCCCGTCGCCACACGACCACCGCACGACCACCGCACGACCGTCGCACGAATGCCGCTTGACCGTCGCACGAATGCCGCATGACTGTCGCACGATCGCCGCACGAATGTCGCACGATTGTCGCACGACCGTTGCACGATCATAGATCGTCGCTGTAGGAAATTTTATGTGATTGTTCTTGATGAACCCAGAAAAATAGGTTGCGTGGTCACGACCTGATATACAGCTCTTCTATGGATCTTGTTTGGTACTGCACCGCGCATTAGACTCATGTCAATGCAGTGTAGCGGAAATCCACCTCCCTCCCTGTTTCGAAGTAGTGCATACAGATCATTGCAATTTCTTGTTAATTATCTTGCCGTGCTAGATCTATGTTCCCATGCAATTTCTCTTGTTAGTCGTTGCCGCCCCGATTGCTCGTCCTTTTCCACCCGATCCTTCCCCCCCTCCAATCCCGTGTCGTCTCGGGTTCAATTCGATGCGATTCGCGCTTGAATTGCGTGCCGTACGGTTTGGGTAGTCGTCGGATGTATGGATCGAGTCCTGCGAAATTGGACCTTCCGGTTAGCTCGTGCCATAGTTCTGTGTTGAGCGGTTGGTTTAACTGGATCTAGTTTCTTCGGTTGCTGGATTGATCGAGTAGTGCTTTGGTGCATTCTATCTATTGCTATTGCGAGCTTCTTATTGAGGCCCATGTGCTTTTTGAAGCTTCGACGCTTGGTAGGAAATTCCGATTCGATGCTCTGTTTCTCAGTTGGGGTGGGGAATAGAGAGAATTTTTACAAGGGGAAAAGAGAAAGGAATGATGGGGTGGGGTGGGGTGGGTTGGTTTGGATGTGAATCTAAGGCTCGTGTTGGGGCTGATCGAGATTTTCGGCGATGGGTAATGGGTACGTGAATGGTTGTTGTTTGTGCGGTGAGTTTGTACATGGATTTCGACTGTGCTGGTCTGTTTATGAGATTGCCATATGCTGGTATTCTCTTTATAATGTTGATACAAACCGTCTAGCTTATTATGCATGTGAGAGTAGCAGTGAATGTGAAATCAAGATATGGAGCGATTTTTGCAAAGATGATTGTCATTCAAGCAGGTTCTAATTGCAGGAGAGACTTTATCTTCATCTAGACCTAGTTTTTTCATCTCTGTTGAAAAGAATAAATGAAAGAATCACTAAGGTTTTCTCCACTCGGGTTCATTCCTCATGTTCCTTAAGTCCTTTTATATCTCCTGACTTTCCTTTCCCATCGTATAGTTGCATTTTGGAGTAAGTTTTTGAGATATCCAGAACACTAAGAAATGTTTATCATCTCATCCCTAATGCTACCGGACCAAGACTACTGGAATGCAGTCATTGTAATCCTCTTTATATTTGAGTGCGAATCGATTTGCTGAAGCAGTCTCATCATGCAACACTCATTTTTTCAACATATTAGTACTTGCCACTAGGCATTTTGTGCAATAAAGCATTCACTGTTGTATCATAAATTTCACCCTTTAGCTTTATATGAGAAGAGAACTCATTTTGGCTTCTAATAATCTTATGATGCTTTTTATGAAGATAACTTGTTTTTGCTTTAGTAATACACACGAAATAATGGATTGCTGGTTTTATATGCCTCTTGAAGATACGATTTCCACATATGTAACTGTTTTCTTGTTATTTGTTATTCTTTAACTTCTAATTTCAGCTTATGCTTCATGTCTTCGAAAACAGATTCTGCATTTGAACCACAAGCACCAAGAAGAGTGAGGTAAAAGGATGGGGACAGCAGGATTCCTAGAAGAGTGAGATAAACATCGACGGGTTTTCAACGAGTACTCTCTGTCTTTCGCTTCACTTGATGTTAGCGAGGAACGTTGAGAGAGAGAGAGAGAGAGAGAGAGAGAGAGAGAGAGAGAGAGAGAGAGTAGAGAGAGACCTAGATTTGCAAAGTAAAGCTGCCATGAAGAATTCAGTTGTTGGAACGAGTAGCGGCTATGAAGGAGGAGGCAAGTATCAAGTATTCTTGAGTTTCCATGGCCAAGATACTCGAGTTGGATTCACCTGCTTCCTTCATCGAGACTTGGTAAATAAGGGTGTTCGAGCCTTCATAGATGATGAAGAACTTCGGGTTGGCGAAGAAATTGGTGGAGCGCTCCTGCAAGCAATCAACGACTCCCAGATCTACATACCCATCTTCTCAAAAAATTATACTAGTAGCAAGTGGTGTCTCCATGAGCTCAAAAGGATGGTAGACAACAAATCCAATTCAGCAGAGAAAAAATCCTACCCATCTTTTACGATGTGAAGCCAGACGATCTTGTCCTTGAAAACTCATTATGCACAACAGCCATGGAGAAGCACAAGAAGGAGCGCAACGAGGAGCAGAAGGAGAAATTTCTACACAAAATAGAATCCTGGGAGAAGGCTCTTGAGAAGGTCGATAAAACCAAGGGCTGGGAGCTGTCAAAATTTGAAACGTAAGCTCTAAAGATCCTTGACTTTTCTAGCTCTAGAATCAAGCTCGTCCAATTCAAGCAATTACGGAGATAATTAAATTAGTAAATCTTCTGATCTTTAAAAAAATACAGGTGCAATCATACGCAAGAGTTATCAAGGGTAAATAAAAGGAGTACACCTTTTTTTTTCGGATTTAGATACATACATGTTAATCTCTATGATCGATATAGCTTTTGTAACTAATGAACTTGCTTCTATTTGTGGCAGCCAAGCGAAACTTGTGGTCGCGGTAGTTGGAGTGGTTTTGTAAGAGTTTAAGTTAAGAGAAAAGTCTGTGACTAAAGATTCAGTCGGACTTGATGATCGCGTGGCAGAAGTATTGGAAAAGTTAGATGTTAGCTGTAGTAATGAAGTGAGGCTGCTTGGAATTTATGGAATGGGGGGTAGCGGTAAAACCACTCTAGCCAAGGTTGTCTACAATGAACTTCTTTCTCACTTTGGAAAGTGTTCCGCCTTCCTTGATGATATTCGAGGAGAGTTAAACAGGAAGGGGTTAGTCAGTTTGCGGGAGGAGTTACTAAGGGAAATTGATAGTGCTGATGCACCAAAATTTATTGGGGGAGTTGATCACGGATGGGAGAGGATAGTGAGAACACTTCGTAGTAAGAAGTTTCTCATAGTTCTTGATGGCGTTGATGAGATAAAGCAAATTGAGAATCTAATTGGACTAGATCGGTGGTGTTTTGGAACAAGAATAATTATCACCACTAGGAACATAGGTGTACTGGAGACTATCGAAGAAATGAAGTTGAAAAATTCTATCACTGCACTCCAAATTCTGGCTTATGAAATGGAGGAAATGGAATTTAGACACGCACTCCAACTTTTCAAGAGGCATGCACTTTTGGAAGGCTCTCCGATAAAGGATTTTGATTCTGACAACCTCTCAAAGGATATTGTCTATACTACTAGGAATCCTCTGGCCCTTGAAGTTATAGGTTCATTACTTTATGGAGAGCCCAAAAATAAATGGGATAATACATTAAAACAGTTATAGAAAATGCGTCGTAAAGAGGTACAAGACAAATTGAGGATTAGCTTTGACGCCCTAGATGATCATCGGCGCGATATTTTTCTCGATATCGCATGCTTTTTCATCAATGAGGATATTACTAATGCCAATTATATGTGGGAGGCTTGTGAATTTCATCCTGACATTGAGGTCCTTGTTAGGAAGTCTTTGATCAGGATAATGAACAACAAATTTTGGATGCATGACCAACTGAGAGACCTGGGACGGGAAATCATTCGTCAAGGAGATCCTAAAAATCTCAAGAAGTGGAGTAGGGTGTGGACGAGCAAGGAGTTCCTCGATTTCATAAGAACTGAAGAGGTAAGACAACTATAGAGTTCAAATGAAAAAGTGACATCCTATCTTTGAGGATTCAACTTTCTGCTCATGATCTTTTCTTCCATTTCTTTCATTAAAATTGTAAATAAAATTACTAGTCACTGACAAACTTCAATTAATCATGGCAATTGTTTTATTGGCAGAGGTATCAAGATGTTGAAGCACTTGATCTACAGAGGAGGAGTTCTAGTATATCAATTAGCCATGAAGAAATCAAAAGGTTTAAAATTTTGAGGTTCTTGAGATTATCTTATTGGACCTTGCATGGGGATTTCTCTGTTTATCTACCAAAGTTGAGATGGATTTCATGGCGTCATTCCCCACCAAATGTTAGTATGCCTAGTATCCGTTCAAATAATTTAGTCATCCTTGAACTTTTTGACAATAGGTTCACAGATGATTCAAAAGTATGGGACTTAATTAAGGTATGGTTTCATCTTAATTTATAACGGTTGTCTCATATATTATTTGACTTTTTTCTTTAATAGTGTTTATACTTCCTTTTTGCAGAAGACAACCAAACTTAGAAGTCTCGCTCTTGTAAAATGTCATTGCATTACAAGAACTCTAGACTTGTCTAGATGCTCAACTTTAGAGAGGTTGACTTTTGATAATTGTGCGAGGTTGAAGGAAATAGACAGTTCCATTGGAAAGCTAAAGCACTTGCATGAACTGAATATCACCTATTGTAAGCTCGTTGAACATGTGCCTGATGAAATTGGAGGGCTAGTGAAGCTTGAGCGCTTCTCTTTGCGTGGATGCCACATGGTGAGCATACTCCCCACCTCTATCGGTGACTTGGTATCATTAAGGATGCTGGACCTTTCAGATACTCAAATTACAAGCCTACCGAAGTCCATCAGAAAGCTACAGCGTTTGTCAGATATATTCCTACTATTCTCAGGAATCACTGAAATTCCCGGTGCTAAAATGGAAGGGGATGCCATAGAGCCCGATACCAAGCTTCAGACTCCGTTCTATTCATTTGCAAGTTCTTGGGATCATGAAATTAGCGAGAGCCTCCCTTTGACAATGTCGAGAGAAGGGACTCGCTCGAAAGGCAAAATCGAGACGGAGGAAGACTCGAACCGTATTTCCGCCACTATTGTCTATGTTTCAATCTAATATTATCATGTTACATATCTGAAGAAGTATATGATGAACTTAACCACAACCTGTTTTTGCAGGTCTTGATGAACTTGCTCCACCAAGAACTTTTTGTGATAGGTTCGGGATATGGTTAGCGAGCATATTGGAATGGGTCTGCTAGCATTAAAGCTGAAATGTTTTGAAGTTCGAAACGGAGGAGGCACATGAAGGACAATTCAGAATCCGTGAAGATGGAAAGACCAAGTCAAGTCTCGGTCATTTTGGTTAATTGAAGAACTAAGTGATGGCTTTGAAAGATAACTTTCCAGCTCCTCCCGATCAAACTCTAAGGCAACTACGGTCGAGGGACAAGTTTTCCGTAAACAAGAACTCACGTTGCATAGGATATTCCTCTGCCTCGAGGATTCATTATACATTTGTCCGAGGTAAGTCTTTCTCCAAGTTTATTACAAATTGATTTCCATATGGTTCGACTAACAAAGTATTTTATAATATTTTGCTTGTGTTTGACAGTTTCTTCAACCTTCGACAGCATGTGATAAACCAACCAATGCATTGGAAGGCAGGCGATTGATCTTTGAGATACATTTCCATCCCATGATTAGGTTGTAGCCGAGATTTAATGGGACTTGCCTGGTATTGAAAGCACCGACTTCCCAAATAACAAACCTCACTAGTTTTGTATGTAAGTCATTTTTCCTCATCAAGTGTGCACTTTTTGTTGTTAATCGTTCTCCCAAGTTGATAATATGGTAGTTCTTCGTTATCTGCTAAAGTGCTCATGAATTGCTTGGTCGCAGCAAGCAAGCCCGGAAAAGGATGTCAAGCTTTCTCTTGGCTCGTTCGCACTTGGATATTGAGAACAACTTAGCCAAAATAGAAGATTCAAACTCTCTTATGAAATCACTGTGGTTATATTCATAACGTACTATCATGTCATACAGATACATGTGTACTGAGAGTGGTTATATTCATAACGTACTCTCTTTTTGTTTTCTCCCTTTCTTCTGAGCCAAAGACAACTATGTTATCAGTAGGATCTGTAATCCTCGCATAACATTTACTACAGTAGCAAATATAGGGCCAGGTTCCATTTTATGTTCTTGGGCCATTTGGCCTTCCTGTGCTATTATTGGCTTCATCAAGCTTCAAAATAAATTCTTTTTTCGTCCATGAACTAATAAACATGTGAAATCTATTTTATAGCCCATCTTGTTTAACTTGTGATAGGAAATTCATAAACATAACTTTCAACTAGGCAATCTGATTCATCTTGTGTATGACTTCTAGATAGGAACATTTGCTCCGGGATCAACGGTTGAGGAAGGGGATACTCTGGGATTGGCAGCAATTTTGTGAGCTATCCCTTTCTGTCAAGGAAAATTCTTTTGTACAGATATGAAGTTGTGAGAAGCATCCACATCTTACTAGAAGCTGGTGCATGGAGGCCTTTTCAATCTCTCTCACCAAAATTCTTTGACTTAGCCGGTCTTGGTCCATCTCTTTGGGTTTTGCATAATGCGAGTTTGTACAAAATCCCTTGTCTTGAGCTCATAGATATCCCTGAGGAATGTATTATTTGCTCCTGGATCAAGATGAATTGGCTGTTAAATTCTGGAGTTTGTAGAAGTTTTTCAGTCTCAAGCTTACATGGCAAGCTGTAGCTCGAGGCTTTTGTCCCAAGTACTTAAGAACAGTCCTGATGCTCAGAAATATGATAAAGAACAGAATTCAGTAGCCTTGGAGGTCCCAGAGACTACGCCAGGAACAAGCTAAAATCTGAAATTTCTCCGGATTGGTATTCATTGAAGAAGAAAGGAATTGATGGGGCAATATATTGTTAATTGCTTTGGCATCACATGCCACTTCTGTTTATTCATAACTATGATGTTTCTTAAGTCGTGAGGCACCTTCTAGTTTTCCTTTATATTTACACTAAACCCTTGTTGAATCATAACAGTGACCATAGGCAAAATTTTGTCTACAGGATAAAATTTTATCCTTTTTTGTGTCAATTAGATGTCTTGAGGATTCGTATTCATCTCTCAGATGATCAGTTGCAAAACTTCTGAGTACACGTTATTCTTGATTATTTGTGTTGTTTATACTAGGCAGATGGTCCTTAACCTGGCCAATCGCACTGCACTTGTTCAGTTGCTTCTCTGATTTGATTTGATTGTGTATATTTACATGGTTGCAGCGTTATGAAGAGGACATGAGTGAACTCGTCAAAAATTGCCTAGTAGAGTTTAAAGAATACTACATCCAAATGCAAGCTGCAAAGAGAAGCCAGGCACCTCTTCCTTCACAGGTAGATGGAGTTTGCTTTTTGTAAGGATTCTTCATTGTGATGATATTACAGGTCAAAGGTTAGATTTGTTGGAATTTTGTATAAATTGGTGCCAGTGCTATAGCTTGTCCAAACCTTGACTGGATTTCTCCCAGAAAGCAGATTGTTGGGTAGAAGTGCACTTGGTGTCTTCTGATGTGACTTTCACGTTTAGTTCTTTAGCTTTATACTAATAATATCCTGGTTGATCCTCTTCATTTTTGCATTACAACCGTAATGAAGTTATGGAAACTGGTCAAAGGAAAAAGACTTGACGGTTGCTGCTTTAGTGGCTCTTATTTGTAAACGCTTTTTTGCTTGAGATTTAATCCTGACTAGCATTACTACACTATTATTCTTGACCTAGCAATTATGATCAACATGCTTTACTAGAGTTACTTTCCTTGAAATATTCCAGGTGGTACCACATATGTTTCTGGTTTGCTCAAGGACTCGTGGGTTCATCCTTTTAATTTCACATGCATGTTTGCTTCTGAAGGCGAATGATCGGATAATTCGGACATTCTTGATCAAGTGTCTTTGTGGAAAAGCAGCAAAGGGTTCAGCGATGCATTGGTTCTGGATCATGTTTGTTCGGGAGAAACGTGTTCTTATCATCAAATTGGCGATGTCTTCGTTTGTGAGAAGACTGGAAATGTTCATGGTAAAATACTTTAATTGCTAACAATGACAAGTCTCTTTAGTATATCCAATTTATATATGTCGTGCAGGAATGTCTTTCCTAATGAGGTTTCCTTCATCATCGTCTTTTCTTTCGATGCAGTGATGAGACGTGCGGAGAAACTGTTATGGATCCCGCCAATGAGCTCTTGGTTTGCAAAATATCTGGACACTTTGTTTAGATAGGTTGCTTTGTCATTTCTTGAAATGGAGACCCGATGCTTTGTGAGTAGAACGTCTTCTTTCAACACTCCAATTTCTTAAAACAGTCGTTCTTTTATCTATCTAGCCGGGATCACAAAATTAACAGCTAGCATTTGTCGTTCTCGTAGAGTAAAATCTTTGAGGTAACTGATTTTTTTGCTTTTTCACATGAAAAATTTCAGGAGCAGCAGCAAGGTGGTGTGACAGATGAAGCTGAACCATTCATGGGATCTGGTTGATTTGGTAACTAGTTAACCGTTTCCTTTCTCTTTTTTCGTTAGCTATGATTGACACGTGCCTCACACTTCATGCTTGTTTCTCGCAGCACAAGCTTATGTCTTGGGATGTAATTGCGCTGATGAAAGAGAATTAGATGCTATGTTGAGGTTTTGCTGAGTTTTGGGGATGGGATGTATATGCCTTGATCCTCTTCTCAAGGTAGTTCATAGCTATTTGAGGGGTCTTGCCTTGAGTCAGATGCGTTAATTGCTGTCATTTGTCTTATCGTACTTGATTGAGATAATTTAGTTGTCTCATTTTATGGTTTTCCATTTCCAGCGGATTCCACTAGGAAAATGGCAATGTCTTAAGTGCCACTTGAAAAGTGATTCAGTTGAGCCAATAAGCCATCTCGATTCCAGTTTGAAGCGAGCTCGGACGAAAATTTGTGGGTCAAGATCCAAGACATTGTCTAGCACGGAAAAAGTATCTCGAATGCTTGGTGGCTCCCATTTTCCAAGCAAGAGGTCTTTGAGTGGAGGGAATTCTGTTGTAACACCTGAAGTTCAGCCATTGGAAGGTAAGCCAGATCTGTCCCTAGGAGAGGACCCATGCACCATCAAGCCTGGTTGCCCATCCCTGGGTGGTTCTGATATATCTAGTACGAGTACCTAGAGGAGGGTGAATAGGTATATAAATGATTTCTCTTGATAATTGCGCAATACTTAGACAGTTGAAGGATTTGCAACAAATAATAATCGACGTAAGACTAAGTAAATGAAAGAGAGAATTGAACACACGGTTTATAGTGGTTCGGCTTGATTCAAGCCTACGTCCACTCTTATCCACAGACAGCCAATCGGCTGGATTCCACTATGAACAAAGAGATGTTACAGCGTTGATCTTCCTTGATTTCTAGGTGTAGATGATCTACCACACTCGCTCAAGGTATCACCAAGTATAGACACTCTCTGTGTATACAATTTCGCTCAAACTGTATCGACTAATAATCAAGGTGCTTCAGACTCTGGAATTTCTCTATCAATCACACTTCTAAAACAACTAGAGCGTCTTCCCTTTTATACTCCTTTATGCCATCATACCCGTTGGCACTTACCAAAGGAATTCCTCCAATCTACCCGTTGGACGGAATCAATTAAGAAGATCATTCGAGCTATTAAAGGAACCTGACGATAGCCCATCAATCCTGTTCGCCCATACAATCAAGATCTTGGTTTCCAAGAATAGAACCTTCCAAGAATATTTCGTCGACCATCGGATCTCCAATCGATCTAGATACAAATAAAAGAATCCGTTATATTTATCCAACCGAGAGATCTTCTCCAGAGGATAGGATTAAATCCTTAACCATATACTTCGGTTCGGATTTCCTTCGTTCTTGGATCGAAAGACTGTCAATGAGAATAGTCTTGAGTCTTAAGTCTTGAGTCTTGAGTCTTGAGTCTGGTGATCAGAAAGTCTTCAGACTTTAAACAGACGGTCTGCAAATATCCAGACTAGACTGATAGAAACGTTTTGTCAGCTTCAAAATATTCTAGAAAGATTTCTCCAACAATCTCCCCCTTTTTGATGATGACAAAACTTTCCTGTAGATTTGAACAACTTTGACCCGCAAAAACATTTCTCAAGCAATATGGCTATCTCATAAAGATTAATAAAACAACCAGACTCTGCATCCACAGAAAATTGGTTAGTCTTTCATGAGTAATACCATATAACAACACTTGATATAAATGCAAACAGTCAAGCATCAAAATCCACAGCCAAATTCAGTTCACACCCAAGTTCACTCAAGTCATACTCAAAAACACAAACATAACCACAAAAACAAATTTAAAGTCAAATTTTAAAGATGGTTGGTTCAAATTGCTTCTCCCCATTTTTGTCATCATAAAAAAAAGGTGAGAAAGGAGTCAGGTCTGCTTGGGAATGCGCACGATCTGGAAATCTCCCATGGACTGTACTATGCCTTCTAGCCTCTTCAAGTCTTCCCTTAGTTGAGCTACCTCCTCTCCTTTGCATTGGCTTGAAGTTGTAGAGCGAGGTCTTTCATTTTGTCCTCCGGGGTAACCGAAGATGCTTGTCCAGCATTCTTTATGGTTTGAATCTCATAGTCCAGCATAGATTTGGCCCCGCATTTCCAGAAGAACATCAAGAATACGACGAAAATCTGCTAAATTGTCCGTCTGTGTACTAGCATTTGCTTTCTCAGATGGAGTGAATGCAGACGATGGCGCTTCTGTATAACCTTGCAGATTTGGTGTTGACGTATCGTGTCCTTCTTCAGGCAATTGAGAAATCTGAAACTCTTCCGGATCTGCTGGCGATTGTCTTAGACCTTCACTGATGGCAGCATGAGGTGTGGACCTTCCTTGCTCGCCAACTCCCCCTGTCTCTAGGACATCAAAAGGGGAAGAGTGATGATCATGCTCTTCTGTATCTTGAATTTCCTTTTCTCCAGATTCAGCTGCAGACTTTTCTTTCTCTTCTTCTCCTTCTTCTTCAGCTTCTTTCTCCTTCTCTCGCTGCTCTTCTTCTTCTCTATTCTTGAGTTGCTCCTCTTCTTCTCTCTGTTTCTTCTGAAGTTCCGTTGGTTGAGGTACAGAACGTCTAGTCCTTACCAGTGCAGAGATAGTGAGATCTTCCTCTTCTTCTTCATCCTCCAAGATGAGAGATCTTTTCTTTTTGGATGGGGCACCAATGGGCTCCTTCCCTTTTCTCTTTGATGCAGAAGATACTTTGGAGTCTTCACTTTGAACTTCTCCATTGCCTTGCTAAGCTCTTTCGACGCATCTTCGTCAACATCTTCAGACCTACCACCATCTTATCGCACGGTCGAACACAGAGAGTATGTGGCGGTTCAATATTCATGTGTCTGAAGATCTTGGTCACCAGACCTGAGTAAGGCAATTGTCCCTTGTCCTTCGACATTGCTCTGTACATGTGAAAGAGAATAGTGTGAGGGAGAGAGAACTTCTTGCCTGAGTTGATTGCGTACATCAATTTTGCCTCCGAATTAGACACATCAGTCTTTGATGTAGACTTGGGCCTGATGCAATTGATCACAATTTTGTGCAGCACAATATTGATGGCACTCATTTTCGAGTAGGTAATTCTTCCCTCTGTATCTCTATTTTTGACAAGTTCCAATGTAGCACGAGCAATCGAGACTTTGATTGGTTGATAACGTCCTCGTTCAACTCCAATTATGTCCGCTAACATGTCCACGTCTACCACATAGTCCTGGTCTCGAACACTGAATGATATTCTATTCGCATCTAAAAAGCTGAGATTCGAATAGAAGTATGCTGTCAAATGCGCATAACCGTCTGTGGTATCGGAGCAAGACTGCTCAAGTTGAAGTAGATTGAACTTCTCCCTTAAGTTCACATTAACGGCATCCAAGAAATCGAAATCAACACTCCTAGGGTTTATCACCCCTCGTTTCAGATCGAAGAACAGATTCTCCTGTTCCTTCGATTTAAACAAATCCATTCTCTTTCCCTTCACCTTTGCAGCAACACCCATTCTCGGTTGAAAATCACTTTGAACATTTTATCATCATCGTTCCCGTCGGTGGGATTCAATCCTCCTACGAAGGGTCACTTGGAATGTTCGCAAGTGCTTCCTCGGCCTTTCCTTTGGGAGCAATTCCCAAATCCTCCATTTTCCTCAAAAATATGTACTCGTCCCATAATTCTTATCTTTAAGGAAACCATCTATATAGTTCAGAGGAGTACCAGTGGCTTTCAACGCACGATAGAGCTTATAAATAAAAGAGGGTTTTTGAGCTCTCACAGGTTCTACGTCCTCGAGTATCTCTTCCTCCTGTTGGTGACCCGCACCTTGTGGGGTAGATGGCGAGTGATGAGGTGGAGAGTGAAATGGGCTCTGTTCTTTGTCCCGACAATTCTTCCTCCTCAGTGAGATCGAAGTGGGTAGGTCCCTCCTTCATTCTCTGTGGTCCCCTGTTTGCGATTCTTGAAGACTTTCTCGAAGAAGTCATCCTTCCTTGTCGATGAAAGATTCCTTCACTCGCTTTCCCAAGAAAAGATGACAACTTTCTCGAGGATGAACACGAAGTAGAAACGGGATTCGGAGGAGAATGTCTTTTAGGGTTTTGAAGATTGGGTGAAAAAAAGAAAACGTATTTATATAACTCGGTTTTGAAAAGGAAAGTTCAATCGGCATAAAGGAAAGTGAACAGTCGTCTCTTTTTAAAGATAATAACTGCCATTTTAAATAGAAGTTATCTTTTTGAAAGGCAAGTTTCTAGTTTTTTACGAAAATTAAAGATAATATAAATCAATTATAACTGAACGAATGATCGTACCTTTTCGAGATTGAATATAAAAACAACTTACGCTATAGCCATGAATGTCTGAGTCTGAGGATTTAGAGTCTGAGGGTTTAGAGTCTGAGGGTTGGAGATTCTCTAGACTTTAACCTCTTCAAGCTTCAAAATGTTGAGTCTGGAACGGATAAAATCAAATTGATTTTTCTCCAAAGGCTTTGTGAATATATCCGCTAGTTGACTTTTCAAATCAACAAATTGAATTGAGATTTCTCCATTTTGAATATGATCTCTAATGAAATGATGTCGAATCTCTATATGCTTTGCTCTTGAATGAAGGATTGGATTTTTGGTGAGATTGATCGCGCTGGTGTTGTCACATCTGATTTCTGTGCATGAGTTTTCAATCCCAAAGTCTTGTAGCTGTTGTTTTATCCATAGAATTTGCGAATAGCAGCTTCCAAGAGCTATATACTATGCTTCTGTTGTTGAGAGGGCTACAGTGCTTTGTTTCCTTGAAAACCAAAACACTGTCCTGCTTCAAAGCAACTGGCAAGTTCCTGAAGTACTCTTTCTATCGACTCTGCAACCGGCCAGATCTACGTCTGAATATCCCAGAAGATTAAAGTCTCCCTTCTTAGGATACCAAAGACCGATGCTTGAAGATGAAGCAACGTATTTAATAATACGTTTTGCAGCACTGAGATGGGATTCTCTAGGATCTGATTGAAACCTAGCACAAATGCAAACACTCAACAAAATGTCAGGTCTAGAAGCAGTAAGATAAAGAAGTGAACCAATGATGCTCCTGTACAGCTTTTGATCAACTTTCTTCCCTTCTTCATCTTTGTCTATCTTCAAAGAACTTGACATTGGTATATCAATCTTTTTGCAATTTTCCAATCCAAACCTTTTGACAAGATCATTAGCATATTTTTCTTGGTAAATGAAAGTTCCTTCCTTCAATTGCTTTACTTGAAGACCAAGAAAGAATGTTAATTCTCCCATCATACTCATTTCAAACTCATCCCGCATAGACTTTGAAAATTTCTTGCCTGAGACTTTCATTAGGGGATCCAAAAATAATATCATCCACATATATTTGAACAAGTAAAAAGCTTTTGTTTTCCTTTTTGATAAATAAAGTAGTATCTACTTTACCTTTGACAAAACCATTCTGTAATAAGAACTTACTTAGTCTGTCGTACCAAGCTCGAGGTGCTTGCTTTAAACCATACAATGCCTTTTTCAGTCTGAAGACTGAGTTTGGCTTCTTTGGGTCTTCAAACCCTGGAGGTTGTTCCACGTAAACTTCCTCATGGATAAATCCATTTAGGAAGGCACTTTTGATGTCCATTTGGAATAACCTGAAATTTTTATAACAAGCAAACGCAAGTAATAGTCGAATAGCTTCTAACCTTGCTACAGGAGCGTAAGTCTCATCATAGTCTATTCCTTCTTCTTGCGTATATCCTTTGGCCACGAGTCTTGCTTTGTTTCGTACGACTTTTCCTTTTTCATTCATCTTTTTTCGAACACCCATTTGGTTCCAATAACAGTTTTACCTTTTGGTTTAGATGTCAATTCCCAGACATCATTAATGTTGAACTGTCTGAGCTCTTCTTGCATAGCTTCGATCCAGCTTTCATTAGATAAAGCTTCTTCTATGCTTTTTGGTTCAATTTCAGAAATGAGAGCCACAGCACTAGACTCTTCACGCCTTTTGGATCTGGTGCGAATTCCTTCATTAATTTTGCCGATAATGAGATCTTTGGGATGACTAGAGTTATGCTTCCGATTCTTGGTTGATTTGTCAGTTGATGATCTCTTTCTTTATTTGAGTCTTCACGAACAACTTGATGCTTGATCCTCCAGTCCGAGATGCTTCTTGAGTTGTAAGCTTTGGAGGGTGCGGAGCGGTTCGACTTCATCATTTGAGTCCGATTTGGATTCATCTTGCGTAGAGTCTTGAAATTTGACATTCATTGACTCCTCCACAAACTGGCTCTTCTTATTATAGACTCTGTAGGCTTTGCTTGATGTAGAATATCCAAGGAAGATGCCTTCATCTGATCTTTCTTCAAACTTACCAACTTGATCTTTTGCATTTTTCAATATAAAACATTTGCAACCGAATACATGAAAGTATGAAACAATAGGCTTCTTACCTTTAAATAACTCATAGGGGTTTTCTCTAGAATAGGTCTTAGGAAGACTCTATTGATGATATAGCATCTTTGTTGAAACGACTTCAGCCCAAAATCGTGAAGAAATTTTACTTTCAATTAACGAGTTCTAGCCATTTCTTGAAGAGATCTATTCTTTCTTTCCACAACTCCATTTTGCTGAGGAGTATATGGAGAGGAAAACACATGCTTAAATCCAGATTCATCACACAATTTTGTAAAATCTTGATTTTCAAATTCACCTCCATGGTCTGTTCTTATACTTGAGATAACACATCCTTTTTCATTTTGAACCTTTTTAGCAAATTTTTCAAAATACGAGAAGGTTTCTGACTTACTTGCAAGAAAATATACCCAAGTAAAATGGGAGTAATCGTCCACAATTACTAGCCAATATTTCTTACCTCCAATACTCTGGGTTCTGGTTGGTCCGAAGAGATCCATATGCAGCAACTGTAGTACATGATTAGTAGAGACATGATTTATTGGCTTAAATGAATTTCTTACCTGCTTTCCCATAATACATGGTGTGCATGGATCGGACTTTTGATATGGTAATTTGGGTAGACCTCGAACAAGCTGTTTTGATGAGATTTTGGCTAATTGTTTCATGTTGACATGACCAAGCTTTTTGTGCCATAAGCTTGCTTCATCTTGAATTGACATTAGGCATTGTGATTCATTTGGTTTCACGTCTAAGAGGTAGATATTTCCATGTCTTCGACCTTTGAAAGACGAGTAGAGTCTTTGCGATTCCAGAACATGTTCCTTCTTGAAAGAAGATCTTGAAACCAGTATCACATAATTGACTAATGCTGAGAAGATTGTAATTGAGTCCTTCTACTAGAGAAACATTGCTTATTGTGAGATTTCTAATTTTTACAGTTCCAAATCCCACAATACTTCCTTTGCTGTTTCCTCCAAATGAAACTTTTCCTCCATTCACTTGAATAAGCTTTATGAAGCAATTTGAGTCTCCTGTCATGTGTCTTGAACATCCGCTTTGTCAAGATAGCACTTTACCTTTTTCTTGACGGAGACCTGCATTCAAAAGAGAGTCTCAAGCTTTCTTTGGTACCCAAATTTTCTTGGGTCCTTTGGTGTTAGTAGGATAAACATTATTAGGCCATACTTTCTTAACAGGCTTCCAAATCATAGGACACTCTTTTTCAAAGTGATCCTTCTTTTACACTTTGAACACCTTAGAGCATTTCGACCTACGGACTTTACAAAAACTTTCTTGAAATGATTTTTGTAAGCCTCTTTCAACGGTCTTTTCTTAATTCTTTCTTTTACTTTGGGAAAATCAATCAAGGGAATTGTTTCTGCTGTCATACCTAGACCAGACTTATTGAAGTAAGGTCTTTGAACCGAAAGAACTTTTTCAAGTTTTTCAGATCCTATCGAAAATTTCCTTGAAATATTTGATAAGTCAGTTTTTAAAAAAGCATTTTCTTTTAAGAGATTATCTTCTTTTTCTTTAAGAGTAGAAACATTCAAGTCTAAACTTTTAACTCTTTCTTCTAAAATGTTTTCCTTTTGTTTTAGAGCTAAGTTTTCTTTTTTAAGTTCGGAAATTCTTTTGAGAGAAGTCTTAAGACTAAAACACGGTTCATCAATGTATTTAGAGACTTTGACAGGAATTTTAAAATCACTTACCTCAAATTCACTATCGAGTCGATCCGAATCCAGTGCGAGTCGATTGTGCCATCGGACACGAGGTTGGCATATTCATCATCACTTTCTTCACACTCGGTATCACTCCGGGTTTCGGCTTTGAGTGCTTTTCGAAAATTTTCAGCTTTTCCTCTCTTCTTCTTCGAAGAGGACGGTTAGGTCGATGTGTCCATTTTCTTACATTCAAAGCAAACTACATCTTTGTTTGGTTCCTCATCATCAACAGACTTGGTCTGCTGTCTTTGAAAACTTTGTTTCTTTGAGTTGAACATTCTTCCTTTTTTTATTCAATTTTCTGAATTTCTTATCATAAGAGCAAGCTCCTCGTCGTCCGGATCATCTTGAGAATCTGTATCATCGGAATCATCATTTGATTTTAATGCAATGGATTTCTTACCTCTTGGATCTTCGTCTTCATTAATTCGTTCCACTTCATAAGATGAAGAGTTCCAATCGGCTCGTCGACAGATAGTGGCATAATTCTTTGCGTCTCTCTTATTGAAGTCTTTATATGATTCCAATCCTTGGAGAGTCCACGCGGTAGCTTGTTCACCTTCATGGGATCAGAAATTTTTGTCCTTGGTTCTCAAGACCATTGACAATATCGTAAAATGACTAAACATGTCGGTTATAGATTCTCCTGGTTTCATTTTGAAGGATTCATATTGACCAAGGAGAATGTTAATTCTGTCTCCTTCACTCGATCTTTCCTTCATAGGTGATATGTAATCTGTCCCATACTTCTTTTCTTTGTAACACAAGAAGATATTCTATTATATTCGATTGGTGACAAAGCACAATATAAAGAGTAAATTGCTTTTGCATCGAGTGCTTGTCTCTTGATTATTTCTTCCTGTGTCATTCCACTGGTCTCAGCTGTTTCTTTCTCTCTTTTAGAGACTGATGCAGCAGTAGGAGTGATTCCTCTTTCCACAACGTCCCATTTCAGAGGATCCTTTGATCGTAGGAAAGCTTTCATCTTGTTCTTCCAGATGTTGTAATCCTTTCCATCAAAGTAGGGTGGTCTGGTATTGCTTTGCCCTTCCACCAGCCCTGGTGCTAGCATACTAGCCATGGATCTTTTACTCTAAAGTAAAACACTTCAAATAAAGTAAGAACACGAGCTCTGATACCAATTGATATAGCTAGTACGAGTACCTAGAGGGGGGGTGAATAGGTATATAAATGATTTTTCTTGATAATTGCGCAATACTTAGACAGTTGAAGGATTTGCAACAAATAATAATAGACGTAAGACTAAGTAAATGAAAGAGAGAATTGAACACGCGGTTTATAGTGGTTCGGCTTGATTCAAGCCTACGTCCACTCTTCGCACGACAGCCAATCGGCTGGATTCCACTATGAACAAAGAGATGTTACGGCGTTGATCTTCCTTGATTTCTAGGTGTAGATGATCTACCACACTCGCTCAAGGTATCACCAAGTATAGACACTCTCTGTGTATACAATTTCGCTCAAACTATATCGACTAATAATCAAGGTGCTTCAGACTCTGAAATTTCTCTATCAATCACACTTCTAAAACAACTAGAGCGTCTTCCCTTTTATACTCCTTTATGCCATCATACCCGTTGGCACTTACCAAAGGAATTCCTCCAATCTATCCGTTGGACGGAATCAATTAAGAAGATCATTCGAGCTATTAAAGGAACTAACGATAGCCCATCAATCTGTTCGCCCATACAATCGGGATCTTGGTTTCCAAGAATAGAACCTTCCAAGAATATTTTGTCGACCATCGGATCTCCAATCAATCTAGATACGAATAAAAGAATCCGTTATATTTATCCAACCAAAAGATCTTCTCCAGAGGATAGGATTAAATCCTTAACCATATACTTCGGTTCTGGATTTCCTTCGTTACTGGATCAGAAAGACTGTCAATGAGAATAGTCTTGAGTCTTAAGTCTTGAGTCTTGAGTCTTGAGTGCTGAGTCTGGTGATCACAAAGTCTTCAGACTTTAAACAGACGGTCTGCAAATATCCAAACTAGACTGATAGAAACGTTTTGTCAGCTTCAAAATATTCTAGAAAGATTTCTCCAACAAATGACATTAAGAAGAAACGCATGATGACAATGCAAAGCAAATTATTGCTACTTCTAAGAGCAGGAATGATGATGGCAAGCAAATTATTGCTGCTTCTAAGAGCAGGAATGATGATGGCAAGCAAATTATTGCTACTTTTAAGAGACATGGGTCGAAGAAGAAAGCTGCATTACCTGAAATAGGTAATTCACAATTAAGAAAGAGAACAATTGTAAACAAGGGTTCACGGTCTGCCATGGAAGAAATGGAGCAAAAGAAGGTTCAAATAGTCCAAATAAATAAAAGGTAGATACTTTTACATTGGCCTTTTCATTACTGACATATTACGTATAGACATATATAAGATACTTCCTCGCATTCAGTTACATTTAGCAAATCTATGGGACTTACAATTTTTTTTTCCTTCGCTTCCTAAGATATGAACCTCTACAATATATTGAGTGGACGCAGTTTGGTGTTTGGTCCTCTTGCATGGCGTGTTTGTTTTCTAAAGATATCTAGGAGCCCTGAATATCTTTTGGTTGCTAGTTCTAAGTTGATGGTAAGTCCTTTTTATTGAGGCTTGATGATATATTAAAAATTGATTTTGTGGTGCAGAAGGTTTCTGGAGAGTTGAAAAGCCCACCAGTAAAGCCAAAGAAAAGAGACGGTCATGTGAATGATACACCAGTGTGCATAAGCGGCCTTTGCCCGGAGTGAATTTTAGCAGGTAAATCTACTTATGACCAACTTTGCTGTTTGATTTTGGTAATTGATCTTAGAATCCATCTTAATTCATTTGACACTTTTCTGCTTTTCAGGTTGATCGGGTTTTGGGCTGTCGTGTTAGAGGTAATGATGCAAGTTCACTGTTTTATGTTTTCTGTATGTATTATAGACATCCTTAATTATGTTAGTTTACTTGTTCCAGAGAAGCAGGACAGACATCAACATAGTACTTCCGCCAAAATCAACTTAGATACAGGAGACGGGTGGACTTGCTGATGATAAACAAGATGATATAAGCATTGAAAGTGATATCAAACTGCACAATCTGAATGTTTTTCAGTGGTTGGTTGACGACATTTTATCTTTCTTCTATTGAGGTTGAATGACATGTTTTGAGCAGGTTCGTCAATGTAGACCTGCTGTGTATAAAGATTACTTACCAGGTTTAGTTCAAATGCTTTACTGTTGTTCCTTTTCAAGTGCTGAACGTATTCTCCTATGTTTTTATCCTCTAATTCTGCAGGAGGAGCCCCATATCTATTGTAGCAGCTATTATTTACATTATCACTCAGCTCTCTGAGGAGAAGAAGTCTCCCCAAGGTTTTAGTTTCCTCAATCCTATTCAATTTAAACAACTAAAGACATATTGGTGCATATGTAAATGGCATTTGAGACAGCACGTGCATATAAATAATAGAATGTTTGTGCAGATATATCACTTGCTCTTTGGAGTCACCGAGGGGATGATTAGGAACTCCTCCAAGGATATGTATCCTCACATTTCGAAGATAAATACCAAGCTAGTATGCCAAGAAAGAGGATCTAAAGAATTTCTACAGCTTTTGAGTGTGTGTATAGATATACAAACAAAATTGACATTAGTTAACTTTCGATTAGTTTTGGAAATCAGAACAATCTTGAATTTTTAATTATTGTTATAAAGAATATGGTGGTTCTTAATTCTCACTCTTTGTATTGTTGGAAGATATCTTGAAAACTTTGTTATTCAAACATTGAAATGCTGTGTTCAAGTTCTTTTTGGCCCTTGACTATAGAATACCAGTGTCATACAAAATACACTGCTTCGATTTCGCATGATAATGTGGGCGAGAAGACGTAGCATTGTTCAATTCTGACGAGATGTTGGTTTAATAAGTTATAAGTCCGTTCACTTTGGTCCTTTAAGCTCTCAATTCACAGCTAGTTAAATCTCATTAGTAGTCTCCATACCCATTTATTCCTTTGATTGGTCATCATAGTGAAACTCAATTTCACCAGGTATGTTTCTGTGCCTGAAGAGATAAAACTCTACACTCTGTAGTCTCATAGTCTCGATTTCGATTAATATGAATCTATAAGAAATTATGCACAAATCAAGCAAACTATATGCACATTTCCCCTTTGTCCTTTTGAAAGCTTGTTGACACCTAAATTTTTGGGGTTATTTTTGCTAAACAAAAAAATCATAATCACATGGCATGTAGTTTAGGGAAATTTTATTTTGTGTTATATTTCATTAAGATTTTTCACATATTCAAGTAATATACACTAGGGGGTGTATTTTGCCTGAAAATGGAATTATTTTTGGATGGAATATGCGGAAAAAGCAAAAGAGAATACTGCACGAGCAAAATTGGAAACGAAATATGCAATAAAGATTCAATTTTTTTACCCTATAAAAGTTGTGATGGGGTACAAAAAAAGGGGGAGGCCACACATATTGAAAATACACGGCGCTTTTTGAGGGGGAAAGAAGAGAGATTCATAGAGTATACGGCAGCCACAATTGAGAGCATTGAAGAGAGAGCATCACGCCCCCTTGAAGAAATCGTGGTGGCCGGCAAATTGATAATTTCAGAGAGAACACACGAGAGAAGAGAGAGATCTTGGAGAGGAGAGCCTCGGTCAAGTCCTCTATACTAGTGCCGGTCAACACTTGCAATTCTCTGATCCTGCCGCTTGCACAACCGCGAGAGAGCAGCCGCGACATCGACGCATCCATGGCCACATTGAAGGGGGGGCGAGACAATAGAAATACGCGATCACAAAGAAAGAGAACTGACGTTCTCCACGGTGGGGATCGGCAGTCATAATCTCAGAGCTCACTTGAGAGACACATGGGAGAAAGAGAGAGGAGGGTTTTCTCGGCCAAGCCATCGTATAGCTCTCCACCTTGCCGTCGCTGCTGCGTCAAAGCCACCACGATGAGTCATTCCCATCCCAGCTGTTCTGAGTTCCCTTGTCGATTTGCTGTCCAGCCAAGGTACGATCTTCGACGACGATCACTCGCCAAGGAGCCTCCCGCGCCGACGAAGACGACGGAGAAGACCTCGTTGGATTACTTGAAAAGAAAGCCCACGACAATCAGATTTCGTGGCTCCCATTAAGGTCCACTTGGCGATACTTGGAAATCAAAAAGGAATGATGGAGAAAAAATATATATTGCTGAACCATAGCAAAAGTTGCAATCTCCACAGTTTGTAGCAAATTCGGACAATTTTGCAATGCTAGTCCATCTCTTTCTGACGCGTACACGTTGCTCAGCCGCGCCTGACAATTTTATTGTAGATTTTCCAGGTTCTCCTTGAACGTGCACCACAAGAAGCTGAGTTGAACTGAGGCCACGGAGCCCGCGACCTTCCTGAGCCGTTTTCAGGTCTCATAGAGCCCGTTCGGGATCCCATCGCGACAACAACAGCGGAGATCCTTTGCCGTGGATTCTCTTGGCGAGCGCTCCCGTCCCCACAGCTAACCAAGCGCCACCAAAATCCGGTCCCGATATCCAAGTCCGAGCTATGAGTCTCGCCGAGCATTGCCATATTGCGTCGCGAGTAACCATTCGAAGTCCAAATATGGAAGCCAATATTCAGAACCGGAAATTTTTTTATCTATTTTGATTTTTGAAAATTCCGTTTCCTTATTTGATAAATTCGTTGATGCCCATGATGGAAATTTCCGATATGCTAAGATATGTGAAATCTCGAGTAGCCTTCTAAATTAGGAAATCTTCCTAATTTCGCAACGTGCATATGATTGACAGTCCGATTTCACGCTCGAAATACGACTCGCAATTGCACGGAAAAATCGCTAATCCGATCTCACGCTCGAGATATGATTCGCGATTTTATTTGAAATTTGCCAATCCGATCTCATGCGCGAGATATGATTCGTCAATTTATTTCCAAAATGGACATGGACGATATATTGCCTAATTTGTTGCCGTGATGTTCTTGATGTCTTATTTTGATCGCTCCCGTAAAAGAAAGGAAAAATCCAAAAAAAAACTAAGTTAGATTAGGTTCGTTTTAGAATACTCCTCGTTTTAGGGTTATCTTGCATGATTAGAATAGGAAATTTATTTATTTCAATTTTTGAAAAAATGAAAAATCCAAAAAAAAAAATGCATTCGTTTAGGATGTTAGTTGCATGTTTAGTTATGTGGCAATTTTAAATTTCGAATTTTATAAAAATAAAATAAAACTATCATGCATATGTCATGTAGAATTAGGGCATTCTTTGCGCGTCATTGCATGTTAGGATTGCATATTATAGGTTTAGATAATTTCTCCTAAATAGATTGCATACTTATTAGGAAAATAAAAATCATGTGCACGTCATATAGAATTAGTTTCATACAATGCACGTCATTTAGTGATTTTTGTTAGGTTCATTTAATTAGAAATTGCCCATCATTAGAATTAGGTCATTAAATTAATTTAGATTGCATATTTAAGTGTTGCATTTCTTTAATTTCGAATCTCATGGAAAATACAAAAAATTATTTTTTAGAATAAATCCATCTCATGCTTAGGATAGACTACATGCTTAGTTATGTCATATTGCTTAGGTCATATAGCTAAGTCATGTTGCCATGTCATATCATTTCATGTTAAATTAGTGGCATGCATTGCATATTGCATGATTTTCATTAAATAAGTGAAAAAAAGGAAATTGCGTGTTAATTAGAAATCATATTTAGGACTGCTGATGTGAATTCTAAACTAACAACGCAGATGCTTTCGTTGCTACGAGGTAAGTCCTGCAATTTATTTTCTGCTTTACTTTGGTGTTAAATTAGTGGTTTGCGCACCCGCATGATCGCCTCACATGTTAGGAAAATAGATTTAAAATCAATTCAAGCTGCCTGCAAAACCCTTTTGTCAAAATAAAAGAAATGGTACCGAAAGGGCATTAGAGAAATCTAGCGTAACCAAGTCCCCGTACCCAAATCTCTGGTTCATAGGAGTAAAGTAAAACTCCCGTTACTTTACTTGGGTTTCTAATCGACCCACCAAAAATAAATTAGTGGCGACTCCTAATTAAAAAATTACATGTTAAGAACTTGAACTTAAGTCGCGAATTGGTATGGGCTTGGGAGAGCCCGAGTTAAGTCTAGGCTTAACAATCCATTAGCCAACTCTAGGTGGTTCACACCCCGAAAAAATTTGGTCGCGACAAAGCTTGGCAAAGTTTTAATGGTGGCTTTTCATGGTTGTTAGTACTGCTCATTATGCAAAAAATTCATCACACTACAACTAGCAAATGAACCCTTAATGACATGGAAAAATTGTGATATTTTGACGATACAATATATACAATACAAGCTTTTAGTCTCATACAAAAGAACCTTCTAAAAGCTTATAAAAGCTTAGAGAGATAGAACGAGGCAAGCGAAGAAAAGAAAGGTAAATGCACTATTTGATTGGATCTAAGGATGTATTGGACAGAGGCACTTAGCAACCTCACTCTGGTTAAACGCCCGCACTAACTCATCTTTATGCTAATCTAGCATCTGCAACATTTGAGTAAGACAAATTTACATCAACTAACACTATAATCTCATTTTCTATAACAAAAGCTTTACACAGAGGTGTCCTAATTTGTCTAATCGTCCCTATCTTTGCGGTTTCATTGCTCGGTGTCAATGCTCAAAGTCTACAAGAAAAGAATTTATGCCACCATCTGCAAAGCACCCTAACGCTTCCAGTTCCATGAAAGAATTGTGATTTCCATAGATTGTCACTCCCCTGCCTTGAATTTACAGATCAGTGTCACTGTGTCTCCTCATGTATTCTACAATAAAAACCATCCTTAACCATTGAACATGGTATCATTGCTTTTTGGAATGGACGGTAGCACAAATTAATTCTCATCTCTAGAGGTGAACATAGGTACTGCAGATCAGCTTTCATCAAGCTTAACTACATGACTCACCCATGATCACATAATACCACATCTGTCGAGTGAAAGTGCCATTCAATCGTCCATGAAATAAATTTCTTCCTGAAACATTTTAAAAAGCACAGTTTATAGATGAGAAACTACAAAACTATTCCAAAATCACATTATGACTAAAAATCTTCTTAAGCAAAAACATATTCAAACAAGAGGGCTGATAAAGGCGTAAAGTATTAGCCAAAAGCATGGGAATGCCAAGGTCAAGTAGACCGAAAAACTACTTACAAAATTCAATGAGAATCGTTTCTAGAAAAAACTGACATTTACGGACACCTTTAATCTGTATATCCAAAGCATGACCAAAGAGTCAACACCTGACAAGTCCTGCACTTCCTAATATCATGGCAAGAAAATAACTTGCAAATGAGATTAAAACCTAAATAAGCAAGTTAGATAAGTTCAACCATGCTTGTTTAAGAAATGTTCCTAATCGATGAATGTAATTGCATAGAAGGAATCACTTCTTGATAGCATTTTCTCAGTTAAATGATCAATTCCAAAATATTCTTAGGAGCTGCAACTGTGATCCAGATATAAACCCATATAATGAAGATTTGGAGACATAGAGATAGAAGAGCTGATCTTAACCTTCTATAATACATCTTTTATCATCAGATGGCTTGATTATTGACTTAAGGAGAAAAAATATGAGAAGGAGATCACATCATCACAGGTAAAGTAAATACTGACATTGTTATCACTAAATCCCTAGAGCAAGATCAGGTTTTAAAGATAAATGTTTAATGCCTTCAGAAGGACCCAGCTGATCTAATGTTGTATACCCCACCCAAAAAAAAAGAAGTAACTGATAAACAGAAGAAGAAGAATGCATAAAGCCTACCACAAAAATCATCTACACCTATTGTGCAGAACTTGTAGTCGTCTTACAAAATCGATAGCATAGTATATATAGTCCACTCTAAGGTCAAGATTCGACATCACACCTTTGCTCATATCGAGGCGATTTCGGCCCCTTTTGACAGTCCACTTGGAAGGAACAAGAGTTTCGTTCTCCTACTAGCAGCTGCATGCCGGAGGTTTTGGAGGGGAAACGGCAACTTGAAATAAGGATGCACACTTAATTTAGTTCTTGTTCTGTGAGCTGCTTCAGTCACCCTCTTCACTTCCTCGAGCAAATTATAGTGTGTCCATCATGAATTTCAAAGAATTACGAACATAAAAAATTCAAGAATAAATGAAAGATTCTTAAAAAGTAAATATGAAAATAGAAGTCTTGACCACCTACAGACACGTGTCAATATCTGAGTGGTAGATGGGCACCACGTCAGCAGATGACGTGGTGCGCTCATACTATTGAATATTTTCTCGATTTAAAATAGGATATTCAAATTCACAGGAAGCCGTAAAAGCGAACCTTCAAAGTCTAATTCATCGTCTGAGTCACTATCTGATCCATCTTTGTAATGAGAATTGAAATCATAATGATCATTCATTACAGAATCTTCATCAAACGCATCTTCCACGTTATCACACTCATTCTTTTCGCTGTCAGCAGTTTCTAATGCATATTTATCATCAATACCATCATGCGTGTCTTTTGGGATCTCCCTACTTTGTTCCTCATTATTATTATCTCCTGCAAAGTCTTCACCGCTTTCCTTCTCTGTCTTCTCCCCTGTCCGACGAGAAGCAACGAGTTGACCCAACTCTTCCTTTGACAGTTCCTCGGCATTCTCAAATGCGTCATCTCCCTACAAGTAATAAGACAATCATTCACGAGTTCTGGAAAAGCCAGCTAAAGTGAGATATTTGAGATAATTTCAAATTCAAAACCACAAGAACTTCAGAAACTCCATAAAAATAAAATGCTCTGCATTGGGCAAGAGGAAGAAAAGTAACATGCGGTCGGAGTAGACACCTCGAGTAAAGATATTCATTCTCAAACCTATGATATCTACTTGATGGAAATTACACTGAGAAATCAGATTGTTCTTGCCAAATTTTGAAAAAAAAAAAAAAAAAGCTGCATTTTCTATTAGAAGTCAAAAGTGTAATCAGAATATATTTTTTCATGTTGAGTTAAATCTAACAGAATTTTCCATGACATGTGAATTATGTTTCATACACTGCCAATGGCAGAAAATATTCAGTATGCTTAACCAATTCATCTGAAAGAAATGATGTCAGAGAAAGCAGAGATACCCAAAGCATCGAATGGGATCATATTACATAAAAACACGAGACAAGAGGAGTCCATTAATGAAGGTGATGAGGACAACTATAATTTCTATGCCCAACACGATTTCTATCAGACATTCACTTCCGCCAAGCCATAACATTTTCTGCTATGATTGATTGAAATCAAAGTTTGGTATGAGAATATAAAATTTCATGCATATTGCTGCATTGCAAAGGCAGTACTTGTGGTAAGCAAAAAGCATCTACGACATAATACTTGCTTATGATTGCACCAGATTTAACTAGAGAAATCTAAGGGTTTGCAGTCACATTAAAGCAATAAAATCAAAAGAGTTGAGAAAAAGTACTTCTGCATCTATATAACCATTTGCCACCTTGCTTTCAGCATCAACAATAGGTTCGAGATGATACAATTGACTCTTCCTCATTTGCCGGTGTTAAAAACTCATCTTTCTCTTCCACAGGCGTGCTATACGAACAACAAATGTCAGATTGTTGGAATCATGTTGACTACAGAGAATCAATTGCGTGTACTGCATGATTAAACTTTTGATGACTTGTCGTAATTCCGTTATCTTGGACTCCAGTCGATAGATGATCATGTTCTGCTGCCAAATCTTCTTCCAAATCCAATCGAAAGTGGACACATGTAAAGAACTGGGAGGAAGTTTATTGCATAGGAAGTTAACATACTAATATGCATCCAGAACTTTGTAAGCATGGCTTACTATTAGGGAAAAAAAGAAAAAAAGAAAAAGAAAAAGAAAGGCATTGAATCATCATGCATGTGCAGAGGCACAATAGCTATGATGCCAACGTAACGTTATTCAGTCAGTCAATAGGTAATTTTATTTCGACCAAAAGAAAAGGAAAAGTTAGGCCATTTAAGAAATTGTCCATGCAGATCGTATTCTACATGCTACAGAACATGCGGCAAGCAATATAGATCCACATCAAAACTTTCAAAAATTAAGAAACAACAATTTTCTGCAACCATTGACCCACAACTCGTTAAAAAGTTAATAGGATAGAGAAATTCTATTGAACCTGGTCAGATGGATAATCATCCACAAGTTCAATCCTTTCATCAAGCATACTCTCTGTAGTTGACGTATCACTTTCACCTCCTCCACCCTTTTCAATTCTCTCTTGATCAATTTCCTCAGCTGTTTTGGTTTTCTCTTTGCCAGCTTTCCCCTCAGCTTCTCTTTTTTCCCTCTCTTCTTTTTCTTTTCTCATTCGTTTTTTCTCCTCTGCTTTCTCTATTTGTTCTTTGCGCTCTATATTTAGAGATGAAAAAGCAACAAACTTGGGTCAACACTGACCTTCCTATCTCCAAGCATGGGCGTTAAGCTCCCCGGATCCTTCTCAATGGTGGCTCTGACTTCTTTCTTGGATCACTGTTTTGACTGGAAACACCCAAGAGGAAAAAAGAAACAAACAATTAAATAAACAGGCACAAAGTAACAAAAATCTAATCATTATTTTATCATTCAATTACCATGGTAAATAGACATTGCATGAAGTCCAGCTTACACTTGTTAGATGGTATCTGATTGTCTTCTCAGATATACATTGTTTATCATCAATCAAGTCAGACCACTCAAATTCTATTAAGGTGTCGCCTTTTTAAGCATAAAGATGGAGACATCTATAGGTTGATCTCCAATGCATGGTCATAGGCTATGACTTTTAAGTTAACAAATTCACGAGTCTTGAAACTGGAGATTCCCCTCAAAGGAAATATAATCTGTAAAGAGTCATCCAGGCAGTGATCCATAGAGCTGTACATTAGCAAACAGAAACATCTCCTCAGAAGAGCCCAGGCTCTGAGGGATTTGAGATAAATAGAAAATTTGAAGCAGCAAAGCGAAAAGACAGTCAAGCACTTTGGTCATGGAACAAGGCACTCCACATTGACATATTATAAATTCAAATTAATCTAAAATGCTATGTACTTATAGTTTTCAATGAAGTTTAAATTACTACAAATGTCGAAGATCCTAATGATGAGAAATTGGTTTGCACTGAGAACCTGTAGCTTGGAATCATTATGAATGCCAAAGGGATCAAGATTATTTCTCAAGCTTTATCGAATGACTTGAGTTGTTGAATGTTGTTGTACTGAAGAGTATAAGGGAGACATATAATATGATTAGGATGCTAAGTAGATATGACTGAAGTTTGGTATAATAAAAAAAAACAACTGATTTGACTGGAGGATTGTGCATAGAATAGATATTTTCAGCTCCTAGTGTACAAATTTTCTGTTCAAGCTTTTATTCAAGACTTGTGGTCTCTTTTCGGGCTGCAAATGATCCTATTGCGCCAGCTCGGGAATTCCTTGTGAAGATATCAAGGTTCGTCATAAAGATCCCAATCCTTGTAATAAAGGGCTTACTGCAACACGACTTTATCTTCTGAAGTGTCTCCTCTCCCTTTAAATTATTTCAATGATTTCCTCCTAGATTCTTTAATAGGCCACAGAACGGATGTAATTTTAGTTACTGACCCTCATCCCTATTACTTCCTCTTTGTATGTCCATTCCCTAATGTGGTGTTCAGTGATGGTTAGAGCATTGATTAGTAAATCTCAGTTGCCTCTGTTGTCTCTACCACAAGCGGACCACTCCCTCTGATTGTGGAAGAAACTCGGTAATATCTCTTTCAGATGGGATATTGTGCATTCATACAGTTTAGTGAGCTGTAGCACCTTGACTATCTTCTTCGGAGGTAGCTAACTTAGTTTGTGCCTCAAATGTCTTCATGCTTCCCTCTCAAATCCTCCTTTCACGATATCTGAAAAACTCTCCGCAGTATAGACAGCTACTTGCGCATTCGCTGGCAACTGAACAAACCAACAAGATGCTGTCACACCCCAAAACTACAAGGAATGGGGATGACATGGCCAACCTCCCATGAATTATGTATATCTCAAGCTATATATATATACATATCAGATAACTAACAAGTTTGTTGCAACATTAGAGTTTCTATAATCCACCAAAATAATATACATTTAGAACTCAAACAGTCCAACCACTGGCAAAGATTATATACACCACTTTCTTAAACCATACCCAAAATAGAACTCCCAAAAGTTTTCCAAAAGCGCTCTCGTCTTACTACTTGCTAACCCTGGGACCTGAAAACATAGAAGATGAATGGAATAAGCAACCATAGCTCAGTGAGTAGTATATATCATAAAAGCATATCAAACTTCCACATTACACATTTAAAACTCAAGGCATGACTCATTATCACCAAACAAAATATGATAACTTGCAAGAACAAAATGTGTTAAATGTTACCTCAACCTAGCTATATCAAATAGCCAAATTTTCCATTCATCCATAATAACAAAACCAGCATGAACTCATCATATCTCATATCAATGGTTCATTCCACACTCAATATCCAAACTCAAGGCCCCAGAGGTGACTCCCACGAAATTGCGTTATCGTGTAGCACTTAGCCCTCGACCACATATAGCAATAGTACAAGGCCCTAGAGGTGGCTCCCACGAAATTACGTTATCATGTAGCACTTAGTCCTTTACTATGCATGTCAGTAGTACAAGGCCCTGGAGGTGACTCCCATGTGACTCAATTCGCCATGTAGCACTTAGCCCTTGACTACAAGGCTCTAGAGGTGACTCACACGAAATTTCGTTGTCGTGTAGCACTTAGTCCTTTACTACCACACATTTGATTTCGTCAACACAACACATATCATGTTTCAATAGTCATCATATACCTAAACAACATACATAACCCTGCAAGAGAGATTTGTCGAATCATCTCACCATAACTCAAAATTACCGAGCACTATATCCATCAATATATAACGAATAGGTCCGCATTTCCTCACAAGTATATGTCGGTTAATCTTACCTTAGTACATGAGTTACACAAAACCAAAGATGACATTAGTACTACTCACCTGGGGATGCCCCAAAATCAAATAACGTGTGTGTTTTTTGATCCTTCGATCTCGCGATCCTACCAAATGAGCGAGAATCGACATTAAGTTTTGGTAGCATGCCACATCAACCACAAAACGGCTATATTATGTCTAAATGTTAACAAAACGATTCCTATGCGCTAATAAATCGCATACCCAAAATAATTATTCAAGCCGTTTGTAACACGACACTTGTGTGTAAAACTTAGTTACACTATAACTTTCTCTATCAAACCCCGTTATTAACATACTTATAGTCAATAGAGAGCCCTTCCATCATACTACAATAATCCCAACTTGACCGTCCCAAAATCAAACCGAAAATTAACAAAATAAGGGCTTGAAACTGCTGGACGCACACTGTTCACTATGCGCGGGAAACTTCAAATTTTTGTTTCAAGCAAACCGTAAGTTCAAATCACGATCCATAAAATTCCACGGCTCCACAACACCCTAAACTATCATTTCTACAAAAATACGTGGCTCAACGACTCCAAAATTGGACTTCACCGCTCTATTTTCCAAATATTTCGAATTTGAGCCCTAAACCCGTAAATTACTTCGATTGGATGAATAATGGGCCTAATCTCTTACCGGGTGCTGCGTTATAAAGTTGAGCCGGCTTGGCGAGGCATCCGTGGTATGCACGTGCCAAAAACCCTTTCTTCTTTTCCCCCTTCTTCTTCTTCTTCTTCTTCTTTTCCTTCTTCTTCTTTTTCTCTCCTTTTTGGTCGAAGGAGCTCTCTGCTGTCCTTTTTAACCAAGCCCTCCCCTCCCTTCCTTTTTACTTTTTTGACTTTTCAACTTATCTTTCCTTTTTCTTCTTTTGGGCCCCACCAGCTAAATATTACAGATGCAGAAATAACCCATTCGGGATTTCGACTGCGCATTTCAAAACCAGCCCATGAGAGGGGAGGAAGAAGGAAACTCACCGGTCGAGAGAGAAATGCACGGGACCCCGCCCAGGTCCACAGCAAGCGGGAATCCTTCTCCAGCCCGTGCCTCTCCTTCTTCTCCGTTCCGTCGACCCTGCCCAGGCCTGCCGAGATCTCCCTCACGACCGAGCAGCCCAGCGTCAAGGACAACGCCCGGTCAGCGGCGGGGAGCCTGGTGCCGCTCAAGAACCAGACCGAGGCCGCCTCCCTCCTACCAAAGGCCGGTGGGAATCCTTCTCCAGGCCGTGTCTCTCCTCCTTCTCGTGCCGTTCGAGATCTCCCTTGCGACCGAGCGGGCCGGCGTCACGGACAGCGCCCGGTCGGGCGGGGAGCCTAGTGCCACTTAGGAATGAGACCGAGGCCGCTTGCCTCCCTCCTGCTGAAGGCCGATGGCTTTGCGGCGGAGGCCGGCGAGACGGGGAGGACGAGCAGATGCCGGAGACTAGAGGATGCCAGAGGCAGATGAGGCTTTTGGGGGAGAGAGCCAGAGTCGGAGCTAGTGCCAGAGCCGGAGCTAGTGCCAGAGCCGGAGGCAGAGACAAAGCTTCTGCGACTGCAACTAGTGAGGCTCCGATGTGCCAGAAGCACATGACTGGCGAGGCTTTTGGGGGAGGGAGTCAGAGTCGGAGCCGAAGCCGAAGGCGGAAGCGGAAGCGGAGAAGGAAACGCAAGTCTCTTTCTGTGTTTGTTCTCCCGCAAGCGAGGGAAGGAGAGAGAAAGTGAGAGAGAGAGAGAGAGATAAAAAAAATTGTAGAAAATTCAATTGAGGAGAGAGAATGGTCTTTTGGGCGGGAGCGTGTTTTTTCTTCTGCCTACGAGCCGAGCCGAGCTAGCCAAAAATTCTCATTTTCCAAGGGGTCCCGCTCGGGATAGGTGCCGGTAGCTGAGTGGTATGTGCGCACCACGTCAGCGGATGACGTGGCGCGCACGTACCATTGAATATTTTCTCGCATTGGACATATTAATTCTAGCCTAACTTTGCAAGTTGGAATCACCTAGGCAACTATATAGATCTTTGTACAGGTTTGAAACCTTTTTCACAAGGAAATTAAGACTTATTAGCAAGACTAATTTGAATGAATTTCCCTCCAGCAACCTTGTAGATTTTGAATTTCTGATGGTCATATATAGATAGCAAGTTTATCATTTCATTATCCTCGGAGGATTTGCAGTTTTTTGTACTTTTGGATCCTTTTCCCGTGGCTTTCCCCTTTATAATTCTGGTAGTCGCCTCATACCAGCTTTTATGAAGCAGCGAAGAAGAACATAGCGCTAAAATGATACGGTGGCTTGTAATTTCAAACAATCTTAGCAACAGTGATATATACTTGAGCAGTGCATAAACAAATAACCGACAAACAACAGAGCTGGTGATTAAGATAAAGCGAGAGAGAAAGAGAGAGGTGATTAAGATAGAGCTGCTTATCTTGTTGTGCTGGTGCTTTGTCTATGGAATTGCTGGGAGAATGATTTAACATACAAAGAAAACATGATCGACAGATCTTGAACTGTCGAGGGTAAGCAAGAGCCAAGATAAAATTAAATCAGAGTTTAATACCTAACCAAAAAAACTGAAGATGCTGAAAAATTCATCAGCATTCATACATCTGTCATACAGAGGGTTCTCGCAAGGTAGTGGATAGTTCTAGCTCAGGCTCAGATAAGAGTGGAGAGACATAAAAGTCGACCATCTCCTTGGTTACTTCTTCCAAACTTGGAGGATCCCACTGCACATTATTTAAAAAAACTCACCATCATTTCAGTCATGTAAGTTGAGACAATGTGTAAGGTCGGAAAAATTGGGACTCAATTTTGCCTTTGGAGCAAAGTCCTTATCCACTAACCGTGCTCGAACACCCTACAGATGGCAAAGAGCACTATTAATCAGAACATAAACTATCTTTGCAACCCACGGATGGCAAAGTGTACAATCATCTGATAGTAAGGGGAGAAAAAAAAACCCACAAGATTCAATCATATACAATTGCTGTGGATGTCCAAGATTTGGGTACCTCACAAAAGTCTTTGGAAACTTCTCCAAAGATTCCATGAAGGGAAATTCGGCATTCCCAAGTTAAACATTGATCGAGAGTCTGGAATCTGCCTTCACGAATATGAAAGTAATAATTATAACAAAGTCAATGTTTGAGAGAAGGAATCTATGTCCAACAAAGAAAATCAAAAGAATGGTAACTCGCAAATCTTAAGGTGACTTTTAAGCTCAATGAAGATCCTTTAGTTTCTTGAGGGTCATTGCGCACCATTCATCATAAGAGTCATCTACTTCAATTTCCTAAGCAATACCAATTTAATAAGATGGTAATAATAGAACACTTAGGATATTAACTATGCTGACTCATTGCATTTCTCAGTTAATTAATCTTAATTCTACCATCATGTCATCTTGCAAAATAAAACATCAGTGATACCATCTCAAAAACCAGTACGATGTCAAGCATTATCGACTTTCCAACAATAAATATAATAGTCCTCTTTAGGGTCTCTCTTCCAACTTACCAATGCATGAATGATTTCTTTGACGGTGTCATGGCTAAACATTTATCGATCACTTCAATCCTAAGTCAACACTAAGATATTGTTAGTGAACAAGACAAAGATACTCCATGTAAAAAATTATTCGATACACTCTTCAATAGCTGCAATAAAGAAAACCGAAGAGATTAGAAAACAAAAGACTTCCTAGTAGTAAGCAAAACAAAAGGTGCAGGCTCATTCTTTAATAAAGGTGAGAAGAAATATACTTGCACAGAGAAGGAAGAAACTTTTTTCCATAAAAGCAGCAATCACCATGCTATGTGGAAAATTTACTTGTACCTTGCACAGTTCTAATATGCATAACAACTAACAACATGTCATAACTAATGACTTAATATGTAGATTTTAAGTGTTCAGAATGACATATTCATATTTCTACTTGGGTTTGGATAAAATAGTATCAACCACATGAAGTGTGAAAATAGTTGGTACAAAAATTCCAAGCATATAATAACTCAATTTGCCTAATAGTACACCAAAAAGTAAGAAAGCTATAGTTATGTGTGATGGAACGCAATCTACTCGCAATGTACATCATTAATTAGCTACATCACAAACTTCTCTAATATGTTCCTCAGTTCGAATAGAAGCGAACCATCAGCAGCTTCGGCGACTTTGCTTCTTCTTGTGTAAGTTAGGAGCAGATAATTGAAGAACTTTGAGTCACCTACAAAGCTAAGCAACGGTAAGGAAAAGATAAGTCTCTAAACTAGAAGTTATCTGCTGTTTTGTCGAGGGAACTCACAGAACTAGCCAAATGGTGGAGGATTAGGTGTGATGGTTATGTTTTGTGTTGAAATGAGCTAGATGAACTCTAGATTGAAGCTGTGAGTCCTTGCATGTTATGTTAGAGCCTTGCATGTTTCGGAAATAGAGTGTGAGTAAGCGGGGTTAATCGAGTAAGCGGAGAGGTGACTGTCGAGTGAGGAAAAGTGATGCATGTTGCAGTAGATGAGTCGAGGTGCAAGTATTTGCTTTAAATTGAGCTGGGGAAGGTTCTATGTAAGTGAAGACATACTGTGGTTACCCTTAGATGCTGTGGAGGAGTGTCGAGATACTACAAAAGGGATTTGGAGAGAAACTAACAGTTTAGTTGAGCTAAATATAAAGAAAATGGTGCAAGACTTTCTGTTCTAGAGAAATAGAAATAGAAAAACCTTTTGTTATGTGTCGCCTTGAATTTTAACAATGTAGTTAAGGGAAAGAACAAGTTCCTTAAGAGTATACTAACTAAATTAGGTTTCTATCTCTAGTTATAGTGAGATTCATGCGAAAATGTATTGGTGAAAGCAATTCTCTTTGAAACAGTAAGCTATTCTGCAGAAGACAGTAAAACCTTCGATAGTTCTACGAATTTTTTGTAATCTTCTATAAATAATTGGATCTTAAACCCTTCATGAAAGTTATATAAAACATCTTTAGGAATAACATGTTAAAATTTGAGAACAAACGGACAAGGTTCGAGTAGTGAAATGATCTTTCTTCTATAGGTACTGTATTTGAAAGTTGCATAATTTTAAGAAAGAAGACAACAAATTACTGCTCTTAATAAATTGAGATATAGACTTAGGTTTCTTCACAGAAAATGTTAATCTATGTCTTTTCTATAACATAATAAAATTTTATAACATTCTGATAAGATTAGACATACTTTCTGTGTCTATGTTTGAAACTGCCCATATTAGCTCATATACTGCCTTGATCCAAGAATGTGCATTAGTTGTTGTGTCTTTTGTACTTGACTTTCATGACATATATGGAGTCTAATGATCTCATGATAATGGTTAGTTCAAACATGAGCATACCTCTTCCATCATTTGAAGTGAAGTCATTGTATAGTTACCAAGAGTGACATGTGCATGCAATGAATGCAATGCGTTGCGCTTGATTATGGGGCAAAACTGTTAGGCATGGAATGGGACGTGCCAAAATGGTTTTAACTTATAATCAGGACCTGTGTGGATGTTTGGCGCACGAGAGTGATTGTATTCTGATTATTGATTATGCTTGAGTGAATTGTGTGCTCTTGAGGTCTTGTGCATATTGTGATGACATTAATCAAAGGTGTGATGTGTGGAATGTGTGCTTGAAATGAGTAAGAGATTTCCATCGGTACTCAAATGCCGGTGATGCCCCAGGGAGTGGGATGCCCATGTTGTGTGTTATTGGATGCCTCGGTTGAGTGAGACGCCGGGATGCCTCAGAGTGAGATGCCCTTGTAGGTGATCAGGGATGCCTCGGTTGTGGGATACCGGGATGCTTCGGAGTGAGATGCCCCATGCTGTGTGTTCTTGGGATGCCTCGGTTGTGTGATACTAAGATGCCTCGGCGTGAGATGCCCATGATAGCAATATTGTGGAAGTCCGGATGTGAGATTCCAGAAGTGACTCAATCGAGCCAGCGGTGTTCCAATTGGTAAACTGATCAAGGGTGGACTTGATATTCACACTGTAACATAAATTCCACTTGGCGTGTGAGTTCATATGCTATTATTGCATTACATCTTGGCACAAATTTAGAGCATGAGGTATATATATGCATTTGACATTTTAGTCTGGTGTGATCATTCCTGTGATGTCCCAGTATTCAATTAACCTACTTGTGACAATCTTGTCTTAGTATCTTAAACTATTTGGTTATGCTTCTTTTGTCTTCTTGATAGCTATGGATTGTCTAAATTAGAGTCTTATTATTTCTTTATTGGGCATTGCTCATTCCTTTTTTTTTTTTCAAATCGTTAGTATGGACGTGCCGCCGATAGCTCGTTACAGGGTGATTGCATGTATCGACGTTTCTTTCCATGATGTATACGATCCTGATATCGAGCTAACCTATACGAAGTACGAGGCTACGCTGTGGATGGACGACGGCAACCTATATGATTCTGATGAGGTTTGTAGCGTGGTTCATAAACCACGAAGGAGAGTTGTTTGGCCCCCTTCATTTTGGTGCTAGAGGACCTGGAGTTGGGACGGATGGTGCTTAGGCGTCCAGATCGTGTAGAAGCTGAAGGAAACGTGTTTTTTTTTTTTTTTTTTATGGACGTGGGCTTGTGTGGGATAGTGGAGTTAAAAACCCCCCACCCTTTTCCCTAGCTTTACTTACACCTTTGTTTTTGAACTTGTAAGTATGTTATACATAGGTGGAAAACCTTGTAAGTAATCCAAGTTGATTTTTGTAAGCCTGAATGTTGTTAACGGGAAAGTAATGAAGCTTCTCATGATCTTTATATACGATCCTAGTTGGATTGTCTAATGTTAGTTGACAGGACTATTACAGGATAACCTTGTTATATAAAGTTTAGATCCCAAAATATCCATGTTATACTTGCTAACCTTTAAAGGGGACATTGTAGTCCGACATTTGAGATTAATAAGTTCTGTAAGATGATAATCTATGTAATTTCCACTTGCACTTAGTATGTGACGCTACAGGGACGTCACAAGAAGTCTATACTTGGAAGAACTAGAAGATAGACTCTATATTAAAGCTAAACTTATTCAGACTGTGCCCAAACCTTAAGTCTAAATATGTTTAGAAGTAGAATATATTCAGATTTACGTTCAGATTGTAAAGTCTATTTCAGACGGATGACATTCAAACTCTATTTCAGATGGAAAACACTCTCAAACTTTACATACAGAACAAGACACAAGTCCAAAATGTGACAAGGTCCTGAACAAGATACAAGTTCATAACGTAATAGATTTAAAACGAAGCATGTTCAGAACAAGATAACTTGACAAAACATGACACAAGCCCCAAACATATAACAGCTAGTAATCCGGTTTGGATTCTAAATTAAAATAGATTTGATTGACTCAATCTAATTGATTGACAATTGGATATTGAAGACAAGAACTTTCTATACGAAGGAGCTCTACTATGAAAACCAAAATTCTGTTTGTATGGGCGATCAGAATCAATTTGGGATTCTACTTCTGTCACTCAACGGCTACTAAATCTTCTAGTTACAGATCTATCCAATGGGTAGATTGGAAGACGATCCTCTAGATACTGTTCAACAGCTAGTTTGGAAGTGGATAAGTATTTAAGGAGATCAAGGACCGATGAGTAAGTAAGAGACGGAGTGTAGAATTTATAATTCCAAAGTTTGAGCGAACTTCAATCACACACTTGTCTTTAGTGAGCTTAAACGTTTGTGATCATGAGAGAAACACCAAAAGAGTAACTTAGTGAGATAGTATGATCTACCACTGAGTGTTTGCACTCAAAGTTGTAATCTCTTGTTGATTGCATAGTGGAATCCGGCTAGAAAGCTATTAGCGTGGGAAAGTGGACGTAAGTTTGATATAAGCCGAACCGCCATAAATTTCATGTGCAACATTTTCTTTCCTTAACTCTTTTTATTTAAGTTTGTTTCTATACTTACAGGTTATTTCAGAAATTAGTTCTATTGTATAACAGATTATGAACATCTACCAGAAATTTGGTGGCTCGCTTATCAGACTTTGATCCTTATTTAGACTTTGCTCAAAATTATTTTATTCCGCATTTATTTGTCAAGGTTTATTTTAAACACCTATTCACCCCCATTCTAGGTGTTCGTACTAACACTTTCACAATTGACTTCTTACCTTTTGGATCCTCTTCATCATTGATCTATTCTATTTCATATAATTGAAGAGTGCCTATTAGCTCATCAACAAAAAGAGGCATGATCATTTGCATCTCTTAAATTGATGTCTTCACATGGTTCCAGTCCTTTGAAAGCCCTCTTAGTAATTTATTGACCTTCATTGGAGCGCAAATTGGTTGACTTTGATATGCCAATCCATTTACAATTTCCGTAAAGTGAGTGAACATATCTCTAATAAACTCTCCAATTTTCATTATAAAGGACTCATATTGGCCAACTAAGATGTTTATTTTTCTCTCTTTTACACTATGTACCTTTATAAGTGACATAAAGCTTATCCCAGATTTCTTTAGCTGTTTCACATGAAAAAATTCTGTTATATTTAGTAGGAGACAAGACACGGTATAAAAAATAAATAGCTTTAGTATCAAGAACCTGTTTCTTGGTAATTTCTACTTAGTTGGAATCCTCAACATTTTTATCTATGACTTGTTTTCCCTTGTCTGAAGTTGATGCTGCCTTTGGATTGATTCTTCTTTCCACAACATCCTATTCCAGAGGGTCTCTGGATCTTAGAAACACCTTCATTTTATTCTTCCACACATTGTACTCTATTCCATCAAAGTAGGGTGGCATGATATTGCTTTGTCCTTCAATAAGCCCTAGCACCAAGATACTAGTCATAGAAGATCTTTAACTCAGAAATAAAAACACTTAAATAAGACAAGTACCGCAGCTCTAATACCAATTAAAAATGCTAGTATTACCACCTAGAGAGGAGGTGAACATGTGTAAAAACAAATTTAAACAAATAAATGAATAATGAGTTAAATTTCAATGAAAGTCTAACTAAAGGTGCTGCCAGACTTCTTAAGTAAATTCAAACTTAATTAGAGAAGGTTTAGAAATTTAATAAGTTCAGAAAAAGATTGTAACGAACAAATCAATAAGAGTTAAGGGAAAAGAAAATTGAATCACAATATTTATAGTGATTCGGTTTAAATCAAGCCTACGTCTACTCTCTCATGTTGACAATTTTCTGGTTGAAATTCATTAAGGTATCAATAGAGAAATACAATGATTTGAGTACAAACACTCAGTGAATCATTTCTTTTTCTCTCACTAAGTCACTTTTCTGGTATTTTTCTCTCTTGAGTACAATTTGTAAGCGTTGTTGATGAAGAATAAGTGATTGAAAATGTCTCAAACTTTGGAATTTTAATTTTCACGCATTATCCAAAATTGATTGAATGACCTCCTTAAATACTCCTCTACGTCTTTCTAACCGTTGGCATTCTCCAGAGGAATTTCTTCCAATCAATCCATTGAACAAAATCGATTAAGGAAATTTTGTAACCATTTGAAGATTGAGATGAAAATCCAATGATTCTAGTCGCCCATACAATCAAATTTAAGTTTCCAAAAGTAGATGCTTCCTAAAAAGGAACTTATCTTCAAAATTGATTTCATTAATTCGTGATTGATTCCATCAATATATTTATAAAAGATAAGTGAGATTTTTCACTGGAAAGTCAGATTAAGGATAAATCTCGTTCGTACTGAAATTTTGTCAAGAGATCAATAATCTTGAATCTGATTTTATCTTTGTTCTAAACTTAGTTTCGATCTAGGATCTCGTCGGAGTGGAAAAGACTTCTAAAATAGATAGACTTTGTCAAAATTCCACGATATAACACAGAAGTCTAGTATTCTTCAGAATAATAACAAGAATGAGAAGAAAGAAAATATTGTTAACTTCAAAATTTGATAGGAGTTTTCTCAACACATAATTGCCATGTAAGCACACACATCGGTAGCCTATTACGAGCCATGTTTTCTTTCATCACTCCTTTTGAAAAACCATCACCACCATCAGATTATTCGTTTTCATACAAGTCAAATGCTAAAATTTTGTCCCACAACCTAGCTCCCAAAGCTTCTGTCGCATTTCACTAACATCATGGACACGTCAGCATCAGCCCAAGATAAAAGAGTTTTGAAAAGAAAAAAAGTTTTCATCGTGTTCATAAACTGCAATTGGGCTCTCTTGTGTGAAAGCATTAAAATTGTATTGGACCTTTCTGTGTGTAAGAGAGGCCCATTGTCTTAATGTTTTTAAAATGACGTTTGGGCTTTGCTCAAAACGAGTAAAGCAAGCGGATGGAATTATATTGGGCCTTCGCATTTTTAGTGGGGCTTTAAATCCATCCAATAGCATTAGGATTTTGTAAAATCCCATACAAAACCTTTTTAAATCTTGAATTTAACCTTTACATGTTTTACTACGTGTGAGATTCATAATTCATTCCATTTCAGTACCCTTAGTTGTGGAACGACTTAGAATTATATTCAAACCTTCTGTGAATGATTTAAATTAACTCCTTAAAAGCTGCTTCCAACGATGCCATTAAATTGGATGAAATACTAGGTCAGTCTTGATTCCAAAAATTTTTAAGGGAACAAAAATTATAAATCAAGGTCTTAGAAGATTATGATTTGGGATAAGGAAAAGGAACAATAAATCGTGGTGTTCTTTTGGGAGGACACGCGCTTTGGGCACGATTCTATCCTGTGGAATAGATATCAGCCTATTGACATGCTGGTACTAATGGGGTCCGAATTAGATATATCCTGATGGTTGCCCCTATAGTTAATTCTTAGTGGTTTATATGCCTTTCTTCACTCAATGGGTGGCCAAATACAGAAATTGCCTTCCAAAACAAAAGGTAAAATAAAAATCTTATTTGATGATACTAACGTCTCTTTCGCTACGCAAGCAAAAGGTTCTTAATTAGTGTTGGAAAAATATTTATGTGCTTCTTTTTTTTTAGCTTTGCTTAAAGATCTAATTATATTCTTTCACGGAAATAAGTGATTTGAATTTTTTTTTCTAAAAACAATTACTCATGTCACTTGAAATAATTAATCGATAAAAAATATTTTTGTTATTGTCAATTATATAAATCTAAATATTTTCATGGATGATAAAATATTTTCCATTCATTTATTTATCTTCAATATGACGATATGGAGTCCTGAATTGATATCGATACCAATGGTAATAAAAAATATTAAGACTGGGTTAATGATAGTCAAATAATTTATCAAATGATCAAAAAGGTCAAATTTATTTTGTTGAATACCGTAATTTCTCTATTTTTTGAAAATTTTAAGATACACGAGCAATCGTTTTGAGAATAAAAAATAATTTTAGAATATTTTATTATTTACGAAATAAGCAGAGCTTAAACAAGGTGATTCTTTCGATTTTAGTCCTACGGACTCGGGAATTTTGGTCCACTTTCTTTAGTCGTTAACGCGTAAG
Source organism: Eucalyptus virginea (assembly GCA_014182375.1). Lineage (NCBI taxonomy): Eukaryota > Viridiplantae > Streptophyta > Magnoliopsida > Myrtales > Myrtaceae > Eucalyptus > Eucalyptus virginea. The sequence continues at coordinate 26,402,822 of CM024520.1, forward strand.
CAAAGCACACGTCATTGAAGTGGGACCCTCTGGCCATGGCAAAGACGAGAGTGACAGAAGAAGACCTTCACCTGCTGTCCGGTAAGCTTGTACGAAGAAGAGAACCCAGTCGGTTTCAGCTTTCCCTCGATTTGTCGAAGCTTGTGTCAGCTCCGAGCATGGGCATGCGAACCGACCATCCTCTTGTCGGGTGACAACAAATAGAGGGAGAGGGGGGGCGGATACTGATGACGTCTGTGGCTGCTGACCAAGAATCTCCAATGCCCACCTCGGCGACCAGGAGCCGGCTTCCAGGTGTTCCTGAGCTTTCGAGGGCCCGACACTCACCGCAGGTTCACCGACACTCTCTACCATGCCTTGGTTGACGCTGGGGTCCGTGCTTCAGAGACGACGACGAGCTCTGCGTGGGTGAAACGATCGGCGGAGCACTTCTGTGGGCGATCAACGACTCCAAGCTGTCCATTCCGATCTTCTCCAGAACGTATGTTTTCAGCAAATGGTGCCTCCGTGAGCTCGCGCAGATTGTGGACAACACGTCTAGATCGAGGGGGGAACAAGAAGATACTGCCCATTTTCTTCGACGTCAAACCGGACGATGTGAAGCTTAAGACCTCTCTGTACAGCGATGCTTCGGTGGGGCATCAGAAAGAAATTTCCCGATGAAGTGAACGCGTGGCGAGAGTCTCTTGTAGAGGTTGGTAAAATTAAAGGATGGAGCTTGAAAAATTTTGGAGGGTAAGCTCTGCAGATCCTTTAACTTTCTTTTGCATCATCTCTGTAATGAATTGATAGACTAATCGCCATGTGTGTGCAAATGGGATGTCTAAAGGAATGAAATTTCGTTCTTTTCTTATCCCTTATTGTTAATTGAAACTTTCTGGTAAGAAACATTGACATATGGTGAATTTGCTCCCCGTGACTTGATAAGCTTGGTGAATTTTGGTTTGATTCCGTGTCTTACGAGTTATCTTGCATTGTCGAATTATGTCCTGGGAGTTGTGTTATGCATTTATGAATGTATAAGCCATCCTAATTTCGCAAGTTCAATGAAGGACACACTGACCTGCACTCAGGAGTCAGGACCTACAGTTCTTCAGCTCAATTAACAAAGGAAACCAGACATCTGGTCTTCCACATTGTTTTTGCAATTCTAAAGTTACATGAGGTTGTGAAGCTAGTTTTTGTGGGTTCTGTAAGCTTGTTGATTTCTCTCATACGTCTCAGTTCCTTTATAGGATCAGCAAGAGTTATAAATTCCATTTGGTTATAGTTCCCCTAATACAATAATGTCACTCCAAACCGGGGTTGGTATTGCTTTAGGGACATATATTTCAACCTGCACTTGGTGTATTTGGACTATTTAAAGATTAGTAAGGAGTGACAAAACCTACCCTGTCTGATAAACTTTGAGGCAACCCGATTGGATATTGTCATGAGTTTCATGATGAAAGCCTAGTCGAACTAATTTTGTATTCCTTTTTTGAGTTCTGATATGAAGGTTCTCTTTGTTATTATAGAGAGTTCATATGTATTAAGGTATTGTGAGTTCTTTTGTTCGTGTACTCTGAATTTCATAATGAATTCTATGCTCATTTGCCTGTGGATGCTGGCCAATGGCCATACCACATAGGTTATGATAGCAATTTCTCCCTGTCTATTTATTTTCTTGTTTATTTGTTGGTTAAGATTGACAGTTTCATATTTAGACTTCTTCCTCGAATCCTCATCAAAGACACATAATGTTGAAATCCAATTGCATTGGGTCCTGTCATATACATACTTGGAGGTTAAGTCTTACTAATCATACTCATCACCATATTCATTATGCTGCGATTATGCCTTTCAGTCAAATCATTTTGTTAAGAATTTTCAAGCATAGTAAATTAAGTTACTATCCCGAAATCTATCAAGTATTTGATAAATGACCCTTTAAGCTATTTAGCATTGTCATACTTGCCAAAATACTCACCACCACAGTTAGGTCTGACAACCTTTAAAACTTATTCTAATTGTTTTTCAATTTTAGTCTGAAATTTTTTTGAAGTTATCCATAAGTTCAAACTTTGCCTTAATCAATTACAGAAGAAATAGTTGTCAATGACTTTGTTGAAATAAAATTTCTGTATAACATTACCATATAGGGTCCACTAAGATTAACTTAAATGACCTCTATCTTTATGTGACATTTCTTTTAAAAAAAAAGTAATAGTCACTAATTCTTCTTGGAGGATTTTATCGTAAGACTTAGACTGTTAAAATGACCGGTGGTTTCACGAGTTCTTTTATGAGTATGATTTTTAAATTTCAAATCTATCATCCTTAGAACGTAATCATTAATCTAATCATAACAATCATACTTATGTTAACGAGTCCTTACAAATGTGTCCTAATCTCATTTTTAGACAAGACATAATTTCAAGCCACCAAGACTTCCATCATCTTTTAACAGTGCAGTTAGTTGCTAAATCATTTTCAAGTGTTCCTAAATGAAATGTTTAATGGATAACAGACAAATCCGATTGCTATTTTCCCAAACATAAAATCCTATTTCCACTACTAAAAACCTTAATAATAATGGAGTTATTAATTACAGATAAAGTGACTAAAATAACAAATAATGCATGTAATTAGCATCATGTGAGTATTGTGTAATTTGAATACACACAAGTACACATCTAGAGAGTTACATGCATTATCATATAATTAACGTTTGGCAAAATACATAACATGCAATTGTATACTCTCCACGTGACAGCGACAATAAGAATATATTTCAATCTTCGTGAATTCATCACATTTGGGTATATTAACCACTAGGATCGGTCATTCCTCCACTCTTCATGAATTCATACACAATCACCTTTTTTATGAGTATGATCACGCATTAAAACATGAGACATCTCATCATTATATAAGTTGATATTTCTCAAACCCAATTAAATGTGCCATTTGATGGTCATAACTCAATTAAATAATTGAAACTCTCTCATACCAGGAATATAAACTTTACTTCTTATATACACTATATACATGTTGATATAGCTAGTGCTAGACCTAGAGGGGGGTGAATAGGTATATTAACGATTTTTCTTGATAGACGCACAGTACTTTAGACAGTTAAGGAATTTCAACAAATAACAATCAATCGTAAGACTTAGGAAATGAAGGAGAGAAATGAACACGCGGTTTATAGTGGTTCGGCTTGATTCAAGCCTACGTCCACTCTTCTGCACTGACAGCCAATTGGCTGGATTCCACTATGAACAAAGAGATGTTACAGCGTTGATCTTCCTTGATTTCTAAGTGTAGATGATCTACCACACTCACTCAAGGTATCACCAAGTATAAACACTCTCTGTGTAACACAATTTCGCTCGATCATCAACTAATAATCGAGGTGCTTCGGACTGGAATTTCTCTATCGATCACACTCTCTAAACAACTAGAACGTCTTCCTTTTATACTCCTTTATGCCATCATACCCGTTGGCACTTACCAAAGGAATTCCTCCAATCTACCCGTTGGAATGAAATCAATCAAGAAGATCATTCGAGCTATTTAAGGAATCTGACGATAGCCCATCAATCCTGTTCGCCCATACAATCAGGATCTTGGTTTCCATGAATAGAACCTTCCAAGAATACTTCGTCGATTTATCGGATCTTCAATCGATCTAGATACGAATCAAAGAATCCGTTATATTTATCCAGCCAAAAGATCTTCTCCAGAGAATAAGATTAAATCCTTGACCATTTACTTCGGTTTTGAATTTCCTTCGACACTGGATCAGATAGACTATCAATGAGAATAATCTTGAGTCTTGAGTTCTGAGTCTTGAGTTCTGAGTCTGATGATCGAAAGTCTTCGGACCTTAAACGTACAATCTGCAAATATCCGGACTAGGCGATAGAAACGTTTTGTCGGCTTCAAAATCTTCTAGAAAGATTTCTCCAACAATCTCCCCTTTTTGATGATGACAAAACTTTCTTGTAGATTTGAACAACTTTGTCCTGCAAAAACATTTCTCAAGCAATATGGCTATCTCATAAAGATTAATAAAACAACCAGACTCTGCATCCACAGAAACATGGTTAGACTTTCATGAGTAATACCATATAACAACACTTGATATAAATGCCAACAGTCAAGCATAAAGAAATCCACAACCAAATTCAGTCCACACAAGTCATACTCAAAAACATACTTAAAAACTCACAACCACAAAAACAAATTCAAAATTAAAGTTTAAAAGATGGTTGGTTGGTTCAAATTTCTTCTCCCCCTTTTTGTCATCAGTAAAAAGGTGAGAAAAAGTCGAATCCGCTTGGGAATGCGCACGATCCGGAAATCTCCCATGGACCGTACTATGCCTTCTAGCCTCTTCGAGTCTTCCCCTTAATTTAGCTACCTCCTCTCCTTTGGCATTTGCTTGAAGCCAGAGCGAGGTCTTTCATTCGGTCCTCCAGTAATCGAAGATGCTTGTCCAAAGCATTCTTGATGGTTTGTATCTCATAGTCCAGAGCATAGATTTGGCCCCGCATTTCCAGAAGAATATCAAGAATACGATGAAAATCTGCCAAATTATCTGTCTGCGTACTAGCATTTGCCTTCTCAGATGGAGTGAATGCAGACGATGGTGCTTCTGTATGACCTTGCAGATTTGATAATGTATCGTGTTCTTCTTCAGGCAATGGAGAAGCCTGAAATTCTTCAGGAGCTGCTGGTGATTGTCTTAGACCTTCACTGAGGGCAGCATGAGGTGAGAACCTTTCTTGCTCGCCAACTCCCCCGTCTCTAAGACATCGAGTCTTGCTCGCCAACTCCCCGTCTCTAAGACATCAAGATGGGAGGAGTGATGATCATGCTCTTCTATTTCCTTCTCTCCATTCAGCAGCTGAGACTTTTCTTTCCTTCTTCTTCTTCTTTTTCTTGCTCTCTCTCGCTCCTCTTCTTCTTCAGCCTCTATCTCCTTCTCTTGCTGCTCTTCTTCTTCTTCTTCGTCAGCTTCTTTCTCTTTCTCTCGCTGCTCTTCTTCTTCTCTTCGCTTGGACTGAAATTCCATTGATCGAGGTACAGAACGTCTAGTCCTTACCAGTGCAGTGATAGTAGGATCTTCCTCTTCTTCTTCATCTTCATCCTGCAAGATGAGAGATCTTTTCTTTTTGGATGGAGCACCAATGGGCTCCTTCCCTTTTCTCTTTGATGCAGAAGAGAGTGGAGTCTTCACTTTGAACTTCGCCATTTCCTTGCTAAGTTCTTTCAGACGCATCTTCGTCAACATCTTCAGACCTACCACCATTTTATCGCATGATCGAACACAGAGAGTATGTGGCGGTTCAATATTCATGTGTCTGAAGATTTTGGTCACAAGACTTGGGTAAGGCAGTTGTCCCTTGTTCTTCGACATTGCTCTGTACATATGGAAGAGAATAGTATGAGGGAGAGAGAATTTCTTCCCTGAGTTGATGGCATACATCAATTTTGCCTCTGAATTAGATACATCAGTCTTTGATGTAGACTTTGGCCTGATGCAATTGATCACAATTTTGTGCAGCACAATATTGATGGCACTCATCTTCGAGTAGGTAATTCTCGCCTCGTATCTCTGTTTTTGACAAGTTCCGAGTAGCACGAGCAATCGAGACTTTGATTGGTTGATAACGTCCTCGTTCCACACCAATTATATCTCGCTAACATATCTCGCATCTATCACATAGTCCCGATCTCGAACATTGAATGATATTCTATTCGCATCTAGAAAGCCGAGATTCGAATAGAAATATGCGATCAAGTGTGCATAACCATCTCGTTGTATCGGTGCAAAACCTGCTCAAGTTGAAGCAGTTTGAACTTTTCCCTTAAGTTCACATTAACAAAGCATCCAGAAATCGAAATCAACACTCCTAGGGTTTATCACCCTCGTTTTAACGGTCAAGAACAGATTCTCCTGTTCCTTTGATTTAAAATGACTCCATTTTCTTTCCCTTCACTTTTGCAGCAATTCCCAATTTTGGTTGAAAATCACCGAACATTTTATCATCATCGTTCCCTTCAGTGGGATTCAATACTGCAACACGAGGATCACTTGGAATATTCGCAAGTGCCTCTTCAGCCTTTCCTTTGGGAGCAATTCCCAATTCCTCCATTCGCTTCAAAAATTTATACTCATTCCCATAATTCTTATCTTTGAGAAAACCATCTATATAACTCAGAGGAGAACCAGTAGCTTTCAACGCACGATAAAGCTTATAAATAAAAGAGGGTTTTTGAGCTCTCACTGGTTCCACGTCCTCTAGTATCTCTTCCTCCCGTTGATGGCCCGCATCTTGTGGGGTAGATGGTGAGTGATGAGGTGGAGAGGGAAAAGGACTCTCGTTGCTGTCCCGACACATCATCTTCCTCGGTGAGATCGAAGTGCGTAGGTCCCTCCTTCATTCTCTCGTGGTCCCCGCTTGCGATCCTTGAAGACTTTCTCGAAGAAGACATTCTTTCTTGTCGTTGAAAGATTCCTTCACTCGCTTTCCCAAGAAAATGACAACTTTCTCGAGTATGAACACGAAGTAGAAAACGATTGAGAGGAGAATGCCTTTTAGGGTTTTGAGAATCGAGTAAAAAGAAAAACGTGTATATATAACTCGGTTTTGAAAAGGAAAGATCAATCGGTATGAAGGAAAGTGAATAGTCGTCTTCCTTTAAAAAAATAGTAACTGCCATTTTAAAAAGAATTATCCATTTTTGAAAAGGCATGTTTCCAATTTTTTTACGGAAATTAAAGATGGTATCAATCAATTATAACTGAATGAACAATCGTACCTTTTCGAGATGAAAATAACTTACAATCTATACAATGAAGATCTGAGTCTGAAACTTCAGAGTCTGAAGTACGATGAAGGTCTGAGTCTGAAACTTCAGAGTCTGAAGGTTAGAGTCTGATTAATGAGAGATGGAGATTCCTCAGACTTTAATCTCTTCAAGCTTTAAGATGTTGAGTCTGGAACGGATAAAGTCGAATTGACTTTTCTCCAAGGGTTTTGTGAATATATCCGCTAGTTGACTTTTTGAATCAACAAATTGAATTGAGATTTCTCCATTTTGAATATGATCTCTAATGAAATGATGTCGAATCTCTATATGCTTTGCTCTTGAATGAAGTATTGGATTTTTGGTGAGATTGATTGCGCTGGTGTTGTCACATCTGATTTCTGTGCACGAGTCTTCAATCCCAAAGTCTTGTAGCTGTTGTTTTATCCATAGAATTTGCGAACAGCAGCTTCCAAGAGCTACATACTCTGCCTCTGTTGTAGAAAGAGCTACAGTGCTCTGTTTCCTTGAAAACCAAGACACTGTCCTGCTTCCAAGCAACTGGCAAGTTCCTGAAGTACTCTTTCTATCGATTCTGCAACCGGCCAGATCTGCGTCTGAATATCCCAGTAGATTAAAATCTCCCTTCTTAGGATACCATAGACCGATGCTTGAAGTCGAGGCAACGTATTTAATAACACGTTTTGCAGCCTTGAGATGAGATTCTCTAGGGTCTGATTGAAACCTAGCACAGATGCAAACACTCAACAGTATGTCAGGTCTAGAAGCAGTAAGATAAAGAAGTGAACCGATGATGCTTCTATACAGCTTTTGATCAACTTTCTTCCCTTCTTCATCTTTGTCTATCTTCAACGAACTTGACATTGGTATATCAGTCTTTTTGCAATTTTCCAATCCAAACCTTTTGACAAGATCATTAGCATATTTTTCTTGGCAAATGAAAGTTCCTTCCTTCAATTGCTTTACTTGAAGACCAAGGAAAAATGTTAATTCTCCCATCATACTCATTTCAAACTCATCCTGCATAGACTTTGAAAATTTCTTACACAGACTTTCATTAGTAGATCCAAATATGATATCATCCACATATATTTGAACGAGTAAAAAGCTATTGTTTTCCTTTTTGATAAATAAAGTAGTATCAACTTTACCTTTGACAAAACCATTCTTTAATAAGAACTTACTTAGTCCGTCGTACCAAGCTCGAGGTGCCTGTTTTAAACCATATAGAGCCTTTTTCGGTCAAGACCGAGTGGCTTCTTTGGGTCTTCAAACCCCGGAGGTTGTTCCACGTAAACTTCCTCATGGATAAATCCATTTAGGAAAGCGCTTTTGACGTCCATTTGGAATAACCTGAAATTTTTGTAACAAGCAAACGCAAGTAACATGAATAGCTTCTAACCTTGCCACGGGAGCGTAAGTCTCATCATAGTCTATTCCTTCTTCTTGCGTGTATCCTTTGGCCACGAGTCTTGCTTTGTTTCGAACGACTTTTCCTTTTTCATTCATCTTGTTTCTGAACACCCATTTGGTTCCAATAACAGTTTTACCTTTTGGTTTAGATGTCAGATCCCACGTCGTTAATGTTGAACTGTCTGAGCTCTTCTTGCATCGCTTCAATCCAGCTTTCATCAGATAAAGCTTCTTCTATACTTTTTGGTTCGATCTCAGAAATAAGAGCTACAGCACTAGATTCTTCACGCCTTTTGGATCTGGTGCGAATTCCTTCATTAATTTCTCCGATAATTAGATCTTCGGGATGACCGGATTTATGTTTCCGATTCTTGGTTGATTTGACTGGTTTATGATCTCTTTCTTTATCTGAGTCTTCACTAGTAGCTTGATGCTGATCTTCCAGAGTCTGAGAAGCTTCTTGAGTCGTAAGCTTTTGAAAGTCTGGAGCAGGTTCAGACTCTTCATGCTGAGTCTGACTGGATTCATCTTGCGTAGAGTCTTGAAACTTGACATTCATTGACTCCTCCACAGACTGGCTCTTCTTATTATAGACTCTGTAGGCTTTGCTTGATGTAGAATATCCAAGGAATATGCCTTCATCTGATCTTTCTTCAAACTTACCAACTTGATCTTTTGCATGTTTCAATATAAAACATTTGCATCCGAATACATGAAAGTATGAAACAATAGGCTTCTTACCTTTGAACAATTCATAAGGGGTTTTCTCCCGAATAGGTCTTAGGAAGACTCTATTAATTATATAGCGAGCTGTTGAAACAAATTCACCCAAAATCGTGAAGAAATTTTACTTTCAATTAACAAAGTTCTTGCCATTTCTTGAAGAGATCGATTCTTCCTTTCCACAACTCCATTTTGTTGAGGAGTATATGGAGAGGAGAATACATGTTTAAATCCAGAATCATCACAAAATTTTGTGAAATTTTGATTTTCAAATTCACCTCCATGATCTGTTCTTATACTTGATATAACACATCCAATTTCATTTTGAATCTTTTTAGCAAATTTTTCAAAATACGAGAATGTTTCTGACTTACTTGCAAGAAAATATACCCAAGTAAAACGGGAGTAATCATCTACAATTACCAAGCAATATTTCTTACCTCCAATACTGTGGGTTCTGGTTGGTCCGAAGAGATCCATATGCAGCAACTGCAGTACATGATTAGTAGAGACATGATTTATTGGCTTGAATGAATTTCTTATCTGTTTTCCCAGAATACATGGTGTGCATAGATTGGTCTTTTGATATGGTAATTTGGGTAGTCCTCGAACAAGCTGTTTTGCTGAGATTTTTGCCAATTGCTTCATGTTGACGTGACCGAGCTTTCTATGCCATAAGCTTGCTTCGTCTTGAATTGAGATTAAGCAATGCGATTGATTTGGTTTTACGTCTAGGAGGTAGATATTTCCATGTCTTCGACCTTTGAAAGACGAGTAGAGTCTTTACGATTCCCGAACATGTTCCTTCTTGGAAGAAAATCTTGAATCCAAAATCACATAATTGACTAATGCTTTGAGAAGATTGTAATTGAGTCCTTCTACTAGTGAAACATTGTTTATTGTGAGATTTCCAATTTTGACAGCTTCCAAATCCCACAATATTTCCTTTGCTTTGTTTCCTCCAAATGAAACTTTTCCTCCATTCACTTGAATAAGCTTTATGAAGCAATTTGAGTCTCCTGTCATGTGTCTTGAACATCCACTATCAAGATACCATTTTACCTTTTTCTTGACGGAGACCTACAATCAAAAGAGAGTCTCAAACTTTCTTTGGTACCCAAATTTTCTTGGGTCCTTTGGCGTTAGTAGGATAAACATTATAAGGCCATGCTTTCTTAACAGCTTCCGGATCATAGGACACTCTTTTTCAAAGTGATCCTTACTGTTACACTTTGAACATCTTAGAGCATTTCGACCTACTGATTTTACAAAAACCTTTTGAAATGATTTTTGTAAGCTTCTTTCGACGGTCTTTTCTTAATTCTTTCTTTTACTTTGGGAAAATCAATCAAGGGAATTGTTTCTCGCTGTCATACCTAGACCCGGACTTATTGAAGTAAGGTCTTTGAACTGAAAGAACTTTTTCAAGTTTTTCAGATCCTATAGAAAATTTCCTTGAAATATTTGACAAGTCAGTTTTTAGAAAAGCATTCTCTTGTAAGAGATTATCTTCTTTTTCTTTAAGAGTGGAAACATTCAAGTCTAAACTTTTAACTCTTTCTTCTAAAAGTTTTCTTTTTGTTTTAAAGCTAAGTTTTCCTTTTAAGTTTGGAAATTCTTTTGAGAGAGGTCTTAAGACTAAAACACGCTTCATCAATGTATTTAGAGACTTTGACAGAATTTTAAAATCACTTACCTCGAATTCACTCTCCGAGTCTGATCCAGAATCTGAGTCTGAGTCTGATTGTGCCATTAGACACAGATTGGCATATTCATCATCACTTTCTTCGCACTCAGTATCACTCCAAGTTTCAGCTTTGAGTGCTTTTCGAAACTTTTCATCTTTTCCTTTCTTCTTCTTCAGAAGAGGACAATTGGGTCTTATGTGTCCCTTTTTCTTACATTCGAAACAAACTACATCTTTGTTCGGTTCCTCATCATCAACAGACTTGGTCTGCTGCCTTTGAAAACTTTGTTTCTTAGAGTTGAATCTTCTTCCTTTTCGTTTAGTTTTCTGAATCTTCTTATCATAAGAGCAAGCTCTTCGTCGTCTGGATCATCTTCAGAATCTGCATCATCAGAATCATCATTTGATTTTAATGCAATGGATTTCTTACCTCTTGGATCTTCGTCTTCATTAATACGTTCAACTTCATAAGACTGAAGTGTTCCAATCAGTTCATCGACAGATAGTGGCATAATTCTTTGCGTCTCCCTTATTGAAGTCTTTATATGATTCCAATCCTTAGAGAGTCCACGCAGTAGCTTGTTCACCTTCATGGGATCAGAAATTTTTGTCATTGGTTCTCAAGACCATTGACAATATCTCGTAAAACGACTAAACATGTCGGTTATAGATTCTCCTGGTTTCATTTTGAAGGATTCATATTGACCAAGGAGAATGTTGATTCCGGTCTCCTTCACTCGACCTGTTCCTTCATAGGTGATATGTAATCTGTCCCATACTTCTTTGCCAGTAACACAAGAAGATATTCTCAAGATATTCAGTTGGTGACAAAGCACAATATAAAGAGTAAATTGCTTTTGCATCGAGTGCTTGTCTCTTGTTTATTTCTTCCCGAGTCATTCCACTTGGTCTCAATTGTTTCTTTCCCTCTTTCGTAGACTCGATGCAGCGAGGAGTGATCCCTCTTTCCACAACGTCCCATTCCGGAGGATCCTTTGATCGTAGAAAGGCTTTCATCTTGTTCTTCCGGATGTTGTAATCCTTTCCATCAAAGTAGGGTGGTATGGTATTGCTTTGCCCTTCCACCAGCCCTGGTGCCAGCATACTAGCCATGGATCTTTTACTCTAAAGTAAAACACTTCAAATAAAGTAAGAACACGGGCTCTGATACCAATTGATATAGCTAGTGCTAGACCTAGAGGGGGGTGAATAGGTATATTAACGATTTTTCTTGATAGACGCACAGTACTTTAGACAGTTAAGGAATTTCAACAAATAACAATCAATCGTAAGACTTAGGAAATGAACACGCGGTTTATAGTGGTTCGGCTTGATTCAAGCCTACGTCCACTCTTCTGCACTGACAGCCAATTGGCTGGATTCCACTATGAACAAAGAGATGTTACAGCGTTGATCTTCCTTGATTTCTAAGTGTAGATGATCTACCACACTCACTCAAGGTATCACCAAGTATAAACACTCTCTGTGTAACACAATTTCGCTCAGACTGTATCAACTAATAATCGAGGTGCTTCAGACTCTGGAATTTCTCTATCGATCACACTCTCTAAACAACTAGAACGTCTTCCTTTTATACTCCTTTATGCCATCATACCCGTTGGCACTTACCAAAGGAATTCCTCCAATCTACCCGTTGGACAGAATCAATCAAGAAGATCATTCGAGCTATTTAAGGAATCTGACGATAGCCCATCAATCCTGTTCGCCCATACAATCAGGATCTTGGTTTCCATGAATAGAACCTTCCAAGAATACTTCGTCGATTTATCGGATCTTCAATCGATCTAGATACGAATCAAAGAATCCGTTATATTTATCCAGCCAAAAGATCTTCTCCGAGAATAAGATTAAATCCTTGACCATTTACTTCGGTTTTGAATTTCCTTCGACACTCGGATCGATAGACTCGTCAATGAGAATAATCTTGAGTCTTAAGTCTTGAGTCTTGAGTTCGAGTCTCGATGATCGAAAGTCTTCGGACCTTAAACGGACAATCCGCAAATATCCGGACTAGGGCTCGATAGAAACGTTTTGTCGCCTTCAAAATCTTCTAGAAAGATTTCTCCAACACATGTGATTTGAACTTTAGTGTCATGAGCAATTTATCACTAAAATCACATATTATATAAATTACTTTTTTTTATTTATTGATACAAATTAAAATTTATATATTATAAATGAATTACCCTCTACAAATATCTATGTAATGACATCTGTAAACCAGCACTTGATTTCCAAAATCATAGAAAAATACAAGAAAATATGCAAAAATACCCTAAAATAACCCAACAAACAGGCGTATTTAGGATTTCATACGTATTTTTACATTCATAAAATTATCAAAAAAATAAAAATAAATATATCACAGTGTAGAACATTTTCATACGAGCATATAAACTCAAAAAGCGCCCCAATCGGAGTCCGAACACACCCATATGGGCATCCAGAGTGTGCGGCACGTGATGTGCATATGCTGGTCGCTTGGACCAGTCTAACCACCTGTCCAACTAGTTCGACCAGTCACCTTCTGGTCCGATTAGTAGGCTGGTCAACGGACAATCCAATCGGTTGTTCGGTTCGGTCAATAGTGAATCGAGTCAGGCCGGTCACTGGGTCAAGTCAATGGTTGGATCAACCAATAACCAAGTCAAGTCAACATGTCGGGTTGGGTCGACCCTACAAGTTGCTGATGTCAATGTGATGTCAGCCCTTGAGTGTGCGATACACGCACGAACGGCGCCTCATTTGTGAGGGCACATTAGTGCCCTTGGGGCACGTGCTTAACGCCCTGGCAACGTGTGGCCATGCATGGGGGCACGTGCGGCCACCCTTGGCAGCTCGTCGATCGCGGTTTTGCTTGTCCCAACGAGCCTATTCCGAATTTGTAATTAAATTTGATTTTTTATTAAACAAAAAATCACGAAAATCACAAAAAACCATGAAAAAACTATGTGTTCAAATTCTATGTTATGACTGTTTTAATACCACATGTAAAACGCGAAAGCGCAAACCAAAATCTCCATAGCTAGATGTGGAACACATATGTAATCATATAAATAGATTTACATACTTGATTTGGACCATCGTTCTTGATGTGGAATAGCGATGATTCAAACTCAAGAACTTCTCTTCTATCGCCCTCTATATCATTGGCTTAATGAGACAGCCTCTCACCTTTTAGCGCTAGGTAAATGCTCATTTGTGAGGATAATTGTGAAGATAATAGTGAGAATTATGGTTAGAAGAGAGACTTGAACATTATTTATAGAGGCTTTAACTAGGCTCTCTCATTACAGGCCAGTTTTAACTCAGCCCACACTAGCCAATCCCATAAAACGGCAAATTACAATATCAAATAATGTAGCTTAAATTAGGAAAACTCTTACAAAAGAGGCCTGCAAGGCTGGTTATACAAGTGGCAGCACTAACTTTTGGGGTTCCGACAACGGCCGCTAGAGATATTGTGGCGAAGGAGAGAGAGGAGTGTGATTCTTCTTTTTTTCCTTTGCATTTTTTGTTGAACTCTAGGCTAAGTAAATGAGCTTGCTTGAGATGTTAATTTTATTGAAGGAGTTCGATTGATTCGATTAGAAAAGGAGATGATTGTCTTCCCATTTGCGAAGTCCTCTTTTTTGTGTGATGTATATCGTCGTCCTCATCAAGAAATGCTAATTGTTTGAGTATCGGGTTATCTAGCTAAACTCCATAACCCTCCATAACCCATTTATCGATCTTTCAGTTTGAAGGCGCTTCTTTTGTTTTAGCACTTTTTAAGTAAAAATGAAAGGAAGGGAAGGACAATTATGCCTTGATTTAACTCCATGAACATGAGACTTGCTACATTATGCCTTGATTCTGATAGAATAACATGAGAAAGGCTTGAGAGAGAGAGAGAGAGAGAGAGAGAGAGAGAGAGAGAGAGAGAGAGTATCTTTGCCAATGGCACCTCAAAGTAGCACAACGTTGAATCGCGATACTAATCATAAAAAACCATCCATTTTATTGATATCCAGATCTCGCTCTTGATAGCCACATGCTGCAACTTATCTGTCGGAAACTCTTGGACAAGAGGGGAAGCCACCATATGATCATATCGAATGAATGGACAAAGACGCCCATCACAGCGTTAGGACATAGATCATGTATGTTGAACAACTTTCACAGCCGCGACAATGGAAAGTAATATTTTTTCCAGTGAAATCAGTGGGTAGATCACTCCGTATACATAAGGTTAAAACATTATATACATGCCAATACAACAGCTCGACCCTTAATCTACTTTTCCCGAAATGGATAGAAGTCTCATAAGCTTCGACCCAAGCGAGTTTGGTCACTCAAGCAATTCTGTAATGGACGTGGCTAAGATAAAATAACTTATTTCGTATAAACCTGCAAGGCAGTACATTTGTACATGTAAAGAATGAATAGAATGTTGTGAGAACCTCAATGCATTCCTTTTCATCTTCCCCACAAGGCCTATGATCAAGTGTGAGAGACTCTGCAGTGCCAGCTCTACAAAGAACAGATTGACAATCTCCAGCATTATACACAAAGTGGTTGCCTTCTAATCAATGAGTTACACCGCATGAGCCGCCTCGTGATTCCTCGTTCAAAAAATTCAAACCTGTCTTCAGGTGACCATGCTTCACAGTTGTCTCTTTTTCATCCTCGTCCCTTCTTGCCACGTCATCTATGATATTCTTATTAAAGTTTTCCGTGGCAAACTTAGCAGCCATTGCACCTCCATGCCCATCAAATGTACAAAACAACGCCTGCATACTGAAAGTAGCATAATCAGCTTGGCGTCCTATTGCATGCTGAAGAGGGCTAAAATTCACTAAACGGACTAAAATTCTTTCCAAACAAAACTTTTCTCAAATTCATTACCGTTTCTTCGATTCTAGCTTTGACAACTTAAGTTAGTAACCTAAGCTTCCAACCAAATTCTTTCGGGAGATTGCGACTGATCTCCCACTCTCTGTGCCTTGATCGTCCGAGGTTTCGCCTTTTGCCTGATCTGTGTTGGTGGAAATTGTTTCAATGTTCGCTTTTCTGGAGAAGATGGACGAAGAAAAATCTCTCCTCTTCGATAATGGAGTGAGAAACCAGCGAAAATTTTCTCCGGAGAGAGAGAGAGAGCAGGTGAAGAGAAGCCCTTGAAAAGAAAAGAGGAGAGAGAGCACCCCACTAAAGAAGCCTTGAAAATTCAAAAGATGAAAGAGTTTTTAAATAGGAGACGAGCATTTATTGTTACTTGTGTCAGCCGTCTACCAGGGGGGAGAGAAAATGAGAGATTTTCTCAGTACGTCTTATGCTCCAGCGTGTCAAACAAGAAGGCGGTCGCAGCGCGACACGTGTCTCGTGGGACCCACGATTTCAGGCGCCATTTTGAAAATGTTTCTGTACTGTAGCTAGGGTTTTCAGTTCTTTCTTTGCGTCTCTCTCTACACTTGCTCTCTCTCCCCGAACGAACTCCCGATGAACTCCCTCTTTGTGCCCTCGCTTTTTCCGACCGGCGAACCACCGCGAGCAACCGACAAACCAGGAGGATACCGGCGAGACGACTGCGAGCGACCGACCGGCGTGCGACCTTCCTCTCTGCCCTCCCTCTTTCCGGCCGGCGAACCACTGCGAGCAACCGATGAACGAGGAGGATACCGGCAAGACGACCGCGAGCAACCGACCGGCGTGCAACCTCCCTCTCTCTGCCCTCCCTCGCTTTTTCCGACCAGCGAACCACCGCGCCACCCCTCCGGCTCCGGATCTGGCCCCGACTCGTCCGTCCCCTGCTCTTCTCTGTCTACCCTCCCTCTCTTCTCAACGAACCACCGCATGACCGGCGAACCACCGTGCCCCCCCTCCAGCTCCAGATCCGACACCGGCTTGTCTTGTACGCTGGAACGTTGGTGCCCGACCGCCTCACAGCCGCCGGCCTGTTGATCTCCAGTTCCGCTCGCATCACGATCCCGCTCTTCTCTGTTTACCCTCCCTCTCTTCGCGGCGAACCACCGCATGACCGGCGAACTACCGCGCCCCCCTCCAGCTCCAGATCCGACACCGGCTTGTCTTGTACGCTGGAACGTTGGTGCCTGACTGTCTCACACCCGCCGGCCTGTTGATCTCCAATTCCGCTCGCATCACGATCCCGCCAGTGCTTTGGTTCAGGTAAAAGTCACAGGGGAATACAGTGATTTTGGTGGGAAGGAATCAGTCACATATTAGATTGTTTTCCATTAAAGTAACAAACGCAGTTTGATATGCTCCTTCTCGGTCTCATTGGCCATGTAGTGATGCAAAATGCTTAGAGGCCTGGTATAATTGCTTTCTTTACGGGCAAAAAATCACCTGGTTGTTCTTGAGGGAGGAGAAGACAGGGAAAAGCCTCTATTTTGTTTTGGTAGTCCATAGTGAAAAGTCTCCTTCCCCCTGTTTCCTGGGAGATTATTGAAAACTATGCAAACTGCTGGGAGGTTGACTTCAATCACTTCCTCCTTTTCTTGAATACCAATTTGTTGATTCTCATTTTTTCTCCTTTTGTAATAGAACTAGCATAGTCATTCCAGAGGACATTTTCTGTTGATTCTTTATGCATGTGAACTGCTTTTGCCATGTTTTACTGCAAAATAACAGATACTGCAGGGAGAAAACTTTCTTGATCTCTTAAATTGAACCAGCCTTTTTCTTATTCTCCAACGTTGGCCGATTTGTTTAGGTGTAGTGTTTCCTATCACACTCTGAATATGTAAATTCCATCGGGCTAGTGACTTCCTGAACTCTTTATCTGTACATCTTGTTTCTTATATTCTGCTTCCTTAATACTTTTAGAAACCAGGGGCTTCTTGATGCATGGACATCTTTAATGATCATTTGTCTCCCCTTTAATGCAGCTGTTTACATGTAGGCTAAACATTTTTCTTAGTTCTCAGAGTTCAGTTTGAAATGATAATGACTCGGTGGCGTTGAAACTGATGTAAAGTGTTAGGTAGGTTTGGCACTTCATATCTCTCAGTGCATGTGAAACCTATCAAGTAATGAACTTTTGAGACCATCACCTTCTTGTGTACTGATTTGGTAATAATGGTATTTCAATACATCAACTTCACATGCAAGAAATAGTAGTGGACCCACATCGAGGTGACCCTAGACCACTTGACACTTGTTCTGTTATGTAAGAATGGCCTTCAATTAATATTTTTCATTTTCATTGTCATGATAAATAATAGTTCATCATATAATGCTGTGAGAAATAATAGTTCATCACATAATGCTGTGAGATGACATTGTCCAAAGATATGAATCTTCAGTTTTTGAAGTTCATCTAAATTAGCTTAACATGACTTTGCGACTGGTCGAAGCAATCATTCTATAGAACCTGTCCAATCTGTCAAGCGTACCAAAAGAAGCATGGGGAAGCTGCTCTCATCTCTTGGGAATTTTTTTCTTGATGGATGTCGAAAGAAAAAGTGAAAATTCAAGCATTGTTGTTTATTGTCAAGAAAGATTGGACACCTTCTATAGTTTAAGTGCTAATTTTTCATTACTTCATATGTTCAAGATTGAATTATTGTCTAAGACAAAACTGTGCAAATTAAAACAACAAAAAATGATAAACATGATGTCGACTATCAAGTCATTTTCAAACAGTAAAACAAAAAAATCATTTTTCTCGATGTATTTGATCAATTTGGAACTTATGTTGCATAGTTTTGAAGACTTTTTACTTTGAAGTAATGAAAAATTATGGCTGATCACATGTTGTTCCTCTTTAACAGGTCAAGCATTTGGTGTTACACGTGTAAATTTATTGGATGGCTGAATCGGAGGTAATTTTTTACTTGTATTATTCAAAACATATATTGTTTTCTTAAGTAAAAGTGGGATAATTATATTTTGTTCTTTTAATTGCAGCTTGAAACTTCCCATCTTGTACATGTAATGCGTGATATGGAAAAAGACTTTGAGTTTGCAATTGGAATGGTTTTTTCGAATGAACTTGAAGCATATAATAAGTATGTGGGCTATGCAATTAGTAAAGGATTTGGAGTGAGGAAGGATAATTTGGTTAGAAATACTAAAGGAAAAATAACTCGACAGACTTTTGTGTACAATTGTGAGGGGTATTCAGTCAGCTCATCCAATGAAGACAAGAAATTTGAGAAGTTTGAAGTTAGATTTAGCTGTCTCGCTTATATCAAGTTTAAGGTGGATAATAATAATGTCTTTGAAGTGACAGAGTATAATTCTGAGCATAATCATTATGTGGTAGGCATGCAGTTTGAGGAGATCTACTATTAGGAACTTGACATTTAACTATGCCCAAGATTTCTCTTGGTTCCTTGTATTCTTGTTGCCAGGTTTAATCTCTCCAGCTTCTACAATCTTTCAATTATCAATTGAATTTTTGGTCCTGTGTATTGCAGCTATTTGCTTATGATACAGTCAACAAACAGTGGTTGCATAAACCTGGGGAACAGCCAAAGCTTCCCCTTCCTGCCTCCTTAGTTGCAGGTGCTTGTGCTGGTGTGAGCTCAACAATATGCACATATCCTCTTGGAGGTAGCTCGGAAGCATATGCAAGTGGGAGCAGTCAGCGGTAGGCAGGTGTACAAAAACGTGGTTCATGCTCTTGCGAGCATACTTGAGCAGGAAGGGGTTGGAGGTCTATATGGAGGTTTAGGCCCTAGTTGCATGAAGTTGGTGCCTGCTGCTGGGATATCCTTCATGTGCTACGAAGCATGCAAGAGGATTTTGGTTGAGGATGATGAAGAGGCGTAACCACATATTTGACAAGAAGAAATGCGAGGTCTTTTGCTATGGGTCATCTACAGAAAGAGTGGATAAAGATGACTATTTTGTATACAGCGATCGAATGGTACCAAGGTTGGTTCTCCATGCACTCGCAAAGATATTCGAGGGGTTTACTTTTCTTTTGGAATTCTGTGTGTTTTTGAAGAAGGTACTGGCATGTTTTGATAATGCGAGTACTGCCTTTCATGAGACGATGAGTTCGCAAGAGTCGAACCAAGAAAGATGGCCAATTTGTCCAATAACATGCTGATTGAGACGCAATGCTTTTCACAGGGGCTACTTTGCGTGTGCATAAATCTCTTGGAGTACCTAACATAAGGAAAGCTTTTTTGCTTACTGGATTGTCGGTTTGAATGAATAATAGTTTCATGTTTGGAGTATGATGTTTCAGTTTCAGGTTCGCGTACCTTAAGCTTTCTTTGATAGAATAAAGCTCAGTATTAAACGATCTCGACAAGTGTTGATTTTGTTTCTGGTCCAAACTGTGGTTGGTTACCTTGCAAGGCAAGCTCTCGCTACCCTACTGATCTTGGCAAACCTGCGGCTTCAAGGGACTTCTACTTGGTATGAAATCGAAAAGTGGCAATAATTCAACCCTGTCGAGTCTGAATTTGATGATATACAAAGAACACAACAGCATCACATTTCAATTATCAGTAGTGTGAGAGAGAATTAATCAACGTGCAAGAAATGCTTTCCGTAGAGCCTTGCGTTGATGAGAGACCTGTTGACAATTTGCAAGAGAATTGTGGGAACAGTAATAAAGGCATCGACTTAAGCTTGACCAATGACCATGTTCTGTATTCAACCTTTAAATGTTGAATTAAGTTCGAAATTGCTACATTCTTGTGATCAAACAACAAAATACTGCACAATAAATAACAATAGACGAATCAAAGATTCGAGATGCCTGTTTTGATCCAACACGAGCAACTGTGGAAAGGACATGACAAAAAATGACGTTTTCTGCTTTTTCTATTTTATACCCACCTTCTTCCTGGACGAAAGTATTGCCTCAATGATGAAAAGTGACTTTGGATGGCAATGAGAATCTTGTTATATACATAAAAGTAAGCACTTGAAGATGGCTCCCCCAACAAGCGAGCATGATACAATTAGCAGTTGATGCCGCATTGAATAATTTGAAAGAAGATATATGCCTCAGGGTCGACGGTGAGATCCTCCTCCTTTGGCATGAGGAATCTATCGACCTGCACCGTAGCTTGCCTTCCCTCGGAGATGGCCCACACCACTAGAGACTGACCACGTCAGCAATCCCCAGCAGCAAAAACTCCCTCCACATTGGTCGCAAACCGGCCATAGTCAGCCTTGAAGTTTGACCTGCCATCTCTCTCTAGACCTAACTTGTCTGCAATAGTCTGGAAAGGGCAAACCAGCAAAAACAACAAGCACAAATGCTGTCAATAAACTGTCCAGAAAAAGAGAACAGATTTACATCCACCCGGCACTAGCCCTATGCACATAAACTTAAGTATGGGTTAAAAGGTATCTTCACATTCTTCATTTTTAATCGGTTCGACTTTTCCATATTATATAAGGTTTCCTAGGGCAATAGTAAGCCTCTAAAGGCCCACATGCCAATCAAATTTACTTTAGCACATACGCTGAATAACCAAGTTATACTGTTACGACGGAAAGAAAAACAACTAATTTACATGCAAATTTGACTTTCCCATGCCAAATCCTTTCTTAGCACAGCTCCAACTATTTGACAAATATGAGAGAACAATTCAAATACTCGCCGATTCTGGACCAAGGAATCCCATGGCCAGTAAAACCAGATCAGCCTCAACGATTTCCTCAGATCCCTCAATTTCTTTAAACTGAAACTTCCCACTAGCATCCTTCTCCCACCTAACACGCACTACTTCAAGCCCTTTAACGACCCCATTTTCATCACCAATAAACTGCTTAGTTAGCACTTCATAAGACCTTGGGTCTTTCCCAAACTTAGCTGCAGCTTCCTGGTGGCCATAATCAACATGGTAGACGCGAGGCCACTATAAACAGCATTGAACAGAGGAAAAGAACGGTGAGCAAATATTACACTGCGCATGCTATAAAATAAACGATAATGGAATAAGCAAGAGTACTCCTGTGGTTGTCAAGAGAAAAGGTAACTTATGTAATAGTTGTACCTGTGGCCAAGGGTTGCCTGGAGCCCTCTTCTCCGGTGGCTTAGAAAGCAACTCCAAGTTTACAATTCTACAGCAGCCATGCCTGATAGATGTTCCTATGCAATCCGTGCCAGTGTCACCTCCACCAATGACCACTACCTTCTTTCCCTTTGCAGGTATGTAGTTACCATCCTTGAGATTGCTGTCAAGCAAGCTCTTTGTGTTTGCATGAAGGAACTCCATGGCAAAATGAACACCTGACATTCGCCGATACAGGAAGGTCCCTACAAGAAGGAAAATTCAATCCACAAGCATAAATATCGCTTTTCTCATCAACCAGAACATGGTGCAAAAACTCCTACAACATGTCCCCAAAGTTAAGTCACAATGAACTTACCTTGGTTTTGTGGCGCCAACAGCTAAAACAATAGCATCATTTTCCTTTTGGAGCCTATGAAGAGAGTATGATGAATACTTCCCAACGCTGGCATTCACCACAAAATTGACACCTTCCTAAGCCATCAAGTTAACTCGCCGTTGAACTACATCCACTTTGTCAGTCTTCATGTTTGGCACACCATACATCATTAGGCCCCCAATTCAATCGCCACGCTCATACACTGTCACAAAATGGCCCATCCTGTTCAGTTGGTCAGCTGCAGCCAATCCAGCCGGTCCACTTCCCACAATCACAACTTTTTTCCTGAGCGCATAAAGAAATTGATGATATTAACTTTAGAATAGGCAACATCTTTTGTCACAACCAACCCTGAAATCTGACTGGTTTAAGCCAAAAGACTCGATGGAAAACCAAGCTAATTCTTAAGCATTGTGAATTAAGGAAAGGAAGGATGTAACTTGAACAGGAACCCCAGAGAAAAGAAACATCTCTAGGGAACATAATGGACAGCCTTGACATAGCTTTTCAAGCAACACCTACCAATCATATTCTCCAAGAGCATAGTAAGCAAAGCACAGATATAATTGACTGGTTAATGTTGTTGAGTAAAGAGACAGCATACCCTGTTCTCTTCTGGGGTGGCCGGGGCACCATCCACCCTCCTCAAAGGCCTTGTCTATGATCGAGCATTCAATATTTGATGGAAACAGGATTCTCAATGATACCAAGAACACAAGAGCCTTCACACGGTGCAAGACACACGCGGCCTGTAAACTCGGGGAAATTATTTGTCGCCAACAGTTGATCTAGTGCTTCCTGCCACCTATTTTGGTATACCAGCTCATTGAACTCAGGTATTTTGTTTCCAAGAGGACATCCAGAGTTTTCCTGCATAGTAAAGCCAAAGGAACAGATAAACAATAAAATTCATCTAGAATACATACGTACATACGCACAGACAATTATAAAATAAAATCATTACAACTCTTACCTGATGGCAGAATGGAGTGCCACAGTCCATGCACTGGGCAGACTGAGTTTTTAACAGGGGACCTGGTTTGGACTCGTCCATGACTTCCTTCCAATCGTTCATCCGAACATTAGGGTCCCTATAAGCAATAAATCCCCCATGCTTAATGGCATTAGGAACTTGCGTAGGCCTCTTGGGAGCCTCAACAGATTCTACTGTCTATAAAAACCAAAACTCAAAGTCAGACTCATCAGAGAATGGTTACCAGCTGAATCCTCAAATCAGTCTTCCCCCATATGAATCACAAAAAGAAAAGATTAACCTTGCCACAAAACGAAAGCCACAAAACATTGCAGAAACTACCCTAAAGGAAGAAAGTGGCAGAATTTCAATTTTAAAAATTTATCCAGAAGTTGTGAACCCCAGAATGAGATATTCATGTCATGCGTATTGAGATATCAGCTGTCTATGACAATTTGTGCCAGTACATAGACCCACGCATGCAAAATCAATAAAGCAGAGCACAAACTCAGGAGTAGGAAAAACTTCATCCAAATATCAGATCTTCCAAATTTTAAACAATGTCAAATAACTATCACATAAGTTGGAAGTATTCTAGTCCGATGTTGAAAGAATTAAGGTATAACAGGGGCTTAGTGTCACACATGAATGATCAATAAAGACAAGCATTGATGACATGGTCAGGCGATCTGTTATTTTTTTTCCGGTGTAAGGATTTATATCAACCTTGACTGGTTGCAGGGAAAAATTAATTTCGGACTGTTGAAACGATAATAAACTGCTTGTTTCCATTTACATCTACAGACATCTATTTCCTAGATTGCTGCTAGGATTATTTTCGCTTTTTCTGCACGGTATGATGTGCAAGGCATAAATACTAATATGCATCACAAAGAATGAACTTTTTCCATCAAAGTGACAAAGAGAGCCTCCAAGCCGTTTCATTTTACTTTCCAACCACAATAATTTGCCATGTAAGCACAATGCACTGCTAAAGAAGAATGAACTCACCCAAGTAAACCTGCATTTCCAATGTCCGAAGAAGTTCCAGTGTTCATGCCAGTGGTATCCCCAGAACTTGTCTGCTGAAAAAGAATAAGGAACAGAAGATTTTATTAATAACTGATGAAAAAACTAAACATTATCAGTGTTCAGGCCAGTGGTTTGCCGGTCACGCGCTGGTTCGCCGCGAAGAGAGGGAGGGCAGACAGAGACGCAAGGGGAGAGAGAGCAGGGGACGGACGAGTCGGGGCCAGATCCGGAGCCGGAGGGGTGGTGCGGTGGTTCGCCGGTCGGAAAGAGGGAGGGCAGAGAGAGAGGGAGGTCGCACGCCGGTCGGTCGGAAAGAGGAAGGGCAGAGAGAGAGGGGAGGTCGCACGCCGGTCGGTCGGAAAGAGGGAGGGCAGAGAGAGAGGGAGGTAGCACGCCGGTCGGTTGCTCGCGGTCCTCTCGCCGGTATTCTTCTGGTTCATCGGTTGCTTGCAGTGGTTCCCCGGTCGGAAAGAGAGAGGGCAGAGAGAGAGAGGGACTTCGTCGGGGAGAGAGAGTGAGGGTAGAGACGCGCAAAGAAAGAAGTCGCAACAGAAAACCTCTCTCCACGAGCTACAGTACACAAAAATTTTCAAAATGGCGCCCGAAATTATGGGTCCCACGAGGACACATGTCGCGCTCCGACCGCCTTCTTGTTTGACACGCTGGAACATAAGACGTACCCAATATTTTCTCAAAGGGAGAGGAAAGGAGAGAGCACCCTTCCTATATTAATTTTTCATTTTCTACATATTTCATGTCAGAGCACACGCATCAATTTTTCAATGGAATTAGCTTGGTTTAGGCATGCCACGCGAGCTGATGACGTGGTGATTTCCAACCACCAAATATTTTCTCGTAGAGAAGCCCAAGGGCTTGCAATTGCACTGCACTGAAGCCTGATCTGGATTCTGCATCAAATCAAGTTTCTCAGTCAAGGTAACAAAGTCTCCTGGTTTGAAGCATAAGGCATTGCTCAGAGTAAAAACTCTAACCTCTTCTCGCCTTTAATATCTCGGATCAGGAGTTGTGTGCCGAAACCATTTGTGTCTTACAAACATCTCTGAATCAAGTCATCTAGATCCTCAGGGAATCTTGAGACAGTTTACTGAGTTCCTGTAGTAGCGAGTTTAAATGACCTTTTACTTTTGCAACCTTCAAAGTCGTGTCGATGCAAGTGATGTAAAAGAAGTGCTTTTATTTGATTTTCTTAAGTTACCATTGCATATTTTGGCATTTCCCATGACAAAATTGCACAAGGCTTACTGAAACAATTACACAATTATCTATAATTCACCTTGTCTTCCATACGATTGCCATGGATAAGGTTTGCTGAAAGAACAAGGACGAAAGTCAGCATCATTTATTGCGTTATTCGACCTGACTGAACCAGTTCATCGATCTCATTCAGCTGCAGCTAATTTATAAGAATTTCTCTTTCGTTTGGACCAACACAATCGTCATCAACTAAGTTCAAGCTAGCTGATCTACAATTACACGCAATTGTGCAGTTTCCTAAGGCTCGGAATTAAGATCGAGAAAAGAAATTGCAGAATGAACACGTGTTAATAAGTGATGATAGAAGAGTCTCTCATAGATCGATGCACACTATTCAAGAGTTTGTGTGGTACAAACAGTCTAACATTCCAAGCTAACACATCTTTAAGGTCACTGACTGACTTTTACATGGAAATTGGAAACACGGCCCACTTGATGATAATTGGAATGACAGCTGAATCACAACAGCTGTATTTTCTTGAACTTTAGAACTGGCTTTTATAAAACAGTGAAGAAGGAAATGCTTAAGCTGTGATTCATCTGTCATTCGAAGCAATGACCCCATTACTTAGCATAAGAAGTCTTAAGATTTGCTATGCTAACTCACTAGAGAAAAGATACTGAAAGTCAAAGTTTTGAGGTGTCCATTCAAAGCTCTTCCAAGACCGTTTGCGAAACTGTCGGAAGCTATTTACGCGAAAATCTGGCAAGCAATGGTTGAGGATCATCAGCAGGTCAGCTGCGCTCAAACCCGTGCTCTTGGCGTAAGCATCGACAAGTTTTGGTAGGATGATCCTTTTCTTGCACAATCTGAAGTTTGACCGGAGGTACTCTTCCTTAGCAACTTTCAGCTCCTGAAACACTCTGTCAGGCCTGAACACGCGAACCTGGAAAAGACGTTAAAGTAATCCAGAATCAACATGGTGAAGAGAAACGTTAAAATGCTTAACCTGGTTGTGCATACGAGTTTAAGAAAGAAAATCGATTTGTAAAAATTTATGCCTCAGCTCCATATTGAGTGAATCATTGAAGAAATCGGATCAAGTAATATTTTCAGTAAAAGGATAGAAACTGGAACATAGAGTCGTGTCTAATTGGTTTTGGAGATGCCTGAATTTTTCTCTAAATAAAACTACTGATAATACTCTCGGGAATAAGCTTAAATTTGTGAGTGATAATCAATTCAAAACCTTATACAGTTGTTGACACCTGTGTCAACGCAGAGGCTATCAAGATCTATAATTGTTAAAATTTGAACTAAAAGGGTAGAGGCAGGACGTTACTGCAGGATCGGAGCGGCTTCCCAAACAGAGTGCAAAATGTAAGAGTGGTTCGGGATGGTCAATCTCATATGCTTTCAGCAGGCTATCAACTTTAAATTTCTGCTTGGATGGCAATAGTAACCGCAGCCACTACAGGCAACAAAGGCTTTAAGTCAAAACCATATGAAATGAAGCTACTTTGCTATTCAGCTGAGGCAAAGAATGCAAACAATTAGCAGACCCCATAGCAGTTTTGAATGACCAACCTTTCCTGGAGAAAGCAACCTGCATTGCAAAATACTATTTTGAATTGTGTCTACACTTATGGTGTGCCCTCCAATATTATATGCAGCCTGCATAACACAAAAGTTAGGAAACGAAATTGATAATCCTTCTGCATATTCATTTAATGCTGTCAGCTTGGAAGTTGGAAACCTTTAGTAGCAGAGACATCTTCTTCAGTTTGTTTTGCGGAATGCCATGAGCCAAAAATGCCTGTAGGACAGAGCAAGAGACATTAGTATTGCGTTTTATGTTCTGGGATGAGTATGGATGAAATGATAGCAAGAATTATAATGCTCAAAAAGAGTGAGGAAGAGAACTTCACATGCATCACAAGGGCATTGTGCACATTAATCCAAAAGGCGAGCTTCTCCTCATGTTTCAGCTTACTGGGATCGACTCGTCGCAATTGATGCACGATTGACCTGAAATCGAGCTTACAATTTGGTAAGATTCTTTGTATGTACAGAAACTGCAGCAAAGCAATGTCCATGAATGCATCTTCTGTTTCTGATATATTAGTGACAAGCCCAAAAACGCTTGAAAGTCTATGCCCACGTGTAACTTGAATGGCTTAATCCAGAAGGGAATCTTTACATAAACAGATGAATAGCTCACGTCAGACTGCCTAAAATTGAAATGAATCAACAAATAGGCTACCAATCAAAAGCTGAAATTTTTTTTTCACCAAGACACATAACATCAAAACCAAGGTTATCAAGAACATGTCACCTGTACTTCCGCAGCATGTACTCGATGCTTTTCATCCTTTCGGCATCACTGGAGATTGATTGCACTTTGAGCATAGTACTGTAAGGTCCGCTGAATTCTCTTGATCCTTCCACGTGAAAAGGGTTACCAAAATGGGAATTGAAGGAGGAATATCTGCAGTGTTGTGAGCTCTGCGTGTCACCAAGGTCTCCCAAAGGATACTGGTCCACTATGTACGAAGATGGTGAATTTGGAGAGGACAGGTAATGATAGTTTGTCAAAGGTTGCTCGGCCAGCTCACAGTATATTGCTGAGATGGACTTGACCATCTCGACAGATAGCCAGTTTGGCGTCTCTGGGACATGATCGGTTATGCTATCCCCAAGATAGTCTGCCAAACTAATTGCTTTTGAAGTCGTACATGGCACTCGCTAAACAAGCAAAGAAGAAAAAACAGAACATTCACTTGATTAGGAACATCTTATGCTAGTTTCACGAATGATACAGCTTGTAACTGTAAACCAGTGTAATCAACAATCCGACATTGTACAAGGATAGTTCCAAGTTTTCTCTGTACTCGAAGAATAAAAAATTAAAACACATTAAATACAAGTTGACTTAAATGATAGATGAAGGAAATTAGAAACTTACCTCCAACATGGACAAAGGGAGTGAGTGGTATGAATCTACAGCTCTAGCTAATGAATTCTCTAGATGTGAAGCTCTGTTTGGATGAGATGAGCGCTGAGATAAAGAGGACTGGCTACGGTGAATACCAACATCTGATAGATTTTTTGGGGCCCAAATATCTTCTTCTTCTTTCAAAGGACCCCTGATGGGGTGCCGAGGCAAACTAAGGGTACGCCGACTTAAATCAGAGAAGAAATTCTCTCTTTCCAATGTACTATTGTGTCCGTGATTTGGTGGACTCACTTTCCCATGAGCGATGGGGGTGGACTTGAGCTCATTCTCGGTGGGTAAATGTGAAGGGTGTTCATTGAACTTGTTACGGTACAAGGTGAGAAGGTACTTTTCCAGGTACGCGACTTCTAATTCTAACACTGCTGTTTCTACAATCAGCTGTTCTGCATCCTGAAATGAAGTCAAGTTAGTAAAAGATAGTACAGTACAGAAGGCAGCCCGCTTTTCAGAATATTATGATGGATTAAAATGGTTACCTTGGGGATCGTCTTTTGAGATTTACCATGGAAGAAGTAAGGCCTACAACTTAATGCTTTCTCTAATGCATTTCGCATCACAAATTGGTCCTGAAGTTGTTCTTGAAGATGCAGAATCTGCAGCATAATTGTTGAGCCACAGCGGTTTTGTTACATGGTCATTCTGAAGTGAGAAGACAACAGACTTCCAAAATAGACTAACTGATCAAGCAAAGGTGATGCATTCTATAGCATAACTGAGAAAGTTACCTCTTTCTTCAATGATGTTTCGATCTCATGTTGTGAGTTCTTTTTTCCCACGGTTTCAACAGAGCCCCTGAGCTGTCCCATTTTGTTCTGCCTTACCAAATCCGGTAACTGGCCAACTAACAAATGCTGAAACGTAAATTTCAATATCAAGCTTTCGACATCAGAGAGCTCTCCAACAGAGTTATGGAATAGATGAAGGAAGATGAAAAGAGCTGAGTAGATGGTGTTTGGCATTTGTTGCTGGACAGCCAAAAAGATGTGTTCTGTGCCGATATCAGCATAGGCGATTAGAGATTGTGGTAATGCTTAGTACAAGCACAACTGGGAAGGCTTTGGTTTTTTCTTCTTACTCCCCCCTTGGGACTAACCAATTTGAAGCCATAGATACAAAGAAAATCACCATTTTAGAGCTGTCACATTAACATAACCAGCAGTAGAAATTTTGGCCCCAAATTTCACAGAATCGTCTTATCTTTGAGGCAAATAAAAGAAAGCCTCTCGACTGAGCCTTATCTGTTAGTACCACTTGAGAGAGCAGACTATGCAAATCAGAAAAGAGAAGTTCACCCAAAAAAAAAAAAAACCATGAACGCATCAAACAGCAGAAACTAGAATTGAAGGAACAAGAGTACCTTTTTGCTCTGCTTTTCCTCTTCAAACTGTGATGTCCTTGAACCTTATATTTTTTCCAAACTCAACCCCGCCACTTCTTCAATCTCATGCATGACACTTGAGCTAAAAGGACAAAAGAAGAAAAGTTGGGTTCAGACTTGAGTCCAACAGTCGAAACTTTAACTGAACCAGCATTAATTGCAGCAAATACCACCATGAGAAACTGTCAAAGACCCCAAACATAGAAAACAAAACGCCTAACAAACATCCAAACCCAACATTAAATTCACACAGAATAATCTCTGCACACACGAGGAACGTAGAGCACACCACAACTCGGATTGAGAAAGACTGGTCACGCCAGCCGGTTTTTGTAAAAGCTGAATCAAATTGAGCCCATCTTCATCAGCCAATTTTGCACCTTGGTTGAAGACAAACCTCAGGAGCGATATAAAAAAAGGGGTAAAGAAATGAATGGGACAGCGTGCAATGTGTTAGTGAGCACTCTCATCTGATCTGATCTTATAAAGTGATTGAAAAGGAGGAGGCAATATTCTTTGACTAGTCCCTTGTCTTAGAAAGTAATGCCACCTTTGAAAGTATTGAGGCTTTTGCAACTGAAGGTCTTTTTTTGCATGCATTAAAAGAAGCAAAACCAGCTCGTGGCTTTAGATACAGAAAAAGACACTTGCAGAGTTGAGCACTAATTATTTGAAAGTACAAACACCCAAAATTGAAAGGAACAAATCGACAAGAGGCATTGGGGGATATATATTCAGAGTCTTTGGACGTAAGGCAGGCCCTTATCACACTTCTCTAGGAGAGTTTGACTTACACAGTTTCCCCACGGAGGAGAAAAGAGGAAAAAAATAGAGGATATGTGACACCCCAAGTCACTGAAAGAGACATTGTGGAATAACATACGCGTGACTCATTTTTAAACGGGTACAATCTTGAATACCTTTTTTTTGGAAGATTCGGCTTAATGGAGCAAGATGCATTGTTTATGTATGGTACCGAAGGAGGACTTTGCTTGTTAGACATGCACTTGATGACGGACTGGGCTCCAAGTCGATCCAATTAGAAAAGGGCGTAATCGTTGGGTGGAATAGCTCGGACAAATGGAGGACATTAGTCTTTCTGAATTTGAAAAAAGCAAAATTCTTACATATTTATAGGAATGGTAGCAAGTTAGGGTATTCTCTTTATCTAAAGGGGGTTCAGGATTCTTCGATTAGTCGATTAATCCCCACTTCATATGGCAGTCGAGTTGGATTGAATATTGTTTTATCATGATCTTAATAAATTTTAGACGATTTTTGAGTTTTGGATCAGGGATGGGTTTGTGATACCATTTACAAAACCCTACAATTTTGTACTTTGGAGAACCGGAATATGACAAGTCGTTTATAAAACTATTCCTACTCTTTTAAAAAGTTTAACATTTACTAATTTTGTTGACCCTAAAACAGAACATTATTATAATCGACCAACAAATCAACCACAACATCCACCAATCTAACCATCACTTTCATTTTAGGATTGTTAGGCCTTGCATATCTACCGCTGATTGACTTCAAATTTCTACAATTCTTACTTTTTGCACTATGTAAGCTTCCTAATTAGACAATGCACACGTTTTCAATAAATAGTTGTTGTATTGAATTTGAGATCATTTATTATTCTATAGAGTATGAGACAACTTTTTTTGTAAAACAATGTGGTTGCGGATTTCACACGAGTTACAAGTACCCCACCACTTTAGTGAACGAGGTTGATGATTTATGTCGAAAATTATGACGAATTTGGGGAATAATTAAAAAACACCATCTTAGTCACCTTCTCTCGATGCAGCGCAAGTGCATGTTAATGGTGACTTTTATTGATCTTATTCATCTGTCCATTTCGCCCCCACGGTGAGACTAAAAAAGTTAAATCAACTTTAATCATATCATCATTAGTAATGTCACTTCGCCTAGAAATTTGCATGAACCAACGGATAGACAGAATCCCATCAAGAAATTAATCTTCATCTTTCTCGAACTTAGTAAAATGATTAAGCTTATTACACCAACTTTTCCCACCTCCCAAAAATAACAGGCTAAAATCAGCAAAAGCTATTAAAAAAGAAAAATTCCAACAGCAAGTGGGACCAAGTTGGTAGTGGCTTCACTCTTCTGTGATTAGAAATAATGATATTATTGATAATTGGGCATTAGAATATTGCATGGGGTTCGCTCATCTTACTTTTGATTAACCTGCCGAATTGCACGCCAAAATCACAGGCTACTTCTAAGCAGAAAGAGATAGGGTTAGTGGGTCAAGAAAATAAAATACTAGTTAAGGGTGGACTAACACAAAGAAGAATATTTTTCCTAAACGCAACATTTTCCTAGTGAATATCCTAACTAGTCAAGTAAACATTTTCGATTAAATGAAAAGGTGTATAAGTACATTCGTAAATTCTGTAATTTCAAAACGACCATCGGTACCTTGCTTGAGGAAGGGTATTGACAAATTCCTCTGATTCTAACTTCTCGATCCATAACCAACCCCCCAAAACCCAAAAAGAGAAAAATGGACAGTTTGGATTAATTTCCTTTGAAGTTGACCCTTTTTGCAACACTCCAACTATTTTAAAAACTTAATTTATTAAATGAAGGTGTGATTTAATATTTAAATATTTAAATACTCCCTCTCACGTGTAGGCTGAACTTTGGTTTAGATAAAAGCATGGAAATATATAATTGAGAGGACAAATAGGAGCCTAAAAGATTTGAGCTTAGGACTTCTATTCCTAGTTGATAATCATGATGAACAAAATATTACATATTTTTTTATCATCACAATTCTCAACTCCATGTAAAATTTTGGGGGAGCCATGTCAACTATTCTAAAGTATAAACTGTGATATGATTACGTGATTTAATATGTCACATTTTATTACATTAATTTGTCGATGTGTATTAGTTGGTAGTATATCAACGCTGATAATTAGCTATATTTGTTTATAGATTATGCCTATGTTTTTACAGATAGAGTATGTCAATCAAGGATGGTTTATTAATATGCAGTCGGCTCAACAATCTACCAGTTACCTGATCCAATGTTGGCAATTGATTTACTAAACTCCGACAACTATCATTTTGAATGTTACAAACTCACTCACTTGTAGTATAACTGCTCTGAAAATATTATTTGTAACAACCCAATCTAATCCATGTGGATCATACCCATGAAAAGAATAATCCAGGTAGTAATCATTACGCAATAGATTTCTAGTTATATATCAAGCAACAAGCCTCTCCCATCTTATTTGGGTTTTGCGTTTCAAAATTGCTTTGATATTCAAATTAGATGGGTGCAAATTACAACACACACAAATAGGCATATACATACATATATGGAGAGAGAGAGAGTGGGTTCTGCGTTTCAAAATTGCTTTGATATTCAAATTAGATGGGTGCAAATTACAACACACACAAATAGGCATATACATACATATATGGAGAGAGAGAGAGAGAGAGAGAGAGAGAGAGAGAGAGAAGAGAGAGAGAGAGAGAGAGAGAGAGAGAGAGAGAGGTGAAGCATTGCATAAAGGTAAGCAACCTCAAAAGGGCTGAAAGTTAAAAAGGGCGAAAGTTGATAGATATTTGCATGATAAGAACTCACTAGAATGGTGGGTATTTTCCTACCATTTGAAAAATTGGGATACAACCAATTTGGTCCCTTCTGTCTGAGTCAAAAAAGAGTAACACTTCAGAAAAGTTCGTTGCCTTTTTAACTTGGGGATGGTGCTGGTTTGTAAGGAATTAAACGATAGTGAAAGTTAGGGCTCCAGCTTCAAGAACATTCACAATCTCTTAACGTCTATCAAAAAACGGTCAGATTATGGCATTACATTCGCACACATAGGTTCTTGTGAAAAATGCTTTGGTTTATACTCAAACATGAAAAGATCTTATGGGAATTGCATCCATAGTGCATATAAAGCAGCATTTAAAATCGAGCTACCATCTCCTCCACTCCCGATTTGAACAAATTTCCTCATCCCTCCTCATTATTATATTGCATTCATACCAAACAATAAACACCTTATGTTATCCACATAAATAAAAATCCTAGCAAAACACACCGCTCTCTCTGCCATTACTAAGCTGCCTCATCGGTGTCGTCGCCGCCACTTCGTCATAGCCCTTCAACCTCAATTGCCACAACCGTCGTCGATCTATTATAGCCCTCGACCACCTCTCTCTCCCCACCACATAATAAAACCGTCCTCATCCACTAGTCCGCCATCACCTCACCACCTAGCCGTCACCATCCACCGATCGCGACAATAACCTCCACGATGCCGCTTAGGCAGAGAAAACTTCTCTTAAATACAGACAAATCCTGGTAAATGTTCTCTAGACCAACGACGACCCTCGATCTTGATGAGGGCTTCCATTGATCGATGGCGGCCATACCATGCATGCACACAAACAGAGAGAGAAAGTGAGAGAGATGGGAGTCAAGTGCATAAAAATAGCTGAGAGATCGGAAAGAGATGAGATTAGGAGGAGGGACTGATGGGTGCACAGATACTGTGCGTGTGGGTGTGCATGTGTTACAGGATGAAAATAGCAACCGGATAATTTCAGGATCTAGTGTAGTACATATGTAATATGATGTGAAAGTATTACGATGTCATTTTTGCATGAAATGGTGCAATCAATAATTTTGTTTTAGAAGGTAACCGTTAGGAACATTTCTGTTCCGAAAGGTGTGATGCGCCAAAAAGGTTCTTCTTGGGACCTTACGGGGGATGCAACATCAGAACATTAGAAATTATTTTTAAAGAGTTACAACCCTTCAAAATTTACATCCATTCATTTTTTGGGTCTTTAAAAAGACCAAAGGAAGGCTAAGACAAAACTAATGAAAAAGTTGTGTATTTGGCAAGGCTTAACCTCATCATTGTTAGAGGAGGTCGTCCTTGCCCTGCCACCACTAGCGAGGGCTGAGCCTCACCCAGCCACTAGCGAGGCTGACCTTGCCATCGTTTGGCAAGGTTGAGCCTTGACAAGGGCGGGCAAGGCTCGCCCTTGCTAGTGGCCGGTGAGGCCAATCTTCGCCAGAGGCCAATGAGGTTGACCTCGTTGGCACTCACCTTTGACTAACTACTAAGGCCCGACAACCAACTAGAGGAAGAAAGGAAAGGAAAGAAAAAAAGGAAAAAAAGATAAAAAGAAATAAAAAATATTTCACATTAGTGTTGACCATATAAGATAGGACGGTTGATGTTCACATTAGTGGTTTCCGGCCAAAATTGGTCAAATAAACTCAATTGGTAAAATGTGTGAGATTCAATTTGCAAAAATTAAAAGGTTTGTAACTTATTGGTAAAACTATAATGGGTTTAGAA
Source organism: Eucalyptus virginea (assembly GCA_014182375.1). NCBI lineage: Eukaryota > Viridiplantae > Streptophyta > Magnoliopsida > Myrtales > Myrtaceae > Eucalyptus > Eucalyptus virginea. The sequence goes on from CM024520.1 coordinate 26,437,833, forward strand.
CTTTTTAGATAATTTTCCCAATAATTGATGAGTCACACAAAGGGACTATCTCTTACATTTATTTTGAATTAGGTTCGTATGTAATTGATATTCTTAACAATTTGTAAGCCATCAATCATAGAGTTGGTTGGTGGAGGTTTCTCCCAATCAAAAATGGAAATATATAGGCTCTTGAAAATATGGTAATAAAAGTCGCGAAAGCCATTTCTTATGATATTTAATTTAAACGGGAAAATAGTTTTTGAGGATTTCAATTCAAGAGAAAGTTTCTGTTTTGGACAAAAACTCCATATAAATTTGAAAGTGCACTCGCTCTGCTTCAAAATTCAAATCTCCCTTCAAAGCATGTATGAGCTTGAAATATTCTCATTTGACCTTCCATCGTGACCAATCCTCGTAACTACATACTTCGTTTATTTATATTATCCTTGTCGTCAAGATACTTTCAAAGTATAGACCACATTGTTCAAAATCTGAGTAAAAAAGGTTTTACATTTTCAATTTACTAAATTCGTAATATAACAATCAGTGCTCGAACATTTTCTTAATTTTAGTAAGTCTACTTCACAATGACATTCCCTCACCGTCTGGACAATTGACATGATTGTTTTTTTTTTACATAGCTGAACAACTCTACTCATTCGTTATAAGAGTATCATTTTCATTTAATGTAAGTTGAGCCCAGCCTTTGAACAGCTAGAAAATCAAAATACTCAAGCTCAACTTAACCATTTAAAAAGAAATCTAGATTTTGAGATAATGTGGATATCAAGTGATCATGAGAAAATTTGTATCTATCTTAGCTAATAAGGCTAGACTAAGCTCTCGACTAAGTTGATCCCGTTTCGTATAGTAAGAACAGTTTATAGAAGGCATTAGATGCCCAAATTAATTCGCTCATGTTATCATTTTCAACCCAGCCTTTGAACTCGAATTAACTATGTTTTGAGAGAGAGAGAGAGAGAGAGAAGTTTCTAATTTGGCAAGATGCCCATCGTCAACCATCCATGCACGGTGATCGCTGCAGAAAGAGAATCCATGTCAGTGGAAGCAACATTAAATTTTTTTGAAGTTTCTCCTTCTTCCTCCTCTCTCTCTCTACCCTACACCCCCCTCCCCTCCCCCGGGGCCTCTCGAGCAAGTCAATCCCAGTTTTCCAACGAAACTAACAGACATGCTTCTTTCAAGAAAACTCGAGTTGCATTAATTTTCTTCTTTAACCCCAAAAAATGACAAATATTCTGCAGACTCCAAAGCAACATCTGATTTAGTGCCCAATGAAGCTCATTGTTTATTTCAATTCGAGTCTGATCCGCTTGGGAGACCCTCTAGAGTCAAACCATCCCTCGAAACATAAAGTTTCAATGTTATCTGTTGGGAATAACTAATCCCCGAAAACACGAATTCGACACTTAATCGAACCCCTAAATCAATGCGGAAGACGAAGCCCGGGAAAACACACGCATCACCGATCGTAAAGCACACCACGAATTCCGAGCGTACCTTGTTAGCCATAGATTAGACACCGACGCCGTCAGAGGAAGAGATTCTGGTCCTGTTGAATCCGGTGAAGCAAAATTTGTCCTTCACGATTCACTGTTCCTTTTGAGAGAGAAAACAAGAGGGAGAGAAAAAGAGAGGATGCGTACGTACATAAGAAATTCCAACCAGTGCCATCTCTCTCTCTCTCCTCCTTTTTTATACCCCCTTCTTTCCACGGGCCTTATTCCCGTGGGCCGGGCTTTCTGGGCCCAACTTGGGCGGATAGGGCCTTAAGCCCAAATCAAATAAAACCTTCATCTCCCACTCGCACAAGGTGGGCCGAACAGGATTCTCTTTACCTCTCTTCAACATTCATACCGGTGAATAATCCGTGCGACCAAAGATACTTTTAGAGCTCGTTGCTATACATCCGTTAGGAATATACAAAGCAGCTCATAATGGGCGTCACACTCCGAGTAGATTTAGTATGCAGTACCTAGATCGATCAATCACATTTATATCTCTTTTGATCTCTTTTTAAACAATGATATATATTGTATTCACAATTATAATCATCACAAAGACAGTTATAATTGGTCGACCAGTGAATACAAAAACTGCAATGTGATTCTCCAAAATCGATCTTCCTCTTTCCTTCAAACTCTCAATTTCAGTTCAGCTTGCTTTTCTAGAAATGTCCCATTAGATCGAATCTAACTCATGACCATTGGCAACATCCTAAGATAGCAAACACTAAATAGAAACCTTGAGAATAAGTAAGAGTCTTGAGGGGACTAAGAATTGAGGAACTCATTTCCTCAAGAGTCTCACACGACATAAAAGTTGAGATCAAACTTTTGTCACTCTTATTGGTCGCTCATGCATACGTAGTATGAAATACGTATTACGGTATTAACTCCTTCCCCATGGAGCGTATGTCTACATTTTTTTTTTTAATACCGTACAGATGATAGTTCAGACATACCCAACGTCTAACTTGAGTTCACCTATCTACTCATTCATCAGAACTCACATCTGGCATCTTAGACAGATAAAGTAAAATATGTGGGGTATTTTACTTTCGGACATCATAAGTATTATGTCCTCATCTTAACACTTAGTTAAGGCGACATGTGTATTTTAAGCCCGAGCTCTCGATTATCACCTAGATAATAAGCTTAAATACGCCTCATCTCTATTTATCACACAAGAAATAGAGGCGATTACCCGTGTGAGTGGGCTAATCTCTTATCTGTCCGACATACTTCCTCAACTTAAAATAATGCACTGAGCATTAAGATGCATAAAGATCACATAAAGATTCATAGGCATTAATCAATGAAAAACGAAATTTCATAAATGTGAACAACTCGGGAAATTACAATTCAAGACATCGACTCTACGCAATCCTAGAGATTTTACATGACCACAAAACACATCTCTAGGTATTGGCTTTGTCATAGGATCTGCTACCATTCTATGCGTAGATATGTACTGCAAGTTCACATCCTTTCGTGCAACCATATCTTTCACAAAGTTATACTTGGTATCTATATGTTTGGTCTTGCCATGATACTTTGGATCTTTGGTGTACGCTATAGCTGCTTGGCTATCACAGTTAACCAACAATTGATTTGCAGCTTTATCAATAACACCTAAATGATCCAAGAATCTCTTAAGCCAAACTCCTTCTTGTACCGCGCCGATAATGCCACGAACTCGCCTTCCATCGTGGATAAGGCTATGCACGTTTGCTTCTTACTACTCCATGATATGGCGCCATTGCTCAGTAAGAAAGCAAATCCTGAGGTAGATTTCCTTTCATCTAAATCTCCTCCCCAATCAGCATCTGAATAGCCTTCAAGTCGCAGATCATTTCCTTGGTAATTCAACTTGTAATCAGCAGCTTCCCTTCGTATACCTCGCATTCTCTTAACGGCCTTCCAATGTGCCGGACCTAGATTGGATTGGTATCTACTCACCATTCCAACCGCAAAACATATGTCGGGTCTTGTACACATCATAGCGTACATTAAGCTCCCAACAGCACTTGCATAAGGAACATGCTTCATTTGTTCCTTCTCTTGTGGAGTCCCCGGACACGCCTATGGCTCAACCCTTCACCTTTTGCAATAGGAGTGTCTATGGGTTTACAATCTTGCATACGAAATCGCTCAAGAACTTTGTTTATATAAGTTTCTTGCGAAAGAGACAACGATCTCTTCGAACGATCTCTTGAAATCTTAACTCCAAGAATGTATGCAGCCTCACCCATATCCTTCATCTCAAAGTTGGAAGACAACCAACTCTTGACAGTCTTAACAAACTCCATATTGCTTCCGGCAATTAGTATATCATCAACATATAATGATATGATCACAAATTGATCCTTGGATCTTTTGATATACACACAATGATCCTCATCAATCATTGTAAAATCATATGCCATTATGGCATTATGAAAACGTATATACCATTGTCTTGATGATCGCTTGAGGCCATATATCGATCTCAAAAGTCGACATACCTTTTCTTCTTGGCCTTTCACTATGAAACCAGCAGGTTGTTCCATATATATTTCTTCCTCTAATTCTCCATTGAGGAAAGCAGTCTTTACATCCATTTGATGTAACTCAAGATCCGACTAGTCACTATCGCCGAATGATGCGAATTGAGGTAAATCGACTACAGAGAAAACGTATCTTCATAATCTATTCCTTCCCGTTGATTATACCCCTTCGCCACAAGGCGAGCCTTATGCCTTTCTATTGAGCCATCAGCCTTTCGCTTTATTTTGAGAACCCATTTGTTCCCAATAGCTCGCGTCCCTTTGGAAGATCAACCAGCTCCCGAGACTTGGTTTGATTTCATCGACTCCATTTCCTCTTCCATTGCATTAATCCATTTTTCCTTGCTTGGGCAATTGAGAGCCTCATTTATGTTTCTAGGCTCATCCTCGTCTTGTGGAGCAACCATAAAAGTTTCCCCTTCAATGCCAAAACGTCGACGGGGAATACTTTGGCGACTTGTTCGCCGTATGGGAGATTGCACACTTTGCACATCATTTCCCATCATGCTCCCACTTGGATGAGGTAATGATGATGCCGTCACATCAGATGGTTGCAATTGAGAATGAGTTGAATTCAATTCATCACTTCTCATATTACTCCCACTTGGACGAACTCCACTAACATCATTATCCTGATCCAAAGTCTCAAATAGGGAACAATCTTCCCTATTTCGCCCTTCTTAGGAAACTCATCCTCTAAGAATGTGACATCTCGTGATTCAAACTCGCTTATACTCCCACTTTCCCCGCTCACCTATGAACACATACCCTTTTGAGTGTTCTGAGTATCTTATGAAAATACTCTTCTTTCCTCTCGGGACCCAATTTCCCAAATTTGTGAGAGGACTCATGTGTAAAGGCAGCACAACCCCATGGCTTAAGAAAACTTAAGTCCGGTTTTCTACCCGTCCATAACTCATATGGAGTGGAAGTAACTGATTTGGAAGGCACCCGGTTAAGTATATAGGCAAAAGTAGTTAACAACGCATCACTCCAAAAAGTGATAGGTAAGTTAGCATGCGCCATCATAGACCTAACCATTTCCAGTAGGGTTCTCGTTTCTTCTCTCGCAACACCATTTTGTTGAGGAGTATATGGAATAGACAACTGTCTTTCTATTCCTTTTTCATCACATAATTTTCTGAACTCATCGATAAATATTCTCGACCTCGATCGGATCTCAATGCTTTTATTTTCCCGTCTAATTGATTTTCCACCAGGTTCATGAACCTTTGAAACAACTTATCGCTTCAGATTTATGAGAAATCAAATAGACATATCCGAATCGAGTATAATCATCAATAAATGTGATGAAATAAACAGCCCCGTGCCTTCCTCTCACATTCATTGGACCACGTACATCGCATGAATTAAATGCAGAGGAGATTCAGCTCTTTTTCCCTTTCCAAATGGTTTCCTTGTCGTTTTCCCTTCTAGGCAATGCTTACATATGGGCAAATCGACTTTTTCAATGTTGCCCAACAAGCCCTCTTTGGCTAGTCTATTCATGCGCTGTTGGCCAATGTGACCAAGTCTAGCATGCCACACATTCACATCATTATCATAGGTATTAGGAGACGTGATAAGGGAATAACAAACATTTGTGTTAACATAATCAACATCCAATACAATGAAACCATCCAGAAATAACCACAACCATAGTAATTTGTATCTAAAAACAAATTCACACCTCTACAAAAGAAGTTCAAATTGAAACATAATTTAACCAACACTAATACAGACACTAAATTCCGACGAATCTCCGGAGCATACAAAGACATCATGCAGAACAAAGTGCGTCCACCACGCATATTAAGTTGGCATGTGCCAATTCCTTTCACTTCAGCTCGGAGTTGTTTCCCACATAGATCCACTTAGTTCCGAGGTACTGGTCGAATTCCACGAAGGATCCTCTATCCTTCGCTACATGGTCCGTCGCTCCCGAATCCACACCACAAAGGATTAGACTCACCAAGAACACGTAACTCGACACAAAAGTAAAGTTCTGAAAACACAAGGGGTGTTTACCTTCTTTGGCTCACGACGCGCGAGCATAGTGACCCTTTGGTTACGCTTGAAGCATTTCACCCTTGCCAAAATTTTTTCATGCGAGGACGCTTTCCTCTTCCATGTTGGTTAAATTTGGGCTTCTTCCCTAAAGGACCTGCTTCTTCCTTGCCTTTCCCTTTATCAAACCAGTTAGGGCGCTTGCGCTTGGAGCTCGAAGCTCCATGTGAGCTAGAACTAGCTTGATAAAGTTGAGCATCTGGCTTAGCCGCCAAGAGGCGGTCCTCTTCCAGCTCAAGATGGCGCACGGCATCCTCAAAAGTTTTGATACTCTCATTATGGGTCAGGTGCACCTTCATATGCTCCCAACTCTGAGGCAAGGAACGAATAACTGCTTGCACCTGCTGCTCATCTGTGAGGACATGGCCAGCATCTTTCAGCTCAGTTATCATGTTTGACATCTTTCTAAGATGTTGCTTCATGGTCTCGACCATGAGGCATCTTATAGGAGTCAAACCTAATAGTGAGTCGTCTCCCGCCCGTCACCGAAGTATGACCAAATCTAGCTACCAATGCCTCCCACGATCTTTGGCATTGTCAAAACGCCTAAACTCGCATGACGTCATTTTCCATGCCGCTCAAAAACGTGATGCGAGCCGTAGAGTTCTTTCGTTTCCACGCAGCAAAAGCTTCCTTATCTCTTTGTGTCAGGCAATTTCCATCTTCAGTTCTACCATGGTCGACAAGAGCCTCAAGTGCTTCTTGCTCTTCCAAAGACATACTGGATTTTCATTTGCCAAATCTCATAGTTGTCACCATTGAGCTTTTCACCTTTGTTCAGCTCGGCAACTATGCTCTTTGTGGCTGAAGCCATTGATCTGAACACATCAGACAAATATGCACGAATTATTAATGCCTATCATTTATGCATCCCCTTTTACATAGACCCATCATATTAATGAATAATTTCAAGTAAGGCTTCAGAATCAAAAGGTCACTATGTTTCCAATCATCCTCCAAAAATCTTAACTTAAAACTATCATTAATATGATTGTCATATGTAAAATCAATTTTATGAAGTTACACAAACTTCTAAAACTACCCACAGCTAATTACCCACAGCAACCAGCCATAACAGAAAGCAACAGATAATAGATATCAAATAACACAACAATGCTTTCATCAAATACAATCAATACATTGGTTGTTACATCAACAACTATCAGGTAGTCAAACAGTACATAATATGTCCACAAACACACTTAACAAAAATCAGCAAATACAACTAACACCAAGTCAAAGACACGAACTGGGAAAGATCCTCTTTTGTTCAATTTCTTGATCTTTTCCCTTGTCATAATACAATAATACTCATTTACAAAATCCATAATGATTTTCTTATATGAAGCAGCTCCGTTGACATCCCATATGCAATTCAACACGTCTTGCCATTCTGTTGGAAGAGTGTTTATGAAAAATCGCACCATCTCCGACTGTGACATAGGACGACCATTCCATATGACCTTTTGTATCATCCCGTTGACTTCAAGGACGTGATCAATTAAGTCACCTTCTCCCAACGATGATCAGTCGCTCGGCTATCAACTTATACAAATTTCCTTTTGATCATCGGTAATTGCGCGAATAGGTGTGCGCAACTCCGAGGGGAGGCATTTTTGCAACAAATGCAGAAATGTTCCTGCAACAAATGCAGAATAAATAAGGGATCACATATAATCCACATAGACTTAATTGAAAAAGAAACACATTCTTTTCCCTTTTTTTTTTTTTTTTTTTTTTTTTTCAACGGGTCAACGGTCATCCAACGGTCGCGGGTCGTCGAACGTCGGACGGTCGGACTGGTCGGACCGGCCGGACCGGGTCGCGCGGCCGGACCGCCGGGCCGGTTCGCGGACCGCCCCGCACGTGCCGCGCGGCGTGGCCGGCCGACGCCACGCGCACGCCGCCGGCACGCCCGCACGCTGCGCCGGGTCCGCGGGTCGCCGGGGTCGGGTCGCCGGCGGGTCGCCGCCGGTGACCGCCGCCAACCGTTGCCGTGCCGACGTCATCGATGACGCACCCGAACGGTTATTGACCAAGGTGACGCCATGCCGACGCCGACGCTCCGGGTCCGCGGACCGGCGCGCGCCGGTTTGTCGCCGGCGGCGAGCGCGCCGCGGTTCGGCACCGGCGCGTGTGCGACACGCGCCGGCTAGCCAGCTGCCGGCCTCCCGGCGCTGTCGCGCGCCACGCGCAGCTCCTTCCGGCGGCGCGTGTGGGCGCGTGCGGCGCCGCCCGCGGCGCTCGACATACCGCCTGCTCGTCTCGACGCCCCTTTCTCCCCGTGCCATCAGATTTTGGTTTTGACATACGAAAACATGTAAAAAAGGCCGAAGAGCGCGGGTGTCGGGATTTGTCGCCCGATCCGTACGGCCGAAAGTTTTTTTTCGCGAAAAATCAATCAAAAACATCATAAACAGATCGGGAAAACGTGAAGCAGGGCTCTGATACCAATGTTGGGAATAACTAATCCCCGAAAACACGAATTCGACACTTAATCGAACCCCTAAATCAATGCGGAAGACGAAGCCCGGGAAAACACACGCATCACCGATCGTAAAGCACACCACGAATTCGAGCATACCTTGTTAGCCACAGATTAGACACCGACGCCGTCAGAGGAAGAGATTCTGGTCCTGTTGAATCCGGTGAAGCAAAATTTGTCCTTCACGATTCACTGTTCCTTTTGAGAGAGAAAACAAGAGGGAGAGAAAAAGAGAGGATGCGTACGTACGTAAGAAATTCCAACCAGTGCCATCTCTCTCTCTCTCCTCCTTTTTTATACCCCTTCTTTCCACGGGCCTTATTCCCGTGGGCCGGGCTTTCTGGGCCCAACTTGGGCGGATAGGGCCTTAAGCCCAAATCAAATAAAACCTTCATTATCAATAAAAGAAATTCAATTTCTGTGTTTCTTGACCAAAGCATATGTTAAATATAGCTTGAAAGGAAAACTATCAACTCTGTCAAACTTATTAATCAATCTCTATTATTGTTACGTAATTTTAGATTGTGTATATACAAAATAAATTCTTGCTCTGCATAAATTGCTTCTGCATTACAATGCTTCCAATTGTTGCATGAACGAGAAAGAAATTTTGCTAGACCTAGATGTTGTCGAAGTTTTTGATTGGAAAGGAAAGAAGCAATAACCAACACTCTTGATAGAATAAGAAACTGGTTATTGTTTCTTTATTTAGTGATCTTTTCTTTACATAAGTTTTTTTTTTTTTTTTTTTTTTACTTCAACACAAAAAACAGTCTTCTACTCTTAGGGATTGGTTTATGATTGCGTATCTTGATATACAATAATCTACAACGAAGTTTTTACTTTGACCAATATTTTAATACATAATTATTTACTACAAGCTCGCAATGATTTTTCAAGGTTTTGCTGAACAAGTGGTGGTAAACCCTAGATAAATGTGATTAGTACAACAAATCCTAATTCAACTATGTGTTGGAGAGCAATGGGTTTGCGGGAAAGAAATTCATTTTCCAAAACTTGAGTAAGAAATTGTGGGGGTCAAGAACAAAAAAAGAAAAAAGAAAAAAGAGAGAGCTCATGAGGAAGATTCAATATAATCACATCTCTCTCACATGGTTGCATGGAGACAAACCCTAGTTTAATGAACTTATAATAGAAAAAGTGAAGTTGATTTGCCAAGATCGAAGTTGCAGAGATTTCTTAGAAACCATGTGGAAGAATCTTTTGCATTGAGATTAGTAAGGAGGGAGCTCCAAGATTTGGGAAACCCTAGAAGGGACAGTTTCTGAAGGGTGAAGTTTCCAAAAGTTTAGTCAATGCCCAATGATATGAACAAAAAGGCTTTCTTTTGTCTTTTGTGATTTCTCCTCTTGGGTATTCCAACCGTTAGCGGCCCTTAACTCCACTTGCCCATTAGAATAAGGCAAAATATTATATTATACTATATTATATGTTTTTCTTTTTGTATGCATAGTAACTGTAGCTGACATCGTTTGACATTTATGATAGATTTGTCTTTATGGGAAAACTACTGGGATTAGTGGATGTTTTCCTTTCTTTGGTTTTCCCTTTTTTTTTACGAATATGATTCAATTTTGAGGCCCTAATTTCCCTCCCTTTGACATTAGAGGTGTTAAATGGCCTTGTTGGATTGGGTTTAAATAGCATGAAAACTGGTTCAATTCCCATTGACCATTTACATTTATGTAATTTGATAATACATACCTACCCCGATTTGTACATACTTAAGTCGACCCAAACGACCTTGTTTTGAAGGCATTAATTAACCCCATTTAATTTTTACTAATTTCACCATATTAATTAATGGGGAAGGTGCTCTTTTGAAGTAGTGTCTTTTAGAAAGCATGGGAAGCAACATGCCCTTAACGTTAGGGGTGAGCATCTATCTAGGGTTAACTCTGGACCGATCGTGAACAGGTCCAACCCTACTGATCCTAGTTTGATTCCTAAGGAGATTGGATTGGTCCTTGATCTTGGGATCCCTAGATTAGTACTATGTAGGTTAGTCTCTTGGAAGTTTAAGGTTGGTGACCAACTCTAATATATATATAAATAAATTATATATTATATATAATTTATTATTTTAAAAAAATTATATAGAGAAAAAATGTGAAGTTGTATATCCATGATTTATATTAAATATTTTGAATTTCTTATGATTTAATTGTATTTCACTATTAAGTCTCAACTACACTATTCATTTTGTGTCAAATGGTAATAGTTTTTGAAAAGTAGTATTGCAGTTACTGCGATGATTTGTTAGTCAAATGATGTGAAGCTCATTTTTTGGTTGATTGGACTTTGATTGATCGAATACAAGAAAATACTTTTGCATACAGTGTTATGAGTATTAGATATAGATTATTATAGGAACTTCCCATATTGTCCCATATCTCTATGAGCGATCTTAATCATTTTCATGATTTTTTACTTTTAATAGGTGTGAAATTTATTGTTGCCTTATCTTAAATTTATTGAATATGTATTGATATTTATAATTTGATTGCATAAAGCCATATTAGATCGATATGTAATTTAAAATAGTAGGTTTGCCTTTTTAGAGAATACAAAAAATGAAACAAAAAAATTATCGATTGGTTTTAGGTTAACCCTAGAATCAAACCGAATCCATTGGGTCAGTCCGATCCTCAATCCCAAGCTCAATAAGATCGGTCCTCTGCCCTAAAAAATGAAGATTAATACCGTGCAGATTGGTCCTAGGATTAAGGAGTAGACCGACCCAACCCGAACTATACTTAGCGTTGTTCTTAACTAAATGAGTTGAAAATAAGTTCTTTCCAACCCACTAGAACCATCAACTGGGCTTTGCTTTAATAAATCTATTGTCAGCTATATCTGAAATCTTAGACAGCCCATGAATCACCTAACTCATTAATTCAGATTAAAATATGAGTCCATAACCGGTTTTTGTCACCTCTACTTGACCTGTCGTCTATCACTCTCATATGGAAATGAATTAAATAAGCAAAACTAAAAGGGAGCATAGGCCTTTGGACCAATTTCTTACGGACCCTTTTGTTGCTTATAGTAGATGAAAGTGTTCTACATATACATCTGGGATTTCTCAAAAAAAATTCCCCGACTTAGCCTGCAATTGAGCAAGTACTGCGTTTAGAAATAATATAGCTCATGGTAATCAAAGAGGGAAACTTACCAAGTCAGTTCTGTGTGTATATCCAATTAAATTGCAGGTGTAATCAAATGTAAGCAATGCTCGATGCTATGCATATGTCCAATTAAATTGCAAATAAAGTGTTTACTGTGATACATGAAACACTCAAATTTAGGATAAAGGAAAACTTGAACGTGCTGGTGGACTTTGGCCATCGGGGCATCAAATGAAACACTACTTACTGCAGTCACAAATCGACAAAATTTGTCGCAATGATACAAAGGCAGAAAGGAAAATTGGGCTCACAGGTAATCTCATAAAATTGAATGATGGTTGATCTTCCATGGCCAGCCCACTCATTTCCTCCAGCATGAATGGTGCTGTAAAACACGAATGATCCCAACGTGCAAACATAGATTCTGGCCATCCTGTCGCAATAACAAGAGACAAAGTTAAAAGATAATATAAATTTTAACTGATTGAATGAGCATAATCTAACGGCAGTACCTAATTTGGAGCTTCAAGGTGAATATATGCAAAGATTCAACAATTCTTCGGGAATGGCGTTGGGGACGTTGGAGGCTTTAGGTCTTCATAACTGCTCAGCAGAGAAACAAAAGCAAATAAAGATTTTATGAACATGATAGCAGAGGATTTGCATAAGGTAGTGTGTTGTATAGAAATTATGAACATAAGCAGTTAAACATAATGTAACATTCAATTGTGCGCCCTGACAACCCAAATCACATCTGTTAAATACTAAGCCAGCAAAAACAAGCAATGCACCTAAAGGGCTGCCTGCTAATGTATTAGTAAATATTGTTCATTATGCATCTAAATCCTCAACTCATAAAGGATCTCAATCTCCAAGAAGCAAGTATTGACACTTATAAAAAGCTTACACTGGATATGGAGATAGTGGCCCCAGTTTTCTCTCTTCATGTTCCTCTCGGTCTTCTGGATTATTTGTCATCGAAGGCTGAGGCTCTGGTGCACCATTTCCTGAAACGTCCACAGAGACTGAGGATGGAGGCTGTATGACTGGTACACTGGGAGATGGCGAAGTAGGGGGCTTCAAATCTTCATATCTGATGACAAGGTAAAGATAATGTACCAAGGCTAGAGGCCATTACAACATAAACTACAAATTAATGGTTCCAATACATTAGAAATTCAAACACTACAGGACAAAATGCAAGATAGAACACTATTTCTTCCTACTCAAGTGAAGTGAAAGAAGTAGAGCTAATTCCTGACAATGTCAATGGCAAATGATGTCATGTAAAGGCAGTCATTAATGCTTCATATTGTGCCTTACCCAGTCCTCGCAGTGTTCAAGGCATTTCATTTGGTCAAAATTTTTGCTACCTTATCCACGTGATCCAAATAAAGAAGATGGGTAGAAGTAGAGCAACATGAAACTCAAAGGTGGACGCTAGAAAGTAACATGACCAGATGATGCTTGCAGTAAGAAACTTCAGAAGTTGCTTTTCCTGATGGATATGTGGATTGGCTTTTCTAAATGCCCTTATTTCTCACTGTGAAGAATACAATCTCAAAATCTTTCTATAACTTGGTTTACAATAGCTTTTGATGGCAGAACCTCCTATAATAAGTGCTCAAAACCAGAACTCATTAGAAACTTCCATTAGATGTAGAATAAAACCAAGTTTTCTGATCTTGCAACTTGCTTCTTCAGCATGATTATGTACTTGCTGGTGCATGCAGAAGTTGAGTCACCACATCTCTCCCATCTTATGATGCATACAGGTCAAATAGAGCTATTAGCAGGTACGTCATATGAATTTCACTTAACAACCAAGAGCTACAGGCAAGAGACCAACCAATTTACTTATCATCACAATTAGACAAACTAAAAAGCTTGGCAGCACAGTGACACTGAGCTGATATGAAAACTGTGGACAACTTGTAAGAACAGGAAAAGCACTTACACATAGTAGGGCGACTGGTAACTTTCAACACTCATAGCACTTTCAATTGCCACATTGTTGCCTCCAGCAACAGGGGTCAAAACTTCATCTGTTTTAGAGATAACAGGAGGCACTGTTTTGGGACCACTTGGTTTGGGGCTAGATGACCTTGGTGGCTTCAGTTCGTTGAATCTGTTAACAGTGCAGCCATTAGATGCAACTATTGAGTATCTCAATTTGGAATAAAAGAAAGTTTGCTTATGTGACATAGGGAGAAAGTGGTGTTGCCTTCTCAGCTGGTACTTTCATTTTTATTTCATCAATGCTTGATAGAGAATCTGGTCCACTTGTTGGACTTTCAGAAGGACCGATCTTGGAGACAGTATCGGGATTTTCTTGTTGTCCACTAGGTGGAGTTGAAGTAGGTGATATAGGTGGTTTCAGATCTTCGGAACTGCAACCAAAAACAGAAAAGAAATTAAAAGAAAAGAAAAGGGGTCCTTCAGTGCTTCTCTTGCAGTTATACCGATGAAAAGCGTGGGAGATATGATAAGTATGTGCTTGCTCTGGAAACAGGAATCCGGTGCTTGAACTACAATCTGTTTTTTAAATTTACATTTTGGGACCACTTGGTGTGGGGCTGGGTGAGCTTGGAGGCTTCAGTTCTTCATATCTGTCAAATAAATGCAGATTTAGATAAATCACTAGATAATTCAATTTGCAAAATGTTCAAACTTAGCTCACGCAGCATAGGGAGAGAGAAGTTTTGCTTTCTCAGGTGCAGGTTTCACTTCTATTTCATCAACACTAGAGCTAGACTCTTCTGCACTTGTTGGACTGTCTGAAGCATCTTTCCTTGTGATGGTATCTGGATTTGCTTTTTGTATACCAGGTGGAGTTGGAGTGGGGGAAGTAGGTGGTTTCAGATCATTGTAACTGCAGCGAAAATCAAAACAAGAAAAGAGTTACATATATACTTCGCTTGCGTTATGATCAAAGATAGTGGGTACATGATAAGTATGCACTTGCTGTGTAAACAGGAATATGATGCTGGAAGTAAAATCTAGAATTTTGAACTTTTGATTTTCTATGTATTTGAAATGGCCAAAGCCTGGCTTGCGCAAACATGCATGAGCATGTGGGTGGGTGGGGGTGTGTGCACGGGCATGCGTGTGTGCATGCTCGCTCATGTGCATGCGTGTCTGTGCCCGCGCATGCGAGAGAGAGAGAGAGAGATGTAGCCATATGGAATGACATACACAGGGTACGCAGAGAGTGGCCTAGTTGCAACTGCTTTGCTTTGGGAAATTTCCTCAACAACTGGGGTGTTTGGAGACACCAACGTGAGTACATTAGAAGGTGCAGGAGAAGTATCATCAGAAGCACCAGGTTCCTGAGAAAATTTCTTAAAAATTCAGTGTGCACCTCTAAAAGCACAGTGAACTAAATCAGATTCTTCACCTCTAAAAGATCACAGGAAAATCTCATCTTGGGAAACCTCATTTCACACTTCTAAAAGTGCAGTGAGTTAAATCATATGAACTTTATATGCAGAACTAGATGTTAAAATGTGAACTTTAGTTCCTGAAGAGTTTGCTACATTTTTAAAAGATATGAATTACTCATCCTTCTTTTCCAAATTTCTATTTCAGCTACATTGTTACTGCACAAGAAGGACATTAATTAAAAATTACAATACAAAAATGTGTCTTCATAGAAGATTTAAATTAATGAAATCTTCCGTATGGAGCAAAACCAAATCTAATCCACTAAGCATGAAGACGAGAAGGACAAGTCACTAAATGACTATCCAGATATATGCTTGATAGAAATTTTGAGCACATTTTGTTAGCTTATACTTTTCAGAAAATAGTTGTTCAACATGGTATTGTAGCTTTGGGTGAAGGGTTTGAATCTTTGTACTCCCTCTTGTTGTCATTAAGTCTGTCACAATTGTTTTCCCTCTGGCAATTATTTGATGTGGTTGTGGCTACATTCTATGTCATTGTATAAGATAGCTTAAACACCAAAGGGAGTACTAAGACATATACAACCCTGATATACAATGCTAATATGTTTCCCCATACCTCAAACTTTTGGGAGCAACAGTTGCTCAACAATGACTAATTTCTAACTAGGAGGATTTGACCGTGTCAAAAAGCATGCTTAACCAAGAACAGTTTTTGCAAAAATTATTGCTTATAACATCAGCATCAGAGTTACAGACCCAAAAAAAAAAAAAAAAAAAAATCAGCGTCAGAGTTTTACAAAGTGTGAAGATTAAGAAATCACCATTAGCATGGAAACAACAATTTATAGACCAAAGTTGCTTAACCATGACAAATTTAAGCCTATGCTTTGTAACTAGAATCATTAATAACCTGAATTGCAAAAAAATACCTCACTCTTATTACTACGAGCATGTTAGATTTGACTTTTAACTACCTTTCAGTGCCATAACATGCTAAGACAAGCAAAAACACTCTAAAAGAAGTAATGAAATTCTGGTTTCCTCTTGTGAATAATTGTAAAAGGCATTATAATAATATTGATAGAAACTTCAAGTTTAGCAGGCTATACATGGAAAAAGTCATACCTGTGGTCCTTGGCGTTGTGATGGTATCTTAAAGAAGCTCTTCCATGGGAGTCAGTGGAGCAGTTGTTTCAGCAATTACTTCCACCACTTTACAGTATGAAAGGCCACAGTTTTTGGCCATGACTGCCATGAGTTCTGCCACCTGAAATAGTAAATCAGAAATGCTTTTCCTACCATTGGCAATGTTGAAAATGTGTGACACTATCCCTGAGAACATTTTCCCCACAAGTGCTGCAAGGGTGGAAATCTTTTTCATTCAAAACAGAGAATAAATATATGCAGTATTTATTCAGAATGCAAACTGAAACGCTAGCAAAAACAGTAAAAGTGACTCCTCAATTCATCATTTTTGAGGTGGAATTTTAACAATTGCAAGACCTCATACATATACTATTAATTCAGACAGATCTGCAAAGCAGTAAGGAGCATGAGTTGAAATGATAGAACAAACCTGATACACCTAAAAGGTGATATGAAAGAGATTAAAAACAGAACATACAATGTGTGGAACTTTGTCCTGCCACTGCCAATAAGCCTAAATCTCGTGCAAAAACAACAACAATAAATGAAGCCTCATCCCACTAAATGGGATCAACTATATGAATCTTAGATCTCATGCAAAGATGCAAAAATCTTATTCAGAATGTTGCTTGGCCCATCTGCTTCACTCACCCAGACCAAAAAAAAACAAAATAGATCTCCCAGCAAAGTGTTCTGTATATTCAGAAAATAATATCTTTACTTTCTTTAAAGTTATATACCGTTTGGTTTTTTCCCTTCAGTAAAAAAGAAATGTCTTCAGTTTCTTTTTTTTTTTTTTTTTTTTTTTTTTTTTTTTTTTTTGGTGACCCACCTCCTACGTGCCGCAGGTAAGTAAAATGACAAGGTGGGGAGTTGAACTCTGGCCTTGGGGTGGTCAAAATGTACAACTCCACCATCTCTGCCAAAACTTACACTCAAATGTCTTCAGTTTCTTGATAGCTAGAAAATCTAAAATTGCTTGCTGGCTTATGCATATGCAAATAAACTTGACAACTTTACCTGAAGGTTTGAAACTTGGCCTCCAAATAAAGTATCTTCCTCTGACAGAGTAATATTATGAGTTTCTTTATAAGCATCAGTAGGCCGCTCCATTCCCCCTGGCCTCACTATCTGAATTAAAACTTGTAGATTAGTAAGATTATTCAAAAACTGTGTTCAACTGAAAAGTTGATTCAAGAAATACTCACAGTGTAAGGAATACCACTGGCTATAAGTGCTTTTTCAGCTTTTCTTTTCCAGATTAACACTCCCCAGAACAAACTTAAGGGGCAAGAAAGCAGTCAATAGATCATGTTTAAATATCTTTATGAATAGAGAATAGTCTCACAAAAAAAAAAAAAAAAAAAAAAAAAAAAAGCCCACTTACTTCAGTATAGCCGCAGGAAATCCGACCTTGTTTGTTCCCAAAGATGAAACCATGATGAAGTGGTTAACTTTGGCTGAAGTTGCTGTCCAAACATAGATAACACAATTTGATGGAGCCAACTTCAAGAGAAGGCACATATAAAAACTACAGTTCTCTTTCATAAAGTTTAGTCAAATTCAGTTTCACCAGGTTATTTTAATGAATGTAAAAGATCCAATAAAGATTTTGCAAATTGCTTCCTCAATTCTCCTGGCCAAGTCTTCATTTGTTACTCTTGTAGTTAAATGATCTTACATTACACAAAAACCTAATGATCTAATTGTTGCATAAGAATCCTGAGGCACTAAAGAAAATGATCTTCGGTGGCCAGGACTCAAGAGACCCCCCTTGATTTTGAAACTAATGAGCAATTATACAGTGTATGGACTTTATCTACCTGCATCAATGAGGTTCTTCATAGCCATATAGTCAATTCTGTATGGGTCCATCACATCAAAAACTTCCTTTTCGCTTGCACCAATGCAGCATATGACCACAGAAGCATTGGCTAAGGCTGGCCTTATCTGATCTGGCTTCTCCAAGTCACATTCCACAACTTCAAGCTTCTCTACAGCTGGGCTAAAAACCAGAAAATAGCCGTTATTTGTTATCACAGAGTATCTTATAAACAATAATGGATTAGTACTGCTCTTCTTTTGTCTGAAAATTTCCTCTTTGAATTATTTAGAAGGAAAGAAACAGAACATAAATCCCAGCTTTCCATATTTTATTTTCATACGTTTAAACCCCTCCTTTGTGTCATCCCCCTCAAACTTCATCTGTTTGACACTCTGCAAGAAGTTTGTCATTAACTGAGTCATTATAGCAGGAAACTGGCAAGCTATGGAGAGCAAGTTCAGATCAACCAAACCTTCTACCTGCACAAGAGTTACTGCTCTTTTAGCACTTCGCACACCGGCTCTTACTCGATATCCTAATTTCAAAAGCTCCCTAAAGAAGAATCCATCTCCTTGATCAAACGAAAGTAAGGTATAAAACAGTTTGCATTGGAAGTGTAAGTTCTGGAAAGCAACCTCACAGTCCGTGATCCAACTTTTCCAGTGGCACCAGCAACAAATACAAGACCCTCATCTTTCTTATCAACATCACTCGGTATTGCTTCTGTTGTTGCAAAGCTCATTCTGGTTGCACCTACAGGATTGATGAAAATTTTAATCATAATGCAGATAGCTACATAGGATAAGCCATGATACTTCCAATGAGGTTAGTACTATTAGTTTCAGTTCTGGCCAAAAGAAAATGATAATTGCATTAGTCTTGCTTCTCCAATTTTATTAATGACTTCAATATCTAGTCCTAAAAATGATGCCCAATCTACCGCCAGTGCAATATTGTGTACAAACAAGAGACCAATACATTCAGTAATGAAACAAATAAAAAAAAAATGCATACAGCCTGACTAGGATGCATGAAATTCATGTCATGATTTAGAAATGGGAGCCTCCATTTCCAATTTCATGCCCATTTCAGCATTATGCCAATTAAACTTTGGACTCTAACTGCAATCCTACACGCTAGAATTGAAGAATTGGCATTCCTCACCTCATGGATCCATGATATCATAAACATGCACTGCATAAAGACTATTCATTATTTACAACCCCCCCACCAAAAAAAAAAAGATTGCCATTGCCATCAACCACAACCTCCTTACATGCCACCACCCTCCACTACCATTGCCATGCGTTACTTTTCCCCAATGTGATCAAGTACTGCCACTTCAACCACAGAACGTTCCGCATTCAGGTTCATCTTATCACTTATTAGTTTCAATTAGCATTACAAAATGCAAGTCCAAAGAAGAAAAAGGTACAGATTACACTAGACTGTTCAACTTCACTATCTCATTAGCAAAACAATTTCCAAATGCCCAATCGAAATGCCACTTCCAAATCACGAAACCCCCCAAACAAGAACCCAGTATCCCAAAAAACACACTGCTTCCATATCTCCACTTCCAGATTTCCTCCAAGCATAGAAAAACCCACCATCGAAAACTACATCTTCCTCGACCAGAACGACACCGCCGCGAACGACATTGCGCTGCACCACCCATCTTCCCTTCCACGCTCCCGCGCACAACGCGAACGAGGCGAAGCCCCTCGCGTTTTCAGGCGAAAAGAGAAAAGGGGGGCATTAAATAATGGGCAGAACAGGCATACCGACCTCGAGCTAGAGCCCTGAGCTCGAGGGGCCTCGCGTTCCCCACGAACCGGTACCGCCTCGCATTGTTCAGCAGCTGCAGCACCTGGCCGTGAAGGAACGGCTTCTCGAGCGGCCCAGTCGCGAGGAGGCGATGGCCTTCGCGCTCGGCGCCTGCAACGAGCGACACTCCATGGCGATGAGAGGACTCCAGGAGCTTTTCGCGCTCATCGAACTGAAGATTCTTCAGTGAAGAAGAAGAAGAAGAAGAAGAGTTTTTATTTTATATATAATTTATTTTACTGAGTTTTTGCTTCTTTTTTTGGCTTTGCTATCAGCAAGCAACTGCAAGTTCTGGCAGAAGTGGAACTCTGTGGATATGATGGGTCCCACGGTAATCTAGTTGCATATGATGTTGTGTGGTGGCTATGGCGGCTACTTGCTTTTTATTTTTATTTTTATCCTTCCCAATCTATTATTTATAATTCAATCGGGAATTATCTTCTTTTCTTCCCTCCTCCAATTATATATTGAGTGACCGATCTTTGTTATTTTTATATCTGTACTAGTAACTAATCAAATTTAGTGGGCACCTCAATCGCAAATATTTACAAAAAATAAAAATCATAAAAGATCCATGCATTTTTTTTTTTTAATGATCCGATATGACAGCATGTTACTATAGATGGACAAAATCGTGTTATGCGATAATTAAGATGATTGGCAACTGTAGAGGTAAGCATGATCCGGGTTGGACCGATCTAACCCCTAACTCTAGAATTAACTTGTATAATGTTGGTCTTTAATTTTTGGAACCAAGGATTAATCATATTAAGCTTAAAACCGAGGACTAAACCGACTCAATAGGCTCAGTCTGATTTTAGGGTTAATCTGGAGCCAACCAATAATTTTTCTATTTCATTTTTCATACTCCCTGAAAATGCGACCGATGATTGAACCAACCTAATGGATTTGGTGACAAGCAAGGTCAACTAAGATAAGGGAGTGGTGAGCATTGAGCGGGGCGGGCGTTGAGCAAGGCAAGTAGCAAGCAACAAGCAGGATGAGCATCGAGCGGCAACGGGCAAGAGCGAGGTGAGTGTCGAGTGGCAAGCAGAGAAATTGTTTCTTTTGATTTTGACAAATTGAAGACTAAGAGAACAAGAAAAAACAAAAGATAACAAGTATTAGAGGAGGATGCCATGAGAAACCGTTTATACCCTTTTGAATACCATAATGACTCCTTACAATAACATTTTCCGCCTTTGTAAATTATAGTTATTGACGCCGTAAAAGACATTAAAAATATAAGTTATTAAAAGAATAGTATAAAATTACTTGGACTATTCACTAAAGAGTTGTTTAACATTATTGATGTCACTTGTTTTAGAGTTTTCTCTATAAAAAAAATTATAAATGATATATTAGATATATACAATCAGTGTTGGTTCGAATTGAATCAACATTAAACTCCCAAGACCAAAAATCAACCCGCACAGTACTGGTCTAGGAATCCAAGGACCAAGGACTAATCTAGTCTTCCTAAGAACCGGACCAGGACCAACATAGTTGGGCCGATCCAAAGTTGGTCCAGGGTTAACCTTAGACTGATGCTCACCCCTATTGGCAAGCAAAGTTTTTACATATTACTTTATTTCATTAATTTAAAATGTATGGCGGTCCTTTTTCTAGCATAAATATATGTGTTTGTAAGTACGTAGATTGAGTGAGAGATCCAAAGTCTAATCCATTGTGATATACATCATTTTGTAATGTCTCGGAAGCTTTTTTTTAGATTGACAATTGACAACTTCTTCGTTTATTGTTTGGCAACCTTAACGGAGAGTACTATGCAACACTACTCCAACTCTTGTTCGGAACCGTTCATGTACTTTTTAAAAGGTGTTACCACTAATCCTTGATCGGTCCAGCGATGGAATTTGTTGATATTAAGGCCGTTAGAAATTTCATGACATGGCTTGGCATTGTTAGAAATTCGTTGACTTGAATTCATATTATTTTTTTCCCATGTTCTCTCTCTCTCTCTCTCTCTCTCTCTCTCTCTCTCTCTCTCCAACTATCATCGTCATCATCTTCTTCCCCTTTTTCTTCTTCAACATAAATTCCCACCAAATCCAAACAAATACCCACCAAATTTAACATCCCCACCAACGCAAAATCTTAAATGGCCATGGCCGCGAACGTGAAGAAAATCCAGCCACATGGTTGAGCTAGATGAAGCTCGTTCGGGCATGGCCATGATCACGAAAAACTCCTGCTGTTGTGCAAGTTCGATGAAACTCGAATGGCAATCATTAAGCTAGACAAAGTTTGAATGGCCATGGGTGAGCTTGACGAAGCTTAGCAGTCATGATAATGAACTCAAATTGGATATAATAAAAAAAACAAAATTGGATATATTTAGCAAAAAAAATATCCTAACCAAATTCTACATTTGTTTAAAAATGTCTTAATTCTAAAATTTCAAAGATTATTTTC
This sequence comes from Eucalyptus virginea, assembly GCA_014182375.1. NCBI lineage: Eukaryota > Viridiplantae > Streptophyta > Magnoliopsida > Myrtales > Myrtaceae > Eucalyptus > Eucalyptus virginea. The sequence goes on from CM024520.1 coordinate 26,460,226, forward strand.
CATCTTGAAACCATTAGCTGGCACGTGTGCATTAATTATTCATTTTAGGGAGACCTTATAACACCAACCAAAAAAAAGCAAAATGTTCTACCAAAATCCAATGTGCATCTTTTCAAAATGGCTTTTTCTTAAATGCTAGAGCTCCATCCATCCCTAGCCTTAATGGCAATTACCCAATTGCCCATTTCGCCTATATAATCTTCCGTTCGATGCTTTGAACATCCGATGTCTTGTGCATTCTTTTTATTATGGTAATGAAGTCCTTTTAGGTAGGCAAATCCCAATTGCATCTTCATTATAGGGTAATGTGTTAAATGTAAAAATGAAAAGTATCCATTGTCTTTATGATAATTACTTGTTCTTTACCTATATAAGCTATAGCACTTAGGCACTCCAAATATCGAACGCATTATGTCTAGAGAAAATGTCCTCTGTCGTGGCCTCATTGCCTTACTCATCATGTCTCAAACTTATATGAACTTTGTTTACCTTTATGAGTGTGAACTTAATATGAATCTCCAATGCTCAACCATGAAAACAATCGGATCAGTGATTTACCAGAAACTACAAATTCATGGTAAAATTATGAATATGCTTGCTCATCCGTCATTATTCTATTCCATAACAATTGAAATGATGTCTTTTTTCTAATTTTTCAATGCAGAGAAACAAATTTATCCATGAAATAGGTGTCCAGGGAGTGACCTTTTTTGTGATCTCTCTGATAATTTCCACGATCCCCTTCATCTAAGGATCGAGGTCCGCCGATCGTCTTCCTGTGAGAAGGAAGGGGAGGAGAACCAGACCAAAACCGCCCCCTATCACTACAATATCAAAAGTCCATGATAACAAAGTACAGTGAAGGAAGAAGAAATGCTTATAAGGAGATTTGTCATCGGTCAAGACCTTTGGTCTCTACTTAAACCTTCGTATTAGAGTAAGATGTTAAATCATTCTACATCAGTTGTACGGTTTTCCTGATTTTTCATTGTCGATTGTGACACTTATGTTATTGGTCTACATGTAAATCCCATTTGATGATGAAATATAAGATTCTATTCCACTATTCACATTCTCTCAATCATATTCATATAGTCCATATCATAACAATTGCGAATTTGAGATTTTTTCCAATAATATTGGCCAACAATTTACTAGTGTGGAATAATCTTAACAAAATTTGCCAATCTATCAAGATTCCGCTTGTTAAATTTCTTTGGGTGAATTTAAAAATTAGAAATGGATGAAAAATGATTTTTTTTTTTTTTTGTGAAGACCAAGTAATATCATGGATCTACTTTTATTTTTAGACTAAGCTAAGTCCTCCTCCATGCCATATTTATTTTTCGTAATTGGCTCTAGCTATATGTAACTTATTGAAATTTTTGGTAACCTGAAACGCGTATAGATCTCACATTACATATGATAAAGGGATGGACAACATGCTGATGAAATAATTATTTTTGATAAAGACCTTTTGACAATCCTGCTTCTCATGACTGTTTATTCTTTTATTGGACAAATTTTAAGAAGGCAATGACACGGTGGACCGAAATAAAAAGAAAATCAATCCTAACTTCTTCTTTTTTTTTCATTTTTCATGGATAGATCAATGAATGAAAAATTGCAATGGGCATACCTATATCTGACCTACAGGGTACTTCTTCGTCCATCTATACATTACATGGAATAGTTCAAGATTTAGCACCAAATACTGATTAAAAGTCTTCTCATATCATAGTATATCCATGCCTCAGATTGTTGAGTGACTTACCCTCTTAAAAAATAAATATGGATCATGTCCATAAAATTGTAACCCACTGATCAGAGATATGATCGAAGGAAAACTTAGGATGATAGAAAAATATGGTTAGTAGTGATCCTTCCGAAGTGAGTCCTGAGAGAGTTAAATAGACTATTAGGCAAGTGCGAATAACCCTCTTGAAAAGGTGGTCCTTGCCTGAGGCACCAAGCCCTACCAACTGCACCTTAGTTTCTCATTCATTGTTTAATTAAATTTAGATTTACATCTATCACTAAACAATTCCAGGCCTATCAGGAGCCCAATAAGGCGAGAGACTAGAGATTTCGCATTTCAGAACTTGATTACGATAGTTTATATTAAAGCTCATTATTGGTATGTTTTCTCTTTCAACAAAGTGTTATTTCACGTGATCCTTTCCGATTTGATCTCTAAACATGCAAAACGATATGTTCATGTATAAGTGCCCAAGCAATAAAACAAAGATTAATAATAAAAGATAAAAATAGAATGGTAAAGAAAAGTAAAGCCCATCTGTGTTGGGCAGAGTTTAAATAAACACTTGTTATAAAGTCCAACCATAGGACCCTTGCGAGCTATGAATGAAAATACACGTGCAATAGTATAATAAAAAAAACTTTCTTAATATGTCATGAGAGCTAAATTCTCCACTCAACATGATAAACGATGAACAAAAATTAACCCAAACGTATCTTGACTATAAAACATTAAACAGACAGGCTCCGTTCATTTCACGAGAAACATCACGTTTATGAAAAATATTTTTCAGGAAGCCATTTTTCAAGAAAATGACCATATTTTCTAATATTTTGCTGAAACCTTAAAATAGAGTAGAAAATAATTTCCACCGTCCGATATCTGATTTGATTTTTTGGAAAAACTGCCAAAAAAATCCAATATTAATTTTCTTAATTGATCAAAAAATTTAATTATAATTTTTCTATATATTTTTTAAATCAAAATTTTATTATTTTTAATTTATCATTATTTTCTTTTTCTTTTCCTTCCTCCTTCCTTCGCCCCCGCGTGCCTTGGTGATGGCTGACGATCGACCAAGATGCAAATCGGTGAGCTCGAGGCTCGGCCGATCTAAGTGAGGCCGGTGAGCTCATAGCTCACCTAATCCAAGCAAGCCCAAGCTCCACCGAGGCTAATAAGCTCATGGCTCGCTAGATCCAGGCAAGGTTGAGCTCGCCAATTCAGGCGAGCCCAAGCTCCACTAAGGTCGGCGAGCTCACAAAGACGCAAGATCCAAGCAAACTCAAGCTTCATTGAACCAAGTGAGATCATGCCTCGCCCTTCTTTGGATCCGCCTCGGGCAAGGCTTGAGTTGGTCCATGGCTAGCAATTGTCCAAGGCAGAAGAAAAAGAAAAGGGCAGAAAATAAAAATAAAAAATAAAAAAATAAAAAAGAAGAAGAAAACATAAAAATAAAAGGAAAATATGTTTGGTGAAAGAAGGTAAGGGGGCAGAAGTTATGAAAAATGTTTTCCATTTCTGAAAAATGGAAAACAATTTTCCTACTTTTGAAGATGTTTTTTCCAATAGCAGAAAACATTTTCCTTAACTAGTTCATTTTCTGTGAAATGGACGTCGAAAAGTCAAGAAAATATTTTTTCAGAAGTTATTTTCCGTAAAATAAACGAAGCCAAAGAGTAGGAAACCGTTTAATTTTGAAAAATAAAATAAAATATACTCAAACTAGAAGATCAAGATTTAGGAAATCTACTTAGATTTGGAAACCAATTTAAACTAGGAAACCTATTTGAATTAGGAAATATACTTAACAAGGTAGCATATTCAAATTACGAAACCTACTTAACTTGGGAAACCAACACTAACTAGGAAAAATATTTCAATTACAAAAATTACTCAAATTTCGAAACCTACTTAAATTAGGAAATCTACATGATTAGGAACTTTTTTGAATTAAGAAATCTTATCCAATTAGGAAGCCTATTTAAACTAGGAAACCTAAAATAATTAGGAAAATCTACTTAGATTAGGAAATCTATTCAAATTAGGAAACCTACTTGATTTATATAAATCCACTCAAATTAGGGTGACTCCACTATTTAGGAAATTTACTTAAACTAGAAAAACCTCTTAGATTAGGAAACCCATTTTAGATTAAGAAACTCACTTAAATTAGAAGAATTACTTGATTTAAGAAGGCTATCCTAATTTGGCAATCTATATAAACCAGGAGGACTATACAAATGAGAAAATGAACAAGTAAGCATATTTAAATTAGGAAAGTTACGTGAATTAGGAAATCTACTCGCTAAAAATTCTGATTGCAAGCTAAAATGAACGATGTCTAATACATTTTTTTATTAGGGTAATAAACTCTTTTTAAGTAGGTAAATCCCAAATTCCATGAAATACACCATTAACCTTCTATTGCATCTTTGCCATATGGTAATGTGTTAAATATAAAATATGAAAATATCCATTGTCTTTACAACAATTACTTCTTTACTTATATAAGGTATAACACTTAGGAACTCTAGATATCAATTGTGTTGCGTCTAGAGAAATGTCCTCTCTCCTAACCTCATTGCCTTATTCACAATGTTGCAAACTTGTAGAAACCTTGTTTTGCCTTTGTTTTGCCTTATTCACAATGTTGCAAACTTAATATGAACCTCAAATTTTCAACCAAAGAAGAAATTGGATTAGCGATTTACCAAACACTTCCAAGTCTTGGTAAAACTTATGAATCTCTCTCTCTCTCCATCCGTTGTCATTCTATTTCACAACAATTGACATAATGTTCATTTTTCTAATTTTCAATGCAGAGTAACAAAACTATCCAAGGAATGGATGTGTAGGGAGTCACTTTTCTAGGATTTCACTGGTCATTCCCATAGTCCCTTCATCCAAGGATTAGGACTCGCCGATCATCATCCTGTAAGAAGGAAGGGGAGAACCTAGAAGCGTATCACCAGCAACAAGAAATGGTTGCGTAAGAGTATCCTACGTCAGTTGTCTGGTGATGCGCATCCGACCTTAGTTGTTCAGGGATTCATGTACTTTTCCTATAGATGTAGTCTTTCTCCACTTAGAAATTATGATTTTCATGTTGTACATTATGGTGATTCAACATAGATTCTATGCCTTGGAAGCGAGCCAAACCACCCCTATATCACTAGGATATCAAAAGTACATAATCACACAATGCATTGAAGGGACAAGCAATGCTTATAAGAAGATTTGTGAAGGCTCAACACCTTTGGTCTCTACTCAGACCCTAGTATCGAAGACAGGTTGTGCTGAGAGATGTTGAAGTATTCTACATCCATTGTATAATTTTCCTAGGCTTTCCTTATTGTTGATTGAGAAACTTATGTTCTTAGCCTACAGATAGATCCCTTCGATATAGTATTCTATTCCACTATTCGCATTCTCTCAATTGTATTCATATCGTCCATACCATAGCATTTGAAATTAGAGATTTTTTTCAATAATATTTGCCAACAATATACTAGTGTGGAATAATCTTAACAAAATTTATCAATCTATCAAGATTCCGCCTGTTAAATTTTTCTGAGGTGAATTTAAAGATTATAAATTGGTGAAAATGAAGTTTTTTTTTTTTTTTTTTTTTTTTGAAGATCAAGTAATATCATGGATCTTCTTTTTCTTTTTCTTTTTCAAACTAGGCTAAGCCCTCCTCCATGCCTTAATTGGCTCCAGCTATATATGACATATTGAAATTTTTATGGTAATCTGAAGGGCGTCCAAATTTCATATTACATGCTATAAGGGATCTATTTTGGTAAAGACTTTGTGGTAATCCTGCTTCTCATGACCGCTTCTTTTTTTATTGGAAATTTTAAGAAGCCAATGACATGATTAACCCATATAAAAAATAAAAACCAACCCCAACTTTTTTTGATTTTTCTTAGATAGATTGATGAATTAAAAATGGCAATAGTCAAACCTACGTCTGACCTATGAAAGGCTACTTCTTCGTCCTTCCAATTGTTTTATGGACTAGTTCGAGATTACCATTTCAAAAAAGGACAAATGTAGGAGATGTCCATCAATTTTAACCCCCTAATCATAGATGTAGTTGGAGGAAAACCAGAAGACATGGTCTATCACGACCATCCCGAGGTTAATCCAATAAAGGATTCCTAGGGGGTGTAAATAACCCATTAGTGAGGTTGTGCTTACGCTTGACACAGACACTCCCAAGCTCTACCGACCCCAACTTGATTTCTTATTCATTATTTAATTAAATTTAGGTTTAAATCCTATTATGGGCCTGTTGGGCATGAATGATAACCAATAATTAAATTTCTGACTGGAAATTGATTTTTTTAATTTCTATTCCATAGACGAGTTTTTGAACGAAAATTCATGTTTAATAACAACACAAAATTTCTATTCTCGAAATAGAAATTCGTTTAATAACAACAAAAATCTTTCCCTCTTCGGCGAGCAGTGGATGGTGAGCGACTGCAAAAGGTGGGCAATTTGGCGATCAACAACCGGCTAGTAGCGAAAGTAAGCGATGAGAAGAGTTTTTATTGCTCATTTTTGTTCCAAAAATAGAAAAGTGAAAAAATGTACTTATGATTTTTCTTTTAAACCTATTTTTAGAGTAAAAATTTATTCTAAAAATGAAAGTGAAATTGTGTTACCAAAAGGATTTTTACTCCAAACCTATTCTTGATAATAGAAAAATAGAGAAATAGAGAAATAAAATAATTATCATGCGTGCTCTAAAAACCTAATAAGATGTGAGACCAAAGATTTCAAGTTCAACAACTCGATTGTGTTAATTTTAACCAAAGCCTATTGGTACCATTTCTCTTTTAACAAAACATTATTTTACGCCTTTCCAATTTCACCTCTAAACATGCAAAACTTTATCCTCCTGTATAAGTACCCAATCAATAAAATTAAATAATTAATAATATAGATAAAGGAAGAACGATAAAAGTCAACCCCGTTATTATTGGGTGGAGTTTAAATAACAACTTGTTACAAAGCCTGGGACAGGATCCCGTGATCTATGCATCATAATATATATATCTAATGAAAGAAAATTTCTTAATCCATTTCATGGGAGCTAAATTCTACATGCAACATGATAAAACAATGCACAAAAACTAAAGTGAAGAAGGTGTAACAAAATTTTCAACCCCATTTTGCAATTCATATAAAAATGTAAAAGGCTCAAAAGAAAGCACAAATTAGCGATGCTTAACTTTAAAAAACATATAAATTTATTCCGGAAAAACACAATGTTAAAATTGACTAGATAATTAGATTAAATTTTCACTTGATATAAAGTTTCCCTCAAACTATTTGATAAAAAAAAAAAAAAAGAAGCTATTTATTGTGTATTCTCAAGCCATTATAACTAGAAATTTCTAATCTTTTATGTAGCTTATTTGATTAAAATTAACAACCTTGTCCAGGCAAAATGATAATTCGATACATGATAAGATAATTGTTTTTGGGTGTAATTTGATATTTATATTGTGAAATTGATACGATTGGAAAGAATATAATATAAATGCAATTCTGTGGGTCAATACGATAAAATAACAAACAATAATTTGAAGAGAAAGGGGGTATTTTGGTAAGTTCATTGGAAAAAAAAAAAAAAAAAGGAGCGTTTTAAGCCAAAATGGGGTTGGAAATATCATCATCCTTTAAAAAAACTACTCAAATTAGGAAATTGATTTGATTTAAGAAATATACTCAAGGAAAACAACTTAAATTATGAAACCTACTAGAATTAGGAAATATACTTAAAAAGGTAGCATGTTCAAATTAAAAAACCTATTTAACATAGGAAACCAACACTAATTAGGAAACATATTTAAAGTAGGAAAATTACTCACATTTGGATACCTACTTAAACTAGGAAATCTACCTAGATGAGGAATCCTACTTGAATTAAGAAATCTACTCAAATTAGGAAACCTACTTGAACCGGGGTGAATTGAAAGATTCTGCTTTTTAAGTTTCTTTGGGAAAATTTACATATTAGAAATTGGTGAAAAATGAAGTTTCTCCTTTTAATTTTGTGCGAAGATTAAATAATATCATGGGTCTACTTTTATTTTGAAAATCGCAATGGGCATGCCTATATCTGACCTACTGGGTACTTCCTCATCCATCTATACATTATATGGAATAGTTCAAGATTTAGCACCAAATACTGATCAAAAGTCTACTCATATCACAATATATCCATGCCTTAGATTGCTGAGTGACTTACCCTCTTAAAAAAAAAAAAAAAATTGGGTAATGTCATTAAAATTGTAACCCACTAATCAAAAAAATGATCGGAGGAAAACTCAAGATGATGAAAAATATTCCGAAGTGAACCTTGAGAGAGTTAAATAGATTGCTAGGTAGGTGCGAATAACCCTCCTGTAAAGGTGGCATATGCCCTAAGTACCAAGCCCTACCAACTACAACTTAGTTTCTCATTAATTGTTTGATTAAATTTAGGTTTACATCTATCACTGGTCTAGGCTTATCAAGAGCCTAGCAAGGTGGGAGACTAGAGATTTCACGTTTCATAATTTGATTACGATAGTATTATCTAAAGTCGATTATTGGTATTTTTTTAGAGTTGGATACCTGGAGTTTTAAAACTTGGCACAATGGGATATTTAATTGCCAAAAGTTAGAAAAGTAACACTTAAGTGTCAAAATTGAAGCAACATAGGTTAATTAAGTGCCAATATCGAGAAAATCCGACCAAATTGCATACATAGCACACATGGACAACAAAAATGACGTCATCCCATCCATGCTGGCTTGGGCAAGCTAAACGACATCGTTTTTCCTTGATGCTAAACAATGTCATTTAGCTTACTTTTAGACACTAGATATGGTCGTCTCCATTCACACTCATGCTCACACTCATGAAATTCTCTCCATCATCGTTCACCGTTGCCGTTCACACTCACTCAGGTCAATCGTCGATCGATGTCGTCAATCGCCATCATCAGTCGCCGTCGCCACTCATTGTCGTCGCTCACCCAAATTTGTTCTATTCTCCCCCTTTCCTATGGTGTGAAATTAGGGTTTGAACTCACCTATTAAGACTCTGATGGGAAATTTGGGACTCCACTAGGAAACGTAGGGCTCGGATGGTACTCTCATGTGCGATTTAGGGCTTAAATGCGGTGCTAGAGTGATTGAAGGGTTCAGATTGGCAATTTAGGGCTTGGTCTCGAAATGTAGGGCTTAGTATGGAGAAAATTAGGGCTCCTACACTACTGTAATGTGTGATTTAGGACTTAGATGTGGCATTGTGATGCGCAAGGGCAATTTTTGAGGGTTGGATGTGAAACGTAATGTGCAAAGACGATTTTTAATGCTCAAAGTGGTTGTCATAGGGACCTGTGGTCTTTTTTTTTTTTAATCAAAGTGTTGAAATGGGTGTCGTGATGACTTGTGCTTGCCGTGGGGACCTCTGTTTGTTGGTCAATATTTAAAGGGAAGGCAAGGTAATTCAAGTGGCTGTCATAGGGGCATATTGTCAGTGTGGGGACCTTTATTTGTCGTGGGGGCATCTTTCCCATAATCTCTCTCTTTTTTAATATAATCTATGAGAGTGTAGGGACCTCCATGTACAATTGTAGAAATGTCTTATGATAAGGATAATGTTGCTGTCATTAATTGTTACAATAGGGACTTTGCGATTGGGGAGGATGAATGCAAGTATGGAGGGAGAAATGAGGGCACTATTTTTGTCGATATAAAGAATGCATCTTATATTGGATTTGTTAAGAATATAGTGAATTATGCCATGCAAAGTATAGAAGTTGCTATATTGTACTCCCAAGAAGAGCTTGAGAGATGGTTTGAGAAGTTTAGAAGATGATAATGGTTTTAGGAATATGATGTGGCATTATCTTCATGGCGAAGAAGTGAAGTACACGTTGAGTACAATAGTGATATGGATGACAAAGATGATGATGAAGAGAGCACTCAAGTAAGAGAAGGGGGAGATGGTATTCCAACTAGTACTAAGGATAAGGATGAAAGATAGTAAGATAGACAAGATAGGTAGGAGAAGCGCATATGCAATTTACCAAAGTGATGATGACATAGGTGATGTCACCATCACTAGATTAGATTGGGACATAGATGAATTTAGTGATGATGATGATGAAGTGTTTGCTTCTGAAAATTTCTTAAGTGATGACGATGACAAGGCCCTTACACAGTCAAGGAAAAAGCAAAATCACCTTTTGACAAATAGGTTTGCAGCTTTGTATGTGACTAATCAAGTTCCAAATAGGGCCAAAGGAGCTACAAATGTTGGTGTTGCTGGCAAGGAGAAAGATTATGCAGAAAGTGTTAAAAATGTTACTTCCTAGGACGAGCTTAAAGAAGATCAATGAGCCATGCGTAGAAGGAAAAATAATTTTCCTTCCTATGATCCATCTATTATCTCTCTTACTTTGTCAATAGGTATGATATTCCAAAATGCGAAACAATTTAGGAAAGTTATACTGAAGAACTCCATTGCTACACAAAGGAATATTTACTTCATTAGAAACACTAAGGTCTTTATAAGAGCTAGGTATTTGCAGCAAAATTATCCATAGAAAATCTACAACGTGTTTGTTAGGAGGAGTGGGTCATTTTGAATTAGAACCTACCAAGAGGAACATACTTGTTCCATTAATTTTGAAAAGAGATAACAAGTGCATAGTTGTCTAGGCACTTCTTTGATTTGAATAAGATGATGCTCGAAATGAAGAGTATTGATTTTATGGCTGTTGATGAATGAGCGTGTAAACATCAATGTGTTTAGGAATTAGTGCAAAAGATTGAAGTAAAAGGTGATGAGGATCCTCATTGGTTAGTACGACAATGAATACAAGCAAGTGTAGATTATACTTGGGAGTGTAGGTTGCAAAACCCTTCAAGTAAAGTGCATGTAGAGGTCATGGAGAGCCACTTCCTGATAGTGGAACCAAGTTTGATAAGTTTTATGTGTACTTTGATGCATGCAAACGGAGATTTTTATTTGGTTGTAGATGAATTATAAGATTGGATGGCTATTTCGCGAAGAGCTTGTATAAGGGAGAATTGTTGGCCACAATTGGAAGAGATACGAATGACAAAATATTTCTATTGGCTTAGGCTGTTGTAAGGATAGAGAATAAGGACAATTGGTCTCCAGTTCCTAAAACAATCTAATGGTTGACCTAGAGATAACAAATGGGGAAGGGTGAGCGTTCATGAGCAACCAACAAAAGGTAATGTTCTAGTTAAGTGTTTGCCTTTTTATACTAACAATATGTTATTTGCTTACCTTTCTTGTTTTGAATTATTGCAAGGATTAGTTCCAACATTAGCTGAGTTAATGCTCTATGCCAAACATCAAATGTGCACGCGACACATATACGCAAATTGAGCAAAGACCTATAAAGGAGATAAGTTGCAGTCGCAATTTTAGCAGCTAGCAAAGAACAAAAACATGGATGACTTTAGGATGGCCATAGAAGGTTTTCTTGAATTAACAAAGGAAGGGCTTGCTGCCTTATTTCAAAATATTAGTGTAGGGCTTTCTTCACAAAGGAAATCAAGTGCAATGATATCGGTAGTAACATCTGTGAAGCATTCAATAGGAGGATCTTAGATGTCAAATGCAAACCAATCATCTCGATGCTCGAAGATATACTAGTTATGGTTATGACTCAGCTACACAAACAAAGAGACGGGGTTATAAAATGGACTAGGCAATGTGATCTTAGGATTGCCAAAATATTGTATGAGAACTTAGGTGCAATTAGGTATTGTGGGGATAAAGGATATAAGATAATGAATGATTCCGATAAGTATGTTCTCCATCTAGGAACGAAGAAGTATTTATGTAGAGCATGGCAACTAAATGTAATTCTTTGTGCACATGTCATATATGCCATCCAACTAAAGAGCCACAACATAGAGGATTACCAAGAAAGCCAAATATCTTGCTTCATACCAATTCATGATGTAGCTAATCAAAAGCAGCAAATTCTAGGGAGGCAACCGATCGTGAAGCATCTCAGCCTTTGCCATTGAAGAAGAAAATGGGAAGGCTAAAACAAAGACAAAGAATGACAAAGGGAGAGGTCTCGGGTTAGAAAAAGATGAGTAGGACATGTGCAAAGATGATATGCTCTTATTGCCACATAGCAGCGTACAATACTAAAGGTTATTGATTGAGGAAGCAATGAGAATAGTTAGGTGATAGGCTAGTCAAAGGGCCTAGTGAAGAGATAGCTAAAGGGTTAATTGAAGGCCAAGTTTGTGGACTATTCTTCAATTAACAACAAAAAACCCAGTAAGTCATGATATTTGTATTTAGGTTGCTTTTTGTTTTATTAAATATTTGTACATAACCTCAATTGCCTTGCATTTAATGTATTGATCAAGTGACAAGAAGGACACCTGAAGAATTGGTGAAAGCCCTTATTGTACTTGAAACTTAATGGCATGTTCGAAAAATGCAAGGTAGAAAATGGCTAGCTAAAGGATTGGTAGAAGCAATTTAGGGCTAGTTCAATCGAAATACCTAGTAAGTTCAACATTTTGTGTTTAGCTTTCTTTTACATGATTATATGGCTTAATAATATAATGTCTTCTGCCTCTTTCTTAGGTCCGAAGAAGGCAAGCTGGAACTTAATTGCAAATAGAAGGGCAAATTGAAGAGCTACCACGACGACCACCACAAAGGCCATAAGGATCAACAGAAGGTGTCACTTAGCTGAAGTCAAAGGGCTAAATAGAAGAACAATAACTAGAAGAATGCCAACTGAAGGGCTAATTACAAGAAAGCCACTAAAAAACATCCAACTAAATAATTGGCTGAAGAAGCCCATGTTGTAGCTAAAGGGCCAAATATAACCGAAATTGAACGGCCAAGTGAAATGTCAAAAGAATGGCCTAAGAAATCATGACGAGAAGAAGGGCCAACAAATCACAAGTTGCTAAAAGTGACGCTCCGATTCAAATAAGAGAGGTTCTTGGGAATAGATTAAGATAATATGTTTATAGCCTTTATATAGATAAGCATATCAGAACAGTCATTCTTAATATAAGTTTTATTGGCTGCATTTAATTTAATTTATAATGCAAACTTTTGCTGACAATTTAGTTCTTTTTTTTTTTTTGTAGCTTGGAAGAAGTTTAGGAGATACTTATCTCTCAAGGCCCAACTCAATAATTAATGGCTGCACCAACAAAGAAGAAGAACGTAGTTGCAGCTCCATCTGAATTAATTTTGCCTGGGATAATTACAGCTTTGTCTGAATCAGTACATCCTAAGACTACTAAAGAAGAATTTGCATGTCTAGTTATAAAGAGTGCAAGAATTGTGAATCAAGTAAAACGTCCATCATAAGGAGCACGAACATGGGGTTGTGAGATGGGATGGAATGGTTTGTGGGGGCTTAAGAGTCAATTTTATTTATAACTTGCTATAGATAGTGTTTTCTTAGTTTGTCATTGAAGCTGTGAGACTTAATTTCAATATCAATGAAACAATCTTGCTATTTATTAAATTTCTTTTCCATTTTTATTTTCTGGATTTTGCTTTTACTTATTGCTTGTCATGGTTGGTGGCTAGTAGTGGTTTTGGTTATTTGTTTTGTGGTGGTGGCTGGTGGTTATTTCGATGGCTGGTGGCTATTGGTGGTGGGTTTGTGGTCATAGTTGGGGGCTAGTATAACACATTATGCAAGCGTACAATGTGCACATCTTGCACCAAGACTCAACTTGCACGAGCACCTTATGTAGTAGACCCACCACAACATAGTGGCTACTAGTAGTAGGTCTATGATTTGGTGGTGAGTCTATAGTGGTGGCTGGGGTACTGATATGGCAATTGGGGTGTTGGTGTAGCTGATGGTGGTGGTTGGTGATGCTTTATGGTAAGTCTATGTTGGCAATTGAGGGCTTATGAAGCACCTAATGCAAGTTAGTGCAAGGCTCAGCTTGCACCAACACATTCTATAGCAATATATGGGTTTGTGGTGATGGCTGGGGTGCCTGATGTGGTTAGTGGTGGTGCCTGGTGATGGCTAGTGGTGCTTGGTGGTGACTAGTGGTGATTAGGGGCTCCTACAGTACTTGGTGCAAGTGTGCAATTTGCACATCTTGCACCAGGTGGTGTGGGTACAAGCTGGTGCAAGGTTTAGCTTGCATTGGCACCTTCTGTTCAACTACACCACCATCACAGTGGTGGCTGGTGGTGGCTCAAAGTGATGGCTAAGGTGCTTGGTGTGGCTGGTGGTGGTGGCTAGTGGCCATGGTCTGTGGTTTACGGCTGGTGCAATTTTTAGGGAAATCTATAAAAATTAATACTTAATTGACACATTCTAAAAAAAAAAAATTGGTATGTGAGTGTTCATTTTTAATCACGAGTGGCACTTATGTAATCACTTTTGATAATATCCTAATACTTAAGTATTTTTTTTCATCAAGACTGGCACTTAAGTGGTTACTAAATACAAGTTACAGCACTCGAGTAATCACTTGCGTATGTCTTATGTATATGCTGGTTTGCAGTAAACCAAAGAAGCAACTCATTCAATTCAATATTTGCTGGTTTACATTCAACTCAAGTAAAGATGTCACCACAACACATTGACCCGATACACATCCTTGCTGGTTTATATTTAAGAACAAGCAAAAGCATCATTTTATTCATTCATTCCCTTTCTTTGACCTCCTTACAAGTATAAGAATTCAGCCACAATTTATATGATAGGATAGACAACAACAAAGTCACAACGATTTTGTGGATAACACAAACTTCTTCTCATCTTAAAAAAAATTATCTACATTTGATCCAAAATAATTACATTTGTCCACTCATTTTCAACTATGGCAGTCAAAGAAACTTCTTATCTTCAAGTGTTTTACATGTCATCATAAAGTGATATAGACAACAAAACAACATCACAATAAACACTTAGTAACACTTCCGTTCAATTTTCATCCTTGAAACTTCATTCTTCAAATGGTTAGTAAAAAATGCTTCAATTTGCATTGAGTTAATATCATCTAAATAGTCCACGAAAGTAAATGGAGGTTGATGTTGTCTATCAATTAGGTCCAATGTCATCTCTATGGCTTAGTGAGAGAACTTTGCATCGCCCATTTGAAATATTTGCACTTCGACCCGTCTCTATATCCAATTCATCTATAGTCTTTTCCCAAGATTCGTTCATAATGTTCTTCTTGGACTTAGTAACCCATAATAATAGAAATACTCACCTTCTCATTTGCTTCAGTGAGAGGAATTTGAGCCGCTATTAAAAGTCTTGCTCTTTATCTTCAATATTCGGTGGTGGAATTTGGAACAAATCAAAATTAGGATTTGAGATTAGGTTTGAGCGCTTCAATAGGGATTTTGGCCGATTTAGGGGTTTAGGTTTGGGGCAATTGGGAGACGACATTATTTTGGCCGATTTAGGGCTTTTATTTGGCCAACTATGGAAATGACATCATTTTAGATAAGTTAGAGTTAAGTAAGCTCTCCAGCAAGTCACGTAGGTGACCGATATTAATAAAAAATTACCACGTCAAATTTTTAGCAGAGTTCGTCGAACTTGACATTCGGGTATCCCATTTTTTATTTTTTTTAAAGTGATACTTAAGTGTATCCTTCGTAACTTTTGGTACTTAAGTGTCCATCCGTGCTAAGTTTGGATACTACAAGTGTTCTTTTACCTTATGTTTTCTCTTTTAACAAAGTGTTATTTCATGTAATCCTTTCTGATTTGATCTCAAAACATGCAAAATGATATGTTCATGTATACGTGCCCAAGCAATTGAATAAACAATAAATAATAAAAGATAAAGGAAGAATGGTAAAGACAAGTAAACCCCATTTGTATTTTGCAAAGCTTAAATAAACACTTGTTATAAAGTTCAACGACAGGACCATCGCGAGCTATAAATAAAAAATACACGTGCAGTAGTATAATAAAAGAAACTTTCTTAATTTGTCATGAGAGCTAAATTCTAGGCGGAACATGATAAACGACGAACAAAAATTAAACTAAACGTATCTTGACTAGGAAACATTAAAGAGACTAAGAGTAGCAAACCATTTAATTTTCACAAATTAAAAAAAAAAAATACTCAAACTAGAAGATCAATTTGATTTGGGAAATGACAACCAGTAATTTCTATTCCAGAAACAATTTTTCTATTCCAAACCTGTTTCTGGAATAGAAATCCGTTTAATGAACTTATTCCGTTTTTCTATTTTTAGAATAGATTTCTATTCTAGAAATAGGTTTGGAATAAAAATCAGAAGTAGAAATTTTCTACTTCTCTATTTCTGGAACAGAAATGAGAAATAAAAAATTTTCTCATCATTTGTCAATCGGTCCTTCATTCGTTGTCGCCGACCACCGTCCATCGATCGCCCGCCACCCGCCGGCCCCCCTCCGGCCGTCGGGCCCCGCCGCCGCTATCGCCATCCGTCACCGCCATCCGCTGGTCCGCCGTTGTCCGAAAGGAAGAAATTTTGTGTTGTTATCAAACGGATTTTTATTTTTAGAGTGGAAATTTCATGTCGTTATCAAACTATTATTTTTACTTAGAAACTCTTCAAGAAATAGAAATAGAAAAATCTATTTCTGTTCCAGAAACTATTTCTGAAATAGAATGGTTGTCATGTGCACCCTTAAATTTGGAAACCAATTTAAACTAGGAGACCTATTTGAATTAGGAAATATACTTAACAAGGTAGCATATTCAAATTAAGAAACGTACTTAACCTAGGAAATCAACACTAATTAGGAAACATATTTCAATTAGAAAAATTACTCAAATTTAAAAGCCTACTTAAACTAGGAAATTTACCCGATTAGGAACTTTTTTGAATTAAGGAATCTTATTAGGAAACCTATTTAAACTAGGAAACCTACAATAATTAGGGAAATCTACTTAGATTAGGAAATCTATTCAAATTAGAAAACCTACTTGGACTATAGAAATCCACTCAAATTAGGGTCACTCCACTATATAGGAAACTTACTTAAAGTCGAAAAACTTCTTAGATTAGGAAACCCATCTTTAATTAAGAAACTTACTTAATTAGAAGAATTATTCGATTTAAGAAACCTATCCTAATTTGGCAACCTGTATAAACTAGGAAGACTAGACAAATGAGAAAATGAACTAGGAAGCATATTTAAATTAGGAAAGTTACGTGAATTAGGAAATCTACTCCCTAAAAAATTCTTACCGCAAGCTAAAATGAACAATGTCTAATACATTCTTTATTAGGGTAATGAACTCTTTTTAAGCAGGTAAATCCCAAATTCCATGAAATACACCATTAACCTTTTATTGCATCTTTATCATATGGTAATGTGTTAAATATAAAATATGAAAATATCTATTGTCTTTACAACAATTACTTGTTCCTTACCTATATAAGTTATAGCACTTAGGAACTCTAGATATCAATTGTGTTATGTCTAGAGAAATGTCCTCTCTCATAACCTCATTTCCTTATTCACAATGTTACAAATTTATAGGAACCTCGTTTTGCCTTCGTGAGTATGAACTTAATATGAATCTCAAATGTTCAACCAATGAAGCAATCAGATCAGCGATTTACCAAACACTCCCAAGTCATGGTAAAAATTATGAATATCTCTCTCTACATCAGATGTCATTCTATGTCACAACAATTGACATAATGTCTTTTTTTTCCAATTTTCAATGCAGAGTAACAAAATTATTTAGGAATTGGTGCGTAGGGAGTCCCTTTTATGGGATTTCTTTGGTCATTCCCATAGTCCCTTCATCTAAGGATTAGGACTCGTCGATCATCATCCTATAAGAAGGAAGAGGAGGAGAACCTGGAAGCTATCACGGGCAACAAGAAATGGTTGTGCAAGAGTATCCCACATCAGTTGTCTGGTGATGCGCATCCCACCTCAATTGTTCGGAGATTCATGTTCTCTTCATATACATGTTATCTTTCTCCTCTTAGAAATTTTGATTTTTGTGTTGTATATTATGGTGATTCAACATAGATTCCCCGTCTTGGAAGTGGGCCAAATTACCCCTTGATCACTAGGGTATGAAAAGTCAATAATCATACAATGCATTGAAGGGACAAGTGATGCCTATGAGAAGATTTGTGAAGGCTCAACGCCTTTGGTCTCTATTCGGACACTCATATCAAAGTCAGGTTCTGTTGAGAGACGTTAAAGTATTCTACACCTGTTGTATAGTTTCCCTAGGGAGAAACTTATGTTCTTAGCCTATAGGTAAATCCCATCGATATAGTACCCTATTCCACTATTCGCATTCTCTCAATCGTATTCATATCGTCCATACCATAGCATTTTATCTCTAAACATGCAAAACTTTATGCTCATGTACAAGTGCCCAATAAAGTTAAACAATTAATAATATAGATAAAGAAAGAACGGGAAAGAAAAGTCAACCCATCATCGGGCGAAGTTTAAATAACAACTTGTTGTGAAGCCTGGGACAGGATCCCGTGATCTATGCATAAGAAAAATATAGGTGTAATAGTCTAATGAAAGAAAATTTCTTAACCCATTTCGTGCAAGCCAAATTCTACATGCAATGCGATAAAACAATGAACAAAAACTAAAGTGAAGAATGCATAACTAAATTTTCAACCCTATCTTGCAATTCGTATTAAAATGTAAAAAGCTCAAAAGAAAGCACAAATCAGCGATGTTTAACTTTAAAAGCATATAAATTTATTCTCGAAAAACATTATGTTAAAATCGACTAGATAATTAGATTAAATTTTTTCACTTGATATAAAGTTTTCCTCAAACTATTTGATTAAAAAAAAAAAAAGCAATTGATTGTGCATTCTTAAGCCATTATAACTAGAAATTTCTAATCTTTTAGGTAACTTATGTGATTAAAATATCAGATCACAAATTAAAATTAACAACCTTGTCCAGGCAAAATGATAATATGATACATGATAAGATAATATATTTTTAGGTGTAACTCAACATTTTTATTGTGAAACTGATAAGATTGGACAGAATATAAAATAAATGCAATTTTGCAGGTCAATACGATAAATAAGAAACAATAATTTGAAGAGAGAGGGGGTATTTTGGTAAGTTCATTGGAAAAAAAAGAGGAGTGTTTTAGCCAAAATGGGGTGGAAATATCGTCACTCTTAAAAAATAAAAATAAAAACTACTCAAAATAGGAAATCAAATTGATTTAGGAAATCTACTAAAGGAAAACAACTTAAATTATAAAACCTACTGGAATTAGGATATACACTTAACAAGGAAGCATGTTCAAATTAAGAAACCTATTTAACATAGGAAACCAACACTAATTAGGAAAAATATTTAAAGTAGGAAACCTACTTAAATCAGGAAACCTACCTAGATGAGGAATCCTACTTGAACTAAAATCTACTCAAATTAGGAAACCTACAATAATTGGGAAAGCTACTTAAAATAGGAAACCTACACCAATTAGGAAACCAACTTGAACTAAGAAATCTACTGAAATTAAGAAACCTACTTAATCTAAAAAACCAGCATTAATTAGGAAACATACTTAAACTAGGAAAATTACTAAAATTAGGAAACCTACTTAGATTAAGGAACCTACTTTCATTAAGAAGTATGCTCAAATTAGAGACTACTTGAACCAGGAAGCCTACACTAATTAGGAAAGTTAATTTAACTAGGAAACCTACTTGAACTAACCTTCTTAGGCTGCGTTTGGTCGACCGGATAAAAATCAAGATATGATATGTTTTATTATATTCCGTGTTTGGTAGCTGTCTAGATAGGATAAGGTCGGATATAAAAGGGATATAAACCGGATAAAAAAAAAATCCGAGGGGGGTGTGATAAGGTTGGATATGATTTATTTTATTTGAAACATAAAACCTACACTTTTTTTCTTTCTCCGTCGTTCACCCATAAACGACTCCAACTCCTTTGTTTCCAAAGTATCAATGTTGAAGCCTTCTCCTCAATAGCTCTCTGATTCACATCGAAATTTTACGAAAGTGACGAATTTTCGAAGGTAATTAATCATTCTCTCTCTCTCTCTCTCTCTCTCTCTCTCTATATATATATATATATATATATATATATATATATATATATATATATATATAACATTGACTTCTAAAGTAGCCATAAGATTGGTTGTGGATTGTTTTTCCGTTTCATCTATGTTTCGGCTTACGTAGGTCAGAATTGTAGTTCAATTGGTTTTTTTGCTAGTTGATTGGAGATCGTCTTCTTAGTAGTTTTGAATCTAAAGACTTATAAAGGCCTTTATGTTTTTGTGCAAAATATTTGATATCTTCAAAGAGAATTGTTCGGTTTTTCGATACCCAGATTTCCAAGGCTACTGCATCTCCTACAGCAATTGTTTTACCATGGACATATTTGATATCTTCAAAGAGAATTGTTTGTTCTTGGTTCGGTTTTTCGATACCCAGATTTCCAAGGCTACTGCATCTCCTACAACAATTGTTTTACCATGGACAATAGCTTGTCTATATAGAGCTTCACCTGAAGATGGCTGACCCATGGACTCCCCGTACCATCTAACTTCTTTATGTGTAGAGGAAGGCTTACTTCGCATAGGTGCTAAACCAGTTTTCGGACTTTCCTCTAGATTTACTGATATGTCTTCATTCTCATCCTCTTCATTCTCCTCTTGCTCCTCAATGTCATCCTCCTCTTTTGCATCTGTGCATGTTCCCTCTTTTATTTCCTCTGGTGAGTAGTTGGAGTAGTACTCACCCCATATTCTATTGAGAAGCCTGGTTGTTATCGCCTTCATGGCCTTTCTCTTAGGTAAAACAGGTCCCATAACTCCCCTTGGATTTAAGTTTGGCAGGTTCTTCAGCAAAATCTTCTTCTTCTTCACAAGCCACTTGGTGTGGTGTCTCTCCTCCATTTTCTTTGAAAGACCGACCACAAAGGAACACTTCTTGATCTTTTTCATCAAGATATATTGCAAACAGTTGCAGTATTATTTGACCGTGCACCACCACATACCTTTCAACAGCTGCTGGATTAGAAGAAATATAAGCCGGATGAGATTTTGTCAAACTCCAAGACTTTCTTGATGACATATGCAAATGAAAGTTTTGATACTCGGCTTTGCTCCTTCAGCATTGTAATTATGCTTATTCCGACCCTTGCTGTCCTAAGTACAGGAGTATACCATGAAGCATACTGCTTTGATGGTTTCCTGAGTCTGTACCTAAATATACACAGAGACAAACACCTGCCAATTTCATTTACCTCACTAAGTAGACATGATATAGCTAGGCCATTTCACGATACCATCAACTTAATTGGGGGAAATCTAGTCAGGAAAGGGGCAAATACCCAAAATAGAAGAAGCTTATAATATTTCTTAATGATCAAAAACCTAGTCTAGCATATTTCAATGCTCGAAGTCTCTATCTAGTATACCATGAAATAATTGCTATGGGAGTGATTTGGGAGTGGTGAGAATGCACGAATTATATACCCAAATGTTCGCTGGGTATGCTTGAAAGTTTGGCTTTGAAAAACAGCCGAAGCAAGTCCACGAGATCAAGAATTTTCTCCTTATTGCAAGGAGGAAGGAGAACCTCCTTGAAATTTGCTGATTTAAAAAAAAAAAAAAAGATATTATTTTACATGTTTTTTTCTATTATCTAACCTATTAATTTGTACTTGTCTAATGTTGTTTTTTCCTCATTAGAAATGGATCACAATGATAGAGAGGAAATTTTCACCATTCTTATATTAGAGGAGATGAGCCTCCAATGTTGCTTTTGTGTATGATGTATATGCTACTAGTGTCCATTGCTCTTGAAAGGCACTACCGCAAGCATATATTGAAGGATCGGACATTTATTAGAATCCAAGCTCATTTAGATCACCTTGACCGCCTCATTAGGAGCAATGACTTGAATTGTGCCAAACAACTTAGGATGGATAGACGTGCATTTACTCTACTATGCAAGTTGGCATGTACAATTGGTGGGTTAAAAGAAGATGGACTTGTAACTATAGAAGAACAAATGGCCATGTTTCTACATATACTTGCCCATCACATGAAAAATCAAGTCATCAAGTTAAGATTTATGAGGTCTGGGGAGGCAATAAGTAGGTACTTTAACTTAGTTTTAAAGGCGGTGTTAAGAATGCATAGTGTGCTTCTTGTCTCACTTGAACCAGTTCCAGAGGAATGTGCCGACGAGAGATGTAAGTGGTTTAAGGTATGTTTGTTATGCTATTTCATGGACTAATTTAATACTTTAAAGAGAATGTTATTTTTATTAATTTTATGTTTCTAGGGTTGCTTAGGAGCATTAGATAGCACATATATAAGGGTATGTGTTCCAGAGGTTGATAAACCGAGGTACCAAAATAGAAAGGGTGAGGTTGCGTCCAATGTATTAGGAGTTTGCTCATGTGACACGAGATTCATTTATGTTTTACCTGGATGGGAAGGCTCAGTAGCAGATTCTAGAGTGCTTCGAGATGCTTTAGTTAAACCCAATGGTTTAAAGATCCCCATTGGTAAGATAAGCCTTTATCAATATATTGCATTCTATGTATTGTAGGTTTTAAAGGTTCTAAGACAACTAATAATATCATCATTTGTTATTAGGTAATTATTATCTTGTAGATGCCAAATACACAAATGGGGAGGGCTTTCTTGCTCCTTATAGAGGTACTCGATACTATCTATTTGATTGGACAGAAGGTCGTACACCAAATTCACCCGAGGTGTACTTCAACATGAAGCATTCTCAAGCTAGAAATGTCATAGAAAGATGCTTCGGTCTACTTAAGTTACGGTAGGCTATTCTTAGGAGTCCATCTTTTTATCCAATTAGAACACAATGTCAAATAATTATAGCTTGTTGCCTTTTGCACAACTTGATAAGAAGAGGCATGGTTAGATGAAGTTGCTACCACTGTTGAAGATGTGGAAACAATTGATGTTGTTGAGCCGTCGGATCATTGGGCAACATGGAGGAAAAATTTAGCAGTACAAATGTTTAATGAGTGGAATGCAAGTCGAGGACATGGAGGAGTTGTATGATTTTATATTATTTAAAAAAATCATCCGTTTTCCATTGTTGCAAGACTTGCATTATAAGATGTTTTTTTTTTTTTTTCCAATTTCTATTAGACATGTGTAATATGGTGCTGGTCATTATTGAGACATATATTTCCTATATAATGTTTGAATTATGACTTTATCATTTTAAATTTGAAGTACTATGTTGACTCTATCATTAAATTTTCTCTACCACGTTATCTTCCATCATTAAATTTTTTGAAATTGCAATGAGATGTTTAGGAATGGAAAGTAGTGATTTCAGTCAAACTCAAGGAAGGGGAACAAAGAGAGATTGACATATATGGACAATAGATGAAGAAAATGCACTTCTAGATGGTCTTGAAGAATTAGTTACGCGAGGAATGAAAGCCGATAACAGCTTCAAGAGTGGTTACATGATTTTGTTAGAGAAGTGGTTTGAAGAAAAGTTCCCTTGTTCTGGCATCAAGGGTAATCCTCACATAGAGTCGAAAATGAAAAATTTGAAAGAGTTGTATAATCAGATATATGACTTGAGGAATCAAAGTGGCTTTGGGTGGGACCATGAAAAGCATTGTGTTGAAATTCATTCTAAGGATAGTTGGCAAAAATATTGCAAGGTTTGTGTCACTTCTTCTCATTTTTCTTCTTTATTAATTGTTTCATTTTTAACAAAATAATATCATTTTCTTTGTAGACCTATCCAGGAGCTGCTTCTTTGAGAGGGAAGTCCTTCCCTCAATATGATCGACCATCAGCCATATTTGGAAAAGACCGTGCCAAGGGAAATCTCAGTGAAGACCCTTCAGAAGCTCATGTGGCTATAGATCATGAGGAAAGTTTTTGATTCTTCAAGAAGAAAAAGGGCTAAAGCAAGTAACAAATGGGTTGCTAGCTTAGTTGAGATAACAGGATCTTTTGGCTCATTCTTGGAAAAAGCTAGAAGAGAATGGAGATGATTGCTAACCGCATCGGACATGCCAAGGATTTGGATAAAGACAAACGAAAAATCAATGAGGAGCTTCTTCAAATGTCTTTAGGTACTATGGATAGAATAAAATTATGTAGAAAAATTGTGAAAGATCCTAAGAATATTCATCTATTTTTGGGATTTCAAGGAGACGACAAAAAAGCATTTGTGGAATTACTTCTCTAAGAGATGAGAGAAGAGAATGAGTGATTATTGGGAGTGATGGATTGTAGTGAATGAAGTTGTATTAGATTAGCACTTTAAGCTTTGTTCCAAATTGGACATCTGTCTTAGAGTCTTATATTTGGTGTTTATGATTTTAGTTATATTGAGTTGTTTCTGAATTTGT
The DNA here is from genome assembly GCA_014182375.1 of Eucalyptus virginea. Classification (NCBI taxonomy): domain Eukaryota; kingdom Viridiplantae; phylum Streptophyta; class Magnoliopsida; order Myrtales; family Myrtaceae; genus Eucalyptus; species Eucalyptus virginea. The sequence goes on from CM024520.1 coordinate 26,484,421, forward strand.
AGAAAATATGTTTTCTCTCCATACTTTTTTCTTTTTTTCTTCTTTATTTTTTTAAAGGGTTTTTGGGGCTAGCTATAAGCTTTAATGTTATCTTTTTGGACCTTTCGATTGTAGCCATGACTTGAAAAGAGATGGATATGGCTTGAAACTTTATCTCTATGTTGATTGCCAAGAAAACCATTATCTATAATATTCTTTGCCTCTGTCTTTTATTTTCCTAAATAATTTCTCCGTCTCTTTGGCAAAAAACCTAGCCATGAACTTAAAAAAAGCCTTAAGTCAAGATAGTTCGCATCTACTACTTTATATGGACGTGAACATGAGTTTACTTTGGTCAAAATGCAGCTGGCCGATACTCAACAAATGTAATGTACTTTACAAATGCGAATTGTTCAAAGATTGTTCGTTAACGTGATAAATTATCATTGCATCCTCGTGACAGCTGGAAAAAAAAAAAAAAAAAAAGCGAATGAACTTTGGACTTTATGCTTTGTTCTAATTGGGCATTTGTTTGATTTGGTATTGGACCTATAATAAAATGGAAACAAATGAAAAACTTGTAAGAGAGAAAAAGAATTCATGTTTCAAAGTGAATATATTGAAATTGAGGTTATTCTAAAAACATTTGATGTTGAAGGGGGTAACCAAAAGATTATTTCAAATGAACAGAAAAGATTATTACGATCTGTAATCATGAAAGTCAATGAGAATCTGTTAATTTGAAAAAGATATATTGTTTTGGATGATTTTGTGAATATTAAACCTGCAAATTTGTACTTGCCTAATGTTATTATTTTTAAAATATCCAAATTTAAATCCGTAGTTCACCAACCGATAGATTGGATAAGATATGAAGATATCCGACTTTAAATCAGTAGTTTACCAAACAGTGAGAAATCCATGGATTTCTTATTCGGTTCTATCATGTTTAGAAATCCGGACGACCAAATGCAGCCTTAGTGAAGGAAGCGCACTTACATTGAGGAATCTACTCAAAATTAGAAAACTAGTTCAATTAGGTGATCTATATGAATTTGGCAACCTACATAAGCTAGAAGACTACTCAAATGAGAAAACCTACTCGAACTAGGAAACCTATTTAAATTAGGAAAGCTACGTTAACTAGGAAATCTATGCTAATTGTTAAAAAGTCACTAAAAAAATAATGAATGCAAACTTGGAATAAAATGACATAAAACTGAATCAGAATCAAAACATGATTTATAAATTAATCAAATCCATGAAAAGTTCGCATTGAGATGGGTTACGATTGAAGCGAGCAAGTTAAACTCCATAAAGCTAAAGACAAACTATGATGGTGCCCAAAAGGAACGAATTAATTAGTGTTGAAGCTAATGATGCAACTAAGAGGGGGGTAACTAAGTTGATTTGGAAAACATAATAATTTTTTCGCAGAATAGCTAAAGTTAAATTTGATAGAAGCTGAAATTGTTTGATAATCAAGACAAAACTTCGAGTTTATACCTTCAAATGCCAAAGACAAGGTCGCGTGAATTCTCTCCTTGTCCGCTATACTTGCACGGTCGCCAACCTCTAGCGCCATTTGTCAATGATATTGTCCACTTTGGGTTGTAGGACTCACCTGCCCCATCTTAGGATTTTGCTCCTCTAGGCTTTGCTTAAAAAAAAAACAAAAAAAAAAGCTCTTTAATAGTTCAAACCGGTGTTATCCTTACATGGCACGTTATTGCACCTGATGGTTTTACTAGCGATGGGTTTAAGGCCCGTCCGCCCAAGTTGGGCCCAAAAAGCCCGGCCCACGGGAATAGGGCCCGTGGATGGAGGGACGTATAAAAGGGAAGAGAGAGAGAGAGAGAAGACACCTCTTGGACAATCGAACGTACGTACGTCTTCCCTTCTCCCGCGCACTCTCTCTCAAAAAGAAAAAGAAAAAGAAGAAACAGTAAAGCAAAAGGCACGTTTCTTCTTCCCTTCAAGGCGTAATCGGATCGAACAGGGCCAAATCTCTTCCTCCTATCGGCAGAGTGTCTAATCTGTGGCTAATAAGGTACGCTCGAATCCGTGGTGTGCTTTAGGATCGGTGATACGTGTTTTTTCCCGGGCTTCGCTTCCGCATTCGTTTTAAGGGTTCGATTTAGTGTCGAATCCGTTTTTTGGGGATTCGTTATTCCCAACATTGGTATTAGAGCCATAGTTCATGTTTTCCCGATCCTTTTTCGTGTTTTCTGATTGTTTTTTCGCGAAAGTAATTCGGCCGTACGGATCGGGGGGAGAAATCCCGACACTCGAGCAGTGTTCGCCCATTTTTCCGAGTTTTCGTAAGTCAAAATCGAATTCTGATGGCATAGGGAGAAAGGGGTTGTCGAGATGAGTCTAGCGATATGTCGAACGCCGCCGGGAGACGCCGCACGCGCCCGGAAGCACTGGCTCGCCCAGCGCGTGCGGCACACGCGCCGGTCGGCGAACCGGCACGTGCGCGACACCGGCGGCGAATCGGCACGCACCGGTCGGCGGACCGATGCGTGCTGACGTCACCCAACGGTTAGTAACCGCTGGGGTGATGTCATCGATGACGTCAGCAATGACGCCGCTTGGCCGGGCGGTCACCGGCCGGCGACCTGACCGGCGACTCGACCTGACCCGAACCGCGGACGCCCGGCACGCACGCGGCACGTGCGGGCGGTTCGCGCGACCCGGCTTGACCGGCCCGACGGCCCGACCGATCCGACCGGTTCGACGACCATTGACCGCTGACCGTTGACCAAAAAAAAAAGAAAAAAAGGAAAATAATGTGTTTCTTTTTCAATTAAGTCTATGTGGATTATATGTGATCCCTTATTTATTCTGCATTTGTTGCAGGAACATTTCTGCATTTGTGGCAGGAAAAATGCCTCCCCTCAGGTTTCGCACACCTATTCGCGCAATTACCGATGAACAAAAAGAAATGCTGTCTAAGTTGATAGCTGAGCTGACTGATCATCGATGGGAGAGTGGTGTGGCATCCCAAAATTCATAATGACCTCTAGTTACATTAAAGTCTATGAATAGGTGATGGAAGTACCATCAAGTTATTTTATGGCCATTTAATCCATAATTTGCAATAAGATATATGGCCAAACTTTTAATGGATAATTATTTGGTAGGAAAGAAAATCCTATCATTGGCCATGTGTTTTATAAATTGGGATTTATGGATTTGTGACTATAAGTTTAATGGCCTTATTATTTATGTAATTAGGTATTTATTTAAATGATGATTAACATATATTATAAAAATAAAATACAATAAAATTGGGCCATTTAAGTTTGGACCTAGGGCCCAAGTGAGATGGGCCTAAAGTGGGCCATAAGCCTGGCCCATTGTTGCATGGAGGGGTAGCCGCATGGCTACCAAGTGTCTTCGGCAAGGGAGACACTTGTATCCTTCTTAAGGACAAGTGTCCCCCATGCAAGAGAAGGAAGCATGCAATATAAAAGCACCCAAAAGGAAGAGAGAGAGAGGGAGAGGGAGTGGCTGTCGGCCAAGAGAGAAAGGGAGAGAGAGAGATTGTGCGAGAGAGAGGGAGAGTGGCCGAGGGAGGAGAAGCCGAGAGGAAGGAGTCGTGCGCCGTCCGCTCGTGCTGTTCGTGAGGTCTAGAGGCAAGTTGGGAATCCACTTTCTACTCTTGCACCAATGTTTTCGCATGAACTGTTTGGAGTCAGAAACTTGTTTGAGCTTGCATGTGTGTTTAGAGTCCGATTTTGGCTTCGCTTTCTTCATGAAAGTTGTAGCTAACATTTTGAACTATAACATACTGAAATTTGGGGGAAAATTAGGGAGATTTGAGGGGTCAAACCCTCATCCTACGGAGATGCTAGATCTGGAATATTTTCGTATGAAATGTTTGAGTCAGAATGTTGTGAGAGCTTACATGCATGTTTAGAGTTCGATTTTGGCTTCGATTTCTTCGTGGAAGTTGTAGCTAACATCTTGTACTGTAACATACTGAAATTTCGTGGAAAATGATGGAGATATGAGAGGTTAATGTTCTATTCTACGGAGACCCCAGATCTGTGAAGTTCTCACTGACTTCTTGCTGGATTTTTGATTGCATGTTGATTTTTGTTGAAGATCTGACTTCTATATCTTCATGAAAGTTGTAGGTAACACCTTAAAATACAACATACTCAAATTTGAAGAGAAATGAACAAGTATAGCCTAGTAAATCGGCTAGATCTTGGAGACGATGATTCTGGTGATGTGTTCCGAGACACCCGAGACTTCATGGACTTAAATGGTGACCATAATTTGGTTATTTGACCTATATCTCTTCATAAAACTTGTAAAGGACACCTTGATACATAAAATATCCAAATTCCAGAGAAAACGAAAGAGGATAGGTAGGTTAAATCTCAGTATTTCGGAGATGTGTATTCTGGATGATGCGGTAAGGGTTCCAGAAGCTTCGTGAGGTTGAATAAAATAATATATAAGGAATATGACTTGGAGTTCTTCATGAAAGTTGTACGAAAATATCTTGGCTATAACCCAGTAAAATTTCATAATTTTTGGAGGCCATATGGATATTTTAATTGAATTTATTCGGAAACCGTGCATTCTGGTTTAATTCGAGAATCATAGGATGTTTTGGGAAAATTTGGCCATGAATTTTGCAAGTAATTATCATCCTATGGGTTTGTTTAATAATTTCTTGGATTTTGATTATTTTGGGAATTTATTGATATTAAAAATAAATAAATAAATAAATAAATAAATAAATAAATAATAAAATAAAATGGATTTTTATTTGGCCATGGATTCAATTTTATTTGTGTGGCATATGTGTGATGAGGTCTTTGTACATGTATTGAATTGAGATGTATACGTGATAAAGTTTCGGCATGTGTATGACATTTGAATTGAGATGCAAGTGTGAATTCCATGTCAAGTGTGATTTGTTTGATGCCATGCCAATTGCCATGTTAAATTGAGATAAAGAAATGGTAAATGTGGATGATGGTAAATGAGGAAGTGGTTGTGGTGGAGGATGATGGCCGGAATGTATAGAGATGCATTGCCGGAATTCCCCGGGAGTGTCGGGATGCCCGGTGGTATACGGTACGTAATTCCAGGGGAGGCCCGGTGGTATGTCGGTACATAATTCTGGAAGCCCTGTCGGAGGTTTCTGCCCGAAGGGAATGCCTCGCGATGTCAGGATTTGGGTGCGTGATGCCTGACTAGAAGGGTAAAGGCCGGAAGCCCTGTCGGAAGGTTTCTGCCCGAAGGGAATGCCTCGTGATGCTAGTTGGGATGCGAGATGCCCGTAATGTGGGGGGCCGGAAACCCGGTGGCCATGGGATGGCTGAGTTGGCCGGGAGCCCTGTCGGAGGTTTCTGCCCGAAGGGTTGATGATGAGATTGATGATTTGAGAAATGAATGACGTGGTGATCAAAATTGAAAGATAAAGATGAAAATTAACCTACGACATGATATGCATGATGATATGCATGATAGTGATGATGATATGTGATGTGAAATATGATGATCACCCATGATATGATATGCATGATGATATGCATGATAATGATGATGATGATATGTGATGTGATATGATGATCACCTATGATAATATATGCATGATGATATGCATGATGATGATGATGATGATTTGTGATGTGATGTGATGATCACCCATGGCATGATATGCATGATGATGATAATGATATGTGATATGGCATGATATGCATGATGATATGCCATGATGATGATGTGATGATGTCATGATGATAACTATATGAGTATGACATGATGATACACATGTATGTATTATGATTGTGATGATGACGCATGATAGTAAACGCATGACTTCAAGGTAAGTAATGCCTGCAATGCATGTATGACTTGTATGATGCATTGAGTTGTTATTGGATTCCTTTACCTGCTGAGTGGTTGTACTCACCCCTTTTGGGGACCAACATTTCAGATTAGTAGATGAATTGAGCGGTTGGATATGACCGCGAGGAGAAGGATAGCAAAGGAGGGAACTTTTAGACGCCAACACTGATCGATGGACTTTAAGTATTCAACTGTTGGAGAAGATGCCGGTCATCCTTTGAAGTGTAGCCTAGTATAGAAGACTATGGCATTTTGATGTACCGATGAATGATGTTCATCTGCTCTATGTAAATAAACGTGTTCGGTTTTAACTTATATAAAACATTTAGTAGGTGTGCATCGATTTCTGAATGCAGGGAAGGGAATTGTTGGATATGCTTCCGTTATGTAAATTGCGCAAGGGACCGTTAATAAAAGATGTAAACCCCCATGGTTGTATGGATCCGCTGCAACTAAAAATGGTATCAGAGTGATATGTGATTAGGAAAAGAAAAAGGAAAAGCGAGCTATGGTGACCCTAGCGGATCGGGGGCCGTCGAGGGGTGCCACATCCCCTGTTTTGGTATCAGAGTTATGGTCTATTTGGAGTGATAAGGAGCCTAAGATGGAAATGAGGATAGAATGATTCACACCATAGGATATAAAACGGAATAATTGAATAACGAGTGATGAGTATTCACTTGTAGATCCCTAGTAGTTAATTTTGAGTTGGCTTTCGGTACCAGTAACATGTATATGTTACTTATGTAGTAATAGTAGTTTCTTTGACTGGAGGCAGTGAGTCTCAGATTATTCCTGAGGCAATGCTTGGAAATTGCAGGAAAGTCATGGTACGAGCTGGAAGTGCTCATCCATCGAGGGCTGAAGCCTCTGCTGTAAAGGCTAAACCCCGAATGGAAGATATCCTGCAAGCATTGGCCGATATTGGGAATCTGATGGATAGACAAGCGCAGTAACAACCTGGAGTGGAACGTCGCCCTCAGGGACTAGTGGAACAATTCATAAAGTTGAAACCACTTAAGTTTAGTGGAATGGGAAGTCCTGAGGAGGCGGAGCATTGGATTGATGGAATGGAACAGATTTTCCGGTTGTTGGACTGTAGTGAGGCTGAAAAAATAGTTTTGGCAGAGTACCAGCTAGAGGGAAATGCAAAGTTTTGGTGGAGAGCTTCGAAGGATACGATCTTTCCACCAGGTACTGATGTGAACTGGGATGAGTTTGTTAGGGCTTCAATAGGAAGCATTTCTCTGATTGTGCCAAGGATAGGAAGATCACTGAATTTGTTCAGTTAGAACAAAGGGAGATGACAATAGACCAGTATGAGGCAATATTTTCTGAATTATCTAGGTATGCTCCTAAGTTGGTTGAGGATCGAGAGGAAAAGGCTAAAAGATTTTTGAAATGGTTGAGGACTGATATTAGGAAACAACTGGTGCCTTTGAATATAAGGGATTATAATGAGATTTATGAGAGGGCACAGTTGGTGGAGCAAGAGTTAATGAGAGAGCAATCAGAATCTAAGAAACAGATGACCTTTAATGATGTTCAAAGGGGTAAGAGACCTTATCCTGGTCAAGGTCAGACCTGGGAATCTAAGAAAAAGAGTAACTTTGGAAATTTTAGAAAAGTTTGGAATGCCCCAACTTTTGGGAGAGTACCCTACCAGGGTAATTTTTGCCAAGGATGTGGTAGACAACATGGGCCAGGACCTTGTAATAGCCAACTAAGATGTAATGGATGTGGGCAAATAGGACACTTTAAGAAAGATTGTCCACAAAAGAGGTTGCAATCGAATGTCAACTCGGTGCGACAAGTACAACAAAGTACTGGTGGACCAAATTTACTAAGGAACCCACAGAGGCCACCACCATAAGGAAGGGTGTATGCAGTCACTCAAGAGGAAGCGGGAGCTTCCAAAAGTGTTATCTCAGGTACGATTTCGATAGAGGGATAAGAAGGCATATGCATTATTTGATATAAGTGGCACGCATCCATTTGTGTCTGAGAAAATATAAATGATTGTGAATAGTAGGAACCAAATCTCTAGATATGCCTCTTTGTATTTCTGCATCGCTAAAAGATATACTGTTATCTACGTTGGCATGTGAGATGAGTGAGATAACCCTAGGGGAATGAGATCTGGAACTGGACTTAATAGTGATAGTTATGTATGACTTTGATGTCATCGTAGGAATGGACTAGTTCCGTAAGCAATGGACTAGGATGAATGATCTCCTGAGATAGTACTTACCCATGCGCTAAGGATAAAACCGTGAGGCTAAGAATGGGATAAGTCAAAGCGGATAATATCTCTGTAAGTTAATCCCTATTGAAACGAGACCATTCAGTAGATGTATAGTTCGGGTTCGAACCAGGCGAAAGCTGGTGTACCTGTAACGTCCTGGTTTGATGAGAGTGAGGAGTGGACGCCGAGGTTAAAGGACCTGAACAAGGAGCGGCTCCTGGCAGGCTTCTAGAATGGCAAAAGGGGATAGGAATGAACCGAACTATGAATTGAACTGGAATGGTAGTGTTTATGGGATAATCTTGTCAGAGTAGCGCAGTGGAAGCATGGTTAAGCTTGTGGAACTCTTGTTTGTGAAAAAAGAAGAAGGACATGTCGATGCGTTTGTGCATTGATTATAGGCAATTGAATCATGCAATTGTTAAGAGTAAGTACTCATTACCTAGAATTGATGACGTATTTGACCAACTGCAAGGAAGTCTGGTCTTTAATTGACTTGAGATCAGGATACCGGTTAAGGATAAAGAAAGAAGACATTCCTAAGACCGTATCTAGGACTCGCTATGGACACTATGAGTTCCTAGTTATGCTATGTGGATTGACGAATGCCTTAACTGCATTCATGGATTTAATGAATAGGATATTTAAGCCTTATTTTGGATCAAATTGTGATTGTCTTCATTTGATGATATTCTGATGTATTCTAAAGGACCTGAAGACATGCGTAGCATCTAAGCGTAGTACTGCAAGCAAGGCTTAAGAAGTGAATTATGAAGAGTGAGTTATGAATTTGAGGATTAAGTTATGATCATTTGAGCTAAGTAATGACTTCATATTTGAGGATTTCATTGGAAGTCTTGATGCATTACATGGAGGTATTTAGTATATATAGATTGATCTTGGAAGACATGAGTTTGAGTAGTCATATGAGATATGAAATTATTTGAGGTTTATATGTTGGAATTATAGGTTTAATCGATAGTGGTCAACTTTTAATTTTAGGTGATGATCTCAGTTTGAAAGGGTTTGGTGGAATTAGTGAATATGATCATTTGTGGTTATAGTCTTTCCAAGATGAAATGGTGGAAGTTCAAGTTGTGGATTTGATGAGTGATTAGTCTAAGTGATGATCATTTAGGATGAGATCTGAGATATATTCGGTGGAAACTAGACAAGTTTTATTTTGGTGGATTGTCGATCTTTGAATTGAATGAGTCTTGGTGGACTATCGATATTTGAACCGAATGACTGGTATTATATTTTAGGCTTGAATCTATGTTGCGGTGAATGCATAGTGAATGTCCTTGTTGGACTGAATCAAATGAGTTATTGGTGATGCTGATTTTGATGGTTCTAGGCTTGAATTGGTGGTGATAAAGGTATAGAAATTACACCAACAGTTTTGGTGGAATGGCATGAAGGTGGATGTAGCTAAACACGTTTCCTAGTGTTTAACATGCCAGCAAGTGAAAGTCTACTAACCTATATAATACATTGCCGTTGTTGTTTGATGTAGTACAATTAGATTGGAAATACTTGAGGTTGGATGTTTTCAAAGCTCTAAGATTTTACATGCAAACTACTTTGAAAATCTTAAGGTCGGGACTGAGTTTGATGACTCGCCGATGCGTTGATTTCGGTATTTCAAGAAAGGCTTAGGATTTTGGTATTTCAAAGTTTTTGGTTTCAAAAATCTTTACGATGGGACCAATATTATCGACCGCTGAACTATGATTTTCAATACTTCAAGAAATGCTTATGGTTTTTGGAGAAAATTTTCACCTGTACATTCCAAGTTTTGAACTTCAATCGAGAAGCATATTTTGATTGTGAAAACCTCTTGAATTTCATCAAAATTTATGAGTACTGTGACACCGTGCCCAAATGTTTTAAGAAATGTTTTCTATTTCAAAGAATTCTGAACTTTTTATAGAAAACATTCCAACCCATTGGAGTTGGGATTGAGATTGAATTTTGCCAAACGTACTGATTTAAATTTACTAAGGGTTTTGATAAAGTATTTTATTTCGTGCTGTGATGTAAGTGCGACTCGAGTCTTTACACGTGGATTCCGAAAAACATTTGAAATTTAAACGTGAACATGGATTTTATAGAATTGGTATCATGCTTTGATTTTGTTAATTGGTTTCAACGATATGAGATTTACTTATTTTCGAGGACTATCATTGTTATACCGCTGTGTCTTTGAAATCCCTATTAAATGATATCATGAGGTGGAATTTTCAAGAACTCAAAGGATTTTCCACATTGGTGATTTGAAAACGTTTTGACATGGAAATGACATATGATTTCAAAGTTTGCTAATGTCGTTGAGTGCTTTTGAAAATCTCAGTTTGTATTGTTTGATTTCATGAAGGAAGATTTTCAAGCGTTCGAAAGAAATTTCAGATGTGGTTGTTGTTTTAAAACTGTTTATGGTGTTGAGATAAATTAAGATATGATTAAGAGCTTGCATCCTTAACTTTAGAGGAAGTCTCAACCCGACCCTAGTCACATACTCGATCATGAAGCCATCAAAGTGGATGAGAGAGTAAGGTATATCGAAGAGCCTGTGCTGATATTGGATCGGAAGGAACAAATTCTCAGGACCAAGAGAATTCCATTGGTTAAGATATTATGGCGATATCATGATGTGGAGGAAGCCACATGGGAGAGTGTAAGTGAGATGAGGGAAAGGTACCCTCACTTGTTTAAGAGACATAGGAAATGTCTAATTTCGAGGACGAAATTCTCTAAGGATGGGAGAATTGTGGCATCGCAAAATTCATAATGACCTCTAGTTACATTAAAGTCTATGAATAGGTGATGGAAGTACCATCAAGTTATTTTATGGCCATTTAATCCATAATTTGCAATAAGATATATGGCCAAGCTTTTAATGGATAATTATTTGATAGGAAAGAAAATCCTATCATTGGCCATGTGTTTTATAAATTGGGATTTATGGATTTGTGACTATAAGTTTAATTGCCTTATTATTTATGCAATTAGGTATTTATTTAAATGATGATTAAGATATATTATAAAAATAAAATACAATAAAATTGGGCCATTTAAGTTTGGACCTAGGGCCCAAGTGAGATGGGCCTAAAGTGGGCCATAAGCCCGGCCCATTGTTGCATGGAGGGGTAGCCGCATGGCTACCAAGTGTCTTCGGCAAGGGAGACACTTGTCTCCTTAAGGACAAGTGTCCCCCATGCAAGAGAAGGAAGCATGCAATATAAAAGCACCCAAAAGGAAGAGAGAGAGAGGGAGAGGGAGTGGCTGTCGGCCAAGAGAGAAAGGGAGAGAGAGAGAGATTGTGCGAGAGAGAGGGAGAGTGGCCGAGGGAGGAGAAGCCGAGAGGAAGGAGTCGTGCGCCGTCCGCTCGTGCTGTTCGTGAGGTCTAGAGGCAAGTTGGGAATCCACTTTCTACTCTTGCACCAATGTTTTCGCATGAACTGTTTGGAGTCAGAAACTTGTTCGAGCTTGCATGTGTGTTTAGAGTCCGATTTTGGCTTCGCTTTCTTCATGAAAGTTGTAGCTAACATTTTGAACTATAACATACTGAAATTTGGGGGAAAATTAAGGAGATTTGAGGGGTCAAACCCTCATCCTACGGAGATGCTAGATCTGGAATATTTTCGTATGAACTGTTTGAGTCAGAATGTTGTGAGAGCTTACATGCATGTTTAGAGTTCGATTTTGGCTTCGATTTCTTCGTGGAAGTTGTAGCTAACATCTTGTACTGTAACATACTGAAATTTCGTGGAAAATTATGGAGATATGAGAGGTTAATGTTCTATTCTACGGAGACCCCAGATCTGTGAAGTTTTCACTGACTTCTTGCTGGATTTTTGATTGCATGTTGATTTTTGTTGAAGATCTGACTTCGATATCTTCATGAACGTTGTAGGTAACACCTTAAAATACAACATACTCAAATTTGAAGAGAAATGAACAAGTATAGCCTAGTAAATCGGCTAGATCTTGGAGACGATGATTCTGGTGATGTGTTCCGAGACACCCGAGACTTCATGGACTTAAATGGTGACCATACTTTGGTTATTTGACCTAGATCCCTTCATGAAACTTGTAAAGGACACCTTGATACATAACATATCCAAATTCCAGGGAAAAATAAAGAGGATAGGTAGGTTAAATCTCAGTATTTCGGAGATGTGTATTCTGGATGATGCGGTAAGGGTTCCAGAAGCTTCGTGAGGTTGAATAAAATAATCTATAAGGAATATGACTTGGAGTTCTTCATGAAAGTTGTACGAAAATATCTTGGCTATAACCCAGTAAAATTTCATAATTTTTGGAGGCCATATGGATATTTTAATTGAATTTATTCGGAAACCGTGCATTCTGGTTTAATTCGAGAATCATAAGATGTTTTGGGAAAATTGTGAGATTTAGTAAAAATTAAATTTGGCCACGAATTTTGCAATTAATTATCATCCTATGGGTTTGTTTAATAATTTCTTGGATTTTGATTATTTTGGGAATTTATTGATATTAAAAAATAAATAAATAAATAATAAAATAATAAAATAAAATAAAATAAAATAAAATGGATTTTTATTTGGCCATGGATTCAATTTTATTTGTGTGGCATATGTGTGATGAGGTCTTTGTACATGTATTGAATTGAGATGTATATGTGATAAAGTTTCGGCATGTGTATGACATTTGAATTGAGATGCAAGTGTGAATTCCATGTCAAGTGTGATTTGTTTGATGCCATGCCAATTGCCATGTTAAATTGAGATAAAGAAATGGTAAATGTGGATGATGGTAAATGAGGAAGTGGTTGTGGTGGAGGATGATGGCCGGAATGTATAGAGATGCATTGCCGGAATTCCCCGGGAGTGTCGGGATGCCCGGTGGTATACGGTACGTAATTCCAGGGGAGGCCTGGTGGTATGTCGGTACATAATTCTGGAAGCCCTGTCGGAGGTTTCTGCCCGAAGGGAATGCCTCGCGATGTCAGGATTTGGGTGCGTGATGCCTGGCTAGAAGGGTAAAGGCCGGAAGCCTTGTCAGAAGGTTTCTGCCCGAAGGGAATGCCTCGTGATGCTAGTTGGGATGCGAGATGCCCGTAATGTGGGGGGCCGGAAGCCCGGTGGCCATGGGATGGCTGAGTTGGCCGGGAGCCCTGTCGGAGGTTTCTGCCCGAAGGGTTGATGATGAGATTGATGATTTGAGAAATGGGTGACGTGGTGATCAAAATTGAAAGATAAAGATGAAAATTAACCTACGACATGATATGCATGATGATATGCATGATAGTGATGATGATATGTGATGTGAAATATGATGATCACCCATGATATGATATGCATGATGATATGCATGATAATGATGATGATGATATGTGATGTGATATGATGATCACCTATGATAATATATGCATGATGATATGCATGATGATGATGATGATGATATGTGATGTGATGTGATGATCACCCATGGCATGATATGCATGATGATGATAATGATATGTGATATGGCATGATATGCATGATGATATGCCATGATGATGATGTGATGATGTCATGATGATAACTATATGAGTATGACATGATGATACACATGTATGTATTATGATTGTGATGATGACGCATGATAGTAAACGCATGACTTCAAGGTAAGTAATGCCAAATGCATGTATGACTTGTATGATGCATTGAGTTGTTATTGGATTCCTTTACCTGCTGAGTGGTTGTACTCACCCCTTTTGGGGACCAACATTTCAGATTAGTAGATGAATTGAGTGGTTGGATATGACCGCAAGGAGAAGGATAGCAAAGGAGGGAACTTTTAGACGCCAACACTGATCGATGGACTTTAAGTATTCAACTGTTGGAGAAGATGCCGGTCATCCTTTGAAGTGTAGCCTAGTATAGAAGACTATGGCATTTTGATGTACCGATGAATGATGTCCATCTGCTCTATGTAAATAAACGTGTTCGGTTTTAACTTATATAAAACGTTTAGTAGGTGTGCATCGATTTCTGAATGTAGGGAAGGGAATGGTTGGATATGCTTCCGTTATGTAAATTATGCAAGAGACCGTTAATAAAAGATGTAAACCCCCATGGTTGTATGGACCCGCTGCAACTAAAAATGGTATCAGAGTGATATGTGATTAGGAAAAGAAAAAGGAAAAGCGAGCTGTGGTGACCCTAGCGGATCGGGGGCCGTCGAGGGGTGCCACAAGTGGTAACTTAATTGATCATGTCCTTGACGTCAATGGGAAGATTCAAAAGGTCATATGGAATGGTCGTCCTATGCCACAGTCTGAGATGGTGTGATTTTTCATGAACACTCTTCCACCTGAATGGCAAGATGTGTTGAATCGCATATGGGATGTCAACGGAGCTGCTTCTTATAAGAAAATTGTGATGGATTTTGTAAATGAATATTACTGTATTGTTACAAGGGAAAATATCAAGAAATTGAACAAAAGAGGATCTTTCCCAGTTCGTGTGCTAACTTAGTGTTAGTTGTATTGGCTGAACTTAGTTAAGTGTGCTTTGTGGACATCTTATATAACGTTTACTACCTGATTGTTGTTGATGTAGCAACCTATATGTTATTTGTATTATGTGAGAGCATTATTATTGTATGTCAATTATCTGTTGCTTTCTGTTATTGCTGGTTGCTGTGGGTAGTTTTAGAAGTTTTTGTAGCTTCATAGAATTGATTTTGCATATGACAATCATATTAATGATAGTTTTAAGTTAGGATTTTTGGACGATGATTGGAAACATAGTGACATTTTGATTCTGAAGCCTTATTTGAAATTATTCATTAATATGATGGGTCTATGTAAATAGGGATGCATAAATGATAGGCATTAATAATTCGTGCATATTTGTCTCGATTTGTTCGATCAATGGCTTCACCACAAAGAGCATAGTTGCTTTGAGCTGAACAAAGGTGAAAAGCTCAATGGTGACAACTATGAAATTTGGCAAATGAAAATCCAGTATGTGCTGGAAGAGCAAGAAGCACTTGAGGCTCTTAACCTAACCATGGTAGAACCTGAAGAAGGAAGCATTGCACAGCACAAAAGAGACAAGGAAGCTTTTTCTGCGTGAAAAAGAAAGAACTCTCTTGCTCGCATCACGTTGCTGAGCAGCATGGAAAATGATGTCATGCGAGAGTTTAAGCGTTTTGACAATGCCAAGGAAATGTGGGAGGCATTGACAGCTAGATTTGATCATATTTCGGTGACCAGACTGAGGCAGCTCACTATCAGATTTGACTCTTACAATGAGCCTCATGGTCAGATCATTAAGCAACATCTTAGAAAGATGTCAAACATGATAAATGAGCTGAAAGATGCTGGCCATGTCCTCACAAATGAGCAGCAAGTGCAAGCAGTGATTCGTTCCTTGCCTCAGAGTTGGGAGCATATGAAGGTGCACTTGACCCATAATGAAAATATCAAAACCTTTGAGGATGCAATGTGTCATCTTGAGCTGGAAGAGGACCGCCTCTTGGCGGCTAAGCCGGATGCTGAACTCTATCATGCGAGTTTTAGCTCAAAAGGCAAGGAAGAAGCAGGTCCTTCAGGGAAGAAACCCAAGTTTAACCAACATGGAAGAGGAAAGCGTCCTCGCATGAAAAAGCTTGCAAGGGTGAAATGCTACAACTGTGACAAAAAGGGTCACTATGCTCGCGACTGTCGTGAGCCAAAGAAGGTATGCACCCCTTGTACTTTTCAGAACTTTGCTTTTGTGTCAAGTTCTGTGCTTTTAACTGAATCTAATCCTTTATGGACTGTGGATTCAGGAGCGACAGACCATGTAGCGAAGGATAGAGGATCCTTCGTGGAATTCCGACGAGTACCAACTGGAACTAAGTGAATCTATGTGGGAAACAACTCCAAAGCTGAAGTGAAAGGAATTGGCATATGCCAACTGAATATGCGTGGTAGACGCACTTTGTTCCTACATGATGTGTTGTATGCTCCGGAAATTCGTCGGAATTTAGTGTCTGTTTTAGTGTTGGTTAAATTATGTTTCAATATGAACTTCTATAATAGAGGTGTTGATTTGTTTTTAGATACAAATTACTATGGTTGTGGTTATTTTCTGAATGGTTTTATTGTATTAGATATTGACTATGTTAATGTAAATGTTTGATTTGGTCACATTGGCCAACAACGTATGAATAGACTAGCCAAAGAGGGCTTGTTGGGCAACATTAAAAAAGTCGATTTGCCCATATGTAAGCATTGCCTAGAAGGAAAAACGACAAGGAAACCATTTGGAAAAGGAAAAAGAGCTGAATTTCCTCTGCATTTAATTCATTCTGATGTCTGTGGTCCAATGAATGTGAAAGGAAGGCATAGGGCTATTTATTTCATCACCTTTATTGATGATTATACTCGATTCGGATATGTCTATTTGATTTCTCATAAATCTGAAGCAATAAGTTGTTTCAAAAGGTTTATGAACCTAGTAGAAAATCAATTAGACAAGAAAATAAAAACATTGAGATCCGATCGAGGTCGAGAATATTTATCTGATGAGTTCAGAAAATTATGTGATGAAAAAGGAATAGAAAGACAGTTGTCTATTCCGTATACTCCTCAACAAAATGGCGTTACAGAGAGAAGAAACAGAACCCTACTGGAAATGGTTAGGTCCATGATGGCGCATACTAACTTACCTATTACTTTTTAGAGTGATGCGTTGTTAACTGCTGCCTATATACTTAACCGTGTGCCTTCCAAATCAGTTACTTCCACTCCATATGAGTTATGGACAGGTAGAAAATCGGATTTAAGTTTTCTTAAGCCATGGGGTTGTGCTGCCTATACACATGAATCCTCTCACAAGTTTGGGAAATTGGGTCCTAGAGGAAAGAAGAGTATTTTCATAAGATACTCAGAACACTCAAAAGGGTATGTGTTCATAGGTGAGCAGGAAAGTGGGAGTATAACTGAATTTGAATCACGAGATGTCACATTCTTAGAGGAAGAATTTCCTAAGAATGACAAAATAGGGGAAGATTGTTCCCTATTTGAGACCTTGGATCAGGATAATGATGTAAGTGGAGTTCGTCCAAGTGGGAGTAATATAAGAAGTGATGAATTGAATTCAACTCATTCTCAATTGCAACCACATGATGAGACGACATCATTATTACCTAATCCAAGTGGGAGCATGATGGGGAGTGATGTGCAAAGTGTACAATCTCCCATACGGCGAACAAGTCGCCAAAGTACTCCTCGTCGACGTTTTGACATTGAAGGGAAAACTTTTATGGTTGCTCCACAAGATGAGGATGAGCCAAGAAATATTAATGAGGCTCTAAATTGCCCTAGTAAGGAAAAATGGATTAATGCAATGGAAGAGGAAATGGAGTCAATGAAATCAAACCAAGTCCGGGAACTGGTTGATCTTCCAAAAGACGCAGAGCTATTGGGAACAAATGGGTTCTCAAAATAAAGCGAAAGGCTGATGGCTCGATAAAAGGCATAAGGCTCGCCTTGTGGCGAATGGATATAATCAACGGAAGGAATAGATTATGAAGATACATTTTCTCCGTAGTGAGATTTACCTCGATTCGCATTATTCGGCAATAGTGGCTAGTCGGATCTTAAGTTACATCAAATGGATGTAAAGACTGCTTTCCTCAATGGAGAATTAGAGGAAGAAATATATATGGAACAATCTGCTGGTTTCATAATGAAAGGCCAAGAAGAAAAGGTATGTCGACTTTTGAGATCGATATATGGCCTTAAGCAGTCATCGAGACAATGGTATATACATTTTCATAATGCCATAATGGCATATGATTTTACAATGATTAATGAGGATCATTGTGTATATATCAAAAGATCCAAGGATCAATTTGTGATCATATCATTATATGTTGATGATATACTAATTGCCGGAAGCAATATGGAGTTTGTTAAGACTGTCAAGAGTTGGTTGTCTTCCAACTTTGAGATGAAGGATATGGGTGAGGCTGCATACATCCTTGGAGTTAAGATTTCAAGAGATCGTTTGAAGAGATCGTTGTCTCTTTCACAAGAAACATATATTAATAAGGTTCTTGAACGATTTCGTATGCAAGATTGTAAACCCATAGACACTCCTATTGCAAAAGGTGAAGGATTGAGCCATAGACTGTGCCTAGGGACTCCACAAGAGAAGGAACAAATGAAACATGTTCCTTATGCTAGTGCTGTTGGGAGCTTGATGTACCCTATGATGTGTACAAGACCCAACATATGTTTTGCAGTTGGAATGGTGAGTAGATACTAATCCAATCCAGGTCCAGCACATTGGAAAGCCGTTAAGAGAATACTGAGGTATATGAAGGGAACTGCTGATTACAAGTTGAATTACCAAGGAAAGGATCTGCGACTTGAAGGCTATTCAGATGCTGATTGGGGAGGAGATTTAGATGAAAGAAAATCTACCTCAGGATTTGCTTTCTTACTGAACAATGGCGCCATATCATGGAGTAGTAAGAAGCAAACGTGCATAGCCTTATCCACAATGGAAGCTGAGTTCGTGGCATTATCAGCAGCAGTACAAGAAGGAGTTTGGGTTAAGAGATTCTTGGATCATTTGGGTGTTATTGAGAAAGTTGCAAATCAATTATTGGTTAACTGTGATAGCCAAGCAGCTATAGCATACACCAAAGATCCAAAGTATCATGGCAAGACCAAACATATAGATACCAAGTATAACTTTGTAAAAGATATGGTTGCACGAAAGGATGTGAACTTGCAGTACATATCTACGAATAGAATGGTAGCAGATCCTATGACAAAGCCAATACCTAGAGATGTGTTTTGTGGCTATGTAAAATCTCTAGGATTGCGTAGAGTTTGATATACTGGATTGTAATTTCCCTGAGTTGTTCACATTTATGAAATTTTGTTTTTATTGGTTAATGCCTATGAATCTTTGTATGATCTTTATGCATCTTAATACTTAGTGTATTATTTTAAGTTGAGGAAGTATGTCGGACAGATAAAAGATTAGCCCACTCACATGGGTAATCGCCTCTATTTACTGTATGATAAATAGAGATGAGACTGTTTTTAAGCTCGTTATCTAGGTGATAATCGAGAGCTCAAGCTTAAAATATGCATGTCGTCTTAACTAAGTGTTAAGATGAGGACATAATACTTGTGATGTCCGAAAGTAAAATACCCCACATATTTTACTCTATCTGTCTAAAATACCAGATGTGAGTTTTGATGAATTTTGTGAATGAGTAGGTGCGTGAACTCAAGTTAGACATTGAGTATGTCTGAATTATCATCTGTACGGTATTGAAAAATGTAGACATATGCTCCATGGGAAATGAATTAATACCGTAATACGTATTTCATACTACGTATGCATGAGACGACCAATAAGAGTGGCAAAAAGTTTGATCTCAACTTTTATGACGTGTGAGACTCTTGAGGAAAAGAGTTCCTCAATTTAAGTCCCCTCATGACTCTTACTTATTCTCAAGGTTTCTATTTAGTGTTTGCTATCTTAGGATGTTACCAATGGTCATGAGTTGATTCGATCTAATGGGACATTTCTAGAAAAGCAAGCTGAACTGAAATTGAGAGTTTGAAGGAAAGAGGAAGATCGATTTTGCGAGAATCACATTGTAGTTTTGTATTCACCGGTCGACCAATTATGACTGTCTTTGTGATAATTATAATTGTGAATACAATATATATATCATTGTATAAAAGAGATCAAGAGAGATATTAATGTGATCGATCGATCTAGGATACTGTATACTAAATCTACTCAAAGCGTGATGCCCATTATGAGTTGCTATATATTCCTAACAGATGTATAGCAACGAGCTCTCAAAGTATGCTGGTCACACGGATTATTCACCGGTACGAATGTTGAAGAGAGGTAAAGAGAATCCTGTTTGGCCCACCATGTGCGAGTGGGAGATGATGGTTTTACTAGCGATGGGCTTAAGGCCCGTCCGCCCAAGTTGGGCCCAAAAAGCCCGGCCCACGAGAATAGGGCCCGTGGATGGAGGGACGTATAAAAGGGGAGAGAGAGAGAGAGAGAGAGAGAGAGAGAGAGAAGACACCTCTTGGACAATCAGAACGTACGTACGTCTTCCCTTCTCCCGCGCACTCTCTCTCAAAAAGAAAAAGAAAAAGAAGAAACAGTAAGGCAAAAGGCATGTTTCTTCTTCCCTTCAAGACGTAATCGGATCGAACAGGGCCAAATCTCTTCCTCCTATCGGCGCGGTGTCTAATCTGTGGCTAACAAGGTACGCTCGAATCCATGGTATGCTTTAGGATCGGTGATACGTGTTTTTTCCCGGGCTTTGCCCGCATTCGTTTTAGGGGTTCGATTTAGTGTCGAATCCGTTTTTTGGGGATCCGTTATTCCCAACAGCACCGTCCCTAGGCGATGTCGGATTCAATTCACTCCTACCCCCTTCGTCATCCTTGAGGCGAGGCCACACTCCCATCCTCACAAGACCAGGTCGTTACAAGCAATGTTGGATTCCATTCCTTCCTACCCTCTTCACCATCCTTGAGGCGGAGCCACACTCCCATCCTCGTAGGACTAGATCATTATAGGCTCACCAACTTTTGCTTGGCTTGTCTCTGAGCCACACGAGCTTGGCTCTGATGCCATTGTAAGAGCCAACCTTTGTCCCCACACATGACCAGGTTGTTACAGGCCCACCAGCTTCCGCTTAATTTGTCTCCGAGCCTCACAGGCTTGGCTCTAATATCATGGTAAGAGCCGACTTTTGGCCCCACTTACTAACTATATTGTCTCCTTTAGGCTACAGGACTCAACTATCCTATGCCTTCATGGTTTTGATCCTCTTGGTTTCACCCAAGGAAAAGACATTGTGGTGCTACTCCTTATATAGTAAATTATCTCACTGACTCTAGGCAATGTGGGATTCGATTCATTCCTGCCTCCTTTGCCATCCTCAAAGCGGAGCCGTACTCTCATATCTTGTAAGACCCGGTCATAACAGTCTCCCTTCTTGGATGAGTCTTGAGCATTTAGGAGTGTGCGCCTTGGCCGAGGGTCCTTCAATGGCTGAGTGAATTCTTCAATGGCCTTGTGAGTTCTTGCATGATCCTGTCCTTACCAGAGTATGATTATGCTTGATCGTGCATGAGGTGAGAATATATGATCGAGTATGAGTAAGTGATCTTGGTCGAGTTTTTTTTTTTTTTTTGCGTGAGCTCCCCCTTGGCTAGCCTTGCTTGGCCTTTGACTAATCTTGGAAATCCTAATCCTAATCCAAGTCCAACTCAGAAATTTGGATGGAAAACTTTGCTTGATCCTTAGCCCAAAATCCATCTAGAAGATGTGCATGGCACATATATGGCGCATGCATGACTTATGTATGGCCCATGCAAATTTCGGCTAGGCAATGGGAGAGAGAGTGACCGAATTTCTAATAGGGTCCAGGCTCAAATGGGCTAGATTTCGAGAAAGTAGTGAGTTTGAAGCTCAATTTGAATGAAATTCACAAGATCGCCAACGTTTAGATTTAATGTGGACATGCAAAAATTATAAACAAAAATATCTTTAATTTCTAAATGTAGAGGAATACAATGAAGAATGAGAATGCAAACTATGTAACATTGATTTGTTGTTTAGGAGTCACATTCTGTTATTATTGACGGGCTCCATCCCTTTTATTCGTAAAAGACCCTTAAATGAGAATTTAGGCATCAACATGATTCTTTGAGTTAGAGAAGTCCCAAGCGCTTTCCACGTTCTAACAAATTCACCATGTCCGAAAGAACGACAAGATAATAATTCTGCTCAGGCCAAAGCAATCACCATATCTTCTTGCTTATGGCCCCAAACCCGAAATTCTCCACACTTACATGGTTCTATGCCAAGAACTCGGGCACATCAAATTTGATTTTTTATGTAAGTTCAAGCTCGACGTGATATCCTAAGTTTCATAATTGGAGTGATTTATATGTTCCATTTTTGTGAATAGAAATTATATTTATTAAATTTGTGATATCCTGAAATTCTTAATTTGAGTGACTTACATGTTTCACTTTCATGAATAGAAAATATATTTTGCCCTTTCGGTTTGAGCAATGACAAGCATAACCTGAGTTAATTATAAATGAAGTAATACCGAAAATTTTTGCTTTTTTTTTTTTTATCTGTTTGAAATCTTCATGTCAGAGCCCGAGTTAATTATAAATAAAGTGATACCGAATTTTATTTTTATTTTTTTGAAATCTTTCTTCGTCTTAAGAGTGTTCTTCCTTGGCTAAATAATTTTTGCCTTCGTATGATAATTTGACATTTTAGATTAGTTAGCAGTTTTCTCGTCATGGCACGAGGTGAGGACACCTAGAGTGCCATAACTTGGCACGCCGGGACACTTAAGTGTCATAACTTTAAAACGGTACACTTAAGTGCCATCATCGGAGTAAAATGGGACACTTAAGTGCCACTCCGGCGAAAATCCGGCCAAATGGCTGACGTGGCAATTTTCCGGCGAGTTTAGTCCAAAACGGCGTCGTTTTGCACGCGACGTGGCGGAGAAAACGCAAAAATGACGCCGTTTCGTGTACACGTGTAAATAATAATATAAAATTTAATTAAATTATAAAGTATTCAAAAAATTAAAAAAAATTTAAAATTTTAAAATTTTAAAAAATTAAGAAAAATTTAAAAATTAAGAAAAATTTAAAAGTTTTAAAAAATTTAAAAGTTTTAAAAAATTTAAAAGTTTTAAAAAATTAAAAAGTTTTAAAAAATTAAAAAGTTTTAAAAAATTAAGAAAATTAAAAAAAAAAGGGGGAGGTCGAATGGGCGGGCCGAGGGTGAGCCCTCGCCGCCACGCTGCCTCCCCGCCGTCGCCGGAAGGGCCGGCGACGGAGGGGGAGGGTCGGCCAGGCCGCGGCTGGCCCCCGGCCGACCGAAGGCGAGGGCTGCGAGCCCTCGCCGGATCGTGGCGAGGCCGCAACCCTCGCCCGGCCCCCGGCCAGGCTCGGTGACCCCGGCCGACCCTCCCCACTCAGTCGCCGGCCCTTCCCGGCGGCGGCGGGGAGGCGGCGAGGGCCCGCGAGCCCTCGCGGGGGCGAGGGTCGCGGCCCTCGCCTGATTCGGCGAGGGCTCGCGGGCCCTCGCCGCCTCCCCGTCGCCGCCGGAAGGGCGAGGGTCGGCGGGGTCGCCGGGCCACGGCCGGGGCGGCGAGGCCGGCCGACTGACGGCGAGGGCTCCCCCCTCCGTCGCCGGCCCTTCTCGGCGACGGCGAGGAGGCGGCGGCGGCGAGGGCTCGGCCCTCAGCCTGCCCGTTCGACCTCCCCCTTTTTTTATTTTTATATATTTTTAAATTTTTTAAAATTAAAATTTTTAAATTTTCTTATTTTTTTTAAAATTTTTAAAATTAAAATTTTTAAATAATTCTTATCTTTTAAAATTTTTTAAAATTAAAATTTTTAAAATTTTCTTTTTTAAAATTTTTTTTTTAAATTTTTATGCTGATTTGGAGCTTTGGCGAGCCACGTAGGCAAAACATAATAATAAAATATTGCCACGTAGGATTTCCGGCAAGGGTCGCCGGAGGTGGCACTGTCTGTCTCACTCGAAAAAAAAAAGTGGCGACTTAAGTGTCTCGTTTTAAAGTTATACGCGGCTTAAGTGTCGGCGTGCGAATTAAGGCGCACTTGTCTTTGGACTTCTGCCTCGTGGCACTGAAGCAGGAGATCTTCCGTTTGAATATCTTAAAACTCCTTGAACACTTACGTTTGTCTCGTAATATAATTAATTTTCATGCTTCAGTCTTAAGCCATATCACGAGAAGCATTAGAAATTTATAAAACATTAAACTAAAAACATCTATTAGATCAATCACAAAATTTTACATGATTTTCTTTTTACATGCGAAAGAAATTATGCCTTCGAAAAATTGGACTTTATCATTAGCTCCTCAAACCAAAGATACAGAGAAACCAAACATATGTAGAGCAAGAATGAATGTTTATATATGTAGGATTCTTTACTGTTACAATAAGTACAATTCATGTGTGGCTAGTGGAACGAAGTTGGTCTTCGAAATCTCAATCCTTGCTATTCTCTTCCGCCCGACATCAGGACACAAAACCAGAAAACTTTCCACTTTGGCACGGCCTCTAGATCAGGATAAACCGTGTCAATGATATCTGAGATGTGCGAGCGACCTGATGAACTTGAATTCATGAGGACTGTGTATACCATTTTTCCAGACTAACATATGCAGTTAGAGAACGGTCTCTCAGGTTCATTGAGCTCATGTGGGTGAATTTTTCATCCTTTCAAGTGGTGCATCGGTATCTACCCACCACGGTCTTCAGAATGCTCGGAAGCAGATTGCCCAACTATTTCTGGGACACGATAAAGCAAGCGATTCATCTCCTCAGGAAATTCACCTTTTGCTCGGTTTGTCTTTCCTCCAACAACCACTGCTGTTCCATCTTGCAAGGCCCAAACCTTAAAAAATTAACGGAAGAGCACAGATCAATGAGTCCATGAACAAAGGGATATGTGCATAAATTGTGATGCTAATTTGTTGGTTAGAAAAAGAACTGATGCTCATTTGGAGAAACTGTGTATGTTATGCTCAGTCACATTAACTCTGCTCACGGTTCAATGTTTAGTAACTTTATGCCATGTCATGCCACACCTGATGACGAATCTTCTTGTGACCATCAAAATAAAACATTTACAACCTTGATCTGTTGGCTGAAAGCATGAAGTTTCCTCTTCAATAAGCATGTAGTCGGCTCATTTCAAGAACAGAATGTTTACCTGGGTATGAGATAAATAACTGATGCAAGTTGTGAGCATTAGAGCGCCAAACCCAGCATATACAATTGGCACACCTGGGTCGGTCTGAGAAATAAGTAGGTTTAGCTCTGAGAAGCATCGAGAAATATTTAAGATAGCTGCAAGGCCATTACCTTCAAGTTAAGACCAGTACTGCCTATGGCATCAACAATAACAATTTTTGTGCCCCCAATGTCAATTGGAAGCTTAGAGTTTGGCCTCCGTACTCCAGCAAATTTACCATCTTGATCATAAAGGACAATTGATTGCAGATCACGAGCAAGCATTGATCTGACCATACATTATAAATGAAAAAGAAGTTAGAGCATAGCCATCTGAATATAAAATGAAAGAAATAGACATGTTGCAGGTGAATATGGCACAAAAACATTACTAATCCTCAGGTAGATGTATTTCACATATCAATATATGCAACTGATGCTCTTTATGATCACAATAGTGGTTTACTTGGCATTTCACATATGTTTAAACAAAAAACACTTCCTAGCAAACTGCTCAAAGGTCAAATTCTGCCCCCACAAAGCTAATGTAGATTATTTTTTGTAGCATACTATGCCATATTTTTGTCCTGCTCTTCTTCTATCAACCTAGAAATAGGTGTCCATAACTGAGACTTAATGATTCTCAGATCTTCAAGCAACACTTACAAATATCCCACAAGTGCCTACATAACAAGGAACTTAAAAGTGAACACTGGAGCAAAAAAGAACTACTCTACTCTGGTCCGGTTTTCAGATTCAGAAATAACCTCAAAAACATCTGCCTTACATTTTCCTCATTATCAAAGGAATAAATCTCAAAACGTGGCCCCACAAATTAATATATACAGAAGTCAGAGCCTCAACTACGCATGCAGAGAGATGCTTACATTCCTTTCACGCTAGAGGCATTAGTGTCACTGACTGGCAAGAATGTCCCGAAAAGCTTCTTGTCTCCGTTGATCTGCAGAGGTGCCATGGGCAAATTAAAGGGCCCTTCACTGTCTTTAAGCACTTGTAGAGCAGAAAAACTCCAATCTGTCTGGTATATGGTGAAGCCACCATATCTCAAAGGGTCATTTACACTAATTGTTTTTCTCATAACCTCCTTTCCACCAAGGTCAAACAATGATAAATCAGTGTGAAACTGTGATACCTGCATCGATGAATATTTTAAGATGATGAAGCAAGAAAAAATAAATAAATAAAAGGAAATGTTCCAACAATGAACCTACAGGAACCTATTGCTAACAAGAAGGATTTCTAAATTTCTCAGTTCCATATAGGTTCAATTATTTTTCAATGACAACAACATGAGAATGCAGAATAACCATGAGATAAACATAAAAGCTTCTCTTTGTTTATCTTCCTATTCTATCTTTCACACATACAAAAATGACATACCTCTCCACTATCATAGTAGTCCATGTAGAATCTGTTGACATGAACTTCAGTGTTAAATTCTTCAGAGGGATTAGAGAGAAAACCAGTAGGTCCCAATACATCTCCTATAACAAAATTTAGCCCCTGAGGGACAGTAACTGAACCTTTGAAGCTTCCTGTAGCACTAAGGGTTCCACCTGCCATTATCAGCAGCATTGCCAAGTGCACACCAATAGGAGCAAAGCGGCCAGCCAAGCCCTTGAAAGCATATAGTGATGGTCCTTTCAGAAAAACCTAGAGTAAATTTAAGAAGAAGAATTAGAGAAAATATAGTATCCATGGATCGGCAACCTTATTGCATAAGATAGGCATCACATGGCTATTGTCAATGAACTCATCTGAATAGGTCTACGTCCCCAGTGCCAGTGAAAGAATGGAATTGTCGATTAATTAAAGTTAGCATTCATGGTGTTTCACTTATTGAGGTAGAATAAATTCAACTTTGCACTGTCATAATAAATAGATATTGGAGTTCTAGAGCACCCATTTTGACCAGTATGCAAACTAATTGAGCTACTGAGAATACAAAAATTGATTGATCAAATTGAAGAAAGAGAAAGTACAATGGTTGGACCTCATATCCAGAACCCATCAAAATGATGCCCAAATCTTGCACTGATGCTCTAGAAAGCCTCTCCGAAAATTCCTGCTTTCGAATGGCCTCGGAGGATTGCAAAAATTCCACCTGCACATACCAATTTATGTGGCTAAGATATTGCTGCATTGACTTAACTGAAGAGGAGTATTTGTAGAGAAAGTAGTCAAACCTTCTGGCAACCTTGACAAGCGGAATTTGCGTTGTGTAAGTGCATGCCATGAGTGAAGTGCCCAGAAGAGCCAAAGTCCCAAGAAAAATTGGGGACGAGTACATATGGTCGAAACCAAGTGTGAGAACCCATCTCCAAGTAAAGAATCCCAATGCAGGATTGTCTTCGGGGTATCTCTGGAAATAAAAATCAGGAGCCTCTCCTTGATCAATGATAGTGCCTATACATTGACAATATATCAGGCTAGTGTTGCACCAATCCTAAAGAATTCCGTGCAATTCCTCATCATTTCATGTGAATGAATGTGAAGAAGGAATTGGGCAAATAGCTCACAATTCACAAGTTCAAAAAGCAGAGCAAACAATTGAAATTGAAAAATTCACAAAATGTAAGCTTTCCTGCACCAAAATGAGGCTCTATTTACCACCTTCACCCCAAAACAGACAAACATTCTATCGCAACCCAGCCAGGCCGAAGCTACCCATTTCACAAAATTCTCTCCTAAATACAAGCAAACAATAAAGAAGCAACCAGCAAATCAAAAGAAAAAGATGAACTTGAAAAAAAAGAAGGCAAAAGGGTTCAAACATACCAATAGCCATGAGTGCAGCAACAGTGGCCATTTCTCCAATTGCCAAAGGCAAGTTAGACAAGAGAGACAAAACCCTTCTGGGCAACCTCTTCAACCACATCCCCATGGCCCCATTTTTATCATTCTCCAGCGGTTTCTCCGCTTCGGCACCATCTTCTTCCTCAGCCAGAGGAGGAGGCATATTCTCAGAGAGCAGGATCTTCTGGGAGATGAGCTTTGTGCTGCTTTTGGTGGTGTCCTTTTGAGAGGATTTCAGCTTGCAGGAAATGGGGGAAGAGAGGTTTCTCTGGGTGCTCTTGGGGTGGTGGTGAATTTGGAAGGGTTTAAGTGGAATTCTCCTGGGTGAAGGTGGGTTCAGAGGATTTGTGAACGTGTTGAGGGACTCCATGGATGCAGAGTTTCGTGAAGAACAGGGGAGAGGCTTCTCAGAGCACCAGCAGTGTCTGAGCTTAACCGCCGTTTCCAGTTGGTGGTTTAGCGGGTTTTTGTTCATTTCGGATAAGGTTGCGATTTTTTTATTTGCAAGAAATTTTGCTCCTCTGATATAAGCAAGGTATTCTTTTTCTTTCCTTCCTGATCATAAAAAATGCTGAATTTAATTCATTAAAATTGAGGAACTTTGTGTAATTTAAACTAATGGAATTTGCTGATTTGGTTTTCAATCCTATAACTGAAAAAAAAAATAATGTTACACATAAATAAAGATATTTAACTCAAATCGGGATATACCAAATAACATGAATAATCATTTTCAAATTGAAGAAATATGGTAGATTAGAAGGATTATTATATTCTAATGTAAGTAAAATATCGTACATGGATAATACATGTGTGACATTTTTTTTTTTTCACTGTTCAAACGTATTGGATTGAAGCATAACAAGCAAAATTCATTAATTTAGATTAATGAAAAAATAATATTGAACATTTTTCATATATTTGGGGAACCAAATTGAATATACATAAAAAAATTCAAATATCATATTAATAAATTAAAAATTTATGAATGCATTATATGTTAAAATAAAATTTATGAATCGTTTGTGTCATTTTTCCTTTAAATTAAGGAAAAACCATAAAAATTCTAAACTTATATCCGCCCCGAACTTATATCCGTACACATTTATCCTTATCCTAAATTAAAGGATATTTTCGTCTTTTTATTTTATTATTTATTTTCTTTTCTTTTTTCTTTTTTTCTAATTTTTTTTTCTTCTTCTCTCAAGTCGGCATTGGGTAAGGGTAACCTCGCCCCACGCCGACAGGAAGGCCCTTGCCCAACCCAACCAAGGGCCGCTCTCGCCCGATGCTAGTAAGGGTGGCCCTAGCTAGCCCAAGTGAGGGCGAGGGTTGCCCTCCCTAGATCTAGTGAGGGCCATCCTCACCCAACACCAAAGAAGGGGTGCCAAAGAGGGGGTGCCCTCGGCAAATCTGGCGAGGATGGCCCTTGCCCGACCTAACTGAGGGCAGCCTTTACTTGAGTTTGGCTTTTCTTCGCCATGGTCGACGGAGGAAGAGAGAAGAATAAAAATTTAAAAAAAAAAAAAAAAAAGGAAAAATAGAAAAAAAAATAAGATGAAAATGTTATTGGTAAAGTAAATGTATTATGATTAGCAAAGTTTGGGGTTTTTTGTGGCTTTTTCCCTTTAAATTATCATTTTTTTAACTCACCTTCATAACTTGTTTCATGAGAAATGATCATATTCTTCAATTCAATTTTAAATGAGATTAAAAATGTATCCTCGTAGTCAAGTACCAAGT
Source organism: Eucalyptus virginea (assembly GCA_014182375.1). Lineage (NCBI taxonomy): Eukaryota > Viridiplantae > Streptophyta > Magnoliopsida > Myrtales > Myrtaceae > Eucalyptus > Eucalyptus virginea. Next base: position 26,513,907 of record CM024520.1, read on the forward strand.
GATGATACATTCGAATTCCAACAAGATTGGTACAATCAGGTCCCAACATATATTTGAAAAAAAAATATAATAATCTCATCGAAAATTATGCACGCGAAGAACATGTGAATGCCTAGACTGGCACCGCATGTGGGCCCCACGGCATCGCTTGATATCTAGGCAATGAGATATTTTCCCCTTCTTTTCAACTTTATTTTTGTTCCCTTAGCTTTGGCTATTGAAGAAATTATCTGGCCGGCAATGGGCGTGGCCGAATCCGTAATTACGTGGACTTCCAAGCCCTCTTTCGTGAACAAGATTCCAGGAGCAGTGGATCCTCATCTCTCTCCTCAAAAACAGGACTTTCTCTCTCTCTCTTGTTTTCGTCATCAGCTCTGAAACCCACAGAGAAATCCTCCATTGCCGAACCCTCCAAGCTCACTGGTACATTCTCTCTCTAGTTTCTCATTGTTCTCTCTCTTCCTCGCTCGTTCATTCAGTTCCCGAATGGCCCGTTTGATTGCCTAGGAAGTTCTCCTACAGAGAAGAAAAAAGGGGTTAAAAAGGGAAACCCAGAAAGAAAAATCGGAGCTTGGGAGGCTTGAGAGGCTTGTTCTTGCGAAGGGCTAGATGGGTCGATCGATTTCGTCTTGTTGATGTGCGTTAGCAGTGTTTTTCGCGTTTCTTCGGGTTTAGGAAAGCGAAATTCAGATGAAAAATGTGGCCGGGATATGTTGTTAGCTGGGGGGACAGGTTCGTTGTCCGTTATAGTTGTGGCATGGCTGACGTGAATCAAGTGTTAAATCTGTTTAACTTGGGTGTGGATGGGAATTCAATCTGTTGAACAGTTTTGTGATTGTTTTCTTCAGTTTGGTTTGATTAGTTTCCTTGTTTGTTCAGTGGGAAAAAAAAGAAGAAGCTATTTGCTTCATTACTCGTGCATGCATAGCTGTCTTCTTCTCTGATGCTGTTGAATTTGCTGCTGTGCTTGCTTGCAAATTATGACAGAACTAGTTTTTAATTCTTTGTGTCGTTGTCCTTGAGCAGTTATCTGTGGTTTCTAGTGTTGACGGGCTTAAAGACTACTTCAACCTTTGAACGTGAATCCATTCATCTATTGGCCAACTTACCACTATTGGGATTGCATCAATACTTCAAGCCTCTGGTGCACTCTGTAGTGTAGCATCGTCGCCCTTCCCCTTCCAGAATTGTTGACCACACAACAAATAGATGTCATTATGATGTGGTAAAAGTTTAAGGCCAGTTTTCAGGGCAAACAAATTGTTGGCTGAATTCTTGTTGATATCTGGTTAGCAAAATAAAGGAACCTAACGGTTCTAGTTAGCTATATTTCCTGAAAGTACAAAACTTTATCAAGAATGATGCTTCAGTTGCTGTGCGTCCCTGCAATACCAGCCTTCTCTGCTTCCTGTTCCAAAACTATTAAGGCCTGTACTAAAGCTTCCTCTCCATACCAACCACTTTACCTCAGATTTTGTACATCTCATGTTGAAAATGTTCGGTATCTAAGGACCCTTGGTGTAATAGACCCTGTGTCCAGGCATCGAAAACTACCTTCACCTGATACCATTGACCGAGTCCTCAACATTGTGAACTTTCTCAAATCCAAGGGCTTTAAGGAGTCAGACTTCCCACGCCTTGCTTATCTTTGCCCTGGGCTCTTTGCTTCTGAACTCGATCCTACAGATATTGCACCCGTTTTTGAATTCCTCACTGTTGAAGTATTGGCTTCAGCGCAAGAATCATGTAGTTTGATCAACAAGTGCCCTCAAATACTATTTTCAGACGTTGAATACTGTTTAAAACCTACCCTTAATTATCTCAGGCAACTGGGAATAGGGAGGCTTAACTTTCCAAGTACTCTAAATGCACATTTGTTGAACACACGGGTGGAGAAGCTTCATGGGAAGGTTAAGTTTTTGAGGAGCATTGGCTTGACACATCAAGAAATAGCAAGAATCTGTGCACGACTGCCATCCATCTTTGGTTACAGCATTGATAACAACTTGAGGCCCAAGTATGATTATTTAGTGGAGGATATGGAGAGGAACTTGGAAGAACTGAAGAAATTTCCACAATATTTTGCATTTAGTTTGGAGAAAAGGATAGCTCCGAGGCATTTGCATCTAAAAAGGAGAAATGTTAAAATTCCATTGAATAGGATGTTACTTTGGGGTGATGAGAAATTTTATGCCAAGTGGAAATGAATTAAAAATAATTGTTAATTGTTGGTGTCTTTAATTTCCACCTTTGTATTCTACTATAGGAATAAGTGATGGATACTTGTTCTCAAATAGTTAGACAAGTCCGTGCTTTCTTTCATAGTTGGGATGTATGGTTAGGTGTAAGATACTTTGTCTTTACGGACAAGGAACAGATGTTTCTGCAATAAGATTTTCCTCCAGAGCATAAATGAAGTTGTCAATTTTTAGTTTTCTTTTTCGCTAAGGCTGATTATATCAAATCAGTGTACATCAGTTTTACTGTTTCTTCTAGTAAATGGCGGTGTTGCTTATGCCTATGCAACTCCAGAGCATCTCTCTTCTAGCTTGCCCATATATGATTTTATATGCAATTACTTATTGTAAGATATTATTGATTCTGTTCAATGTTGTCCTTCAACAGCTCTGTGTGGCATGTGCACTGACATAATTCCAATATTCATTTGTCATTTCATTAAGTGCATCCATAGTGGCCAATCTCAGTTACATTGAACAGGTAATGCAATCAAGTCATTGAGACGGAATACAAAAAGAATGAAATCCTGTGAGCCATCAACTTCAGCTGATGGAAAAGGGCGTGCTTCTTTAACCCTGCCGAAGGTGGTTAGAGGAATTGTATGCTTATCGGTGCTGCTCATAACTGCTTTTATGATGTTAGTGTACCTTGGCTTTCTGACTGCCGTCCCTCTGAGATTTTTCAGCATACATTATAGCAGAAAAGCCATATCATTTTTTTTTGGCATCTGGTTGGCTTTGTGGCCTTTTCTCTTTGAAAAGATAAACAAGACGAAAGTTATTTTTTGTGGAGAGACTGTTCCTCCTAGGGAACGTGTATTGCTCATTGCAAACCATAGAACAGAAGTTGACTGGATGTACTTGTGGGACCTTGCATTGCGGAAGGGGCGCATAGGTTACATAAAGTATGTTCTCAAGAGCAGCTTGATGAAGCTGCCAGTATTTGGCTGGTCATTTCAGCTTTTGGAGTTCATCTCTGTGGAGAGAAAGTGGGAGATTGATGAATCATCTATGCATCGGATGCTTAAAACATTTAAAGATCCTAGGGATCCCCTCTGGCTCGCTGTTTTCCCTGAAGGCACAGATTTCACGTAATTTCTCTTCTTACTTTTTAATTATGCTGAATACTTCATTTGACCTTTATTATCTCCACATCTATGTTTATCTTAAAATTGCTTCAGAGGGGAGAGAGAGAGAGAGAGAGAGACTAGCAATTTGAGACCTTGTACTTGTCCAAGAAGATTTAATTGATTCAACTCTACTACTTAAAAAATGGGTAATTGTTATACAAATGCTGTCTGAAGACTTTGGGAAGCACTATTAGTATGTTCATAGGATGTGCATAATGATCACTGTTTGAATGGATTCCAACTTTTGAAGCAACCTAATGGGGGAGGGAGAAAGTGATGAAATAAATAGGAGATTGGAGAGAGAACTTTTAGTAAGGACCGGTCTTCATGCTTTAGAGATGATCTTTTCCGAAACCAGACCTCTCATTAAATTTCTAAATAATAGGCATCCAGATACACTTGTTCAAATGATCTTGCAAATGGAGACCTAAGCAGGTGATTAGGAGAGTGAGAGGAACCATACCCATAGAGACTTTCATGAACTCATACTTAAAGGAAGAAAAAAATTAGCATCTTCAGTGTTGAAAATGATCATCTTGGAAGAAATTGGTTGCAAAATTTTTTTGAAAGAAATTGATTTGATTTCTAGAAACTAGAAGAGCAACTCATGGTATCAGTGTTGGGAGGCAGATTAGAGACAAGCGAAGTGAGTTTCTTCTTCATCCATCTTCAAAAGGGAAATGGGAAAAGGACAAACTTTTGGCTTGACACTTGGTGTAGGAAAATGTCTCCCAAAGATCGTTTCCTGTTGTTTCCTGGACCTTTTAGTATTGATGGGAACAAGGTGGACCTTGTGTTTGAATGGTATCTGTCCAGTTATGGGAGAATCACTTGGGAAGTTGATTTTTCGAGACAAGCCCAAGACTAAGAACTTGAAACTTATGCTAGTGTTTTCTGATTTTCAGTATGATTGAAAGATTTCTCTTGATTTTGCTGATTTTTGTGTTGAAATAGTTGTAAAGATGGAACTTTATCTGTAAAATTTTCTTTTTTCTTTCTTTTTTTCCATGGCTTCAAAAGCAACTGTTAAAATTTGCATTAAAGAAGATGGTGAGACATCTTCTCTTGATTGTCCTTGGGCAGATTATTTTGGGTGGCCTCGGGCTAACTTTGGTTATAGGATCAAAGGATCTACTGAGCATAAATTATGGGCTTGCAGGGCCCCCATTTGCCTCGCATTAAGAAAGATGGATATCTCCTATCCCTCATTCTGGTTCTCTTGTTGATTTTGAAAGAATATAAGAAGAGAGCCATGGAGAGAATTGCATCTTTTGGTAATTATTGATGATTGGCTGAAAATAATACATTTTTCGTTATAGTGGGAATTTGTGCATGTAAATGCTTTGATTGACATTGTAGATGCTTTATCTCGTAACCAAGCACCAAGGGGGTTCGCAACCCTTGGTGTCCCATCTTTTACCTATCAAAAAGAAGAGTATCTTCTCTATAAAACACTCTGGTTTATGTATGGAGGAGGTCCCAATTCTTTTGATTTTATATGTTGTTATTACCCAAATTTATAGTGCTCAAAACAACTTGATAGGCTATGAGATGATTGGATTGGCTGTCAAATTGGTCCATAAGTTCCTTTGTGGCCAATCTGCTGTTACTGACCCCTACATCCTTCCGCTGAGCCTCTGCTAAGAGGTGACTAATATTCAGACTTAACAATTAAACCTAGTAATTAAATCATGTAAACCATATTAACAATGTATTCAAGAATTGTTTAATTGAACTTTATCCTTTTTCTTGGCCTGTGATAAAAATATCATTTATCTGAAGAGATTAAAAGTAAGGTTACATTCACAATCCCAATAATCACATCATATTCAAAACGTCAATTGATATAAAGGACTCCTAATATAAATTGATATTTAGCTCCTTAGGATCATCTGTGCTTCGTAATTATCTTACAACAATTTTGATAAGATGTCTTTTTGTTCATCAGGATAATGGATCTTTATATTCTGCCTACAGATTGATGAACTTTGTTCTGTTTTTTTTCTGTATCCTTAGTTGCCTAGTGGATTGACCCTAAAATTTTCACTGTAGTGAGCAGAAGTGTGAAGGAAGTCAAAAATATGCTGCTGAAAATGGCCTACCAATCCTAAAATATGTGCTGCTTCCGAAGACAAAGGGGTTTTATGCATGTTTGCAGGAGTTGCGGGCATCTCTGGATTCAGGTTCTCTTATTTTTGCATCTGCTTTGACCGATGGAGTGGCAGTCTTATATTTCTAAGTGAGGCATCCAATATGGACCTTGTAGGTTCCACATAATTTGATAAAATAGTACTATTCTAATTGGTAGTCATAAATAGGAAGCAAGTGTTCATGGCTTGGTGATAATAATTATCACTTTTTACCACGACACCTCCAAGTCAAACTTTCTAATGTTGTAGCAAATTCGTCAGTTTTTCCATGTGGAACGTGAGAAGCTATATCTTAATAAGCACTTGTTTCAAGATTTGACTTGAAAAATCAGATCGTATGTCTTGTGGTTTCTCAAAATATTTTTAATCTCATGGAAAATAAAAAAATGAAATTATAGTCTTCACCTTTCCAGAATGATATAGGGGATGAAATCTTCTTGTTTTCTTCTACTACTGAAAAGGAGAATTCATGAATCACGGTCCCTATATCTTGAGCTAAAGTGAGAAGAAATGAGTACGGAAAATATTGTTCTAGGGAAAGAAAAATAGTATTCTTACTAGAAATTCAGTGAAAATGAATTGTCAAAGTTGTCCTGTCTACTGTTTCTTCCAGCTTGAGTAAGCTTCTTTCCCCTATGGCAGTTTATGATGTGACCATTGGCTACAAATACCGTTGTCCATCTTTCATGGACAATGCATTTGGTGTGGACCCTGCAGAGGTTCATGTACATGTGCGACGTATCCACCTTGATGACATCCCAATGTCCGAAAATGAAGTCACTTCTTGGCTGATGGACACATTCCACTTCAAGGACCAGTTGCTCTCTGACTTCCATTCTAGGGGCCATTTTCCCAATCCAGGAACAGAAAAGGAGCTCTCGACAGTGAAGTGCCTTCTGAATGCTATTGGGGTTATCTTCTTGACCTGCACATGTACCTATCTCACATTTTTCTCATCCATATGGTTTAAAGTTTATGCTTCTTCCGTTTGTGCATATCTGGCATCTGCAACCTATTTTAACATTCGGCCACAACCAATTGCTGGCTATGGCAAAGCTGTCATTACTCGCAACAGTGCCAAGCATTGATCAGGACTAATTCAGAAACTCCAATTTCTTTCCCCATTATTTTATATCAACAGTGTTGAAATCTGTCTTACTCTATATCCTTCTGTCTCTAGACGTCTGGATTTACCGAGTAGTTTTCTTGAGGAGTACTCTTTTAGGGATGACGAATGTTAGCTGGATATTTTTCCTTCTCATGGATGATTTCGTGTTGCTGGGTTTCTGCAGTCTCGTCTTTCATTTGGTTTATGCAGCATTTTATGTATTGTTTGTCGTGGCTACTACTTGCTGCTAAAGAACCTTACAATTTCTATGTAACAGTTCAGTTTTGTATTAGTCATCAGAACTTGTTTAATCAACAAGCGGAACTTCCATAAGGTCTAAAACAAGGTCTTAATACTTTGAATATTGAGAACTTGCCATCCTACCCTATACTTCCAATTGTCAAAATACCTGCAAAGTTCTATCTATTTATCAGTGTAACTAGGGAAAGTTTTACCATCGGTTTTGACATGATCTCCGCATGATTGTTAATGCTTCTTAGTTAGCCTCATGAATTTAATCTTAGCTCCAAACTTTAAATCGACAAGGGAAGTTTCCTTGCAACATCAAGGTTGTCATTAAGAGGGAAGCGGCTATCCTTGTAACATATCATCCCTGGAAGGTTGTCATTAGGAGGGAAACGTCGATGATTGTAAGACCGACCATCCTTGACTATCAAATGTCTCATTTCATCCAGATTTGATGAGTCTTTTTCGAACATGTCGTAGCACAGTAAACTTTGATAAGATTGTACTTCAAGCCTCGGTATCAATAAGGGAAAAAGTACATAAAAAATGTCATTTACTTTCGTATAGTGACTCTACAAAGGGAGCAAAATTCATTGTCTGCGTCGAACGATGTGACCATAGTGAGGTCGAAAAGGGTTTGATGGGCCAGATGGATAGGGACTCCTTGTCCTTTGTACATTCATCCCAGCTTGGCGGAAATGAAGAGCGAGAGAATGGAGAATCGTGCTAGGGTTAACAAGTTACTTTGCAAGATTGGGATTTTCCCCGACGAGCTCGACAGGCTGGGGCTTTCGGTCACAATCAAGGTAGGAAGGAGCGAATTCATTTTCTTCACAGATTAGGGCTCAGGATCAAGGACATCAATAATCATCCTCTGGTCTAGAGTCACGGTGTGAAGAACATGATTCCGGTGCTCGATTTGCTTTATATCCTTACCCACCCCCGCCCCCCGGCCGTTCTTTTCCCGTTGCAATTTGCACTTTCTCTTCATGTTCTTCTTCAATTTGAAGAAGATCGGGGTCAAAGGATCAATCGATCGATCCTCTCTCTCTAAGCTTCAATGGAGAATCTAAACACAAGCGACCCTCTTTTTCCTTCGAACTTCATGAAAATACACCATCCCGAGAGCAATGGCTCAGGCGATGGCAGCTGTAGCAAAGACAGAAGTAGTTCAAGGCACGACCACAATCGCCACCAGGAAAACCACCTCAGCGACAAACATTGCCACTGTCGCTACTGCCTTTCCTGCCTCCAGATTTTAGCAAATGATGGCGGAAAAAAATTAGCCCTTGGTCATTCTCTCTCAATTTTCATTTCTGGGCATTCATCATCATCCTTAGAAGGTATAATGAGCGCAATTGTGTTAACCCCTATTTTCAAATTTTAGAATGCCATCCCCAGTGTTGGTATAATTGGTTGAGGGACCACAAATTTTCAACTCAAAGTTGTGGGCAAATTTTTCTAGGTCAGGACCACCTACACAGATTAAAAGCCTTAACCGGTTCATGATATTTACAGATTGTTCCATGGTCTTTTGGCATTGGACTCTTCGTGTATATGTTCCTGGATTAACAAAATTTAGAATGTGCATATAAACATTCAAGAATTTCAAAGTTATGCACTTCGATTTTTTATTTTTATTTATTTGATGAGGAAAACAAATTCATCCACTCCTTCACTCATATTCAATGTCTACTCTTGTCTACATTGTAATCATAATTGAGATAAGTCCATAACACCAGTTGCTTTGCCTCCAGAAATACCTGATCAAACCATCAAGTGAAAATATAAGTAGATAAAGAGGCTACGCTCCTTAAATATCTTCCTTTGTAGTTATCTTCTTCAGTATCCTTTGAAAAAATTTCAAATAAAAATTTGAAATACTCTCATGTTTTCAAAATAAGGACACAAGATGAACATTACTTCAAATAAGAGTTTAAAATACTTTTATTTTCTCAAATAAGCTCATGAAGTGAACTTTATTTCAAATAAGATCTACGTTTGGTCGTCGGGATAATAATCGGGATATGATAGGATAAAGTAGGATATTAAATCCGGACATATCTAATCCTATCAAGTGTTTGGCGCATTTCGGGATAAAATTTAAAAATAAATATAATATTCAATTAAATTATAAAATTAAAAAATAGAAAATTCAATTAATTAAAGGCCATGGAAAAGCCCTAGATCTAGGAATTGTGGCCACCTCTGCAGTGGCCACCATTGAAAACGGTGTGATGCGAAGATGGAAGAAGAAGTGGAAGAAGAGGGCCGACAATGAATCGAAGAGGCGGAGGCATCCATTTGACGTAGATGCTTATGATATCTTCTCTTTTTGTTAAGTTCTTTCTTTCCTTAAACAAATATTCTTATCTAATCCGGGCTTATCCCACCCCCTCCCGGATTTTTATCCGGCGTTTTATCCGGATGTATCCGGGTTTGTCCGATCTCGGTGGACATTCCCAAACATTGGATATGATAATAAATTATCCTATCCAGACTCAATCCGGACTACCAAACACAGTCAAAGTGTCATGTCACACTCAAAGGACTTGACCTCATCAACTAATTGAGGCCATTTTCTTCTTTTTAGTTTTTTTGAAAAAATTCTTTCCTTTTTTTTCTTTTTTTCCACAAAAAACTATAAAAGGAAAAAAAAAATCCAAAAAAAAAGAGAGGAAACAACGAATAATTTTTTTATACATGGGGTGGGCTGTATTTATTTTTTAAATTTATACCTTTTTTTTTTTTTTTTTCCTTTTGTCTTTTTTGGAAATAAATAGTAGAAAAAGAAAAAAGGAAAGAAAATTAAATAAAAAAAGAGAAAGTAAATGATGGAAATGCCCTCAATCAATTGCTAAAGTCAGGCCTTTCTTTAAGATTAACATAATAATTCAAGCTCTTCTTTGAAATAAAATTCACTTTAGGCATATACACGAGAAAACGACCGCACTTCAAGTTTTTATTTGAGGCAATATTCTGAGGACCTTATTTAAGAAAATGATAGCACTTCAAGTCTTTATTTGAAATATTCTCTTATTCTAATGGGAAGTAGATTCCAATTAATGGATAATTTAGGGCCATTGACATGAACTTATCTCTTACTTTTTACAGCATTACTCTATGATCTCTCTACCAATTGTCTTCATGGCACCAATTTTCGCCGCAAAACATCGTTTTTAAACATTAAACAAGTCAAATAAATGGCCTAATAACCCGAGAGGAGTTAGCCCCATTTAGTTAACCGAAGAGCGGATCTAGCTTTTGATTTGGTCTCTCGAGATAGATTACTCCGAAACCTTCCAAACTTTACTTCTAGTGCAAAATAAGGTTGATACGTAAGTAAGATTTCCAAAGATCTGCGATGCATTCCGAGACACATAATAGGCCTTTAACATGGATAAAAGTTGGGAAATAGAGAGACAGAATTTCAAAACATAACGACAGACAACATGACAGCCACGAGAAAATTGTATCACTCTCTCATTAGTCGCCTACATTTCCACGGGAACTTGAGGCAAGGTCGCAGGAAATTGATTTGGCGGACTGAATGATTTCTCATGGCCTTTGAGGAAATCTCCTACCATGGCCAGGCTTGGTTCCAGCACCAGACTCCGCCACGCCTTCTCAACATCTGCCGCCCCTGGACTCTTGAAAACCCCGATCGCATCGATGCGGCGTATGTTCCACCCGCGCTCTTTCCTAAGCATCCGGATATTCTCCACTTGTCGACAGGTTAACTTGAAGGTGTTGACCTTGATCTCGTTGATAGCCTCATCGAGCAACACCTCCTTCGGCTTCTCGTCATCGATCAGACAGTTCTCAGCTCTCAGGAAACGGTCCATCTCCCGGACTCCAATCGCACGGCGAATGCCACGTGAGTAGTCGGGTTGCGGGACGAACACTCCTCGCACCTCGTCTATCAGGCCCGCAGCAACCATCTCGTCCACCCGTTTCGACACGCGCTCGTTCAGGACGGGCGGCGACACATCAAGCCAGAGGAAACAGCAGTGGTAAATGGACTTGAAATTATACGTCGGGTCCTCCAGGAGCACCTCAATGAAGGAGTTCGATCCCCCGGCAACGATTGCGGCACGCCCACGTTGCGTTATTTGATTGATGGCGGTCAACCCGTCGCGACAAAAATCATGCACTGAGAAGTCAATGTCGGGGTCGTCGATCACTTCTAAGAGGTGGTGTGGCACGCCTCGACACTCGAGGTCGGTGACCTTGTTGGTGACGACGTCGAGCCTCTTGTACACTTGGATTTTGTCGGAATTGATGACCTCGGTTTGATAATGGACCGCGAGGTCAATTGAGAGCTTGGATTTTCCGGTTCCTGTTGCTCCCATGATAAACACAACCTTGGGCTTGTTCAACTTCATGGGTGGATTTCATGACTTCTATGTAAAGAGTTCAAATAAAAGAGGAAGAAATTAGGCAGTCATAAACTGTTGATTGAAAAAATCAAGCGTACATAAAGAAACGAAAAGAATGCGGAATTGACATTTCCAATTCTAATGTCTTTATCATGGGTTATTGGCTAGAAACTCCATCCACTTCTTTAATTTTCACACAGAGAATTGTCCTTCTTAATTTTGTAGTATGTATTCGGTATCAAAATTGGAAGACCATCCCACATAAACCTAATAGATGGATACACAGCTAATCTCAAGACACAAAATATGGTAATCGCAATATATATAACACGACTTTGTCAAGAAAAAAGAATAAATAAGGTTCTCTCCCGGTTCGTCCTCACTGCGCACGAATGAGAACAAGGGATAAAGCGGAAATACAATACCTGATAGTACAAGTGAAGGAAGTGATAGATACTGCAAAAGAACACAAATTGCAGTGAATAGATTGTAACATTTTCAATTTTCATAAAAAGAAAGGGGGAAAAAAAAGCAGAGAACTATTAGATCAAGAAAAATTACATGGAAATCTCATCAACTCTATCCCCTTCTAGTTTTTGTGAAACATGCAATTTTTCTCCTTTTGTTTGATACATACAATTTCATCTTCTGAATTTCGAAGGACTCTCGGAATCATAAGAATACTAAGTCATGCTCTTTAGAGTGTCAATGCTTGACTAAGAAATGGGGAGAAAAAAAATCCAAACCTCAGTGAAGAGTTTAACATACAATGACATAAAAGATCTGTCTACGTCAATGAACAAGTCACTAATCCATTACTATTCTGTTCTCACAAGCCCTCTAAAGAGATTGAGAAAATGGAAAAAAATAAAATAAAAAAATCAAGAAGACAACTACCTTGTCCTAACAACTGCACTGAAATGAGACCTTCATAAGCGAGAGACAGTGAGCTTAGATGTTGATATATAACATGTCTTATAGACACCATAGGGGGGCTTGTTCAATATGGAAGGTTTAGAAGAAGGTAAGATATTTCTTTCATGGTTATTCAAAGCGGATTTCCTTTATCTTTTGGGGAGGAATGCTATAGTCAAATTTATCCATCTAGATTTCTAGCCAAAAAAAAGACTATATATGATAGAATATTAAATTCAAGGGATTTTGTTATATCTTATCCATTATTTGGTAATTATAATCATCAAATTGAATGTATTCATATCATATTATATATATATTATTTGATATAAACACCTATGTGAATCACAAATTTTGCAAATGGAGATAGTAAAAATCTATCACAAGACTCTTGTCTACTTTATTTTTATTTTCTTTTTTATATTATTTTCCTCTCTCGGTTTAATTAATTTCTATTTTATTTCTTTCTTCCCCTTCTCTCATTCTCTAATAAAATTTTATTAAATAGAAAATTGTACTAATATACCTAAAATACTGAAACACCTAAAATATGTAATAAATATATTTATATATTAAATTTATATTATAAGATAAAATAAAATTAGAATATATAATAAAATAAGATTAAATTAAAAATTAAATTTTTATTTTTTGTTATTTTGAATTTCTTATATTAGAATTCAAATATTATTTATATTGAAAAATCATTTTAATTTGTTAATTTAAGAATTTTTTATTAGAGAAGAAGATTTCCTTCTATGGATATTATGTATCCTATTTGCCTTTATCCTACCTTTCTAATGGGATTTTATCGGGGTCTATATCTTCTTTATATCCTACTTTATCCTATCTAAAGTAAGCATCAAATGTAGGATATGATAAATTTTATCATATGCTGAATTTTATCCCAACCATTAAACACAGCCTAATAGTATAAAATTGCATGAGTAGATGCTAATAAAACATTTGTTCCACAAAAAGGAAAATGGGTGTTTCTTTAAAAAAAGAATCAGCAAAAAGTTAAATAGTCCCAAAAATTTAAAAATGTGCTTAATTAACTCAGAGAATAGTTTGTTCTGGTAATTATTAACAAGATAAGCAACTTAAACATTTGATTACCATTTCTAGATGTGACATCCTAATTTTCAGGCTCTGATTTTGATTGGTTAAATTGGGCATTTTATTGACACAACTACAGTGTTTTTCTCTGAGTTGACCACTCACAAGATAATTAGACTAATTAGGTAAGCTATTAAGGATTTTAACGTAAATAGACTTGAGAATTTAATCAGGAATTGAATTCTCGACCGTGCTCATATTTAGAGATCATTACGGCACAGTCAAAAATCGAATTAAGATCAGAGATAGGTCAGTTCGACCGAGATGAATGACCGATCGTGGGTGACTTTACTAAATTGGAAAATTCTCATCGACCGGTACTAATTTGATTTTACTGTCGTTTTGATACCATGTTTCCGTATTTGAATCCTCGAGATTTTCACGAAAATCAAGAGTCACAAATGTGTCAAGTGGGTTCATCGTGGCTCGAAGAAAATCGACCACGGGTCATTTGTCCTAAAAAGTTTTGAAAACTACCTAGTAGCCTAGGTCACTCTAAAAACGCGCCTGAGTGAAATTAACTGCCAATTTAAGTCCGATTTCAGAAATTGAAGATTCTATCTTGTCACAATAAATTTTAGGAACATCGACTCATTCTCAAAAGATTTTTCTGACAACCGAGACTTTTTGGGAAAAAGTCAATTTAGGGCCACTTTCGTTTGGTTGAAGCCAATGATTAATTAAGGTTGTGAAATTGAGAAACATGAGGATTCTTGGATGAGGAAAACTATCAATTTGATAAATGAGACATCCATCAAATTATGAGAGTCAATTGAGAGAGAATCAAGAGGGAATCGAATCGCCAAAGCCCCACCAAATTCGTATCTCCCCTAGGCCTAGTCTCTTTGGACCATTTCAAGAGTCCTAAAGCAAGTGGTGTTGGCTGATTTTGAACCAAGGGAAATATACTTGGCCTAGGATGAATTTAGAAGATATTTTTGTGGATTATATTGCATGATTTAATTAGGAGACATAAACGGATAATTATGTGGACTATTGGGGCTAAGATATGATGAATAAGGGATATTTATCTTGACTTTTCCCCCATCCACTAGTTTCTCTTTCATTTTCTTCGGTGCTGCCCTCTCCACATCACTCTCCCTCAGCCAGCATTTGTTTTTCATTTTTTCCTTGAAGTCCATAGACGCCCGCCGCTTCTCTCGCTCCTGCTACCCTCCATCTTCAACCGAATCTCTCCACCAGCTCGCCAGCAAGCTGCCACACGTCCCTTAGCCTTGCGTCTTCAACCCCACCTTCATGTAGCATCATCCACCGAAATCCCCAAGTAAACAGTTAAAGTTTTGCTGATCTTGAAGACCGAGCAGCTCCCCAGCCACCGAATTGCTTCAACTTCAGCAGCGCCGTGTCCTGTGTTGCCATCGTCCACGATACTCTCTCCCCTGCTTTGTCCAAATCCTTCAACGCTGCTACTCGAAGACCCAAGCTCCACGCGGCTTCAATCCACCGAAGCCCATCTGCACCGAATTCTTCACGCCAGCTGCCACGCGTTTCTCCCCCAGCTCAGTCAAGTGAAACCGAACCTGCTCCATTCGGCGTGGTCTTCTCCAGCGAGTTTTGGCCCAACAGTTGGGCCCGTGTCTTCAGCCCACAAGTCAGCAGTTCGGTCCTTCTTGAAGCCCAACGAATCCGAGCCCACCAAATTCTAGTTTCGGCCCATCCTCAAGTAAAATCAGCCCACGTGGAATGCAGCCCATTCTCAGTCTATTGAAGCTTGTATTTGAAGCCCACGAAAATCTCAGCCCATTCAAATTTTGGTATAGCTCTTTGAAGCCCAAGCCCAGTTGAGTTCAGCGAAGCCCAGCGAAATTCTTGAAGCCTAGATCAAGCTCAGCCCAAGAATTTCAGTAGGCCCAAGCCCAGAATTTCTGCGGGCTTGCAACGTTTCTTGGCCCGGCCCGAGCTTCTATCGCTGCCACCGAAATGTTGGGATTCGGCCGTCGTTGCGTAGTCATCGCAGTGTTTCGGTATTCGCTTTGCCAAGTGAATTTTGTTCACTAATGCCTTCTTAGTTTGCTAATTATACTTGAAGGTTGATCAGTGTTAGTTAAGTGTAATTAGTTGGTTAGATTAGAATGAATTAGCGATTATTAGTTGATTGCATTGCATATTAGTTAGGTAGTTAGTGTACTTAGATGAGAATTGCCTATAGTATTTATTGGATGCTTCTTGGGATTTTTCCTGACCCTCATCGGGTGTTAATTAGGCAATTCGGGCCTAAATGGAATTTTTAGGAATTAAATATTAATTTTCGAAATTAATTATTTAATTATTTATTTTTCGGAAATTTAACTGGGATGGCCAGTGACTGAGATTTTATGCTGATGATCGTGATGCATTCCGTTTATTTAATTGAGCTTTATATTGTGCTAAATTGAATTTATTGTATTTAATTTTCAAAATTAATTATTTAATTATTTATTTTCCGGAAATTCAATCGGGATGGCCGGTGACTGGAATTTCGTGCTGATTGTCGTGGTGTGGTCCATTCATTTATTTGAACTCCACATTGTGATTAATTAAATTGATTGTGCAATTTAATGAATTATTCCTTAATTGATTGAAATTGAGTGGAATTGAATGATTGATTGGTAGGTGGCCGAGTATGGCTATTTAGCATTTATAATGCCTTGATGAGCTATAAAGTGGAGAGAGTCGTGAGAGTGAACTGAGAACTTTATTGGCTGAGACCAATCAGGTACGAAGTATAGACAGGTGTGGTTCGGTGATTAAGGATATCATTGTGCGAAAATGGCGCCTTAAAGAATGCACGTAGACTGTCTATGACTTGTGGCAGGGATGGTTTGATGATTAAGAATATCACTGTGCAAAAACAACACCTTAAAGAACGCACGTAGACTGTCTATGACTTGTGGCAAGCATGGTTCGGTGATTAGGAACATCACTGTACGAAAACAGTACCTTAAAGAACGCATGTAGACTGCCTATGATTTGTGACAGGCGTGGTTCAGTGATGAGGAATATCATTGTGCGAAAATGGCACCTTAAAGAACGCACGTAGACTGTTTGTGATCTATAATAGGCATGGTTTGGTGATGAGGAATATCACTGTGTGAAAACGGCATCTTAAAGAACGCACGTAGACTGTCTGTTACTTATGTCACCTTGGCAAAAACGACGCCTGAGAGTATTAATGGAGCTTTGTGACTAAGTGTACTATTGGAGGTTACGTGGGATGGAGTGAATGACCTAGAAATGGTCCGATTGACATGTAATCGACTAGGTCGATTAACCTTTGCTTTAATTTGATGTTGTGAATTAATTGATTGAATGGAATGATCGGTGAATGGTTGATTGAGACATAATCAACTAGGTCGATTGATCATTGCCTTGAATTGATGTTGTAAATTGGTTGGAATAATGGAAATGACCGTGAGTGGTCTTGTTGGCGTGTAATCGACTAGGTCGATTTGATCGATGCTTCAATCAGGGATGTGATTGCTTGGATGCCTATTTGATATGTGCTAAGATGCAAGTGGAATCTGAGGTCAAGGTAAGTCCTCTGACTCATGTTGTGCATAGGCAGTCCTAAGGTGTATTAGTTTACTAATCGGGTCTTAGGGGGTAAAACTTGCTAAGACGTAGTCTCATCCTGATTATGGGGACAACATTTCAGGACCCTGATGAGGAACTTGAGGAGAAAGAACCCAAGGAGGAGTATCTAGAGGAGAACCCCAAGAATGATCCAGAGTAGGATCCTGATGAGAATTGAGACTCCACTCCTATCTGATGACTTTTACTGTAGAACCTGCTTGAGTAGTAACCGACCTTTGTAACATGGCTTGTATATGTATATGCATGAATGAGTTGTTATATATGTACATAAGGGTGTTGGTTTTCAGGTTCAGGTTTCTAGTCCTACTTGTATATCCTATTGTTTTATTGTTTGGGGATATTTATAATTGCTTCCGCATGTGCTATTAAGAAAAGAAATGGTCGGCGATATGTAGTCCTAGAATATCGCATTTTAAAATCAACAAGGTAAGGGATGTGCGCGTGCCTGAGGATCGGAGCGTGACACTAAATACACTAGGCATCACAAGGTCAAATGGACCCCACAGCTCAGGCCACATCCGCCAACGAAAAAAGTGAAGAGCCACCAAGGAGATAGCCGCACGCAGGAAGAGCAACCATTCAACAATCAAAGACAAGCTAAGGCCCTACGGAAGCAGGAGAGTCCCCAGTAGAGAAGATAATCAGATCGATACTCCAACTACATTGCAGCCTCCTGTTTCTAAAAGTATCATCCACATTCCTGAAAGTGATGGCCTTGTCTCTAACGACTTTAAAGAGATGATTCTTCACTGCTGGAATGGCTAAGTTCTGCTCCCTAAAGAGGATGTTGTTCCTATGCTTCCAAATAAAATAACATAAAGCACCAAAAGAGAATCGAGCAATGCATTTATAGAAGTCTTTGCCCACAAGAAAGGAAACAGCCCAATTGAGATTCTCAACCCACGATTTGTTCCTCCATGGAAGGTTGCATCGCGCAGCCTAAAAGAATGCAATGCCAGCAGTGATGCAACATCCAAAAAATAGGTGACCAATAGAATTCAGCGCCTCCTTGCAAATAGGACACAAGGTGCTATCTATCCTACCATAAAATAATAACAGAGCTTGGATAGGAAATCTGCGTTTAGCAATAAGCCACAGGTTTATTTGGTACCTTGGAGTGATCGAGTTATTCTAGATGAACGCATGCCAAAAGACTCGAGCCTTCTTCCTCCTAATGATCTCCCAAGTTGAAGCCACTGTGAAGAGCTTAGAAGTGTTCCCCTTCCAGCTAAAATGATCCGAGTTTTGGCCAAGGACCGGAAGGGGAAGCTCCCAAGAATCCAAAATCATCTTGATCGTCAAGCCATGGTTGTTGAACAAGTCCGCCACTGTCGCCTGCGTAGAAAGGCCAGACCATAAATGGCCGAATTCGAAAAATGCAAGTTCAAAAGACCCCTGGAGTGCCAATTATCAAATCAAAGAGACACCGATCGGCCATCCCCAATCCTCCAATAGAAGGAGCTTCAAAATTCAATCCTGAGTTGGAGGATCTTCTTTCAAGCCCACGAGCATAAGGTCCGCTTTTTGGCCACCTAGAAGTTCATCCTTTTTAAAAAGGTCGAGTGAATCCATTTACACCATAAAGATTCATTGTCCAAAAACAAAAGCCAAATGTATTTTAGCATGGCAGCCTTGTTATAATCATGAAGCCTTCGAATGCCAAGGCCCCCTTCCTCTTTTGGTCAACAGACATCCTCCCAGGACACCTTCGCACCTCCTCTACCCAACTCCGATTCTTTCCATAGAAACTGTCTGAGGATTTGTTCAATTTGATCCAACACAACTATAAGTAAAATTAAGACCCTAGCTTAGTATCCTTAGATGGCATGAAGGACTAACCGGATCAATTGCAGACGACCAGTAAATGATAGAAAACAATGAGTCCAAGATTGAACCCTCGCTGTGATGCGGTTGACAAGAACGCAGCAATCCGCCTTGCTGAGCCTGGAGGTGATGATGGGGACCCCGAGGTTCTGAACTGATAGGCTCCCTTCTTGAAAACCAAGGGTAAGGAGAATTTGGTTTCTTAAGGAAGGCAATCCTCCTACAAGGTAGATCTCACTCTTGTTTGTGTTTGGATACAAACCAGTCCACTTCGAGAATATTTGGAGACCTTCCTTGAAGAACTCCACCAAAGGCAAATCGGCTTCACAGAAAAAGGAAGACATCATCCACAAAGAATAAGTGTGAGAGGCTTGTCGCTCTGTATCTCCAAAAATATTTGAACTCCAACATGGAAGAGCGGATACAAAGAATACCGGATAAAACCTCCATAACCAGAGTAAACAAATAGGGAGATAATGGGTCCCCTTGACGAAGTCCACGCCCACTAGCAAAGAAGCCATGTAATTCTCCATTCAAGGCAATGAAAAATTTAGGAGTCCGCATACAAGTCATAATGAGTCGAGTCATATGATCGGGAAATCCGAAGGCTAGAAGAAGAGTCTCAAGGAACTCCTAATCGACTATGTCGTAGGCTTTCCTGAAATTCACTTTAATTGTGCACTTAGGTGAGTAGGGATGGAGGTGAAAACTAGAGAAGAGTTCCTAGGCCAGAAGGATATTATCCCTGATCCGGCGACCTTTAACAAGTACACTTTGGAAAGGCCCAATGATATCCTGAAGAACTAATGCAATCCGATTGGCCATAACTTTGGTGATGCATTTGTAGATAGTATTACAACAGGCAATGGGCCTGTAGTCATCCACAAAAGTCGCATTCGGGCTTTTTGGTACTAGGACCAAAATGGTGTTACTAATCTTCCTTAAGAGCTTACCCGAGAAGAAGAAATCATTCACCGTCGTCGTGACCAACTAACCAACTGTCCCCCAGTTATGCTTAAAGAATTCCATTATGAAACTGTCAGGTCTAAGAGCTTTGCCTCTAGCTAAGGAAAAGAGAGTGTCCTGAATCTCTAAGTTAGAAACGGATTAAGCAAGGAAGCTAACCTACTTAGCACTGAGGGGAAGCCTGATAACC
Organism: Eucalyptus virginea; assembly: GCA_014182375.1. NCBI lineage: Eukaryota > Viridiplantae > Streptophyta > Magnoliopsida > Myrtales > Myrtaceae > Eucalyptus > Eucalyptus virginea. Next base: position 26,533,765 of record CM024520.1, read on the forward strand.
TCTTGGATCTCTCGAACTGAGGGTCTTCCATGCACGACCCGTGGCGACAGAAGATCTTGGAAGTGACTAACAAAGTGCTGGTGAACTAGCTCAGGGTCAGTGATTTGGATACCCGACACATCCATAATAGAAATGATTCTATTTCTCACTTGTCTTTTATTGACATAATAATAGAAGAATCTAGAGTTACAGTCACCCTCCTTAAGCCACTTAATTATGGACTTTTGCTTGAAAAATGATTCCTCTTTAGAGCGCAGGTCCAAGAAAGTTCGCCGCTGACACTTCTCCAACTCTGTAAGGGCAATAGAATTTGAGTCTTGCTGGAGGTCAAGTTGTGTGGTCCTTAGAGCATCTCTCACTTCGGAAGTCCTGACAGAGATGTTGGAGAAGGATTCTTTGTTGAGAACCTTGAGACGAGCTTTGAGGGATTTAAGCTTGCACATCAGTCTAAACATTGCCACCCCCTCACCAAACTCCTCCCAAACTTGGCTAACAATTGCATTGAAATCCAAATGATCCATCCAAAAGTCGAAAAAATTAAAAGGTTTCCTTTGAGGTATCGGGTTTAACACTTTGACCACCATAGGGGAATAATCAGAGATACCTGGTGTAAGGAAGGAAGCTTTGAAGTAGGAGAAATCCCGGCTCCATTTGGAATTGACTAGAACCTTGTCAATCTTTCTTGCCTTCTGCAAAGCTCCAGAAGAGGTAGTCCGGGTAAACCGGAATCCAACGTACCTCAAGTCATCTAGATCAGCCTAAAGTAAGCACTGTCTAAACTCATCAAAGTACATGATCCAATTGTCTATACCCCAGTCTATCAGACGAGTCCTTGATAACGTTGAAGTCACTCACAACTAGCTAAGGCGAATCCTACAAAGCTGCACTTTTAAGGATAAGGTCCTCTCAAAGCGGTCTCCTGGAAGGGAAAGTGTGCTATCCATAGACCATCGATATACAACAATCCACACCCAAAGAGAGCATCTTAAGATTCTCATTAATCATCTGGACGTCAATCGATGACACTTCAAAGCTAACAATCGTAGGGTTTCAGCCAATCCATATCCTCCTTCTGGGAGCACAGCTATAATTTGAAATACAGCACCAATCCCTCAACAAACTCGTAGAGATGGAGGAGAATAGAGCTTCCGGAACTTTAGTCTCCAAAAGACCAACCAAGCAAAGACCATATGACGAAATCAAACTTCGGACCTCGGCTTGCCTAATAGGGTCGACAAGACCCCTAATATTCCAAATACCTATGTATATATGTAATATATACAAATGGAAGAAAAGAGAACAACTTACCTCTGCTTGGAAGGTTTTTGGCGAGAGCCAACTAGTGCCACAAGGGTTGTAGGAAGAGGTGGATCGGGGGCAAGAGTTAGCAATTATCCTACATCGTCTCTAGCCTTCTAGATGCAACCCTCGGGGACAGGCAAGGGGAAAGCAAATCCTGATTCGAGCAGCTAGAGAGGCTAGCCGAGACATCCGAAACCGCGCCTTGATCTTGCGGTTCCATGGACGGGGGCAACAAAAGGCCTGAAATTATCTACACTAGGACTAGAAAGGGATACCACCACCTTTGAAGGAATACTTAGTCCTTTCATAGGCTTTTGAGAAAAGACGGAATATATGGGTTTCCCCGAGATAGAAGCCTTCGCCTTCCAGTTAAGCCCCTCATCACCGGATCTGTTTGGATGAGACTATGGATCTTTCTTTGGGAGATTGGACTTCTTTTTTCCTTTGACCTATTTCCAAGCCTGCTCAGGAACTTCCTACAGTTCTGCCACAACCGAGGTCTCTAAGACCTACTCCTGAACTTGCTCGAGCTACCGCCGGGGCAGGGACGGGCTCCTAGCTAGACACCAATGAGGAAGGGATGGCCTAGACCTACTGCACAGCTCTATCGAAGCTAGTATTGGCTAGGGAATCCGTACATTTATGCCCAAAAGAGCCACACCTGCCGCACTCCACTGGTCTCCACTCATACTCGATAACCACCAAGCGCAACACTCCATTCAAGACAACATCTACAGAGTTACACCTTGGCTAGTTTGCGTGGATCTCCACGCTCACCTGAGCAAAGGAAATCATCTTCATTTGCTTTGTTCGCTCATCAACATATAGGGGCTTACCCACAACACTTGCAATGGCACTTATGAAGGGTGCCGACCAAAGATTGAAGGGGAGATTCTTCAACCTAATCCACACCGGGACTGAGGCTTACTTATCTTTTTTAAGCTCCATGAGAGGCCTCCATTGCTGCAAAATAAGGGGCACCCTTGCAACTGTAAAGGGGCCGTCCTCAAGGATTTTCCTCCAAAAAAAGAGGGTCCGGTATGTGGAAATAGAAGAATCCTAGGTCATTCGCCAAGACTTCAACAAGTTTCGGGCCCCAAACATGCTTCAAGGATTCCTCTGTGTGCTTGTGTTGACACCTACATTTTGACGACTCTAAGGAAATAAAATAAAAATCGCATCGGAATAAGAAAAAGAAAATATGGAGAAAATCAATCTGATTGATTATGAATTGAAGTTAGAAATTCTGATGAATACTCAGATTTTGATAAATGTTGAAGCAATTAGGAGATTAGGTGAGTAAAAGGCAAGAATTTTTATAAAATGGAATAAATCGAAGTAAAATCGAACTGATTGTGAAATCACGCTCTGATTTGCAACCATGAATTGATGCAACAAAAGTTGGAAATTCAAAAATTGCCATGAAAAACGGCCGTCTAAAATCACTATAAAAGAGAGCCACAATTTTCATGACAAGGGGGGGTTGAACTCAAAAAAATATGAGAGAAATAATTCAGAAGCTTCCGTCCATCTTGGTCAAATGAGAAAACCATTTCTCTTTTCTCTAACAAGAAAAAAAAAACAAAGAAATAGTGAGAGAGAAGAGACGTGAGTGTAGTGACAAAGAGAGAGAAGTGACGTGAGAGACAGGTGAGGATAGAGAAAAGAAAACAAAATAGAATCAATGTGCATCTTCTTCCTCTCGCACCCATCGCCTGCATCTCCCCTGCGAAGCTCACCGTGCTAATCTTGCTTGCCGAAGCCACCCTTGCCGCTCGTTCGCAAGCATCGCGTGACACCTTTGCAATCGCTCATCCTCCTCCGTCACCGCACCACAGCAGCCCGCGTCACCGCCGACTGCTACTTTCCCTTTGCCCAATGCTGTCGCCTCCTACAGCCCGCGACCGAACGTCTGATGCTGTTGCACCTCCACAGCAAGATGATGTCGTCGCGACTTGCCACCGCTTTGACAGCCTCTGCTTGCGCACCTAGCAACCTCCGCGTCTTCATGCCCACACTAGTAGCACCGGACGCCAGAAGCCCCGACGCCGACCACCCTGCTCCACCTCCACCGGTAGCGCTTGACAACCCGCGCCACCTCCGCTCCGCTCAACGCCACGAGCAGTGACCTGCTTGCCTCCACTTGCAGCGCCATTCAAACGCTGCCCCTGCCTGTGCCTTTGACCGCTTGAGCACCAGTAGCCCACTGCACCTCCGCCAGACCTCCCGACGACAGTGCCTCAGTCTACTCATCTCCACTCAGCCGACACCGCTATGCCTCAGCAACTTGCGACCCAACGCGCGACGCTATTGCAACCCATAAGCATCGCTGCCCTCCACCTATGTGTCCCAGCCGCTGCCATATGTCACCCCCGGCGACCGACGGCTCGCCGTCCCCGCAACTCGAGACTTGCTCGACGTCCGCGATCGTCCGGTGTCCGACGCCCCCTCCTCCATGCGACGATTCCACAACAGCTTTGTGCTCGTTGCCATGGCACCACCGCTTGTGACGCCCCTCACCATCGCCGCCCGCCAACCCTTGCCGAAGCTCGACGCCCCACCGTCCGCCCGACACCGACCAACCCGCTACCCCCTTTCCTTACGTTGCTTACTTTTCTTTTTGTTTTTATCTTTCATTTATTTTATGTTTTTTTTTTTTTTAAAAAGTTTTGCCATTATTGTACCGATTGGAACATTGGGAGTTGATTTTCGTTTTATTGTAGTCATTATCCGCAGGGATTTTGCCCAAAATTATTGTAATTATTTAATTTGATTAATAAGACGTTACATCATTTTTTTAATTATATTAATTTTTGGGGCATTTTGATGGTATTTTAATTGTTAAATCATTATAATTATTAATTTGACCCATAAGATCTCAGATCAAATTTTTAGTTATTTTGAATTTTCATATATGTTGTGAAATTTGGGTTAAAATAATTGTTAATTTAACTTGTGAGACAATGGATTATTTTTTGGTTATTTTAATCCTTCTTTTGGTGGATACCTTGTTTAGCTTAGATGTAATCTCATAATTGTTTTATCTTTGAAAAATACTAAAAAATAAAATAAAAAATAAAAAATTAGATCTTGCATCGGAGTTGTTGGTTTAGTAAATTAGGATTGCATTTTTAGGATTGCACTTTTAGATAACTTTGGAATAGATTAGGATTGAATTGTTTTTAGATACTCTTAAATAATGTTGGCACATTTTAATAATCTCATTTTTCTAAAAATATTTTTCTAAGATAGGATGGGGTTTAAGTCAAATTAATCCCTAAAATAAATTAGAAAATTATTCATTTTTAGATAGTTTAATTAGGATTTTTATTAGTTCCGAATTTCAATAAAAATTACAAAAATATTAGGTGCATGTTAATTAGTTTGCATAATAGGTTCATTTAATTAGAATTTGTTTACTAGTAAAATTAGGTCATGTAGTTAAAATGCATGTTTTAATTTCAAGATAAAAATAAAAAATAAAAACCCAAAAAAATAATTGCTTGCTTTGTGTGATGCAATTTATTTATTTATTTTTCATTGAATGTTTAATAATAGATTAGCATACGTGTGGTCACCATATTTGCATGATAGTAATTTAGGTTAAAATAAATCCAAGTTGTCTGTAAAAACATTTTTGAAAATAAAAAGAATGGTATCGAAATGGCATTAAAGAAATCTAGTGTAACCAAGTCCCCGTACCCAAAAGTCTTTAGTTCGTAGGAGTAAAATAATTCTTCTATTATTTTACTTAGGTGTCTAATTGACCTACCAAAAATTGATTAGTGGCGACTCCTAAATAAAATCTATTTGCATGTTAAAAATTTGAATATAAGTTGCGAATTGATATGAGCTTGGGAGAGCCCGAACTAAGTTAAAACTTAGCAATCCATTAGCCTAAACCTTAGGTGGTGCACCCGAAATTTTAGGTCATGATAGCTTGAAAGGAAGCTTCCTCCCTATGTAATATCCAATGAGGCACTCGTGCCACTTGGGATCCGTCGCCTCCAATACTTCCTCCGAAAGATGAACGATCAGCTTGTTACCCACCAAGGTAGGTGGGACATAGGATAAATCTTATCTTTTTGCAGCAAGCCGTGCCACACTCGCCCACAAGCAGGCAGGGGTGGCTTTTGAGTCTCCTGTTCATTGAGTAGGGGCCTACGGCCTCTTGGAGGAAGACCGAGCACAGTTATAGCCTTGAGAATGGCCTGGGCAGGCTAGGGACTTCTGTGGCCCTCTCTGTTTGTCTCTCAGGCCAGCAGGGGCTGATTTGAAGGAATTGTTCTGACCTAGATGCACCGGAGGAGGGCTACCATGTGCACGGGAGGAGGGGCTTCACCCTCTTGAGGTGCTAGCAACTTGTTGAGCCTCTCGAGGAAGTCCAAACGCACCAGAGGTGGAAGAGGCCATTTCACAAACACCCGGTGCACAACCCACCCACTACCAAAGAAATACCATTGAAAGGAAATGAACATAACGGCTTCAACGGCACAATGCGGGAAAGAAGGCAGGACAAGCAAGCATAGAATCGGCCTAGCAATTAGCAACAGACGCAACAGAATCTAGAAAACACAGGTACAGTGCGCGGAATACTAAGCCGACGAGATCTGACATTGTAGGCCAAATGAGGGGAAGCAGCTTGGTGGGGGAGGAACAGGAAGGTAAGGTGACCTTAGCCTCCAAAGAAGAGCCCAAACGACTGGCTGGAACCACCTCAGCAAGCAAAACACCAGTCCAGCTGGTCGAGAAACGTGAGCACGCCTAGGGTAGGAGAAATCTCGACTTGTAGATCAATCCAAAGGAAATCCTTTGGTGAAGATGAAGAGGAAGGTTAGGAGGACATATCCTCCAAATTTCAGCCCAAACGGAAGGCTTGAACTTCGAGAACGAGCAAAACATTAGACAATGAACAGTGCCAGAGACGCTCAGTAGAGAGCACTCGCGTGAACAATCACATAATTAGATGTTAATAAATGCACATTCAAGGAATCCCATTGTTATGTCTGGCGCAATGGCATAAGTTCTTTTTCCAAGAGATATTAGATGTTATGAATTTATTATCACAGTGGTTAAGGGTTTGCATAAGAGGAATTTTGTTTGATTTGAGGCCAATTTCTTGGTTGCTTTTGCCAAAACTTGGACTTCTATGGTCATGCCGGCATGGTTTCCAAAACCCATCATTTATTTTGGTCTGAGATAGGCTACCGAAGAAGAAAAGAGCAGCAGAATCACGACGAAACACCTCCGTTCAGGTGATGAAGAGGGTGCGTGAGGTCCATGCGCGCACTGCAATTGCAAGCGTGGGGAACCTATGTGCCACTCGCTCCCCTACGCGCGAGATTGCCAAGTGTGTGCACACCACATACGCACAACTGCTTGGCACATGGGTGGAATGCGCCCGCGCAATTGATAGGGCACGTGCACGTGCCCAACTGTCTTGCCCCTACAATTTTTACAAATTTGCCCCTCCCTTGGCCGTTATTACATCTAAGCCCCTTAGATGTTTATTTTACATTTTTTTCCCTTAGCGTCAAATTTATGGTTTCATCATTGGCCAATCTATTTACTGTTTTGCCCCATTGGTGCATTTATTTACTATTTTTCCCTTTCATGCATTTTTAGGAATATTTTATGCATGAAATTAAATGCCTAGTGATCCATATATTTTAATTAATAAGCGCATAGCCACAACATCTTTAATTAGTTAAATTATATATTAAGAGTCTCCAAATCATATTTAGAAATGAACATTGAATGTAATTAATCATATTAATATGATGAATTTTATCCCATAAGAATTTTCATTATATTAATATGAACAATTATGATGGAAATATCATATTATTTTCTTAATTTACCCATAGGGATTAAGGAAATGAATATAATATGGTAGTTTCTTCATGATGTAATTATGAATCTATTTAAATTAAAAACTTAACCCACATGCAGTTTTTATGTTACATTTGTGACATGTTTACATTGATAAAACATTATTTATGTATATTTCGCCCCAAATTTTGTAACATAAGTATGATAGTTTTGCAACCTGTGAATTTCTTTGAATTTAAGAGTGATATTCTCATATTAAATGATGAAAACTATAAAATTTGGAAAAAGTTAATTCTTCTTGAATTAGGGGTATGAACATTGACTGTTACGAGCATTGCAACTGAGATAGCCCTTTATTAACATTAGGAGCGGTCCAACTACCTTAGTGCAATGTTCATAAGGACTAAAATATTTCATAGTATTCATGATTCAGTTGCTTAGCATAGTAATGCTAAGGCTTAATTGGAGGCTATTGATGCACAATTTGAGACTTTGGAAGAGGCACGTGTCATGATCCTAATTATGAAGTTTTCATCATTGAAACTCACTAGTATTAGAGGTGTGTGTGAGCACATCAAGAAGATGAGGAATATTACAACTCAGTTTAAGAACATTGAGATTGAGATATTTAAATCATTTTTTTGGTACTATATTCTGAATACTTTTCTACAACAGTATATACCATTAAGACACATGAGAATAAATGGTCAACTAAAAAACTTGTGACCATAAGTGTTCAATAAGAAGACAAATTGATTATGGAATCGGGAGAAAGTGCTCATTTGGCAGCATAAGGAAAGAATAAGTGTCATGGTAAGCAAAAAGGAAAATGTAAGATACCTCACCAAACCAGCATTAAGAAAGAATCCGAATATTTTTTCTATAAAAAGAAAGGGTATATAAGGTAGGATTCCGTCGGATTTAAGGCTTGGCTCAAGAAGAAATGTAATCCAATCTTTTATGTTTGTTATGAATCTAATATAGCTTATATGAGTCACAACATTTGGTGAATTGATTCTAGATCTACAGTTCACATCTTGAATTCCTTGCAGGGTTTTCAAAATCATAGGAAGCTAGTAGAAAGTGAACAAAGCATCTATTCAGGAAATAAGATGTGTACGCATATGGAAACTATTGAGATATGTAAATTAGTTCTAAATAGTGTTTTTTTTTTTTAAATAAAAAATTGAAAATGACCTTTTATATTCCTAGTTTCTTTAGAAACTTAATTTCAGTTTCAAGTTTGTACCTTTAGATTATTCTTTTAACTTTTCAGATTCATACTTTAGTTTATCATTTAAATCTAAAATTATTGAGAGTGGTACTTTGTCTAATGATCTTTTTCGAATTAATTTACAAGACAATATCTATTATAATGTGATGCATGTTCATGATAACGCTAGTATAAAACGATGTGCTGTGAATGAATATTCTTCTATATTGTGGCACAAAGATTGGGACATATCTTTATAGATAGAATTAAGCGACTAGTAAAAGATGGAGTATGCAGTACTTTAGATTTTACTGATTATGATAGCTGTGTGAACTACATAAAGGGAATGAAGACTACCAAGACGAAGAAATGTGCCAAAAGGAATACAGTAATATTAGAAATCATACATATAGATATTTATAGTCTAGATATGGACTCGAGAGTCAGAAATACTTCATCTCTTTCATAAATGATTATTCATGTTACATATATCTCTACTTGCTTCATAATAAGTATGAACTGTTAAATGCTTGTAAGGTATTTAAGGCGGAAGTAAAGAAACAATGCGATAAACAAATTAAGATCATGAAATTAGATAGAGGAGGATAATACTATGGTAGAGACACTGAAGATAGATAACCGTCTGATCCATTTGCAAAGTTTTTTCAAGAGTATGGGATAGTTGACCAATATGCCCGATGCTCTAAATCAAAACGGTATAACGGAAAGAAGAAACTAAACTTTATTAGACATGGTGTGGAGTATACTTAATGGCTCCAAACTTTCTAAGTTCTCGTGGACTGAAGCACTTAAGACGGCAGTACACATATTAAATTAAGTTCCAACCAAGGTTGTCCCAAAACACCTTTTGAGTTGTTTAAAGGTTAGAAACCAAGTTTGCGAAATGTACACATTTAGGGATGCTCGTCTAAAGTGAAAGTCTATAATTCATAAGAAAAGAAGTTGGACCTAAGGACTAGAAGTGGATATTCCATTGGATATGCTAAAAGGTCTAAGGGATACATGTTTTACTAGCCATCTCACACCACTGGGATTGTAAAATCAAAAAAGCTAAGTTTCTTAAAAATAACTTGATTAGGGGAAGCAATCAATTGAAGGACTTTGTTCCTAGAAAAGATCATCCAGATACTCAACCATCCACCTCAAGTATAAGGATGGTTGTTGCTTATAACACCCTTTCAATTCAACCGGCTATTAAACAACTAATAATTGAAGTTCCACAACTTGCTAATATTGATCTAGTAGATCTAGTTGTTCAGCAATTACCATAATCTATTAAACAACTAGTTGAAGAACATGCTCCTCAAGAGAATGTTGATGCAACATTAACAAGATCTAGTATAATGAGGAAATTAGCAATTCATAGTGTTAATATTGTGTATTTACAAGAATCTGACTATACTATTGGAGATGAGAATGATTTTAAAACATTTTCACAGGCCATAAATAGTGATAAATCCAATTTGTGGTGCAATGGCATAAAGGAAGAGATGAGTTCTTTGGCATCTAACGAAATCTAAGATTTGGTTAAGTTGCCTAATAGTGTAAAGGCCATTGGTTGTAAATGGATCGTCAAAACTAAGAAAGATTTATTGGGCAACATCGAGAGATAAAGTTAGATTCGTTACCAAAAGATTCACTCAAAAAGAAAGAATCGATTACACAAAAACATTTCTCCTTGTATCTAAGAAAGATTCTTTTCGTATATTGATTGCCCATTTTTATGTGGAATTACATCAAATAAATATGAAAACGACATTCCTCAATGGGGAACTAAAGGAAACCTGAAGGATTCTCCTCTAGTAAAGGTAAGCATTTAGTGTACAAGTTTAAGAAATCTATATATAACTTGAAACAAACATCCTGTCAATGGTACTTAAGGTTCCATGATGTTATCTTTTCATTCAATTTTGTAGAGAATGTTATGAATCAATGTATATACCAAAAGGTCAATGGAAGCAAAATTTGCTTCCTTCTACTATATGTGGATGATATTCTTCTTGTAACTAATGATAAAGGGTTGCAATATAGGTGAAACAATTTCTCTCTAAGATTTTTGACATGGTGAGGCATCTTATGTCATTGACATTAAGATCCATAGAGATATATCTCAAGAAATTTTAGGCCTATCTCAAGAAACCTATATCAATAAGGTTTTAGAGAGATTTCGCATAAAAGATTGATCACTAAGTATGGCGCTTGGCAGGTTTAATTTGAATCAGTGCCTGAAAAACGAAATAGAAAAGGAACAAATGAATAACATTCTATATACTTCTATTGTCGAAAGGTTAATGTATCTTAGGTTTGCACTCGACTTGATATCGCTTTTTCTATGGGAATGTTAGGAAGATATCAAAGTAATTCAGGTATGGATCATTAAAAAGCTGCAAAAAAGTGATGAAATATTTTTAAGATATCAAAAGTTACATGCTTATATATAGATGGACTGACAACTTGGAAATAGTTAGATATTTGGATGTAGACTTTGCGGGTTGTGTTGATTATTGAAAGTCAACATCTTGATACATTTTTATGTTAGTTGACAAAGTCATGTCATGGAGGAGTGCGAAGCAAACTTTGATTGCTACTTCCATTATAGAGGCTAAGTTCGTTTCTTATTTTGAAGCTACCCCGTATGGTGTTTAGTTGAAGAGTTTCATTTCTAGGCTTAGAATTGTTGATTCTATTTCTAAGCTATTAAGAATATATTGTGACAATTCAGCTGTTGTTTTTATGACAAAAAATGCCAAAAGTGGCAGTCGAAGTAAGTGTCAAGTATCTAGCCATAAGGGAACATCTTAAGGAGAATAAAATAGTCGTAGAATACATTAACATTGAACTAATGATAATTGATCCATTAACTAAAGGCATGTGATTAATGAAATATAAGGATTATGTAACTAGTATGGGAATAGATTCGATCATGTGATTTGTCGTCATATGGACGATTTTTGTTGTGTGAAACTCTTATTCAGTTGTAATATTATTCTCAATTTTTAATGTACACAATTTGTTGTTTATTAGAATAATAACTATTATTCATTCCAAAATAAACATAGGGTTTATTCATTAAAATGTGTTGTCACATATAAGCTAACATTAAATAAACAAGATGCATCGTGATACATAGAAGATATTACTTGCTCTTAGAGGACATGTCACCATGATTCATGCATTTTGTTTCTTTTCTTAAGTAGAAAGTTTTCATGGATTTGGTTGGATAATCCACATGATGAAAATGTTGGGATTAAGTGGGAAAATGTTATGTAAATGTTATATGTATAATGTGATCCCCGATTTTTGGGAATATAGCTTTGAAATAAAAACTTATCCGTGGGTTTAACCCATATTTTCTCTTTTTAAGTGACGTTTTTTCCATATGTGATTTTTCCACACTTCATACTTCTTTATGACAACCACCCATTTGGTAATTACTTTGATGGGAGACCATTTATAAAATGAATGATCGTTCATTTCGTAAGGGTAATCACAAGATTTAACACAAACCCTCACATTCGAAAATATAACATTAGTACATGAGGAGATTTTGTTAGTAGAATATGCTTGTAATTCTTCCAAATCTCCATGAATATTCGACGAACACAAATTTGAACAATAACTGGAGGTCACTTTTATTTTTTATCCTATTTTTAGCATATGATTATAATCAATGCTTAAATTTTGTTCTTCAAAGCGTGATTAGAATCGCTAGTTTATGTCTAACATATATGGCAATTGTATCCTATCCATATTTGGAAAAATTATTTGGGCTTTTTTACAATGAAGTTGCCTTTATGATGAAGAAAATTCAAATTTTGAATTAGTCCTTTGGACTCGTAGCTATTTATAATTAGCAATCCAATTTGTTGCCTTATTTGTTTCTTGTGATCAACAAAAAGAGAAAAAGAAAAGCTTTTTATGTAATGGTTAATATTTTGACTAAAAAAAGAGTTAATGGTTAAGATGATAAGACTAGTATGTGACCCAATTAAAAAAAGATAGTAAAGACTTTATCAAGGAATTAAATGGTTTCAGACAAAATAGACACCATCCTAATTAGAGCTAATTAGGTGTTGTTTGGTAACCATCCTACCAGTGACTGATTTTGATTTTTTGTTTCCGGGAGTAGTTTGGGAAAAGAATTGTGTTTGGTAAAAATTTTCTTCCCAGGATCAGATTTAGAGTAGAATCAAGAATAAAAAATAAAATAAAATTGATTCTTGTTTCGAAACAAATTTGAGAATCAAGTCTTCTTCCATTTTCTCTTTTTCTCATCCTCTTTTCTTCTTCTTCATCTACCGCCATCTTGCGATTGCCGTCCGCCGCCACCATTCACTGTCCGCCATCCGCCGCCACCGTCCACCGTACGCCATCCGCCGCCGCCGTCCCGCCGCCGCCATCCGCTAGTCACCAGGCAAATGGTCCAGCGAGCTCGCCGAGGCTCGCCAAGCCAAGGTGAGCTCCGGCGAGCTTGCCAAAGGCAAGCCCAGCCACCGGTGAGGCTCACCTAGCCCCATTGGTGGCCCAACCCCGGCGAGCCTCACCCGGCCCGTCGATGGCCGGGCGAGCCTCGCCCAACCCCGGCGAGGCGAGCCTCGCGAGGCTGGGCGAGCCTCACCAATGGCTAGGTGGGCCTTGCCCAGCCCTGGCGAGGCTCGCCCAACCCCACCGGTGACCAAGCGGGCCTCGCCCGGCCTCGCCGAGGGCCAACGAGGTCACCGACTTGAAGAAGAAGAAGAATAGGAGAAAAAAGAAGAAAAGAAAAAAAAAAAAGAAAAAAAAGGAAGAAAAAAAGGGAAAAAAAAGAGAGGAAAAAGTCTAAAAATTATTTAAAAATAAAAAAAAAAAATTGATTTGGAACATAATCAATTAGCACAGTAGTACCAAATGCAATTTTATTCTAGAATCAGAAATTTTGAACAGTTACCAAACGGCTTAAAATGCTTAGAATATGTTCGCGGGAACGAAATAAAAAAGAATCATTTTTTATCATAATCTACTCCCAAAAACAGAATCGTTACCAAATGCGCCCTTAATCATATCCTACTTAATGCCTCACCATTTAGTCCTCTTTCTTTTTATGATAAAGAAATTCATCTCAAATTTATCAACAACGGAAGTTCGGCCGGCATCCTGCCTATTACAAGATGCCTATAGAACATTGGGGAAGGAATTGAGTCACTGAAGAACATGGAAGCGCCATTGGTTGGTTAACCATGACAGGAGTGGAAGCAGAAGAAGCAATAATGCTACCAGTAACCTTGGGCCGAGCATCAAAGCATGCAACTATGACAATAAAATTTGTTAATACTTAAATTTTTCATCTCAGTAGTCTCATTCACATTATAGAAATTTGGAAATTGTATGCGCATAACTTGAAATTCATCCTCTATCTAAAAAAAAATATTTGTTTTTTATTCATATTCCATATTAGAATTTTTCAATGCAGTTTCTTTTATTTAAAAATTAGAGACATCATAGAGTTATGATCAATAACCCTCCATATAGAAAGAATAGTAAAGTGGTAGGCGCTCTTAAATTCTTCTGTTCAATTCGAAATTGGAGCTTTCTCTTTTTGGTCTTCGTTAAAAAAAATATTCATTCATTTCCACGAATAAGTAATCATGTACCGAGCCTCGAACAAACTAACTAATGCCTAGCCAAGGCCGATTTTGGGGCCTAAAAGGCACTGCCACGGGCTTTTCTTTCTTTCGTCAATAAAAACATCATTCATTATGCATTAGGAAATTTTCCATGCCCATGTAGGTTTAGCTCTGCCGAAGACAAAGTTACTTTCCATGTGCGAGGCTTGGCAAAGGAGATTTCGTGCATGCCAAAAGGGAGAGTTGGCGAGTGGATTTCAGGAAACCAAAAGATATAAAGAAGCAAGTCGGGCCGTGAATGAAGGGATAGAGGATAGGAAAAGATTTGCTAGGGGGCTTCATTTTGGAGATATAATTTGTGCAACTGATTTGGTTGAAAATATGTGAATTAGTCCAAGGCTTGGATTGATATCAATTAGTGATTCAAAATGATTTTGTATATTTGTATTTTCCTTTTATTGTTTACACCTTTGTAATATAAATACATGTAAAGAATACATAACAAATCATTGTGAATACAAAGAAATTCTTCAAATTCTTTTTCTTCTTCACTTCATGTCATAGTATTGAAGCAATCGTTCCTGGCCTAGCTTCCACCAAAAAACTTTTTTTGAATTTACTGCAGTTATTCATTCTCTTATTTGTTGTGGTAAGCCTAGCTCTGCAAAAGCAAATCAACGCCCAGGAAGGAATTCACACATATCTTCACCAATGATGACATGACCAAGAACAAAGACGTAATTACTGGAGAAAACCCTTCAATGGAAGAGAGTTCAAATTCACCTCAAAACCAAGCCTCTGATCAAATTGATCCAACTGAAGATAAGCAATCCTCTACTCAACGCTCAACTGATCCTGCTATTGCTCCCTTCCATATTCCCAGCTCGATTCAGTGGCCATCAGTCCACTGGTTTCCAGTTCAAGCCCCATGGGTTGTCAAGCTAGACAATCATGGGCCTAGTACACCTGGAGAGGAAGCAGCTCCAAATATTAGAGCATAGCCCAATGAAGGTGGATCGACTCCTTCCAACATCAGGGCCAACCTAGGTGCTTGGATGACGGAGTCTTACACTCGAATTCATTCCATCGAGTCCCGGGACAAATTCCTCCTTAATGTTGGGATCCGGCTTCGTGCGACTCATTAACGTACAACTCGTCGAAGCAAAAAATTATAGCACCTGGGGTTGGGATTTCCATTGAGCCCTTATCACAAAGGATAAAGACGGATTCCTCAACGAATCCATGCCTTTCCTGACTCATGATCGATTGTGACGTCACTGGCACAAATGCAATTGGCTCATCCACACATGTTTTGGGAATTGTTTGACACCCAAGGTCGTGGCCAAACTCTTGCTGATCAAAGACTCAAAGACAAGCTGGGACAACGTCTGTAAGATGTGCAACAAGTTAGACCGAGCAAAAAAGTTTTCCCTAACACAGGAATTCAGTGAACTAAATGACAATCATGGCTTGTTTTAACAAGCTCTTGTCATTTTGGAACGATCCGAAAGCAGCTCAGAGCCAACCTTAAAACAGTATAGATCTATTAAGGGAAAGGAGGAAGCCACTCATTTCCTTTTGATTTTGAATGAGACAAACTTGACATTTCGGTCCCAAATCCTAGTGATGGAACCGGCGTCAGTGCTTAGCTAGATTTACTAGCTTGTCGTTCATGAGGAAAGCCAATGTTTGGCCTCGACGGAAAATATTAAGGTTGGGGAGTCCGTCCTTGTTACGGCTTAGGCGAAAAACCACCACAGATGAAGCAAATTGGGGGAAGAATTTAGGAAGGTTGTGGCGTCTGTCCTAGGGTTCGTTGAAGAGTAAGAAAGGATGCGGGCGGACAGCTCAATTTTTCTTTTTTTAAAATCCCATGGTCCACGTGTAAAGAATCTAGTGTCCAGATGGAATGCCCCTTACAAAACCATATACTGACTTTTAAATCGGTCGGTCCATCTTTCACCATGTCTCATAAGGAAAATGGACAAAATTCCAAAGGCAAAAGTAAATTATTTTGTGATTACTGCAAACGTTTGCATTATACTATAGATACTTGCGAGAAGTTGCATGGAAAACCAAAAGAGAAAGAGAAGAAAGGGAATTATCAGCTAATTAGGTCATGGTGCAAAACATTGATAAAAGAAATTAGTCAATCACTCTGACCAATATCGGCAGCTAATGAAGGCGTTGAAGTAGTTTGATATGCTTGACAAGATAGTAAGTTTCTCAGGTACCTCTTACTATTTAATGAATTCTATTTCAAATAATGAGTGGATAATTGATTGAGTGTTAGTGATCACATTTGCGACAAAAGATTCTTTAGTCATATTCATGCAAATCTGAATTCACCTACATCAATTCGTCTGCCAAATAGACATATGACTTATGTCATAAAAATTGGCATAGTCAATCTTACCCCTTCCATCATCCTTCAAAATCTCCTCTACGTTCCTCAATTTCAATGTAATCTCACTTCGGTCTCCAAAGTTTGCCAAGACAATTCCTATTATGTTTTTTTTTTTTTTTTTTCAATTCTAGTAATTATTTTATTTAGGCCATTTCGACTAGCAAACTAATGAGATTGAGTAGTATTTCTCAAGGAATATATTTTTGGACCAACTTTCCACAATATTTTGATTTATCAAGTATTTCGTTGAATAAACATTCATTGTGTAATGCTACTATCAATGATAATATTATTCTTTCCCATCAACGATTGGACCATAATGCTTTTTTTTTTTCATTCCCTCATTGCAAAATATGCCCCTTCGCAAAACAATCACATGCTCCTTTCCCTCTCAATAAATTACATACCAACAAAAAAATTTCAATCATCCATGTTGACATTTGGGGTCCCCACCACACTCACATCATGATGGACTATGATTTTTTTCTTATCATTATGGACAATTATTTTCAAGTCACATGGATTTTCCTGATGCAATCAAAAGCCCAAGTCTCTTCTCACCTTAAAAACTTCCTCTCCTTAATCAAAAATAAGCTTGGGACTTTTGTCCAACAAATTCAAACTGACAATGGAAGTGAATTTCTTAATCATGAATGTGCATCTGTCTTCCTTTCCAATGGAATTCTCCATGAATGATCATGTGTTTACACTCCACAACAAAATGGGATTGTCAAACGCAAACACTATCACCTTTTGGAAGTTGCATGTGTTCTACAATTCCAAGCTTCTATTCGAAAAAGCTTTTGGGGCGATTGTGTGGTCACAACAGCCTATTTGATCAATTGAATGCCATCTCGGATTCTCAATGGACGAACTCCTTTTGAGCTGGTCTTTGGTAAGAAACTCGAAACTCATCATTTAAGAATTTTTGGTTGTCTATGCTATGTTATTAATGTGGCTCCTCGGGATAAAATGGGTTCCCACGCCCGTCGTTGTATTTTCATGGGTTATCCAACTTGCCATAAAGGTTATTGTGTTTTCGAGCTATTAATCGAAAATTTCTCTGTGAGCAAAGATATCATTTTCTGTGAAAACATATTTCCCTTTCAAGATGAAGACAAACTGGTTGAATCTTCTAGGTACACGAAACATCATCTTTCTTTCTTAGCTAAAGAGGATTTATCTCCAGATAAGCATTTCTTACTCATTGCACAACTAGTGAATCAAATATTGTATTTAGCTGCAAAACATAGTGAAGACAATTCATCTCCTCTGGATTTTCCAAATGAAAACTCCAATCAATTAGTTGAAGAAAGTCCTGTACAACCTCAGACAAAATCTTCTAGGGAAGATATTAATGTGACATCTTCCCATCCTATACCTAAAATAGACAATATCTCCATATCAGCGTCTATTGCTCATTGCACATCCAGTGAATCCAACATAGTCTATGGCTACAAAACATAATGAAGACAATTCATCTCATTTGAATTTTCTGAATGAAAACTCCAATCAATCAGTTGAAGGAAGTCCCGTACAAGCTCAAACAACATCTCTTAGGGAAGATATTAATGGGACATCTTCCCATGCTATACCTAAAATAGACAATATTGAGTAACCTCGATGCTTGGGGCGCATCACTTGTCCACCCACATGGACCAAAGACTATGTATGTGCCACATTAAATTTTTCAAGTATCCACTATCCCATATCTTTATACGTTTCATTTAATCAACTATCATAGGAACATATGTATTACATTAGTCGTATATCTAAGAAGCAAGAACCATCATCCTACGATAAAGCTACAAACGGGTGTACAAGATCAAATATAAGGCAAATTAGTCTATTGAAAGATACAAGGCGCACCTTGTGGCTAAAAGGCTTTATACAATAAAAAGGTTTTGATTATTATGTAACCTCTCCCTAATAGCAAAAGAAATCACCTTTCATTCATTCTTATCTATTGTTACATGTCAGGGTTAGCAACTCTGTCAAATGGATATCCACAAAACTTCTCTCCATGGTAATTTGGATGAGGAAATCTATATGAATCTTTTGCAAAGTTTACAATTACAGGGGAGTCTAGGGTATATCACCTGTATAAATCCCTTTATGAACTCAAGCAAGCTTCCTGTTAGTGGAACACGAAATTTACTATTGCACTTATGGTTGTTGGTTTCAAATAATCCATGCATGACTATGCATTATTCACATGGACAAAAGGTGCATCATCCATCTATTTGATGATATATGTTGATGATATAATAATTATGGGATCCAATGAATCTGCTGTCGAGGAACTTCAGAAGTATCTACGTGCTACTTTTCACAAAAAGGATCTAGGTCTTCTCAAATATTTCCTTGGAATTGAGATTGCACAATCAAATGTGGGAATCTCATTTAGACAACAAAAATTCATTTTAGAGATTATATTAGAAGGAGGTCTATCGGGATGTAAGCCGGTAGTAATTCCTCTTAAGCAGAATATCAAATTGACCTATCTTGATTATGATATGAGAACATCATCCAATAGTGATGATCTACTACTCAAGGAGCCATCGATCTATTAAAGACTCGTAGGTAAACTTACCTACCTTACCATGACAAGACCTAACATATGCTATGCAGTACAAACACTAAACCAATTCATGCATAATCCAAAACAATCATATATGAATGTAGCTTTGAAAGTTGTAAAATACTTGAAATATCCAAGACTTAGAATAATTCTTTATCAAGAGTGTAACATGGAAAAGATAGCTTATTATGATATAGACTATTCTACCAGCCAAATGACCTAAAGGTCTACTTTGAAATTCTGCATTAAGCTTGGAAAATCCTTACTTTCGTGGAAAACAAAGAAGCAATCAACTGCATCATTATCATCAGCTAAGACTAAATATTGAGTTATGGCTAAAACTATTTGTGAGATAGTATGGACATGAGGCCTACTTCTTGACCTTGGCATATAAGTTAAAGGACCAAGTACATTTTTTTGCGATAATGATACAATACTCAAATTTGCAGCGAACCCCATAATCTATGAAGCGACAAAGCATATAGAAATTGACCATCACTTTACTCGAGACAAGATCCAGGAAGGAATAATTAGAACAAAGGGAATTGGGACTTAAGGAAAACCTACGGATATCTTCACCAAACCCTTGTGTTAGAGGTAACATTCATATTTGTTAAGTAAGCTGGATGTTTTGGACAAATATAAGCCACTAGCTTGAGGAGAAGTGTTAGAGATATGATTTATGCAATTAATTTGATTGAAGATATTTGAATTAGTCCATGGCTCACATTGATATCAATTAGTGATTCAAAATGATTTTGTATCTTTGTATTTTCCTTTTATTGTTTACACCTTTTAGTATAAATACATGTAAATAATACATAACAAATCAAAGTAAATACAAAGAAATTCTTTAAATTCTTTTTCTTCTTCACTTCGTGTCACTTCACAATGGACATCCAAGAATTTAAGTACACTATTGAACTCTCTTTCTCTCTCTACATCCTCCGCCTCCACTCAATCTTCATCAACCACGATCATCATTATTGTCATCTTCAATCTCCTGGACAGTACCACGTCACTTCCATGATCCACCCTTCAAGCTTACAACTCATTTTCATCTTAGTTAACTAATAGCAGCCCTTCATTAATATCCCAAAATCTTGGGCATTGCTTGTCTAGATTACATAAGACACATCCTAAATCACTAATATCCACATTGACTTTGTCATTTGTCTAGTCATCGCAGCTTGGAATGCCCAACTTGCCACCATTGGTCTATCATGTCTAACTGTGCAACCTAGAGAAAATGAAAATGTTGACTTATAAAACTTAATGAATTCTACGGAATAACCCAAGTTAAAGTTTAATACATGTAGGATGTGTTTGATATATGCTTGAATATGCACAATATCAAGTGCATTGTGCTTCTATCAAATATAAACAAATTAAGGATGAGATAGAAGATGACGCAAGCAAAGTTTATAGTGGTTCAGCATGTGATTAAACCTACTTCCACTCTCTCAGTCTAATGGTCACTAATAGGCTCGAATCCACAAGTAATCTCTTGAGTAGTTATTATGTGCAAGTACCACTTCTCCCCGAAGTTGATAGATCACCCTATTAAAACTTAGGCACCACTACAACACTAGTACACTCCTCAAATCAGATTACAATTAGTGACAAGTACTCTCAATAAAGCAAATAACAAACAATTGCTAGCTCACAACATAGTTTGAATGTTTAGAAGTTTGAAGCTTTATGTGTTTTGTAGTCGTGTCTTCTTCAACACGCATTGATCTTCTTGAATAGTCTTCAATCTCTAAATTAGCCATTGGATAATCTTCAAGAAGAGTAATTTGGCCATTGAAGATAAACACTCATCAGAATCCGATTGCCCATCCATTAAAAAATTTCCTAACAACAATTTAGTTTTCATGAGTGACAATTGATTTGATTTTCCTCTAAATATTCTTTCCGAGGTTCTAAACCTGAAATTAGCTCTGAGATTCCTTTAGACTTGAAATAATAGTCAAAAAAGACCTTGCTCTTCTTATCTAGATTGCTTAGATAGGTGATATAGTGAGTTACTTTTATCAGCAATATGGGAGTTTATCAAAGCTTTCCGCCAATAGTTGACTGACACATTGCTTTCCATTTGATCTTCTTGAGTAAATTATTGATCGAGGCTTCACTAAACTACTCACCTTGTCATTGTACCTCCAAGTTTCCATGAACTTCTCTTTCTCTATGACTTGTTCACCCTTTATCAAGGTCCATCCAGCCTCTACGAATATTTTCACTTTGTACTTTGGATTTTATCAATAGCAATAAAGCATCCTTTATATCAACATTACCTTAAAACAAACTAACATATGCATTTATTGAGTAATAATGAGAAATATATGTGTTTTGTCGGATTTTCTCTTGCGGCGAAATATTTTTCACTATAAGTTGTACTTCAACTTTTAATTGAAGAGAATCAGGGTTCCTACGCCAACTTCGGATAGGAAATATCATGACCAATTATGGCATTAATAGTCGATGTTAACTCCAAACGAATTTTGAATGGAAGCATCTAAGCTCACCTCATGAAAAAAAAAAAAAAAAATAGAATTACAATTTTTACACAATAATAATAATAAAAAAAAACCATGAGACCCCCTCTTAAATACAAGAGGAACCAAAAAGTTGTAGAGTGCGTTTGGTTCAAGTATCTTGAAATTCTATTGTAATACAAAGCAGTTTAGCCTAGAAGACTTTGGGTAAATGCAAAAGCCATTTAGTAAATTATGCTTTAAAAAACAAGTTTGAGAAAAATACCATTTGGTAAAAAAACACATTTGGAAAGCTTTTAGGTGAGTAATATTAGTTTTTTTAATTTGTATTTGTTTAAAATTAAATAAATAATATATGCAACTTTTAAATCTAAATTTTGACAATAATGCTAAAAAAATCAGATATATATATATAATTAAAAAAAAAAAAAACCCTTCCTTGGTCCGGCAAAAAGCTATGGCCACTAACAAGCCAAATCAAATGCTAGTGGCTATTGGTTGAAGTTGCTCGAGGTTCAACGACCTCCTACGAGGTCATCCTTACGTGACCCTAGTGAGGGCTGCCGAAGGTTGCCCAACCTTAGCTGACCTTGATCAATGGCCGTCGGCATCAAATTTGGCTCACCAATGATCGTAGCTCTTCATCGGACTGGTGAAGGATTGGTCTTTTTTTTTTTTTTTTTTTTTAAAGTTATAAATATTTGATTTTTTTAGCATTTAAAAAAAATGAGGGCAAAATTGTAAATTTGAAAAATTAGTGATGGTACTTTTGAAAGAAAAAGATGAGTTTCGGTATTTAGTCAAATATTGAAAGTTCAACTAGCATAGGGGTTTCAGCTTTATCAATACTTGGGTTTCACTTGAAAATTACTTCAAAATAATTACCAAACAATCCAACATTTTTCAAGAAACTTTGAAGGTCGAAAGCCTCTTGGGACCAAATGCCCCTGTAATCCCTTCCAGAAAAATAGAAAACACATAAGGCAAGAGGAGCCCTCGGTAGTGGCTCAATTAAAAAAAAAAGGAACGAAAGGAAGTAGCAGTGGGGTCGGAATCTCAAAATATGCATGAACACAGGGACCGAAACGCAAAAAGGCCACAACCTTGAAAGTGAGGCATTAGGTTCCGATTCTATAAATTCCGCCACGCCGTCGACCTAGAACGAGCCCGCTTCGCTCGCTCCTCTTCCCCTTCTGCTGCTTCTTCGTCTTCTTCGTCTTCTTCTTCTTCGTCGTCTTCGTCTTCGATTTGGGTTTTGAGAAAGCGCGGCCTCCATTAATCCCAGGCGAGATTTGAAGGGGGGCTCGTTTTCCCCCGTGCTCGTCTGATTCATGGGAGGCCCAGATCAAAAGGTTTTGCCTCTGGGAGCTTCGCTGATGACACCCGTTCCTTGCTCATCTCGGGCGTTCTATTAGTAGCTTTCCCATACATGTATTTATCTTCCGATTCCCAAAAATCGATTTTGTTTCTTTTTTTTCTGGGTTGTTGTTCTGCGTTCCTGGTCAAGGGATGAGGATGAATATTAGGGGTGTGCAAAATACCGGGATCCGCCCGGACCGCCCGAACCGGACCGAACCGCCCGAACCGGCGGTTCTTGAGGGAACCGTCTGGTTCCCGTTCCGCTTTTTGGGAACTGGTGGGAACCGGTCCGGTTCCCGGTTCCACGGCGGATCCGCCCGCCCGCCCACCCGAATCGGACCGGTTCCCTTTTAATATTTTAAAAAAAATTACTAAAACAAACCTAGGTCTCTCTCACTCTGTCTCTTCCACTTCTATTCAGTTTCTGGCTTTTGCGGCTGCCCCTCTCGCTCTCTCTTCCTTAGTTCCTCTCGTTATTTTGATTCCTCCTCGGTGACCTGTGCGTACGCCTCACCGCACGAGCCGCGAAGCCGCCGTAGCCCACTCGTCCGCCACCCTCCTGCCGGCGCTGCTCCAATCTCATACCCGCGCTCCCACCGACTCCGCAGCTCGCACCTCCGCCATCGTCGTCCTGCCAGATCCGCCTTCCCCCCCTCCCCGACGTGCAGCACCGCAACCGCTGCTCGTTTCTTCACGCCGGTGGCCGCGACTCCAGCAACCCACGAGACCCATCCGCAACCAACGCTCGGCGTCCCCTGCTTCAGCCGCGCTGATCTCGCTCGACTACTACAGATCTGAGCTCATCTCAGCCTCGACGCCGTCGCCGTTCAGCCTCCCCGCTGATCCACCTTCCCCCGACGTGCAAAGCACTTTGCAATCGCCGCTCGTTTCTTCACTCCGGTGGCCGCGACTCCAAGCAACCCACGAGACCCATCCGCGACCAAAGCTCGGCGTCCCCTGCTTCAGCCGCTGATCTCGCTCGACGACTACAGATCTGAGCTCATCTCAGCCCTAACGCCGTCGCCGTTCAGCCTCCCTGCCAGATCCGCCTTCCCCCCGACGTGCAGCACCGCAACCGCCGCTCGTTTCTTCACGCCGGTGGCCGCGACTCCAGCAACCCACGAAACCCATCCGCGACCAACGCTCGGCGTCCCCTGCTTCAGCCGCGCTGATCTCGCTCGACGACTACAAATCTAAGCTCATCTCAGCCCTGACGCCGTCTCTGTTTAGCCTCCGAGCAACCCGCGACCCAGCTCCGCCACTGCCTCTCGCCCAAGCGACCCTTCTGCAGATCCCGAAGAACCAGCGTCGCTCGCGTCAAGATCGGTTCCATGGATCCACCCGGGAATCGGACCGGACCGGCGGTCTGGTTCCCGGGTGGATCCATGTAACAAACGGGTGGATCCCGGTTCCAATTTTTCGGAACCGGTACTTAGCAGGCGGTTCCCGGTTCTAGGTCGGGAACCGCTCGCCCGGACCATGCACACCCCTAATGAATATGCGACGTTTGAAGTCGAGATCTGTTTCGAACGCCGGCTGGAATTTTTGCGTACGTAGTTATGACGTCTTATGATTGATTGGACAAGAAAACATTTTAAAAAATGATTTCCCTCATAGAGGAAAATGCATTTTTCTGACAAATGTTTTTTCGAAAAAAAAATTTCATCATGAAATTTTTTTCTAAAACAAACATACCCTTAATTTCAAATGTTGCAAATGTTGCAAATGTTGCACCAAAGATGAAATTTAAAAGACACCATAGGAAGAGGGGAGAGGGCCCGAGCAGCAGCTATCGAGAATGACAAAGGTCCGGTCTCTTCTCAGGTGAACATTTTACTGCCATCATCCAAAATGATACACACAAAAAAACACGAGACTCAAATAGATCATCCCAAATGATACTCACAAAGGCACAACACTCAAGAGAGAGTCTCCAAAATGACCACGGTCTGATTTCTCTTGCCGGGCTCGAACGCATACTTCGAGACCGACAATTTTTGGGGGAAAAGGCAAATTCAATGTGATTTCATTTCTCATTTCTCAGCTCCACCATACATAACCACACATCTATTGCAAACATCTGATAACGGAACTCGTGAAACAACGTGTGAAAGCATCTCTAAACGACGTACGCAGGCCCATTACGTTAGCAACAGTGCAGATCACAAGAGATGGATGAGAAACAGAGCACGAATTGCTCCGCTCCGTAAAGCAGCTCCCCGACAGCTTTTTCCCTTCAATTCTGCTCGCTAAGCCTGTTTCTAGTTCAAGAGAGCAGCTGTGGAGATTCGAAATTTCGTGTCCATTTGGAAGCCGGACGTCGGCCTCGGAAGGTATTGTGCCGACGTCCTAAGGATCCTTGGTCGGTTCCCGGGCAGGGCCCCGGCCGCCACTGAGCTTCTTCGTCCCTGTTTTATCTGCCTCCCTCTTCTTCTCTCTCTATCTCAATGATCAAAATAAATTTACCTCGATAATTGCGAGAAAAGAGGGTGTGACGACTGGCTATTCCAATTCTTTTCATCGGGGATGAGCTCGGTGGACTATTCATATGGAGGTCTCAAATTCAAGGATATTTCGAAACAAAGTCAAGTACAATTTGCCCCAATAATCATCCTTCTCACTTGGGAAGTAGTAGATGGGAAGTTCAAATCCCACCTTCTTAGGGATATTGGAGTGAGGACACCTAGAAAATAACTTTTTATCGACACCTAGAAAATTTGACTTTCTATCGACACCTAGAAAATAACTTTTTGTGTAGTTTTTTGAATCCTAAACGATGTTGAAAATGCATGAAGATGTCTTTTCTTAACGTGTTTCAACATATATATCGCTTTGTTAGCACCCATATTTTGGGCCTATGATGTTTCTTGCATTTCATGAAACTTGGGGATCAATTCACCAATAACGACAAAAGTTTACCACTATCTCATAGTACTACATCTCTCTGCATTTAGAAATTATTATTTAGGAATTGCATGTTCACATTGTGTTTTATTTTATTTTTTTTTTGTTAGAATTTTTGCACGAATCCGAGAGAACAAAACTAGCCTACGGTTTCGCACAGCGCAGAAGGTCGTTGTGAGCCTTTCACCCACTTTCACTCATCCCAAGCGCGGGTAGCTACTATACCAGCCTACCTGGTGGTAGTCGGAGCATTGAAATGCCCCGACATGGAGTCTACCTTCCCCACCAAGAGGCTCCCTAATTCCCTGTCTATCTTTGTTTTCTCGACATAAAGGGAATACA